>OX638139.1:58361394-59030344 GCA_951805005.1 Othius punctulatus | reverse complement strand
ATTTTTTACATTAATATATATATATATATATATATATATATAATATATATATATATATATATATATATATATATATATATATGTCTCTGTGGAAATGTAGTAATGCCAGTACTACTAGCCTATCTTCGCACATTGTAGATCTTGTCCGAGATTTTAAACGTTGCAACGCCGAAGAACTTTTCTCTAATAAAGCAACAGAAATGGGTAAGGTGGCCAAAATTCGTAAAAAGGTATTGATATAAAAAAATATATATATATATATATATATATATATATATATATATATATATATATATATATATGTACGTATATAGCATGGACAATGTTCAAGAGCAATTAGTGCAGTCCATGGAGTTTCCCCGCTATCCTGATTTTCGCACTTCTTCTTCAAAATTTCTAGTTCTGACACAAATTGTTGCTTGCTTATATTTTCATTAATTTGGCCTATGCTTGCAAAATATTTATCGATTCAAATATCAGCAGAAGTATTTATATATTTTTTATTCAATCTAATAATTTCAGATGGAATAATATTATTAAGATGGAATATATTCAGAGTATCTGATGAAAATCTTTCTTGTAAATCAGATATAATGTGATCTAAAATTGGAATATAAATTAAAATTTTATAATAGTCGGAAAAAAAATGTAGTGTAGGGTTCGATCGTTTCGTCATATGTTTGACAATCCTTGGTGTTTCAAATTCAACGTTTAGTTTTTCAAGACAGGTTAAAATCGAACTTATTTGATGTTTGAACTCTATATCGACATTGATTCTCTTTTCTCTAAGTAATAATAATGTATTTAAAACGATATCATTGGCGTGCTTTGTATCGATATTTTTATTCTGAAGCATTGCACTTAGTGGTAAATATACTATTTATACAATACAAGGTTACAATAAATTCACAACTTGTTATAGAAAATTTGGAGTTTTAGCTTTGCTTGAAGATTCTGATTCTTTCCAATAGCTTATTTATACATTGAAGAGCAGAAATAATATGGTTCAAAGGTTCTCTAAACTGTAATACAGCATTATGCCTTTCAATCCATCTAGTTTCGCATAAATGAGTCAACTTTCCTTTGGAAAATAATGAGAAAAATGCTATCGTTTGTTTCATTATAGCCATGGCATTACGAACTTGCATCACATTAGAAGCTTTAGATATGCCCAAATTTAGAACGTGGTTATAACATGTAGTTCTTGTAGCAAATTTTAAAAAATCTGAAATTGCTTCACAGCACCTCTTTGCTCAGAAGTCATTACAGAACATCCATCGGTGCAAACTCCAATACAATGTATTTGTGACAAATCGATATGATTTAAATAATGAGTGACTGTGTTCCCAATAACCGTTCCACTCAAGATTGGCTATAAACTGCCTGAATCAACTTCATAGTTATCTTCGTAACAATCCACAAAACCAATAAAATCCTCCCTGATGCTGGAATCTTTATCAATATAGTGTAATATGATTGACATTTGGCAAATGTTGGAAAAATCTGTAGTTTCATCAAATATAACACTGTAGTAGTTCGCACATTTAATACTTTCTAAAATATTTTTCATTATTTCGTCTTTACAGCATTATATAATCAGTTTTATCGGTGATATTTTTTCAATGTATAGCCTTGGGCGCATTTTGTAATACATACGGTATATGGGAAATAAGAAAAGCTCCCAGCGTTGAGTGAATTTTACGTGCAAATACTCGCTGGCCAGCGTGCATCTCCCGTGACAATACCGGTAGTGGGGTGGTGTATAAAAGGTGGCCTGAATGTGATCGACCGGCCGGGTCAAGAGTGGGGACTCAAAAATTAAATTTCGGATTCCGTTCGTAAGCAGAGCGCGTCGCGCCCGGTATATATATATATCTACAAATAAAGGCACACATATCCCGCCTCTATTATTAATAATCAAATATTAGCCTATAATACAGTTTGATACCTAACACTAGATCTAACCATTTAAAATATTTGTATGTACAACACTTTTTGGAACTTTGTTAAATTAAGTCACATTCGCACAGCAGAAATGTTGTACAAAACTTTAATGAACACGACTGCACGGTCATGGCCATAAAAAAAGTGGGATAGGTTATTTGCCTAGTGTTATTTTAGTTTAGCTGAAGATGTCAAAAAATTATGCAACTTGCCTGATAGACATCCATTTTCAATTTCTCTATTATTCTTGCTTTATTGAAAGCATTAACTCGAGGGGCCATTCCAAAAAGTGGCTTTTTATTAAGTATGTAGGTATTTATTTCACAATGACAATGACACGTTACTTGATTTTTATTTGCACAGACGAATTACTTGATTATACAGTTTAATTTTGGACAAATTCACTGTAAGACTTGTCCCACTAATTTTTATTACAATGGCCATTGGCCCCAGTGCCATTTTAAACTAAACCGACAAGTGTTATTGTGACTTAATGGTGTCTTCGCAATGGCCCAAAATGCAGCGTTTTCGTAATTTCAACAAATCGCCGTTATTTGTGAACGGATTTGCTTTAAATTTCGTAAACATGTTCAGAGGTAAATTAACATGAAAAGTACCAAGCTGTTTTTTCTAATATTGATTTAATTTTCGAAAAAAACTTAAAAGTGTAGCAAAATAAAATATAAAACTATAAAATTAAAATATAGGGCTTGGTACATTTGTAAATATTATAAAGAACTCTTAGTATCCTTTTTCAAATTAAAAAAAAAAGAAAAATGTGGCTTAAACATTGGAAGTTCGATTGGCAATTAAAAAAAAGCCGCATTTTGGAATGACCCTAAGTTAATGCTTTTAATAAAGCAAGAATAATAGAGAAATTGAAAATGGATATATATATATATATATATATATATATATATATATATATATATATACAGTATGTCCCCGGATTGAGTTTACAAGAGGGATTTTTTTTAACTTTTACTTTTAAGTAAAAATGTTATATGAATTATAATTCCTGCTGGGTCTAAAACTACCAGTTCAATTATTAAAACTTTGATTTATTTATACAGCGTGTTGGCAAAATATTTTTTTTAAATCATATTTTGATACTTTTTTATTTACTATTTGCATAAATAATTTAAAATTTCATCTAAAAACATTATTTAAAATCAAACAATCCCCCAAATGTAGAAAATAATACTGATAATTTACAAATTCGCCTACTTTAACTATGACGATTATGATAACTATGCCTAACTATTGAAGAAATACAAAACAGTTTTCAGGAGTTCCACACCAGGCTTGAGCTGTGTGAAGAAAATAGTGGGGGATTGTTTAATTGATGTTATTTTTGTTAAGTGTAAAAAATAGATTTATTTTTTGTTTTATTTAGCCAACACCCTGTATAAATAAATCAATGTTTTAATAACTGAAATGGTAGTTTCAGACCAAGCAGAAATTTTAATTCCTTTTAACATTTTTACCTAAAAGTAAAAATTTAAAAATATAAATCCCTCTTGTAAACTCAATCCGGGGACATACTGTATATATATATATATATATATATATATATATATATATATATAAATATATATATATATATATATATATATATATATATATATATATATATATATATATATATTGTGATGCATATTTAAACCGCATTACTTTTGGTTCATACATAGTATGGTATCTTTTATTATTATTAATGTGCACATATATAGGGCGTCCCAAAAATAGTGGACAAGCTGAACAGCACGCCACTCAGGATGGCCACTGAGTCCTTAAAAAGCACAAAAATATTTAACACAAATAACAGACAGTTTTTTTTTAAGTTAAGAAAACAAATCACAGACGAATTTATTGCCAGTATTTTAATTGTACGGTATATTGTTGTCACGTTGATTTTTCAACAAATTTCGTTTTGAAATATTTAAATACGGTGTTAGAAATGGATATACAACAAGTTTATTAAAAAATATATAATTAAACAACTAAACACATGATTGGCATGTATTTCCTTCTAGCAGTAATGCTACGCCTTTGACTAGCAATATTTCGAAAAGTATAGCCCATGAAGTTTTATAGTATTTTTTAAGGACTCAGTTGCCATTCCCGAGCATCGTGCTGTTGAGCTTGTCCGCTATTTTAGGGACACCCTGTATTTTAATTGGGTTTTATGCTCAAGTTGTGATTATCATTAACAAATTCTAACATCACGAAATGACATGCGAGCAAATAAGTTAGTGCGATTTTAGTTTTTTTTAAATCTAAAACTGCACCAATTATATTTGTTAAAATAGTTAGGTATGCCTATTATATGTAAATAAGGCACTCATTAAGACAATCATTTGAAATAATTCGGTTAACTATGTAGGTACATTAATTATTGCTCTTTGATTCTCAATACCAGTATAAGTTACAGAATTATTGCACAATTTCATCTTCTTATAGCTAATAGTATATTAAGTAGCATAATTTTGTGAGGACGTAATTGCTTTACAACTCAAGTTATGTACTATAATTTACCTACGACCGCACATTAGCTACGACCACACTTACCAAAAGAAAAACAAATATAGAGCCTAAAAAGGGGAAAATTTAAATATGCAAAATTATACCGGGGGTTCCATTAAAAAAAAAACTTTCATACTTTTATGCATTAAAATGAATTCTTTGCATTTTTGGATCCAGTGTTACTACAGAATTAAAATGATATAGGTTTGTAGGGATTTTTACCTAACCATTTGCATGTTATTTAGATGTTTATACAAAATTTGATGCAATTTTATTAATGAGTTCTACTCGTTTATTCTTCTTCTATTGATAGAGCTAGTAAGCTTTAATTGGATGTATAGTTTTATTGATTGTTGACCTTCTGTAATAAATAATTTGGTATAGGGTGTCCTCTGCACAAATTTAATAGTAACTCTAATATTTCGGAATACATTCGTAATTTAAATATTTTCAATTTTTGTTGGTAAATCAGATATTTTTTTTTTTTAAATATCAAATTTATTAGGTATAAGTAATGAAAAATAACAAGAGAAAAAATAATTTATTACAAATGTTCTAAGCCGTGCAACTAATGAATTTTGAACTCTTTCTAAAATGTGTTGGGTTAATGTGGAAAAAGCATTGGTAACTCGCACACTCATGTCTTCGGCTATAGTTGGTGGTGGCGGAAATATCCTTAATAAACTGCCACGAACAAACAATGAAATTTAATGACCTACCCCGGGAGTACCCAGAATAGCACCTCGAACATTTATACTACATCCAATTTGGATATTTCAGATTTTGAAAATGAGGATTGCGATCACTGTAGAAATAGAGATTCCGACTTGACCATTATTGTGTAATGTAGCCTCATCCGTCAACATTACAAGATCAACAAAATATCCATTGTTTTCCATGGTATTGAGCGCCCAGTGACAGAAATCAACTCTGGCACGGAAATCAGCTCCTCCAAGGTGGTGCTATAGATGCACGTGCTATAAGGATGAAATTTGTGCTAATTCCCAACTGGGTATTAATTTCATATAAACTTACGTTTGGATTTTTCACAACGTTTTAGGTAGTTTACATCTCCTGTGGCCTCAAATCTTTCCTGAAATCCTTTGAAGTCTTATAAATTCGGGCAATGTCTCTCTGGACAGTTCTCTCGAATTGCAGACACTCGCGATGGCAAATTATTTTTTTTATAACATTCCCCAAGGATTTAAGTCATATCGACAATGTCTTTTTGCAACTAAATCGTACACTACTTAGTAATAATTCACTTGTACGAAGAAAAATTGAATGAATCTTATAGACGAATGCAATAATTACATGTCCATGGAAAGTTGGTGTGTGTCATTTTTGTCATTATTTGAATGAAGTCCACAATGAACTAATTGACAACAACATGGATATTTATAATAATCAATGAAATTACATGTACCTTTTTTCCCATTTATTATAATAAATGTCAACTGAACTTCTACTGACGATCAGCGTGAAACGCTTGAGATATATACAGGGTGTCCAAGATAAAGGATCAACAGCATCGGGATCTCGGAAACCGTAAAAGTTACAAAGGCTGTTAAATTAGAACAAAGTTGCGCAATTTAGTGGTCAGTAATATTCCGTTAAGAAAACCAGAAAATTCCGCTTATTTCCGGAAATTTTCGACAAAATCCGAAATTTTGCGATATGTTTTTTAAGTTTTGCTGAAGTTATTTGAAACGATATAAAAAAACAAAAGGCACTTTCTCAATGCCACTTTTTTAGCTCTACAAGACAGCGTTTATAAATTGTCAGTACAACGTTTCGTTTCGAAGAAATCATAAATATGACTTCTCATGTTTTTATTCAGAAAAAAAGCTTGTTAATACATTTCGAACATTTTATTGCAATAGACGTTGCAATGAGCGACGGAGTGAAACGAGCGGAATTTTCTGGTTTTCTCAACAGGATATTACTGACCACTAAATTCAGCAACTTTTTTGTAATTTAACCGCCTTTGTAACTTTTACGGTTTCCGAGATCCCCATGCTATTGTATACAGGGAGAGTTTTTTCCGATGTTTAGTATGGGGATCTCGTAAACTAGCGGAGATAGAAGGACGATTAAATGGGGAAAGAATTGCAGTTTTACGAGCTCAATTTCATGTTTTTTGGAAGTAATGCATGGCTAACTAGATATCTCGAAAAAATATATTTTTTGTTATTTTGTTCGGTGCCTATGGCTCTGTTATTATTGACTTTAGAAAAAACGTGTAAAGGAAAAAGTTGTAGGTAATTATGTGCTTAATAATACAGTCGAACCGATTATTTTATTAAAGCTAGAATTTTTGAGTTTTGACACAAACTTGTGTTTTTTTTCTAATGGAAACCATAATCGTCCATGATTTTATAAAAAATGCCCCTTTTCAACGATTTTAATGATGTACCACATTACATAGTTATTTTTATAAATTATTAAATTATGGCCATTTTTTCTTTTTATTTTCGAACTATTCGAAGTAGCACGGTATAGAAACAATTGATAGATACAAACGACAATAGGGTCTTCCTGAAAAAAAATAATATAACCTTTTTGTGTCTTAACGTAAAGTTTATAACCTGTAATTAAACATCCCACAGAGAAAACGTTTGGTTTTCATTGTAACTTATCAACAAACAACATACAATATCGTAAAACTTACACATTTTGTCACGTGACCGACGAAACGCTGTTATTGGCCGAGCGGCACTGTGACGTCTTTACGCATGTTGGCGATCGGGAGTCCGTGCATAAGGGATAGGAATCGTGGATTAATACGACTTAGAATCCAGTCTGACATAAAATAAGTTCTGATGGGTTAGTAAAGGGACAGCCAGATAATCTGATAGAAGTTCACGTGTTAATGGTTCCCGACTTTTTCTCAAAAAGTGAATTTTTCAACGTAGCCGAAACGCGTGGAGTCGCATATAATTTTCCAAATCCTCTTCCAGCTGTAAGAACAAATAAAATACTGTTTAAACTTTGCAATATATCCTACATCTCATACGAATTGGTAATGCTGATTTCAAAATTTGTAATTATTAATCATCTAATCAAATTTATAAAATCAACAGTTTGCTACAAATATTGTTTCAACATGTTTTTTAATTTTAACTAAACGTTTGTGTAAGAACATATTGTACAAAATCTCACAGTACTTTAAAAAAGTAATAATGATATGGAAGGTATGGTTTTAGAATGGAACCCATAAAACTATTTTGAGGTTATGTTATTACTAATGTATATATATAATCGGAAATCCCCTTGAATACCCATTACTAATGATGATAGTTAATTATATATATTTATCGAATTTCGTCGATAATTTATTGAAAAATTATGTACTTACATTAAAATGGTCTTCACAAAAATAGTGAGACGTCAAAGTGACACTCGCGGAATCACTTCGGACTTGTTGTAACCCCCTTTTCCGTACATCCCCTGTTGTGACGTTTATAAACAACTTATTTGATTCGCATTTACTGCTGCTATCACATCCAGGCACAATGCAATACTTATTCGTCCTTTTTTTCGTAAAACCGACGTTTTCTTTCTGTCGCTCCATTGTAAGCAATGCTACAGCTGAGCGCCACGTGCGTTGTGACGTCACAGCAACATGGCGGGCTTTCGGGACTTTTTCAAACGCCGTTAATTTTAAAATCGTGTTTGCTAATTAACGATTTGTCTCAGCACAAAAATTAGTGCCAAGGATGTTTTTAATGTGTCTAGAGTTCAGTTTCAAGGTTTTTGAAAAGTCGCGGAAGACCCTATTATTGACAGGTGCAACTCATTCAGTTTCTAATTACTTTTGATTGAGGTTTCGTAAATTATCAATATGAATTTTTCTAATCATGAAAAGCACGACATGATTGAGTGTTATATTTTGGGCCATAAAAATACCGTACAAGCTGCACAGTATTTCGAAAGTTATTTTTATCGTTGCCAGCCTTGTCTGACTACCTTTAAGATACTGTATGACAATTACGAAGTGTATGGTTCTTTCCGTGGAAAGTCCAGCGATCTCAACTCGAGAAATTGAAACGGAAGCAGGACCGTCACAGCGTACTGTAACGGTACAATACCGGGGTATCTTTATAAATTGTAAATAATTTATAAACGTAGTTTGGCTCGTAATCTAAGTGGCTGTACTTCACCTGTGTTTGATTCATGGAATCGTTATAGTGACAAGATCGCTGGTTCGTTGTTCAAGTATTGTGTCTGTTACAGGGAAAATAACAAATTATACGCATACACAAATATCATCATACAGTAATTTATTCATTCGGTAATTCATATAGTTTTACATTTTATTTAGCAAGTAAGGTTTGGTTCATTTGGTTATGGTAAAATAATACACTGTACATTTATGTGGTGACGAAGAGTTTATTTAATACGTAATCACACACAAATAATTAAGAATGACGATTTATTCTCAATTAAAGTTTTGAAATGAGTAATGATTTTTACGTGGTGTCTGACTATTTCATTTGGTTATGGTAAAATAATACGCTTTACATTTATGTGGTGACTAAGTGTTTATTTAATAAGTAATAACACACAAATAATTAAGAATGACGATTTATTCTTAATTAAAGTTTTGAAATGAATTTAATAATTCTTACGTGATTTCTGACTATATTTCGTAGTATTCTGACGTGAATTAACGTTGTAATTCAAATTCTACTGATTACTAGTACATGCGACATGTCCCTGTTGTTTACGGTGTTTTAGTTATGTCATTCATTCCACATGCGTTCGTTCATCCATGTTTTTATCTTTTATTTACTTGATTTGATTTATTCTCAGATAAAGTTTTGAAATGTATTTACCAAGCTGTGACGTACCTGAAGGGCAGTCGGCGCGTTAGGCCGTGGAGCGAGTAGTGACGAGGGCCAGGCTCTCGGTGTCAGAGAGTGGGGGGGTTAAAAAAAGGCTCCACGTAATTTTACCTCGTTGCTACTTCGTCGCAAAGGGTGGCTCCACCCTACCTGCGTGGGTGGACGACAGACAGTCAGCGAAGTTCAGAAATCACGAACTGTCACAACGCTGACCGTTTGGCGACAACACCACCAGATTTAAATCTCGCAGTGAGAATAGAAAACTGTAACTGAAATGAATGAGAAAACGTGGGGGGAACAAAAAATAACAGGTGTGAGTTTGTAGTGTAATATCGGCGTTTATTCACACACACAAACGACGGACACCGTGTCTGCGCTCCTGAAAACAAATACCTCCGAACGCCACCCTTTCGAGCAGGGTTTACTCTATTCGGCCGAATATAATAAGCTCCTAATCGCGCGATTGAAAGGGCCGACGGAGCGACCTTTTCTCTTACACAAGCGCAAGCACGTACGACACGAAACACGTAAACGCAACTCTTACACAAAAGAATAAACAATAAAAATTAAATCACGGTATGGCTCAATTGAGCATACACAAAAAAAAAGGGTATCAAAATCTATATATATATAATGGAAACTCTGGCCTGTGTTCCCTGATGGTCTCGTCGCTGACGGCTGGCTTCAGCTCCTGGATGGCGACGGCCTGCGTCGCAGACGCCGATCCCTCGACTCCGGCCTCAGGCAGGATAATCGCTGCTTAGCCCGTAGCAAAATGCTCAGCCCGCAACAAACGCCTGGAAGCACATGGCCTTAGTAATGGCCGGACACGTGGCTTCCCGAAAAGAGAGAAGAAAAAAAATCGGGCTTAATTACTTACTCCGATGGTATGAGCGTTTGTATGGTTCCTTGCCCCGTAACCGGTGCCCCAATCCCCTCAAGGGTGGTTAACTGAGTCTCCGTCGCTTTTCCCGGAAACCGGATGGTAGTACCACTGTTTCGACGGTTCCTCTGGCACACTCGTACTTGTACGCAAGGTAGCTGAATTCTGTGTCTATGGCGGCACCTCGCCCGGTGAATTTTAAAAATCGCCCACAGGGGAAACGCGTCACCACCACAAAAAAATGCGCCCACGGTTGCCTACCGTGCAGGTCTATACGCCAATTAATTATTAAAGTGCAGTTTCTGCCAACGCTATTTCTGGACCGTTACAAAGCAAATAACACGCCAATAATTAAGAATGACGATTTACCCTTAATTAAAGTTTTGCAATGCATTTACCAAGCAATAACACCAAAATAATTATGGCGTAAATTACGATCGGTGATTTGTGCACGATGGTCAGTTGTGTCTGGCATACCCTAACCCTTTCGTCTGACGTGTATGAAACATAAGCCCCTCGTTTGTTTTTGACCCTTTTTATTTTTACTATCTTTTCTTTTGTTTTGATTTGGTCTCGGATGCATATAATTACGAGGTAGATTACGATCGGTGATTTGTGCACGATGCACCGTTGTGTCTGGCAAAAGTACATATATCTGATCTCATAGCGAGTCTCATACCCTAACCCTTTCGTTTGACGTGTATGAAACATAAGCCCCTCGTTTGTTTTTCACTCTTTTTATTTTTGTTATCTTTTCTTTTGTTTTGAATATTTTTATTTATTTTTAGTTTGTTTTTACTTCGGAGGTGATTCTGCCTGATTTTGACTTTGATTCATTCACTGATGTATATTTTTGTTATCTTTTCTTTTGTTTTGAATATTTTTATTTATTTTTAGTTTGTTTTTACTTCGGAGGTGATTCTGCCTGATTTTGACTTTGATTCATTCACTGATGTATATCCCTTCTATACGCATGCTCATGCTTCTGAATTATCTTGTTCGCATTCATTCTCCCTTGCCGTTATGCTTCGTATTTATTAACTTTGTGTCTCACCCGATCATGACTTATAACTTTGATTCATTCAATGATTTATCTATAATATCCACAAGCTCATGCTTCAACTATATTGACTCGCATTCATTCATTTCTCACACGCTCTAGAATTCAAACATGCAAATACTGACCACGTGCATTATCGAAGCTGAGGGTTGTTTTATTTCACCGTCATGCAATTACGACTTATTAGTTCGATCACTCACTCGGCTGATTGTTACACCAACACCGATATTTAGTTCCCGTTGGGACCGATACCTGGAAAATCCCTTGAGTTTATGTCTGTTTAAATACCTTCCTGAACTAAGCTCTTTCCCGAATCACTTGCTAATGAAATATAAATAATAATTAAAACACATGATAATCGAGTATGTTATAAGATAGGCAGGATTTCATCACTTCGCACGTTGGTTTGAAGTTTCGTGGCATTGAAAGCGGTTTGTTTGGGGTTGTAAGACTTATTATACGTGACAATATTACGAATAGAACCATGCACGTTGTGGTGTGTGATTGCTTAATGTGTTCGATCCGAACACATCAAAGGGTAAGATTGATATGAAGTTGATGCTTCTGGCGCGCACATCTGTTTCAAAATGCGTCGCGAAACCCACATATCGCTCTTAACGTATTTACACACCTTTGCGCCAATTAAGGCATTTTGTTCTTTCGTAATTTTGTCACAAGATATTTTCCGGCGAATTGCCGAATTAATTTACTTGACAGGCGTAATAACTTGTCTGCTAAATATTTCGCAGTGCCCTTCGAAATCGGCAGTTTGATTCGCGTTACTCGATTATCAATTGCGTCAGTACCAGTCATTGGAACTACCGCGATAGAAGTACCGCGGTACTCTACCGCGGTACTTTTTTGACTACCGATTACCGTACCGCGGTACTTTTTTAAAAAAGTACCGACTACCGTACCGCGGTACTTTTTTTTCTCAAAATCTACCGCAAATGTTCGGTACGGTAGCGGTAGTTTATTCCAAATGTTTTCGTTTTCGGAGATATTTCTCAGGAAAACAATGTGATTATCTTATGCAGATAGATACCTAGAAGCCCAAATTGCAATAAATGTCTCAATAAGGGTTGGGATTATTTTTCAATAACAGGATTAAAGGGGTCGTAAATTAACCCAAAATACCACCGTAATTATACAAAAGTCGGTTCCCGTACAGGTTTTTACCTTTGTAGTGCGCCCGTCTTTTCCATTTGAAGGAAAATGCGTCATGGTTACTTGTTACTTCATTACTTCATTGAGGCCGTACGTAGCATTTACTTTGATTCCGGTCGGCCGGCTAACGAAAGATCGTCGAACAGGTAGTAACTTAATGGTTTTACAATGCATAAAGGGTAATTTTAAATGATTGTCGATTTGTCACGATACGTTACTCCCATAAAAAAAATCCACCGCTTTTCGTCCAGTAAATCATTTTGAATTATTTGATTCATTGCAGTCTACGCATCATCTGTCTACGCAGAGTGTTAGAATATAAAAGTTGTGGCATTGAGTAGTTCTACTGTGTATATTAAATTAAATTTATAATAGAGCCGAAGAATAGTGAAGAAGTATTCACCAGTTTACCATGGCCGGCATATAACAATTATTTTCAGCGGTTTAACAATAAAATAAATTTGTATTACCCCAAATTGGCCCAATTTTTAAAAATTGTACATCGTTGAACCGAGAATTTACAGAGCTAAAAAATGATGTGCGTCTTGACCCATGTTACCTTGACCCCAATAAGCGTGGTGAATATTGTACTTGGTTTACTAACTTGTTATACTCTAATTTTTCTAAACTGGCGTGCACGTCATCAAAATAATAATCATAATAATGATGGCACACTTTTACAAGGTTGCCAGTTGTCCTGGGTATTTAAAAATGGCTGCAATCAGCTGTTGCGCCCGTGCAATCTTGTGCGACAGTGCGCGGTTCGTATCAAATTCATCGACTTCTCTACCGTTTATCGTACAGATATCAATCTTGTGGTTATGGTTTAACATCTACAATGGCAAAATATGCATTGTAATAATCGATCAAATGTAACAAGTTAGACGTCAAAGAAGTTTGAAGCATTAGTGAAAAAGATGTGGCATCGTCGCCGAGAAAATATCGCCGATGCCAACATAACATGATTTATTACATGATTGGCAGGCGAAAATTGTGTCCGCGGTTAATACACCGATTACCTATTTATAACCACCGGTGATCAGTGTTATGTAACAAATGATCTTCAGATTAATTTCGATTCTTAAACTATTGTTATGCATATTCTCGAAAACAATCACGTTGGTACGAAAAAACCTCATCGCACAGCTGTTTGATGACGTGCACGCCAGTTTAGAAAAATCAGAGTATAGAAGCTGACCCACAGTTTAGATTTAAAGTTTTGTTGATGAAACATGGATTTACATACTGCGGCATGTTCAACATTTATGAATACAAGAAAATCCGCATCATGTTGAATATATAAAATTCAAACCCCAAGGGAATAAACATTTCACACCAATATAATAATGTTTATAATTTCAAAATTTCAATAACTAACTTGAATTTTATTATTAAACGCCTCGCGCATCTATCAATTGTTTCCATAGCGTACTTCTTGAATAGTTCAAAAATGAAAAGTAAAAAATGACCATAATTTAATTATTTATAAAAATAACTAAATCAAGTGGTATATCATTAGAATAGTTGAAAAGGGGTATTTTTTATAAAGTAATGGCCGACAATGGTTTCCATTAGAAAAAACTCAACTTTTTGTCATAACTCAAAAATTATAGCTTACTACGATAACGTAATTAATTCAGTTTTCTAGAATATACATTTAACATACGGATGTGAAACATGGAAACTATCGAGGACTCAAAAAAGTAGACTCCAAGCAACAGAAATGAAATTCCTACGAAGGATTCTAGGGGTAACAAAAAAAGATAGAATTAGAAACACCGAAATACGCGAAAAATTAGGAGCTAACCCACTAATAGAGTACATAGAAAAACGTCAACTTAGCTGGTGGGGACACGTTCAAAGGATGTCTAACAACAGGCAGGCAAGAGAGGTATACGAAGCACGAACAACGCAGAAAAACAAAAGAGGAAGACCAAAACTTACCTGGAACAAGATTATTGGAAACTTAATACAAGAAAGAGGAAAAACATGGCAAGAAGCTGCAGTGATAGCCAAAGACAGGAAACAATGGAGGAAATTTATATACGAAGAAAGAAAGGAACAAACAATGAAATAAATAATAAGCTTGTATATTCACCCGACACCCTATGGGTACATGGGTCATTGATTATAAATAAATAAATAAAACATTTATTACGCACTTTGCCAGATTTCTATTAGAATTTCGATTACGTAATTCAACGATACAGCGTGAAACGTTCGAACGGATGAAGCCGGCTGAACTAAGTCGATATACACACCGCACCGCTGCATAAATAATGCACTTTTTTCACTATCTATTCAATTACAACAAAAGGTCCTGCGATGGGGTATAAGCTTGAAAAGACGCCTGGCAAGGTTATTGTGTGCACAGATACTATATTATTACACCAAAAGATTGAAAGTCTATTGATGTAACTGTCTTCGATAATTCTTCAAAAATTAAGCAAGATATGTTAGAAGCAATGCATAATTAATTATCAGCCTTCAAGAAAAAAAAAGGGCAAAATGTTTTCAAGGTAATAATTCACAAAATCCACGTTTCAGTAGATAGTTTTGACTACAAGATTGTGTAGCTAAAGCGAAATGATCGACCCAAATCCCATTTGAATTAAACTGCCCGAAAATCCTTCAAAAAATGAAGCAATACATACGTAATTAACAATTTAATATGTATTTTTCAGTAGATACTATAGTCTGTTTTTTAAAGATCACCAACGTCGCAATTTCGTTCGAAAGTATTAGTGACAACTCTGTCAGTGTCATTAGTGTTTCTCGCAATCGAGGTTACGGTTCATATGTAGTGATTTTTGTAGCTATTTTTGTTATGACCACAAGCAACAGGTGGGGATTTAAAAAAGACAGACCATAAATGATTAGAGCAACGGATTAAAAACCTACTTAAATAAACGTCTTTGAAAATTCTTTGTTGACCTGAATCTATACATTTCAGTAAGCTTTTGTATGTATCTGATGTTAAATGTGTGTGTATTTATATCGCGAGTTTTCGGGGGCAATACCAGGAGTGCTTAAAAATTACTGATCATCTTCATGAAAGCTTGTTGTTAACAATTCCACAAGTTCGAAGAACAAGTGGAATTAAACAACAAGTTTGAATGAATAATATGAAATACAAATTCATACAAATGAATAAATAATTAATATACAGATCAGTGATTCAGGGATAAAAAAAAACGTGCGGTATACAGATTTTGTGATTTTGTGAGTACAGATTTTGTGAGTAACCATTATTAATATTTCATAATAGCTGTAAGTACGATTGGTACTGACTAGTGTATTTGGTTTTGACCTAACTAAAAAAATCATATTTCAAGGGATTTGCAAGTATTGGCATCCCCTGAACAAAAATTAATGGCTAATAATTGTTTTTCCGCCTACCTGTTCTGAAAGTTCATTTTTCAGTCCTAAATTAGGACCGAAAATGAAATTTAGAGGCCCTAGGAATTTACAGAAACATTTTCGTCGTGAAACAAATCTAGGACAAAATGTAAAAACCCCCTAGGACGTAGGAGGACGCCCTAAAAAAGAGGACATGTCCTTCGAAACTAGGATGTCTGGTCACCCTAGTCAGGAAGGTAAGTATAATAAATTACTTTGTTTTTCGTTTTTTTTTGTTTATATCGTTTGTTTTTATTTTGTATAGTTTATTTTAATTTTGTATTTTAAGTTTTATATTTTTATTTGTTAAAATATTGATAATATATTGACTTTTTCTACTTGTGAAAACTCTTGTAAAACTTGACCGGTCACCCTGCTCCTACTTACCCTCCCGTATGTTTTCTTATCAAGAGGGGCGCATTATTGTTGCTACCCCACGGGCGCCAAATATCTTAGGATGGCTCTGTGTGCTAATGTAATGCAAGCATATCATTTTATAGAACAAATCATTGAATTTATAAATGAAGTAATAAACAACCCTTTATAAAACGATTCCGTACACGCTTCAACGACTAACAGTACATAATGTATTTGCAGCGGACAGGTATCCCAAATTTCTCGTTCTCCAGCATGAATCATTCATGTCACCTGGAGTCACCTAAACTATGTTTGTGTTTATTAACAAATGAATTATTTTCCGCATTCGCGGCATTCAGAATTGTGCTCCAGAAATAGCTATTTGTATTAGAAGGGAGCAAAGTGCATAATTTCCTCCAGCGGATATTTAACGATAAATCAGTAGTGACTGCATTTGTTAGGGACATTATCCCTAACTGGCTATCGACCAACGTGAGTCCTTCCGCCGTGTGATTTGTGTAAATGTGTGTATTGAGTTAGGACTTGTTACTCTAGAAATTCGCCCCCAATCTCTAGAGTGCCGTTAATGAGCTCCCAACGGCGAATGGCACTAGTTTATCAGTACAAATGTACAACCTGTACTGCGTTCTAACCTGTCAGCCAAACTAGCGGTGGAGGGCATCAAAATCATACATATGTAAATAAAAATAAATATGTTTTTTCTACGACCTTTCACAGGGTTTTGCATAAATATTATATTTTCTTGTGCATGACAATTAAAAAAGCAAATGTTAAATAAAAAATGTCTAAATAATATTTAGAATAAGTATATTGTTAAAAATCAAAATATACAACGAATTTTTATAAATAGAAATAATACAAAGCTTATGTCGCACGTTGTAGGGATTACGGCTGAGAATGTGGACCGGTTGAATAAAATACGTAATACGTAAAATACGTATTCATTAATAAATAAATGGTAATAGATTGAATGTGTGGTTCGTAGGAGCTTTTGTTGAACGTTCTGGGCTGACTAAAATAAATGTGAATATATACATTGTAACGGGGGATGTAGCTGGTAAGTTTTAGTCTTTCGGGGATTCTTTTTGTAGTTCTCGCGTGCTAAGAATATGTACCACAATTAGCCGGCCTCAGCTGGCCGCATTTTCAATATATTCGTTGAAAACGTCAATGTCAAATTTTGATTGATGTGAGACAGCTGTTTGTTGTATTTTAATATTTAATTTTAAATGATTGTAATTGTTCTAGTAGTAAAAAATAGTATATACATGTTGGGTTATTACGGTTGTGAATACTATTATCGCCTCAGGTCATGTAACCCTTTGCGCTATTAACAAAAGAAAACCATACACTATTATCAGAGCTATTTAGGCCCGTATCTATAGTTCGTACTTGAGCTTAAGTTTGACTCAAGTCGTATATTTGGTTGCGTATTTTCTATAAACGTTTATGGACCAAACGTAACCAAATGCACGACTTGAGTCAAACTCAAGCTCAAGTACGGACTATAGATACGGGCCTTAATGTTTCTAGTCTAAGTATTATTCTAGGGGAGCAAAGTTGTTTGCCTCCCTCATATGAGGGAGCCACATTTGTTTACCTTCCATTGGAGAAAAAGTAGAACTTTTCTCCCTCATATAACAGACGAAAGTGTGTACTTTCTATTAAGGGAGTAGAAAATATAAATTTATAACGTATTGCTATCCTTCCTTTGAATTGGATGCAATGATTTACCACTGCATGTATTTCAGTTTGCCCATGTTAAAAAAGCAATCTTTGCAGACAGACAGTAGCAACGACACGACTGTGAATAGAAGTAAATTGGTACACTAGAGTTGTTAAGCCTCATATAATAATGCAATATCACATTTGCAAATCTACAAAACAGCCTAAATTAACTGTGAAATCAATTTAATACCAAAATATGTTTTAAATTAAATTAACAACATCAAACAATGCTAGATGTGCAGCAAAAGTTGAAGGGCAATCTAAACAACATAACATAACATTGCTAATAACAAGACAATAAATTTTTATAAACAATACATAAACATTTCTTAAGAGAGCACAATAAAAGCAGTAAGCAATTGTCTAGAAATAATTGAACATTTGCGTAAATAACGAAGCACTATTTTAAACATAAGCAACTTTCACATAGTGATGAAACAAATTATACTCGGATTGCAAAAATTAAAGTCGAGTTAATACACAACCAGACAATTGAAAGTTTGCTTAAAACTTGAAGCAATTGATTGCTTTGATACCTAATGTACAATTTAAATTCCTAGAATTAATATCGATTTAAAGCACAAAGCAAGTGTTTGGAAGTTTGCTTAAAACTTGAAGCAATTGTTTTGATGCCTAAAATACAAATTAATCGATTCTCCTTGATTAGTCTGGTTTCAGACAGTTTGGGATATAGGCGAGGTATTAGTGTACATTTTATAATGATAATAGTGGGAAATTCTAGTACAAAACTGCAAAATTCACGATGAGATAATTAAATCTATTCGATGAGTCAAAATTGGCAATGCATATTAACTACCGACAACCCCTTTGTTTTACCTTCCTAAATTAGATTATGAAGGATCACATCCCTTCACATTGTGCAAACGATGCCAAGCTACGACTCCTCCATCTTCAGGAGACTCGGCAGCACCTTGAAGTTCTGCCTGGGACTCTCGACCTTCATGCTCTCACTTTTATGCCGGAGTGGCGGGGGCGTGAGGTTCTGGCCGGGCAGCTTCTGCAGCTCCTGCACCTGGTGCAGCGGCACCGGCTGCAGGAAAACCGCGTGCACTGGGTAAGCCTCCACCTTAGGCATGATCATCCGTTGGCCGTTCCTCTTCTTCCTGTCCTTCCGGGGCTGAAGCGCAGCAATGAACCTGGCCACGGGTGGCTGCTCCCCATCAAACATGCACTGAGCATGCTTGACCATGAAGGCGTGAGCCCTGTGCAGCTCCAGTCGCAGCTGCTGGTTCTCCAGCTGCAGCCGCAAGTTGTCCTCCTCGATGTCCATCATCCGCTGGTCCGATTTCTCCGTAGTCTGCTTCTTGCGCATGCGGCTCCTGTACTGTGCCATCCGGTTGCTTTCCCGCTTCCTCTGGATGTCGATCGGTCTCCGCGGCAGCTTCCTTTCCTTTGCCTTCCTGCAATTCATCTCAATCTGCTTTATGATCGAGTCGGCCATCGGCCTGCTGTGCACCGTCATTTTTATCTTGTGGATGAAGGAGGGCTTGCCTTTCAGATCACTCTCCTCTTCAGCTTTATCGATCTTTTCCACACTGGGAACTAGTTGGCCGTCCTCGGTAGAGCCCGACTCTTCATCACTGATTGTAAAGACCGGCTCCTCCAGTTCTGAGTCCACCTGCTCTTTAATTACGGGGTTGACTGTGATGTGGGGGAGGATGTGGGGAGTGTGCAGCGTGTCGTCAGAGCTGGCCTGGATCACCGGCGAAGTGCCGCTTTTGCTCAGCTCAAGGGCCTTCTTGAAGGTCTCCTCAAACGGATTGACATTTTGCAGGTCCTGGAACAGTCCCAGCTCCTCGCAGTTGCGGATGAAACGAGTCGGAGTCGGTGTCTGATCTGTAATGTTGCAGACATGTTAAAATACTGGCTATACATTTACCCGGAAATTATCTTGCAAATAAATTGACATGAAGATGGAACAGCTTGGATGTACCTGCAACTGCATTGTTTTTGGTGATAAGCCCCAGGTTGAGCACCATATCGTGCTTCTTCCTGTGAACGTTGAGGTGGTCCTCGTTGGTGAATGTCATTGGACAGCCCTCATTGGGGCACGGGAAAGGCTTGTCTGCCATCCTGGCAGGGCCCCCGTTTGTCCTTACCAGAGAGTAGGGCTCTAGAGTGGCTGCAGCTGACGACTTTGGGGTTGTTATCAGGGTGCAGTGACAGGCGTCATTGCGATGTGCGCTTGCTAGTCATCCGAGTTGGGAGCGTTTGAGGTAGTCTTAGGGCTCCGCGGGTACGTCTGAGTGGACGAATTGATGAGCGAGTGCCTGAAGTGCGATGTGAGGCCGCCGTTTCTATAGTTTGTTACTGCACCGACGTTTTCCAGACGAGAGAAGTGCATTATGGGATCATAACCTCAAAGTTTTCAAGGCTGCCGTTTTAAGAGTTTAAATAACAAAACGTGAATACATAGAAATAAAATGAAGAAACCGAAATGTTTCATTGTTATTTACACTACTCAAAAGAATTATCACATAAAAAAATTATATAAATATATTAATAATATACATTTTCATAATAATTGCATTAATATAGATTCATTATTATTAATAAATAAATATGCGATAATTCATTTGAGTACTTAGAACGCAATAGTCTCGAGAAACGCGTTTATTTTATACATTTTTAAAATTAATTTCGTCTGCTCTATTTTAAAATATTCTACAGGGTCATCAGAAACAAAAACACAGTCATTTAGGGAAACACTGAAAATTTGCATTCTAGAATTTATTGAAGATGGATTTCAAATCTCTGTGAATTTATTTTTGCAAAAGTTGGCATCTTAATGGACGTAATCTTATTCTAAATTTATAAATTTGTCTGAACTAGAAGTTAAATAATTTTTTGTTTACACAATTAGCATTCACTACCTGGAAAACATGAACCCCCACGTACTGAGAGTGCGCAGCCTTTACAAAACCATCCTTACACTGCATAAGGGGCTCCCGCAGGAACTCAGAGCCTTGGGTAATGGCTACGCCAGGGACGAATTCAAGAGGCACAAGAACTGTAAGCCGGAAGAGGCCGTCGTCTTCATGAACGAGTGGACCGTAAGAGAATAGACATACAGGATGTTCCAAATGTCAACTATTTGACACGTCAGTATGAACGTGTTAACCTTAAAATGTCAACTATGCATGGGTTCAATTTAATTGTTAATTTATTATACTAACGAAATGTTTGTTGTTAAATGTGCAGCGTGGGTGGTTTTTCATTGTCCGGCTTAGACAGGGTGTGGCAGAACTGACTAAGCCGTTTTGAGGGGCTATAAAATAATGTACGGAGGTATATAGAGATATTTATTTTCTAATTCAGGAGTAAATCAAATTTTATATTCATTAAATTTTGAAAATGATGTGATGATGGCCGTAAGCAGCAACACATTTTTGGAGACGTTTTCTGAAGATTTTTTTACTGCAACATTTCGAGCTGTGTAAGCTGTAGAGCCATCATGTTGGAACCACAACTCTCCCCATTCCTCTCCTTCAACATTCTAGGATCACATTCACTCAAGTGTGAACGAGTAAAATATTTAACTTTTTTTTTTTAAATGGAATGCCCTCCAGCAGTGTATTTTCTGCCCAAATGCCACAACAATATCTTGTATTTTTCAGAACTACGGCTTTACAATCGCCGAGCAACTAGGCTTGCAAGGGCCGAAAGTGCCGAGACCGGATCTTGGGAGGCGCCTAAACGAAGAAGAGCTGGAGCTGTTCAGGGAGGAGCAGATCCAGCAGCTGTATGAGCTCATGGTGGCCGCCACGGCCGAAAAGAAAAGCAGCAGACGTCGGTAGTGAAAGCAAAAGGCATCCTGTAAATAGTTGTTGCATTTTTCAGTTAATTATTGTAGAAAATTATTTATTATAAAGCTAGAAAGTGAAATAAATTAGTGAATACGTAAAATATGTGGCCCCCTCATTCGTGTTACGATCCTATTATAGTAGAAATCACAAGAGGTGGCTCATGATTCATTCTACAGGAATGTTTTTCGAAGAAATAAATGAAACACCGGATTAGCTCTATCGCACTCAAAAGCTTAAATAAAATGAGTCGGTAAATAGGTGCTTTCCTTTCACAAGTTAACTGAATATGAAGCAAGTGAGAACTGTCAAATGCAAATTGGCATTGCTTCTTATGTGGAAATTAGAAAACTTTTAACTATCAAATTACCTTACAATATTTGCAAATTTCCCACACAACTTTTTGGGCATATTTCTTGAAAGCACTATTTCGAAAACATAAAGAAGGGAGAGGATAAATCTCAAAATGAGTTCAGATTCTGTGTGAAAGGAAAGAACCTGTTGTCTCATATATCTGCTATACGTTTCAAATGAAACCCATCGAAACGTATGTCTCTAGTTATTCAATATTTTAGTTATTCTTGTCAGTGTCAAAGTTATATAAGGTTCATTCCAAGTAACAGTCCTGGACTGTCCGTGGACGAACTGTGGGCCAGTTCGGATATTTCCGTTGCGCAGGCGCGGTTTCGGACTGGATCAGAAAATTACTGACGAATTTCCGACGAATGAAAGAGGGGATGAGCGGCAGATTTCAAACCGATATTTGGCAGTTACTCGGATATGTGCATCCCTAATGCGGCAATGTCCACGCTCAGCGGCTCGTTATGTCTTCATGAGGCCCTGGGCAAATTTGAATTTGGGGCCCCTGTCTACAGTGTAAAAATTTGGTATGGCCTTAAATAATCAACAATATTAATTATTACAGTCTTGCCTCCTGATATGAAACGGAAATTTAATTTCAGTTTTTTTTAAATTAAAAAAATATATTAATATGTGACCCCTCCAAGCCTCCTCTGATGTTGGAGACCCCGGGCATATGCCCAATTTGCCCATAGGATACCACTTCCACGGGTAGATAAATATTGTTATGATGAATCATTTGCGTTTTGACCATTGTGGAGAGAGTTTCATAGAGCAGTAGTTACAATGGCTACATAATTTTTTACATACACTCTTGAAAACCAAATCTTTATAATTGTCCAGAAAGCCAAAATAAATCGAAATATGAATATGAAATAAATATCAAATGTCAGGGTTGTGCACTGTCATGCACATGTAACTTCCACTACGGATGTTTGGTCCAACAGTCCAAAGTTTGTCCAACGTCTGGGACAAGGACTGTTTAGATGGATTCAAAACTAGTCCGAAGATCACTGGAACGCCTACCCTATCAATTGGAACACTGGACTTGAGTACACAATCCGTCAGAAACTAGTCCGCGTGCACTTGGAACACCCGACATGAAAGGGCACTAATGTTTACCTTGGAAAGCCCTTGGAAAGTTTCTAAAATATATAGCGCCCTTTTTTTCAATTTTTTTATAAAGTAGCCTATGTACTCTTAAATGCCAATGCTTTGGTACGGTACTGCTGAAGTATGACATTTTAAATATTTATATACACATAACCTATAAAGCATGTACAATCATATCTGACATTTATATGTACATGAAGCCACTGAAGTAATTAATGGCCTAAATATACGTACATGAAAATTGGAACCATACATTCCAAAGCGATGAATCATGAGTCATCTGTCGTGATTTCTATACACAGTTATGTTTCTATAGGACTGTCAAGGTTTCTGCAAACATAAAAAGCAATTTGCATTTTTTTTTTAATACCTCGTCTGTAGGTAGTCATTAGTATATATATATATATATATACATAACTGTAATTTATACTTAGGTTAAATCAAACACTTGGTTAAAGTTTCACTGTATTGATAGAATAAACCTCTACAATTGTTTCGGCCTCACGACCATTATCAAGAGTACAGAGATACTAAAATTAAAATTTAACAAATGTGCTATATATTATGTTATGCGGCATCCGTTCGGAAAAACCAAGACTGTAATTCATTTATTGCCATGTTGTAAAATTTTTCTAGCTTAGTATATATAGCACATTTGTTAAATTTTAATTTTAGTATCTCTGTACTCTTGATAATGGTCGTGAGGCCGAAACAATTGTAGAGGTTTATTCTATCAATACAGTGAAACTTTAACCAAGTGTTTGATTTAACCTAATCATAATGTTTCACCAAGTAGTATCCACACATAGTTTCAATTTAATGTAATTTATACAATTATTTTTAAGTTCCCTAAGTAATTAACGGTTAAAAAATATATGGACCTTCGATAAAACACAGTTTTAGGATTCGACTCGCTTCCAACAATCGAATCTGTGAAATGCACGGTTGGATGGACTCTATGAGTGACTACAGCAGGGGCAGCCCCCCACTCAGTGCTGTGTCTCTCGCTGGAAGTAGTGCTTCTCAATCCTCGTAATGAGGTTGATCAGCTCTGGGAAGTTCTTGACAGTATTGGCAAGGGTTGCGTTCGGCAGAGGGGTCGTCAGTATGGTATAAAGGTGGCCGAAGATTAAGGCCTCGAGTTCCGTCGGCCTGAAACAAATGCGTATTAATACAAAATTTGAAGTTTACCGATTCGACAGTCACTAGGGGCACATTTGGTTAAAATCGTAACTGCATGCGTATTCATAACAAGAGTTGTAAGAAGCACGTTAGAGGCAAGTTGCGTAATTGCCTTACAACTCAAGTTGTGTACGTTATTTTTTCGATTCCCAGTTGCAATAATGAAAAATATGCACAAATTGATACATTTTGCTTCTGACAGATGCTTATGGCAATATATGATATGGACAGTCATAGGACTTTTGACAATTTCAAAAGTAAATGTCACAATGCTGTCAATGCTCCATATGGATTTCAATAGGCGATTTACATTAATTCCGCAGCGCCACGGTGGCGTAATTACGTACTTCCGTTGGGTTCCCCAGTCAGCTGTTTTCATATGTGTTTGAATGCGACAGTGTGTGATTCATATAAAATTCATTTACTTCTTAAGTTTATCGTAGGGTTATCAATCTTATGGTTTTAGTTTAACATCAAGAATGGCCAATTCTCAAAAGGTTTGCACCGTATTCGGCTGCAACGCCGTCAGCAAAACAATCCAAAAAAAGTTAGTTTCCACCGATTCCCGCCTGCAGGTAAAAGGAAGGTTAAATATATGTTAAAAATAAAATATATTTATTTTTTAGAAACATGATATTATTTATTTTCGTCATGGATACAATCTATGAAAAGCAACTCATATCTCCCTAGGGAGATGTCAATTTTTTTCACCCTCAATCACATTTTTTTCTCCTTCAACCTTATGACCACTTGACAAATAGATCGTACAATTGACAAATTTTCCATTCAAGACGGTACTTGAAGATGAGCAATTTTGCGTCTGCTCATGGCCTCCACTGCCACTAGCAGATACCGACGATCTTACTTTTTCAGTCTCTTCCAGTCCAGCAATCACGCGTGAAATTTTATTCTTGGATGCCATGCTGTCTGCCAAGTAGCCTTCCGCTACTGTAGAGCTTTTCCATCCACCCAGACGCTTCAGATTGGTCATACTTACTCCTCCATCAGCTGCCAAAGTTGCAGATGTTCGTCTTAAACAGTGACCTGTGAAAGATTTCGGATTCGGCAAACACAAGTAGACAGCAATTTTTGACGGAATGCTGCCAAATGTGTTTTTCCCAACAGGTTGCACTGTACATTTTCTGTTTCTGTACGATAAAAAAAACCTTGAGACTCCTGCAGGACGCAAGCACACGTATTCTCTGATAAGCGACAACGCATTCAGTCTCTCCTCTTCAACTATAGTGAAGGATCTCTTTGCCAATGTTTTAGTGTCCGGAATCTGCACCACAATTACTGAACCCCTGTCACATTTTTATTATGACTTTTATATACTGTCAAACAACTCATAGCAACCTCGGAAATAAACATTGTGGATCGATACAATACCCAAAATTTTTACCAATATGTTTCTAAAAAATAAAATATTGTATGCACCACGGGAGCTATGGATGTTTTTTACCCTCGGTTGACTTACAAACCTCGGGCCAAAGGCCCTCGGTTTGTAATCCTGTCAACCTCAGGAAAAAAACATCCATATCTCCCTTAATGCATAAATATCTATTTCACATGCGCAGTAATTTATATAGCTAACTTCCTGTTAGATTTTTTCTGTCTCATACACATTAACGAAGTTACCGAATTTATCCGCTACTTGACTTCCACAGTTTGAGGAGTTATGGTTCGACAAACATTTACGATTTCTGCCATTAACTCTTCCAACATATGCAGTCTTCTTCGGAAAACTCTATCAGTTAAATATAGAAAAATACAGTAGTCCAGTGGAGTTAGATCTGGAGAGCATGGCCGTCATAGTCCTTGACTAATTAGTTTATTATAAAAAAAATCTTGCAGATAGGGTGACGTTGCTCTGGCTGTATGAGCTATTACACCATCTTGTTGGAAATATCTGTTCTGCAATTCTTCATCATCTAATTGGTATATGGAAGGCTGGATAATTTGTTGCCGATATCTCTCACTGTTGATAGTGTCATGAAAGAATATAGGCCCAATTATTCTATGGCGAGACACAGCCAATCAAATTCCAACCTTCTGAGGATGTAGTGGTGCTTCCACAAAAAGATGAGGGTTTTCAGCATGCCAGCACCTATAGTTTTGTGAGTTAACATATCCTGATAGATGAAACCAAGCCTCATCACTGAAAACTGTTAAATCGAGCATTCGAACGTCATTTAAATTTTCTTTAAACCATCGGCAATTACTCAATCGACGTTGAAGATCCACTGGAAACAATTCTTGTGCCACTGAGACCCTATAAGGGTGTAAATTCAACCTCTTTCTCACAATTCTATGGCTGGTGCTCGAGGGAATTCCAGGTTGCATAGCCAATTTATGAATTGATTTTTTAGGGCTTACTTCAAGTCGTTCACGAACATCAGCAACAACCTCTCCTGATACTGATGGTCCACCTGAGGATTTCCCTTTCTGAACACTACCAGTTTCCCTAAAACGGTACGCTATTCGTTAAATATGTATTGACAAAACCAAGTATTCAAATTGGTGGTCAGGGAACTTTTGTTGAAACTCCCGAATGCACTCCGGAATTGAATAAATCCATTCTCCATTTTCAAATCGTCCATTACGAAAGTAAGCTTCAACAATAAAAGTGTTCTTCTGATCCGAAGAGTACATTTTAACAAACTACTGTATTATTATGTTGTTTGACAGTTGACAGGTATTGTTGACAGTGACAGTTCTCAAATAGTACGGTATACAAATTTGAAAGACTGCACAATTGAATTGAAGTGATTACGTAACAACCATCATTTAGGTACACCTTGTACTAGAAGTCAATACAGGTAATAAATGACAAGGGTAACGCATGACATAATTTTTGCACGATGAGACATAATTTTATAAAAGTTATGATTTTAAAATCATTTATATCTTGAAATTACACAATAAAAAAATGTTTAAAATGAGGACAGTGACCGCCAAAAAGTCGGCATCATGTGGAAAACATTTTTATCTAAAACTAACACGCAAAAAAGAACCTTATTGATATCTGCATGATTTCCAAATATTTGCACTATTTCGATTTTCCTCATATTGAAAAGCGATATTCTCTAGGTAAGTAAAAATCACTCGGTACATCTGATAAGGTTCTTATTTAGATAAACACAAATTAATTCTGAAACCAAGATTTTTAAAAAATCAATAATAAAAATCATTGCTTTATGTTGCCGACTTTTTTGTACCTGCATACAGGGTGTCCTAAATAGAGTAGAATTGCATGGGTATCTTTCTTATTCTTACAGCTAGAGATCTGGTTTGGAGAGAATAAAAGTCAAGAGGGCAGTGGCCTCAGTGGCCACCCAGATCTGCATACTTGACGCCTCTTGACTTATTTGTAGGGTACTCTAAAAATCAAAGTTTATGGAAGTAGTAGTAGTAGTAGTAACTTAAAATATAATAATGTAGGTGAATTTCGTGAAGCAATGTCAAAGGCTATAAAAGGCGTTAATCGATTGCAACACATTGCGATAAGTAATTGACAATGTTATACATTGCGATAAGTAATTGGCAATGTTATAATCTAATGTTATTTTACTACTTAGTAGTAGCACAGATGACTTATACAGATAGCTCATGCAATGTAATTATTAGAAGTTCTGAGGGCTGCCTACGATACGGTTAATTTTTATGAGAATTGGTCTATCAGCGCGTGTAGGCGTAGACACTTCGCGCTGTCGTGTGCCCTCGGTACTTGTCGTGTATAAGCGATTTCTCCCACCATGAAATTCACAAGCGACGATTTTGAACGTGGGTCGTCGACAGCAGATTTGCTAAATTGCATTTAGGATAAAATCTGTTTGTAACTCGAACGATAAATTAAATATACAAGAAAGTGAAAACAGTACAATATTTAATTATATTTAATTATTTTTTTTTAATGGAGCCTTACTAGACACTGTTCGAGTATAATAATCACTTTGGTTGTTTTATTTCATACAGGGAGATTTTATTTTCTTCTTCTTTTCTTCAGTAAATAAACGCAAACTGTAATATTTATTTAAAATTCAAGTGTAAATACATTTATTCAAAGCTGATAATACATTAATAATAAATGTAACAATTTTTAACAAAATACTGTATATGAAATTCTAAACTCTAAATTAAGAACATGATTTATAAGATAATAATCCATATACCGCGTGTCCTTTTTCAAACGCGAACATAGGGATTTAACATTATTTTTAGAATTTTCTGCAATTCCCGCTCGCCGGATTAACCTACAGAAAATGTTTTGGTATCAATAGAATGAAGAATTGATTACGTATATAATGATATTAACTATTCAATATTTTTTTATTGAAACATGAATTCTGCATTGAGCTGTCTGTCCGTGCTTCTTTGAAGATTGTTAAAAAAATCATGGCAACTTATATTTAAAAACAGATTTTTTTAAAATCATTATGTTTCGTTCAAATAATTCACTATTTAATATCATTAGATCCGTAATCATTTTGTCGTTCCATTGATACCAAAATATTGAGCAGATGGTCTAAAAAGTATTCGCCGTGTTCTTTATCGGAACAAAATATATTAATTTTGCATTTTTCTAAAATTCGTGTTTTCATGGTTGATTTTATATTAGAAAATATTTTAAGATATTTTTAACATAATTGACAATCATTTTAGTCGGTGTTCTCAGCCCGTTAGAAAATTGTTGCTTATTCGCAAACATTTTTTGCAAAATAAAAAGTTCATCTTTTTCTTCTAAGGTTGACTCTTTATTTTTAATTTGGTTTTCGCATTTACTGCACTGATATTTTTTTATTAGTTTGTGGCATATATAACCTGCAAGGTAAACTACTGCACAGTCCTCTAACTGCTGCAATTCGTTTTGACAATCACAATCTTCACTACTTGAATTTTGACAAAGAATTTCATCAAATTGGATAGGAGATGAACCGCCTGTAATTGATGGAGAACTCGGTAATTCTGGGTTATTATTTTCTATTGGCAAATCTAAATATAGGTCCTCATCTTCTTCACAATTTGCATTTTCAGATGGCTTCATCAAATCATTGATAACTTTGAGTCGAAATGATGTTCTAAATGTACGTGCAGTGGGGTTACGGTTGCACCCACCTCTTGAACGAACAATAGAAAAAAAAAAATTCAAGGACGTCTTGGTTGAGTCTTGATGTTAGTATAAACGAACTTGTATTTGAAACATCTCCCAAAAGCTGTTCAAGAGCACTTATTGTTTGCAATATACCATCGAAGCATGGCGGCCTGCTTATTCTCCCTTTCTTATCAATCTTTACAATATTTTGAAAGACATTTTTGGCTTGATTAACAATATTTAATGCAGTTTCATTATGTCTGCCGAAAGAGCATTTATAGGGGTTCCTATGGTTTTTATATCTGCTATTTAGTATATCAAACAATTTATCGGTCAACTCGATAAATTCGGATGTATGTGCAGCACTACTGCTTTTTAAATTTCCTAACTGTATGTTAGTTTTATAGCAGATGCTACAGTATGACTTAAAACCTGTACTGCAGTTTTTACACTCATACGTTGAAACGTATTCGGGTTAAGATGGACATCAGTTAATCTCGGCATTAATCTAGCTGTCTTGAGGCTCTTATCAAGTTCGTACGTTGTTAATACGTCTTGAAAATGAATTTCCTTGTCACTGTCATTATATTTAAAATGTCCGTTCAAAAGATTGTTTCGTATGCTTTTAAATAGATGAGGTGCATCATAAAAAACAAACACTCTTTCCTTCCCTACAGTAAAATATGGATTTGTTATTGTTACACCTAATGATTTTATGGCAGACACATTCGAGGTCCCTTGATCACATACCGTCGCTTTGACAATGATTCCACACCTTTCGAGCTTCTTTATTGTCTTTTTGATTATAGAAATCAAATTAAGCTTTGGTATTCCGGTTTCACTTAGAAAATAAGCCACTTGTAATTTCCACTCTGAAAAGAGACCTCGAATCATTAAAACTGTCGCTCTTTTTGCAGGTTTATCTTTTCTTCCTAGGTATCCTAGATCCTGTACCCCTTCTATTACATCAAGGGCTTTAGAATACTCATAGCACTGCTTAATTGCAACTTCGTCGAAACATAACACTGCAATTTTTTCAGCATCTTGCATTCCTGCAGCCTTCATTTTAATATGATTAAAAAGTTCCCTATTGAACCCAGGTACATAGGCAGAGTTTCCGATCCATTTTTTGACGGTACTCAGTCCTGGTAGCACAATTTTTTGCCTCCGCATACTTTTATATGCAGCAGGCGATGTGTAGAATAGAGATATTGCCAAATCTTTTTCCTGCTTAGTCCAACGAGTTTTTCTTCTATGTGTCTGCATTTGGCCCAGTATTCTCGCTTGTAGTGAAGGATAATTCGTTGATGTTTGTACGATTTTGTACTTTGTTTTAGATGCTCGCAACTGTGCTTTTAATCTACTAATCTGTGCGGTTTTTATTTTCAATAAGTTTGACTGCTTTTGTAGTTGCTCAGCCATCTTTTTTATTTTATTAGCACTTATACTCTCCGGATCTGTATCTGATTTTCTTTTTGTTCCTCTTGGAGATGGGAAATTAATAATGGCACTCATTTGCTCTTCATCGAATAGATGCGGCGATGATGTTGATGGACTATCTAGGTTTATCCTTCGCACCTTTGATGAATGCTCTGAATGTGAACATAACTTTCTTTTTGGTGTTGTTAAATACTTAAAGACACTAGTTACCTCTGCATCGATTAAATGCTTCGATGATGTGGATGGGCTTTCTAGGTCGTTATTCTGCAATTTTGCAGAATAACTACTAGTATCATATTTTATTTTGGGCGTTAGCACTCTTAATGGTGGCGAAGATGATGCATACATCAGAGGAACTGCATCCTTTGACAACCGTCCTGACTTCAGGATGCTTTCTGGTTTGAAATGGAATTGGCAAACAAACTTATTTCTTAGTGTAGTAGGAGATGAAATAACAAGGTCTGAATTGCCTGAAATTAAGAAAGAAGAAAAATGAATAAGGATGTCATAGAAACGTGTACGTATTTTCCCTTAGCCATGTTTATATGATTTTTTCTTCAAATTTTTATTCAATCAGGAACCCGATAAAATTATAACCAACGTATTGCGTTTTTTTTTTAATTATTGATACTTCAATACTTAATAAAATATTTGTTTTTATGATTTGTTCTATATTGTTTCATCAAATTATTAAATATTTAAATGAAGTAAATAACAATTTGTTAGTGTTTTCTTTGAAATATTTGTTTTTTAATTAACGTTTTCTCTAATTCATAAATAATTAAAGTGGTGCAAGTTCATTTGGGGGTAATAATTCTTTTTAATTTTAACCAGTACCTATACACATTGCAGCATAATAAATTTACATTATTTAACAAACCAAAATAATTAATGTTTGTCTTCTATTGTATACCAATAATTTTTAATACATAAAGGCAAATGTATATTTGCGTTTATGTACGCAAATATACATAATTATGTATATTTAATCTTAAAATCGCAAAATCGAAAAATCTTTAAATTGCAAAAAGTGAACTTGCACGTGTTTAAGTGAAGTAAGTGAATTTAAACTGTTTATAAGTCTTTTCATAATGGAACAATTATTGTTTACTTACCGCAGTTGTTTACCCATTGTTGGCATCTTTCAGGATTGGTTGTTGGGAAACGAAATAACTTTAAATTAATAACACTTCTACGTGTCCTATCACAGTTTATAAAAACGCACTTGTTTCCACCTTTTAATGTTGACATAATTCACTTGCACTGGAATTCACTAAAGATGACTGTGTTACCAGATGCACGATAATTATCGTTTTGTACGATAATTTGTTAATCGATACGATATACGATAATGACAAAATGTACGATAACTTATAGCTCTACTGTGGTTTCGATTCGTGTACAATATACACACGCCGGGGATCCACAAGACCAGTCGCCATAATGTGAGCGGTTCACGTTGAACGAAGGGGATTACCCTGTAAATATAGTTTGTGTTTCATGTTTCATTTCAATTTCGTTTGGCCATTGACTTTAATGCGCATTGTTATATGTGCTGTAACACATTAATTAAAGGATAATAAAATGTCGGATAGCGACAGTGTCAATCACATAAACAATCACAATCACTGTCAATCACATAAATGACAATCACATAAAATTTTGCGACCTGCACAAACTAGGTGGTTATCACTGTTTTCCGTTGTTAGGCGAATTTTGAATCAATGACAGCCCTTGAAATTATATTTTTCAGCAAATTATGTGGAACATCATCTATTTCCGAGAAATTTACAATGTTCTCCATAATGCAGAAATAAGATTTTTAGATTTGGTCTTATCAAAATTTGTAGAATTAAATAAATATATTCAAAGCGTGTAACTAGTTTAAATTTGCACAACAGAATGGTGATTACTTTGAAAGAACTATTACTTGCTTACATGAACCCAAACTTCAAGGCATGCAGATTTAAATAAAATTGATCCTGAGAATATTTCACAATTTGTATCACACCACCAAATGAAATTTGGGATTGGTGTTTACAAAAACATACATTGTTTGGAGAACATGGATATTAAAAAAGATTTTTATGAAAGATGGAGACGTTTTTTAATTACATCCTGTGTTGAAATTAAATAAAGGTACAATCATAACGATCCAATCTTGAGTAAAGTAGACATTTTAAGTAAATCAATACTTGCATGACTTTTCATGACTTTTTTAGACTATAGGGAGCAATTTGATTTTATTTTGAATCTCATTCATGTAAATTTGAAGAAGCAATCTACAAATACTTCGCAAATTTGGCAATCCTCAAAGTCCTTACTTTCATGTTCGTATAAACACGGGAATTCATGAACTTGATCAAATAACAATTAATTAAAATCATTGCCATTGATAAAGCATTGTCGAAAGTTGGACGTCGCGATGTCCAGCGTTCGCAACGAACGCAACTCGCAACAAAATCCCTCATTAAACGACACGCTCCACGCAGCGGTTTCCTTACAACTGACGACAGCGCCAAGCCTTGCATCGAAATCGTTTCCACATTAAATGAATTTCGTTTCCATTTCAAGCGTATCGCGACAACACATTCGTGCATAAGCATTAGCCATCTGTATAAGTCATCTGTGGTAGTAGTATTGCAATTTTTTTATTTTTTTACATTTGTTTTAAAAATAATTAATAAAATTAAAATAACAATTGGAACAATTGATATTTCCCGTATTTTTTATTTTGAAACAGGTTGCTATACTCGTAATCACGAGAGGTGTCTCATGACTCATACATTTGGAATGTATGGTTCAAATTTTCTTGAACGTGTGTCTACACTTATACGCACGCGGTCGGCCAGATGTTTGGTTGCGCAAAAATTCACCCGGCCAATTAGACCTACGAATTAGTTCATTTGTATCGCGTTAATGTCAAATCTCCAATGCTATAATTTCGCTGTGTAGGTTATGTGTACATAACAAGTATGTAAACACGAAATATATGTTAGGTTAACAGTGACACTCACAGATTCAATGAATTAACGAAGACATACGTTTTCACGGGTTTCATTTAAAACGTACAGCAGACGTATCGGATATTTACTCTCTCACTTTACTTCAGCGGTTTAGGGTAATATAGCGACACTGATTTTGCATTTATTCCTGCATTAAACATTCATTTAGAATGAGTCATGAGACATCTCCCCTGATTTCGACTATATACACGTTGAAGAGAAAAGAAAAGTCGATTTAGACTTGTAAAAATAAAATATGACGGCCAATTAAAATAAGAAAGTTGCTATTAATATTTAGGAAATCGACATCTTGATTTTTATTTTGACTTGATTTTAAGTGTGCGCAATCCTTTCAAAACCAAGTAGCTTTTATTTTAAACTTTTTTTTTCATCTTTAATAATTATGAAAATATCGGGTTAACTGCTCGGACTTTTTAAAATTTTTCATCATAATATGAACTAGCATACAAAACTGCACAACATTGCCCATTTAACTAGATGTCTAGCTTTGAAAATAAGAAAGATAACAGTGTTATGTAATAATTGATTTACTAGCTGAAGTCCATTTCTAATTGATAACTTCCTAATGTGGGAGTAGAAAAGCAATTTTACCACATCAACATTAACGAACAATTACAATCAGTCAGATCCAATTTAATTTGATCCCAACTATACGAAGTGCTATCCGAGAGACCACAAGGGATGTTCATTATTATTATTATCAATTATATCAGAACACATCTGTTATGGTTGAGAAGAAGATAAGAAGTGGCTATGAAATAGCTTTTTTGCGTCTCCAACATAAGCAAGGGTCACTATACGAAATGCTTCTTAAATACCGGTTTATTGAGTAACACTGACAGTTTATAATAAAGATAATCATAATATTTCCACAGAAATTTTTTCGTGGGCCCCACACCTATATGTTAACGGAAAGGTTGGGCTCTGTGTACATAATCTTCTTCAGCTCGACTTCGGTGACGTCCTTGGCATCCCTCTTCGCCCTTGACGGAGTGTTGCACTTCTCCTTAAACACCCGAATTCAGAACGACGGCCAGAACTGGCGGTAACCTTACATTGAAAACGACGCGCTTGTTGTGCTTCTTCTTGAACGCTCGGGGGCTGAGGTCCGACTGGTTTCCGAACACCCTGCTGTCTATCCGCCTGCAGAACTCCATCAGCTTCTCAAACTTCTTCACAACCATACCCAGGTGTGCCGGGAGGGGAATTGTCAGGATCAGGTAGAGGTGGGCAAAGACGAGGGCATCAAGCTCTGTGCATCTGGAATATTCAGGAATTTTCGGTTTAAGGAGTGGACTGGGACAGAGGAAAGGGATGCATCACTTCCGGGAATAAGTTTTTATGTATTTAGGAACACTATTTGGTTATAATTAATCCTCGATAAACCCATTTCAAAAGAAAGTATCATGAATGGCACTTCAGTCACACCAAATATACATCAACAATGTTAAGTGTCCCGCGAAAAGTCGGAACTAACTTTGGGCCGGAAATTTGTTGATCCCATTTGATTCATGAGAACTAAAAGAGCTTTGTTTTTGTGCTTACTTTGATCCAAAGAAATAGTCGTTACCATCCAGGCGATCAGTGAGGGCCTGGCAGCAGTTCTCGACGTCGTTGTATACCTCTTCGATGGTCTTGTGGTACCAATCAAGCACCTTCAGCCTCTTGATCTCGTCAGCTCGCTTCGACCACGTCTGGATGTGGTTCAGAGGCCACGGGAAGATGGAGCCGTACCTGGGCTTCGTCACTTCTACGTACGTTTCTGCGTCGCACCAACAAATATACAACTAAAACAGGAAATGAAAAATAACACATTTTGAATTTATCGGTAAATAATAATAATAATAATTCATATTGCTAATGTTTTATCATTCTCATTAATCAATATTTATATAACACCAGTCAATAATACACCAGAATAAAACACCAGTTCAAATAATAATGTATATACACTCAGATGCAAAAAAACGGGTCATTGGGTTATTGTTTGCAAAAGACCCATTTTTTTTTTTAATGTTGATGTTGGTATAGTCCTTAGAATAAAATTTTTAGTATTTTACAATAAAAGAGACCGACTTATTATTTATTTAATAAACATTAATAAGCAAAAACGATAATGTACGTAAGTACACGTAAGAAAATGCATTTCTGCAAAATAAACATAACAGAGATTAATAATGAAAATTACAGTTAATCTAAAACAAACAAGTCAAAACCCAGTAGCCACCTTTAAATGTTATTTTCGCTTATTAAATAAACTGATAAGCATCATATGTTGTTTTTTTCTACATCCTGATGGTCTCCTTGATTGTAAAACACTAAAACTTTCATTCTAAGGACTATACCAACATCAAAATTTGAAATAATGGGTTTTTTGCAAGCAAAGACCCAATGACCCGTTTTTTTTGCATCTGAGTGTATATTACGTGTACACTTGACTATCATTACGTAACACTGTTACGTTATAACTGATTTACTTGCCATGAAGTCCGTGTATAATTGACAACTTACTAATGTCGGAGTAGAAAAATAATCTTACTGGTTTCAGGCTATTAAACATCTGTTTACATTCATAAAAGTTGTCTGGTAGTTAAACCATAACTGTATCCTGTATGTAAAATCGGTAAGGTATACTCTGATTTTTCTAAACTGGCGTCATCTCTCATCAAAACTGTGACTCTCACGTCATCAAAATAATAATCATAATAATGATGGCACAATTGTACAAGGTTGCGAGCTGCCCTGGATATTTAAAAATGGCTACAATCAGCTGTTGTGCCCGTACAATCTTGTGCGACGGTTCGTATCAAATTCGTCGACTTCTCTGACGTTTATCGTACAGATATCAATCTTGTGGTTATGGTTTAACATCTACAATGGCAAAATATGCATTGTAATAATCGATCAAATGTAACAAGTTAAACGTCAAAGGAGGTTATACACATATGTATAAAAAATATCTCGACTGCCAACATAACATGATTTATTACATGATTGGCAGGCAAAAATTGTGTCTGCGGTAATACACCGATTACCTATTTATAAGCACCGGTGATCAGTGTTATGTAACAAATGATCCTCAGATTAACTTCGATTCTTAAACTATTGTTATGCATATTCTCGAAAACAATCACGTTGGTACGAAAAAACGTCATCACACAGCAGTTTGATGACGTGAACGCCAGTTTAGAAAAATCAGAGTATAATATATTATCTTACCGATATGTCAATTGTCAACAGTTGTCGAGAAATTGGAAATCAATATTCAGCTGTAATTAATTACAATGAACATACAACAGAAGTTGTGCAGCAAAAATCATCTTCACACATGGTGTCTTCATCAGTTTCTAATTTTTACATTCGAATTTAAGGATTGATGTGCACCATGGTTACAACTGCTTTTTGTCGCCATCAATATAAACATTGGTAATCTTTCAAGCCTGAAATCGCAATTTCTGACAAATTCAAGTTAGAAAGTGATGAAGATTCCATGTGTGAAGATGTATTTTGCTGCACAACTTCTTTGGTAAGTTCATTGTAATTAATTTCAGCTGAAAATTGGTATTCAATTTCTTGACAAGTGTTGACAATGACATATTGGTAGGGTATAGTATTTTACATTACAAGCAGGGTAAAACAGTTTTTACTGGCAATAGTAGGATTTGACTGGCGAGCCGATAAAACTGTTACCCTGCGTGTATTGTATAATATTTTATATTACTCATTTGAATAGTAAATTGATGATATATAGTAAAATTATAATCAATTTATTATCAAAAAAGTCAAGTGCCAGGTACGAGCGGTTATATGCCCACTTTAAAGACTGGCAGAAAGAAAACGGTGTAATTGGCGTGACTGAAGAGGTACTGTTAGTGTACGTTAACCAGCTCTCCACAAAATTTAGTCCAACATCGTAGTGGTGTAAATGGTCAATATTGAAAACAAAAACCTGATAATTATTAGTATTATTGTTTATGCTACTAACTTGTAAAATTGACAGCTGACGTATAATTTTTTTACAAGTTAACCGCGTATGTTGGCAGCCGTGATATTTTTTCGGCGACGATGCCACATCTTTTTTACTAACCATGCTCATACATGTGTGTATAACCAAACTTCTTTGACGTTTAACTTGTTACATTTGATCGATTATTACAATGCATATTTTGCCATTGTAGATGTTAAACCATAACCACAAGATTGATGTCTGTACGATAAACGGCAGAGAAGTCGACGAATTTTATACGAACCGCGCACTGTCGCACAAGATTGCACGGGCTCAACAGCTGATTGTAGCCATTTTTAAATACCCAGGACAGCTGGCAACCTTGTAAAATTGTACCATCATTATTATGATTATTATTTTGATGACGTGAACGCCAGTTTAGAAAAATCAGAGTATAACAATCTGTTTTGAGAGTTTGTCAGATATGATACAGTTATGGCTTACCTACCAACCAACTTTTATGAACATAAACAGATGTTTAATAGCTTTAAACCGGTAAATAGCTATTACATATGTACAACTGCGGCCATTGAAAATTGAACTTTTTTTTTTATAGTTTGATTTTTACTTGAAAACTCAACAGCGCCTACTATGCTCTAATGAAACTTAAGGCTACTCTGAATACTAACGACTTGATCAGTGTATACCATAGCCTGGCACATTCACATCTGTCCTATAACATTATATCTTGGGGAAGAGCAATAAATGTTGACAGACTTTTTATTATTCAAAAAAGGATTATTAGACTAATATTTGGCATAAAGTGCAGAGGATCATGTAGAGAGATATTTAGGAGCAGGAAAATCCTAACCATAACAGGGCTATATATATTTAAATGACAGCGCGCATATTCACGTATCTCGCATATTCCGATCAACACAATTACAATCCGCGAGGCCGGAATCAATTTACAATACCAAAACACCGTAGCACTCTTTATGAAAGATCACCAGCATACTCGTGTATTACAATATTTAACGCCCTGCCTATTCACCTGGCACAAATGGGCGACATTAGACTGTTCAAATTAATGCTAAAAGAATACCTATTCAACAAGAGCTTTTACTCCTTAAAGGGTGGTCACCAGTTCGCAACTTATAGGAATGGTCGTTCAGAGGGCGCCCTGAAATAGTTCTGTATTTTGTGGGAAAGTTGGGAAAGTAATAAATTATGTGCTGATTTGCTATTCAAGGTACTAATGCCATTCATAAAAAAATGTAATTCATATCATCCAATAAAGTCCGCCGGACCGTCGGTACAGGCCGAGGGACGAGTACCCCTCGTACTTCAGGTACTGGAGAGGCGAAAATATAATATTATTATGGTTGATGTTTGTCGCGAAATATTATAAATAATAAGCGGATTACATTTTTCGGACAAAAGCGGGTCCGCTTCGAGATGACTATAGGCAATAAAGTAAACGACTACTGCGAATTGAGTAATTTGAAATACAAAAGGATCCATAGTCAGGTGTATTCAGGGTGGATTTTATTTTGAAAACCGTTCATTTGTGTGTATAACTTGCACCAGTAACATTCTCGTTGGTTTATCGGCTTGTCTTCATTTCGTAGCATCAAATATCAGGAGTGCGCTCGAATCAAATAAAAATTTGTGCGTGTTATTAAATGAAAATAATCAGATAATATTAAAACCAAAACATCAATATATGTTTCAAATCCAGGGACAGTTAGAAATTTGCAATAAAAAGAAATGCGATTTAGTGTTATTTACAGATGTAGACCTGGAAATATTAGAAATAACAAAAAATGATGAATTTTGTTAAACTATGCTAATGGCATTAAAAAAAATCTGGGAAACACATGCACTTCCCGAATTGGTAAATTCGCGAATACAAAGAGGATTAAAAACGAGACAAATAAACATGGTGTGAAATAGTAGACGCCCATATAATCCACACCGTTGTATTTAAAAATATCCATTTTTTTTGTTTTCTTAAATTTTCTAAAATATTTTCAATATACATATAGTCTAATAGTCTAATAATATAGTCTAATTATAACTTGGACTTCAATCAGTGCATCTTTCACATTATCTACTTGCTCTTTAGATTGAGAACTAGAGAGAAAAAGTGACCGCTGGACCTTTTCTAGATACAGCTACGGTTTATTACGGGGATGCGGTGCGCGAGCCGACCGGATTAAATTATTGCGGGTGTAAAATGATCACAGTAAAAATGTCACCTCCTTTGGCCAATCTTGGAAATTCCTAAATTTTGCAATTAGATTCACGCGAATACTAGTTATCCGATTCATTCCGAACAAAAGCCAATAAGTAAGTAATTAATAATTCTAAGACATATATAAAAATAAACCATCAGCATCAAATATGTTCTGTGTTTTCGTCGAAAAATGTAGCAAAACCGTAAAATGAACATAATTAAGACCTGTAGTTCCTTAATTAATCGACCAATTTTAATAATATTTGCATATGTCCTAGAGGAAACTACTAGTCCGCACTCTGCTTAAAATCTACGATTTTCATTCACAAATAACGTAGAGAATCACATAAAACCTTATTTCTTAACTACATATAATTCATAAATATTTGTTGGATAATGTCATTTGTATTAAGATTATCAACAATGTGTAAAAAGGATTTTATTATATATTCAACAGAAACTGAGTAATTCGCATTTAAACAGTACCAAAAATGGGCTGGTGACTTCCCCTTAAGGGGGTAGGATATCATTTGTACGCCGTGAGCGGCCGCCCAGGCGGCTCTGATAGTTTGTGCGAGTTTGATTTGTACCGAGAGGTACTTCGTTAGAACTCGGCTAGATCGGGCTCGCAGTTTGTATGAACACGTGCATTGCCTTATGCCGCTCGCGTCGGCATAATTCCGTATTGTTTTTTTTAGGAAACCCCGTTTCATTAGGGACTTGCAGACGTATCGCTCCGCCAGCACTAAAGTTCTTATCCCTACATCTGATGAGAATGATTAAAATTTCATTTTTTTGTGTGACAGTTAAATGTGCTATTATGCTTAAATTGCAAGAATAGTTTTGTACAGCTTAGGCTAATAGCAGACGGCTTGTAATAGCGCGCGGGGTTATTGTTTCATTCAACCTCAAGCACTTTGAAAAACTAAATCTGATGACGTTTTTGCTTCATTTTTCATGATTTGCCGTTTTTCACTTTTAATTGTCATTTACTCGAAAAATTCCTTATGTAACATGGCAACATTTTTATACTGTCACTTTGACAATGAAAAGATCTCTCAAAATCAAGAACAAAAATAGGGGGTTGTCATTTAAAAAACAATAGATGACGTCATAACTCAAAAACAAATGATGGTTGAAGATCGACTGTCATGCAAAAATGTGTATTTTTATCATAGAAAATCGACGTGTTCGAGGATTTTTTCCTATTTTTTTAATTTCCCTTTTAATGAATTTATTCCATACTTTAGGCGCAACTGTATAATAAATGTGTTTTTTTTTGTCGAGAAGATAATGAAAATAGGGGATGGCTTTCATAGTGTTTAAAAAATGCATTTTTGTAATGTTTGAATGGTGTATAGATGATAATAAGTATAGTTCTTTTGTGAAGGATGGAATTAACAATATGAAAAATACTTGTCAGCGCATTCAAGGACACGAGAAAAGAAAAATATGTTGAAAGCTACATGCCTAAAATTAAATGTATAAATATACTACGAGTACACTTGTTGTTTTCAAATGCAGAAAGTGCCCGACAAAAAAATGCCCATGAGGTCAAACAAGTATTACAGTGAATAATAGATATATTTAGTTAAATTACTTGTACAGACTACTACTAGAGGGACTAGAGGGGCTAGCATTTCGTCATTACTTTCATCACTATAAATCAGTGAATACATTGTTATTTGAGAACGAAGACTTGGATCACGGTATTTTTTTAGAAATAATTTTACTTTTACCTAAATTCGATCCGTTACTAAAATGGTATTTATCAAAAGTGACCTTTGCCAGTAAAAACCTAAAAGATGTTATAGATAGTGGCAATATCTTTAGAAAGATGCAATTTAATAATACTAATATATGAGCCGTTGGACACCACAGTGGTGTAAGCCTTTTTTTTCTAAATTCAGATAAGTCCAGAAATATGCAAGGAAAAACATCTTTAGTATATTTCTGGAGTGCCTGAATTACTTATTATTATTATTATGAAACTTACTTACACCACTCTGGTTTTCAAAAGCTCTTATAATCTACCATCTCTCAAATAATTCTGTCTACAGGGAATTTAATTAGAAACACTATATTGTGAGAAATAAATATTGCAATCATATATATTTAAAAAATGGAAACTACTCGGAACATTTCTCAAAAAGATGAGTGCTGACTGCTCAGTCATTGTACAATATATTAGTATTGAATAGCAAGTCATCTACATGAGAAGAAACGTTGAACCACATTTCAGATTAACAAGAGAAACTTCATCAATATTAAGGGAGGAATTATGTTCAGAGACAAATGGTCTTCTATACCTACACAGTATTTTTCGTTATCTTTCGGATCTTATAGAAACTAATCTCAAAATAAAATGTTCCACTGTTTCACTTGTGTGGCAGACACTAAATGATAGACAAAACCTAAACTGAGGATGGCAATCAAAAACATATGTAACAACACAGAAAATTGTATCAGAACCAGAGACATAATCACAACGAAATTAAAAACCACAAAAGGATTGAGACAAGGGGGTGGACTAAGCCCCATTTTGTTCATAATAGCAATGGATGAAATTATGAAGAAGATTAAAAACAAGATAAAGAAAACAATGACAGAATACAACAAACTAAAACCCACAACAATAACTGAATGTATTTAAAAAAAAAATCATGACTAGCCATAAAAAATACAAAAAAAAATTGTATTTTCTTCACCTAAAAAGGCTGAAAAAAAGTGTACCTCCTAACGTAACATAAGTTATGGCAAAAATGCTGATGAACCAGCATTATGTCAACAAGATATAGAGCTGGAGTGTAGTCAATTTGTGGAAACATTAGACCTTGAGGCACTTAATTTATTGTTACTATAACCAAATGCAGTTACTTACATTTTATTTTTAGATGAGCAAAGAAAGGCAGGGCGAAATTTTAAAATGTACTATAGGGCAGTTTGAAAATCCTATATACAGGCGTGAGAGATCTTTTCGTCTCACTGCCTCAAAATTTGGTGCTACAGTGAAAAGAAAAGATTGGACGCCCTGTCATTCATTAGTCAAATCAATTTTAGCACCAACAAACTTTTTAACTGAAGACATGGAGTATGGAAAAATTAATGAAGAAGTGGCTGTAAAAACATTGGAAGAGAAATTAAATATTAAAGTCCAACCAAGTGGTCTATATGTGGACCTCATTCGTCCATTTCTTGCTGCTTCGCCAGACGGTATACAATATATTCGACATTAAATTTCGAAATTTATTAATTGATGTTAATTCGATAATAATTGATTTTGAATTGTAGGATTAGTAGGAGACGATACTTTAGTAGAGATAAAATGTATCCCAAAATTAAAAGATTTAAACATATCTTTTAAAGAAGCAGCACTGCATAAAAATATATGCTTAGAATTTAAAAATAATCAGTTAAGCCTGAAAAGGCATCATGATTACTATTTTCAGGTATTCATTATCATGATATTTATATATATATATATATATATATATATATATATATTCCTTTGATACAAGATAATTAATTTCATTCCAGGTGCAGGGGCAATTAAATATATCAAAAAGGAAGTTATGTTATTTTGTTGTTTTTATAAATGAAGAAACCGATATTTATATAGAGGAGATAAGAAAAGATGAAACATTCTGGCAAGATACAATGCTGGAAAAGCTAGTAAGGTTTTATGTGCATTGTATTTTGACAGAAATGTTTCGAGGAAATTAAAAAAAAAGAAATGTGAGGATCCGGATTATATTAAAGATGCACAAAAGTTGCAAATTGAAAAAAAAAGAATAAAGACATAAATTTTAATTGTTATTTTTTTTCCTAAATCAAATTGCGAATATTAGGTATTATATTACTATAAGGTGTATAATAAAAAATCTACAATTATTAAGTTAGTACTGAGAACAATATTATAAGGAGAATAGTTATAGATATTACTTAATTTAAACCTGATGTATCTCCGTAATAATTGTTGTGTTAGAAAATTGCTATAAATATTAATTTCAATACCAATTGTCCATATTAATAAATATATGGAGAAAGACGCTTGCTATCTATAATTTTTTTTTTTTTATAAGTTATTGTTCTTCAATATGTTCATTCATCCTCTGGCACTACAACCCTATGTGGATCTTGGCGTCCTCCTTTCAGAATACTCTGTCCTTGGCAACCTCCCTCCAACTTCTGACCTTCATTATGGTTTATTTGGCCTCCCTTTGATATTTAAATCAATAATTTATTTAAAATTTTATTTATATAATAATTTCAATTTAATATTTATTAATGATTCAAATCAATTGATTTTAATTTATCCCAACATACGTATGCGTAGCTTTACAAATTTCCAGTATAAAAATAATCACAGCAAATCATCTTTGCCCGCTTTATTTTCACTGTTTGCCGCTCACTTGAAACATGAACTGAGCGGAAATTGCGGCTTCGCTCGAAGGAGGACTTTTTTCCCGCCGTCATTAACAAACTATGTAAAAACTGTTTTATTCAGCAAGTAAAAGCAAATTATGAAGTAAATCCTTTATTTACATATCTACAGTTAATAAATTAACCCAAAAGAATGATATTAACGAAAGTAAATTCCGCCGCGCCATCTAACCGGTAATGCCTGAACTGTTTTGTTCTCGCGCCGTACTCAAATCGTCTGCGGTTGCACCAAATTAACGGAGCACGCAGGACACTTGATCTCAAAAACCAAAAAGTTTATAAAAACATATTTGACGGATTCTTGAAGTACCTTATGTAAAGGGTGTCTGGATAGATTTTAGTTGATTTATATTAAATACGTCATATATTTATCAAAATTAAAACTTTAAGTTCAAAAGATTTTTTTTTCAAAAAGTTGTCCAGACACAGTCTATATATATTGAAATACAGTACAGAAAAAAATATTCAAAAATATTAATTATCTTCAGAGATCAACTGTCCACAGTCCGAGGCGGCCCGATTCCCCGGCCTTAAAAGAGTTCATGAAGGAGGGAGGGTGAATAACTCCTTATGATTGTAATGTGTTTCATATTTTATATAGCAATTGTACTCTATACCGTTTGTATTTTGTATTTTGTAAATGTATTTTATATTTTGTATTTTGTATGTTGTATTCATATTTTATTTAACATGACTAATCACATCCATGTATTGTATGGCTACGTGAAATAAAGAATTGAATTGAATTGAATTGAATTGAATTAATCCCAGGAGGGATTGTAGCACTCATGCTACATGAAGGTCAATGAATAAAGCCTAATATAATCTAATGAAAAATAAGGAAAATTTTCACTAAGTATCGTTCACTTTTGGATCGCCGCGTTTGTACATAACATAAAAGATGATTAAAGTGCTGATTTGATTTGATTTGATTTTTATGCCGAAATGGTGGCTTCTACCGCTGTATAAGTAACTGAAAATTGTTTCACTCAATAATTATTTGACAGCAAGTCAAAACTGAGTTAATTACATACAAATAAATCAATGCATTTGCTGTTTAAGTTCACTTCGCAATTATTAAGAAAACATTAAGTGACAAATTATAATTCGAGCGGAAAAATAATTCTACATCTGTAGAAGAAAAAATCGATAGAATATAATTCATGGTGAATGTATAAGAAATATTGACTATGTTAAATAACGTTAGATCACGTGCGTTATTCTTCAATGTTGTTGTTAAGGTAACGCTAAACTGCCGCGCGTTCGTGAGCGTTTGAGTATGCTCCTTTGGGAATGGTTGCATTTAAAATACATTGAGCGGGTTACATTTGGCAGAAATAGCTGAACCCAATACGCAAGTAAGGACATTAGGGAGATAAGAACATGAGTGGTCTACGATTTACGACTTGCTAGAAAGATATGCAGGTCCACAGATGATATTCGAAATAAGAATTTCGCACAGTAGTTATTCAGAGAAAAAATAAGGTATTTATTGATGTGTTGATGGATATATTATGGAACTCCCAATTCATTAATTAATTGCGGTGCGAATACTTATCTTGCACCTTTACAGATGGTAAATAAAACTTGTTTTTAATGTTACATAAATTGGTAACAAAATGCGTGGATTTTCCTTGAAAAAATAGTTTTAACTAATTTTTGTAGATTGCAGCGCCATCTACATAGATACAAAAAATCCATTAAAACCTTCATAGTTCTCTTCATAGAATCCGAGTCTGCAAAAAAAAAAATGGTGGTTCCCATTTAAGTCTTCAAAGTTACCCCCCGCCCCCTCCCCCAAAAGAGGTGGTAGAGGTAGTCTAATTTTAGCACGAGTGAAAACTCGTACTCGTACTCAAAGACATTAACTTTCATCTGGAACATTTTTTCCTACAATTTTTTCCGACAGTTAAGCGGTTGACTATAGAACGGAGGAAGACATATAAATACCTCTGAATTTCCAAGGACATTGTTGACCAGGGACATGTAGGCACGCATGTCGGACTTGTTCTCAGCGGAAACATCCTGCGTCAGCGAGATGCCCTTGCTGCCGGCGAACTGGACAATCCCCTCGAGCTCGGCAACGATGAACGCCCCACACTTGATAAACGGCACCTTGGTGGTGGGTGACATCGCCTCTGCGTTGGCCCTCGGCTCGACCGTGTACTCTAAGTTGCACATCTTCAGGAAAGTCTGCACGGCTAGGCAGTTGGCGTTGTCCGGCAGAAGGATCTGCTCCACCTCGTACGGCTGGTAGAGCTTCACATCTTTGGGCCACGGCTCTTGAGCTGAACAAAAAAAAAATACAAACAAATATGAAACTCACACTGTTCTGACCTTGTATATGGATTAAGAGAAGAAATCCGGTCGCATGGCCACCAAGATGGCTGGACCTCAGTATGTTCAATTATTATTTTTAGACGCACATCAAACAAATAGTTTATGCTTGTGCAGTAAACACCAGGGAATATTCAAAGAACTTTAAAGAATGCAGAACGCTTATGAATGCTAATTGACGCATGGGATGTAGTTGTCAAAAAAATTTAAAGTAATGCCATTGCACAAAAATACAGAAACTTGCTTAACAAAAAATTAAAAAAATTGCTTCACTGATTTTCTTCAGTTAGAATACTAATGTTTTCGTTTACTCTGCAACTTTATTGCGTTCGTATGGTTTTGACATTAGCCAACAAAACCTAATCAAACTTTTCATTTTCCCCTAGACAACCTTGCCGTGTGTATTTTCGAGGTTAATTGCGGTGTTGATGGGCGTTGGTGGGAAATGTGTAATCTAACAGCGTTGCCTAATTCATATATTAAAAGTTATTTAAGTCATAAAGAACGTTAGACACTATAACGTTCGAGAAAGAATTGTACGGGCCGAGGGAACCGAGGCCCGTAATTCTTCCGAGGAATGTTAGTTCTTACATTCCGCATGGCTTATTATGTTTTTCCCAGTAGCAGAAGTCAATATCCAGCAAAATATCCAAAGTTTCCTTGTCAAATGCTAGTTCATAAACTCAGAAAATTGAAATGTCTAAAGAAATCGCAAGTGCCTGGTTGTCATATGTACAGGCACATTTTGTTTTCATAAACAAATGAAAATGTCAAAAGCTGTCACGTGTAGTGCTCTACGGTGAAAAGAAGATGGATATTGAAGAAATTGCGAATGCTGCTTCTGAGAATTTATTACCCCACAAATCTCAAAAGAGTTATGAAGGTATATACAGTTGCTTCAAGGACTGGATGCGAAGAAAAACAGAATTTATTGATAATCTTTATTATTTTTATAGGAATATAATGAATTAAGTTCCGTCGTCAAGGATTAATAAATAAGCAAATGTTATGGAAACCTTACAGTACTGGTAACCATGAATGCAATGTCGTCTTACAAGACTGCTAGTCGGAAAAATAATTAAATTATTGCTTCAATCATTGAAGGGTGCTGGTTTTTTTAATTATTTTAAAAATGCCAAAAATCATTGATAAAAATATGAAAACTTCAATAAAAAATGTGTATAAAATATTTAAAGAAGACACGCCGGTTCTACAGCATAGTGAAATTGTGAATAGATTAAGTTCTGCTTTTTGGGTAATTATCAGTTTTGTGATTTAAGTCTTTACATTTTCAAACCTATTTCATTCATTTTAGGTGTCTTCGATTTGTATAAATAAAATTCTGAAGGATAGTCTGGACCATTTGAAACCATCATGTTCTGACATACAAAGCAAAAGAACTGATAAATATTACATGTTTTGAAAAGATTTGCAACGCTTAATTTGAAAAATCAGTAATTTTACTTTGGATAGATTATTTACAGACACAAAACAAAATTAGGATTATAAAGGGGGTAGAACCACATTATACAGGATCATTAAATCAATGGGTTACAAATAAAAGATAGATAACGGACGAAAATTATTATGTGAACAAGATCATATCGTTGCATTTTTTTTTTTGAGTAATTTTTTGTAATATAAAAATGAGGTGAAAATATACAATTCATGTACCTTGACGAAACGTGGATCTATCAAAATGGGTCTGCGATTCATCGATGGGTACACGATACTGATATAAAAAGTAACCCATCCAAATTTAAAAGTAAAGGAAAACGTTTTACCATTTTACATTACGCAACCTTCATCGAAAGATAGGGTTGAAAATTTCTGTAACCACTGTGAAAACTTAATTTCGGAAGACAGGTTGGGACTAATGGGCAATTTTTCAGTAGAAAATATTCTGCCTTTCATTATTTCACTAGGAGAATCAGATTCTGAAATAGTTTCTTACAGTTAATCTGATGCTTCTGATCAAATAATGGAATGGGAATAGTGTTTATTATATTATTTGGCATCAAAATTATTAAATTATAATTTTTTTGTTCTTCGTGGTCATGATATTGCAGTTTATTTCTTCAAAACCACATAGACTGGTGGAGTCTTTGTCGTAACGGTAACTATCAAATAATTTTAAATAATAGATACACTTTGGAGTTACGGAGCTGCAAACACTGTCAGTGCAACACCTCACCGCCCACAATAATAAAAAAAATCCTTAATTAATTGCTTTAAGTAAACCAATCATCAACAATATTTAATAGTATAATTTTATTGATTTGCTTTTGAAAAATAAAAATAGCAAATCAATTCTGTACTCAATAGATACTCAATTTAATGGCCCACGGTCATAAAATATAACCTCTTTTTTTAAATATAACCTATTTTTCCAAGTCTAAAGAGTTTTACATTGGCCAACAATACTGTCACCCTAAACAAAGCCAACTTGGTTAAACATAAAAATGCAACAGAATTTAGATGCCTTACTCCAATTTATTATACAGGGGCTCTGGAGCCTTTATTATTAATTTTAGCATTGGTTTCCAATTCAGTCTTAATTTATTTTACATTTTTGGCATCAGACTTTAAACTTGATTTTTTAGAAATTTTTGTTATGCAACCCGTGGTATTTTTAGATATTCGTGAGGAGAAAAACAAATTATATCAAATTTGTTAATAGAAAAATTTAGGCAGCCATTTAAAAGAAGTATCAATGACGTCATTCACAAAAAGTGACATGTCACAAAAAAAAAAACACCGTCAAATTATGGCTATAAACTACCTATCCAACTGTTATTGTATTTTATATTTTAAGCCGGGTAGGTTTGTCACCTTGTAGAGGCAGGAAAAACCATTACCTGGCAAATAGTGTACAATATTTTATTTGTTAAATAAGCGTAAATAGTTAAGTCATGATAATAACATCACAGTATAAAATATATCTGTCAGAAAATTAAGTGAATTAAAATAATATAAGCATGACAAAGGAGAGTATAAATTTGACACGGGACAAGTAAAATTTTTACACTGGCATATTACATTATAATGTAAGTGGGTTTTTATTGGCGATACAAGGAAATGACTGACGAGCCGCAGGCGAGCCTGTCACCTTCATCTGTCAGTGTCAAAATTTTCATAAACACAATATCATAATTTCAATCATAATTGCACTTTTATATTTAACTCGATCGACCGCAAAGTTGAAACAAACATACCAAACAATAATAATTAAAAATTAACCGAATTAAAATAATATAAACATGGCAAGCAGACGGCAAAGATGAAACAAACATACCAAATAATAATAATAGAAAATTAAGTGAATTAAAATAATATAAACATGATAAGGGAGAGTATAAATTTGACAAGGGGCAAGTAAAATTTTCACACTGACTCGTGTCAACCATTACATGAACGGAGCATGTAATGGTTACGTTACCAGGTAACTGTACAGGCTGGTTAGAGTAAAAAAAAACGTTTCTTTCTAAAAATAATAATAAATGCTTCAGAGAGGAGATTTCAAACTTTTTACTTATGCTGTATAGCTTAGTGCCTTACATTTTTTTTTTCCTGTTTGGGATGTGGTCAATCGGTTATGTGCCAAATAAATGTTACTTCTGTGCCTGGACTGTTACTGCATAAGCTATGTTCTATTGAATACTAACAATTGAACGAGAACGATCTTCTGGAAAGTCGAGGCGAATGTAGCCTACCAGGCTTGAAATTATTATATATTGTTTTCGGGCACAATTTTGTATGCAATACTATGTAGCATAAGTGCATTTGCTTGCATAAATCTTTTGTTATAGCAAAATTAAGGATGATGTAAGGTAAAAGTGAGGTTATGTGGTTGTCCCGAATGGAAAGTTTGCAATGCCTTGAACGGGTTGATTTGGAGCACTCACCCCGTAACTCCAGCTGTATCTTGTCCACTAAAGGCATTTTGGATTGCATTGGTCTCGGTTATTAACTAAATATGATGAAAAATGCAAATTGTGCAGTTTAGTGCACGATTCAAACAAACGTATGACTCAAAGTATGACTCAAACAGAGGGCGCAAGCAGTTAGTCACCGGTGTTACCAAAACATTATTTCGTTTGGTAATAGATCAGTTCAAAAAACGTAACACATTTAAAGAAATAGTAATGTTTAATGAAGAAAAATGTTTTACGGGTTTTTAGTGATTTTAGGCATCATAGTAACGTACACAGCATTTAATCAGAACATTAAACAAACTCCAATCAAATAATGTCAACCAAATGAAGACTAATGAGCTTTTAGCATAAATCTGATCTGGAGCACATAACTTTCTCCATTCATTTGTATGAAATACCATATTTTCATAAAAATCTATCAGGGGCGGCTGTAGAAACATAAACGTACGTCCGACTTAATTAACATTAATAAAAATCGAATCACTAGCATTTTTTTTTTAATTTTGAAAAATATTCACACAATATTTTGAGCAAATTAATCAGACACCATTACTTATAAAGGACATTACATATAAATAGGAACGTTTTTGAATATATTGAACATACTTCATCTAAAATAATTCAATGACACACATTAACCCTTATTCACAAAAAAAAACATTTATTGATTAAATGCACATTTTGGATGGTTTTTGTGAAAAAGGGTTAATGTGTGTCATTCAATTATTTCTCCTTTCACAAGCTCAAAGTAAAACTATTCATCTAAAATGTATCTTAATTATTGCATTTCTTTTAAATTTAATTACGTAATGGAATTCTCTATGTTAATGCAGACTACAAAGTCAAATAAAGTAACAGTAATTTAAGTAAATGTATTTAAAAGTTGAGTAAATTATTTGAAAATAATATTAAAATTTTTGATCACAGCAGTCAAGTAATCTAAAATATTTTTGTAAATAATCAAGTCAATAGTGAAAATAACATTAATTAAATACAAATTGACCTTAGATTTTTTGCAATGTCTTTATACTATTCTTTCTATTCTTATAATTTGCTTCAATTTATTTTGATTAATTATATGAGCCGTTGAAAACCAGTCAGTTTTTTTATTAATTGATATATGTCCAGAAATATACAAGGGATGTTGTCTTCGATCTATTCCTTTTCACTAAATGTTCTATTAATATTTCATATAGATATACAGGGTCCTATAACAGTGCGTCGGGCTTTCCTAGCGCCTTTCCCGTGAGAGGTAGAAAAAAAAGTTTCGTACAAAAAGTTATTGGTTTAAAAATGTTTATGCCGTAAAATTATTTTCAAACATACAGGGTGTCCGAATTTTGCGGAATAACAAAAACAAACATTGTTTTAAACGGATCACCGTGTATTTATTTAAGTTTTCTGATGACATTTTTCAACCTCTACATTGTTGACTATTTAGTTTTGAATTATGTTACAGAGTTACCAATTTACATTTTTTTTCTCCAAATATCATGCATAAGAATGCTCAAGTTTAAAAAATCGTAGCGACCTCATTTTTTGAAGATAAGAATAAGTTTTAGTAATAATCTCAGTGTGGTTACTAAGCAACCTTCTTGTAATGAGAAATTTAATTTAGTAATACAGTAACACTTTGCAAACTTCAAAGCGGTATAACCCATTTTTTTTAATGGAATACGCCCTATTTTATGTCATTATTCGATAGGTATTTTTCTTCTCTTCAATATTCAATTCTTTGATAGGGCATACCTGGCATATCTTATGTCTGAACCTCATAGTTGTTGAGATATTCAATATTTTTCACAAAAGTAAGCATTTAATTACATTTCTATGCATTGAAGTAAGTCATCCTGAGACAAAACAACTGTCAAAATGTAAGTAAGAATCAATGTGAGATGAACAAAAACATTTTGAACATTACGGTAGTATCGTTTCTTTTTTGTATTAATAATTTTGTTATCTTTCATGGTTTTGGAACAAAATAAGTGTTAGGTATCAAATTGTATTATTGGTTAATAATTGATTATTAATATTGAATGCCGGATATGTGCCTTTATTTGTATATATAAGCCGGCGCGAGGCGCTCAGGTTACGAACGAATAACGAACGGGCATTTAGTACTGAGCCCTTATGGAGTGCACATGCAAGTTCGGTGCCGGTTATTAAAGAGAGGATATGTGGCCTATTGTTTTGGTGTGAGTGGATAAATATGACGTAGGTGTAGGAATGGAATAAAGGTCAGTACTTAAACTACTATATGTATATCAGATTGAGGTGTTCCGACATATGCAATTAGATTGTAATATAAATTATTAAGAGGTGTGTCCTCGTGATTGTATCAAATAGAGGTGCGTCCTCGTGATTGTATAAAAGAGAGGTGTGTCCTCTTGATTGTATAAAAGAGAGGTGTGTCCTCGTGATTGTATAAAGAAGAGGTGTTTTCTCGTGATTGTATAAAGAAGATGTGTTTTCTCATGATTGTATAAAGAAGGGGTGTGTCCTTACGATCTTTATATCTGAATTAAAGAGAAGTGTGTCCTCAGGATTGTATAAAGAAGGGGTGTGTCCTTACGATCTTTATATCTGAATTAAAGAGAGGTGTGTCCTCATGATTGTATAAATAAGGGGTGTGTCCTTACGATCTTTATATCTGAATTAAAGAGAGGTGTGTCCTCATGATTGTATAAAGAAGGGGTGTGTCCTTACGATCTTTATATCTGAATTAAAGAGAAGTGTGTCCTCAGGATTGTATAAAGAAGGGGTGTGTCCTTACGATCTTTATATCTGAATTAAAGAGAGGTGTGTCCTCATGATTGTATAAATAAGGGGTGTGTCCTTACGATCTTTATATCTGAATTAAAGAGAGGTGTGTCCTCATGATTGTATTAAGAATGGGTGTGTCTTTACGTTCTTTGTATCTATAGTAATTGAATTAAGAAGAGGTGTGTCCTCGTAATTGTATAAAAAAGAGGTGTGTCCTCGTGTTCTTTATAATCACAGTCATTGCATAAAGGAGGCGTATGTCCTCACGTCCTTAATTAATACGGTACTCGTATTGGGTATTAAGAGGTGTATGTCACTGCTTTGCACATGAAGGTGAATTACAATAGTCGTAGAGAATAATGGTCGAAGCCATGACTGCTAGGAATCCAGTTGGCAGGAGAACAACTGGCGGGGGAAGGGGAGATGCTCCCCGGTAAGTCCTTCCAATTATAGTTAATATACAATACTAAAAGAATACTCTTTATATGTGGGGAAATCATTTGGAGCCAATGCCATCTTCGGATCGAGTTCAATATATAGCCTGCGGTTCCTGACCAATGAAAATACAGTATATTATGTAAGTGATTATTATTATTACTAGGTAAAATGGCGAAAATTTATATATTAATTTGGCGTCAAGTTAAGGCTACCATTGGAAAAAGAACTAGCTTAACATAGGTAATCGTATAACAGAAGAATTATCTATTTTTTTTTCATCTCACATTGATTCTAACTTACATTTTGACAGTTATTTCGTCTCAGTATGACCTACTTCAGTGCATAGAAATGTAATTACATCGTTACTTTTGTGAAAAATATTGAATATCTCAACAACTATGAGGTTCAGACATAAGATATGCCCCATCAAATTGAAGAGAAGAACAAGACCTATCAAATAATGACATAAAATAAGGGACATTCAATTAAAAAAAAAAGTTTGGCATTTTTTGTGAACACCCTGTGTTGCTCAACGATAAGATATACAAGGTCGCTTGAATTAGAGAAAAGTAGCACATTGTAATGGAGGTTGAGAATCTGAAAAAAAAATCTGATTATTTTGATAAGTTCCTGATTTATTGAGAAAAACTGAAAATTGTGAATTCAGAAAAAATAGTATTTTCCCTGCAATTGACGCTATTTTTATGAAACTTGGCAATTTTATATTTTTTAACCCTATGAATCGATTGACTTATATTTTTGAACCTCTGAATCGAATGACATTGACAGAACTATTCTAGATTCTCTAGATTTCGAGTTAAGATATTTAACTTTTTAATTTCTTATTTCAGCCATATTGGATTTTCACACCTATAGATAGACCCAAAAATAGCTTTCCAAAATGGTAACCAACATAATCTCTGAATTCCAAAAAATCTGTAGAAATTTAAAAATTAATGTAAATAATTTATAATTATTATTATCATTATTACACATTTTCATATGATTCAGCTGGTAACCAGGGTTGGAATAAATAAGGACTTTAATAAAAAATGAAAAATCAAGTATTTAAAAAAAATATTTGATTTTTTATATTTCTGATCATTTTGCCGGTTTAGATGTAATTTTAATCAATTGATTTACAGCTCGATTTATATCAAATAATGTTTTTTTTAATAAATTCTAGAATTTGAACAAGAATGGATGATTAATTAAAAAAATCGGAGTGTATGTACTATGCGATGGACCAAAAATGAAAGAAAATAAAGTTATATTACTTCTACGAGGGCTGTTTGACGGAAGAGTGACTTTTTAATGAAAACGTTATTTTTCTGTTAAAAATATATTTTATTTTTCAACATAACACCCTTTCAAGTGTACACACTTAGCCCTGCGAGTTTACAGTTTTTTTAAACCTTCCAAAAAGTAATCTTTCGGAAAGTCTTCAAAATATGCATTTTTGTCGGTTATCTCCTCTTCATTTGCCTGAAATCTTTTTCCACCCAGCCATTTTTTAAAATTTGGAAATAAGAAGAAATTACTGGGAGCCAGATCTGGCGAATATGGCGGATAAAGCAGTAATTCATAATGCAATTCAGTCAATTTAGTTGTAGCAATTGTAGACGAATGAGACGAACACTTTATTCTTCATCAAATGCGGTCGTTGTTTTTCAAGTTCAGCAACAAAACGTGTCGGCACAATCAGCATAATACTGGCCAGTTATCGTTTTCTTTTCTTTTTGTAAACAATTAATTTATTACACCTATAGAATCCCAAAAAACTGTGGCCATGACCTTATTGGCCGAAAAAAGTGTTTTTGCTTTTTTGGGAGTATGTTCGCATGGAGAAATCCATTATTTAGACTGTATTCTTGTTTCTGGAGTATAATGATGTATCCAAGTTTTATCTACTGTGACATATCGACGAAAAATATTCCTTTGAATTACGTTGAAGACGGCCAAACATTCTTCTGAATTCTTAAAGCGCGCATTTGATCACCATTAAGCAAACGCGGCAACTATCTCGCGGATAACTTTTTCTTATTGAAATGTTCATGCAAAATATTGTATACCCGTTCGGTTGAAATGTTTACTTCATTAGCAATCTCATGAACTTTTATTCGACGATTGCCAATTACAAGGCCATAGAGTTTATTAACCATTTCTGGAGTAGTTACAGTAAATGATGGTTTCGGACGATCTGCTTCAACCGTGCTCATATGGCCACTTTTAAAAGCAGAAACCACTTACAAATCATTCCATCGGACGGAGCAGATTCTGAATAATATTTACGTAACTATCCATCGGTTTCTTTATTTGTTTTTTCACGTAGAAAATAATGTTTAATCAACACTCAAAATTATTTTTTCTCCATATTTACACAACAACGAAAACAGTTTTCTTCAAATAAGTATAAAACATAATCTATCTGTCAGATTGGTGCCAAATTTTGATAGTAGACCTCCGAAAGACCTCAGGAGCTAGCACCATAATCATTATAGCGAAAGTGTTACCAACCTTTGAAAAGTCACTCTTCCGTCAAAGTGCCCTCGTAATTATCTATTTTAAAGCATGCTTACTCTATAGTTACATTATATTTTTAATTGACATCTACTGGAATGCACAAACAGTGCAAAAACAATAATTAATTAAAAAAAATCAATTTTGATTTAAATTACAACAACCCTGGCTAAAACAGAATTTCTATTGCGGCGAATACTTCCTGCTTTTTCTCGACGACGTACATGTTTAAATAAACTAAGAAACAATTCTACTCTGCATACACTACTTGTGGTCGCTCTGACAGTACACACAACTAAATGACACATTATTTATTCTTCGAATTGTTTCTCAAAGTTCTTATTAATTTTTTTTCTGAAATCACTATTTCACAGTTTTTCGCTATAAATCAGGAACCTATCAAATAATCAGTTTTTTTTTTCAGATTCTCAATCGCTATTAAAATGTTCTACTTTTCACTAATTTAAGCGACCTCTTATATCTTATCGTTTCCGAGATACCAATGTTGAGCATCGAAAAATTCACCTCCCGGTAAACCATACAGTGGAACACTTTCATATGTATTAACTGTAGATGTTATCTTATAATTATTTATAAGCAGATTTTCTGTTAAGTAACGATTAACTTGGTTCCAACAATTATGATCTTAAATGAAATCTTTTGCGTGTAGAATGAAGTCGCAAGTATCATAGGCGCCGACTTTCAAAAAACCTGTGACCTCTTAATGCTATCATTTTCGGGCAATTCAAAACACTCTACACCGTGGGTAAATGATTTTATTTTAATTTAAAAATTAAATTTTACTTCTGGCTTCTAAAAAGGACAGAGAAACACCCTAAAACACTAAAGTGTGTGCCGTGCATACAAAGCACAAGGTTCATGTCCAAAATTATTTTTTGTACACTTGTTAATTTCCCAGTAACATTTGCTGCGCCATCATAACACTGCCCATGACAACTCTGCAGGTTTAAGGAATATCTTAAAATAACATATTTATAATGCGATAACGTATTTTCGAATTAGTTGCTGATTGAAAAATTTCCAAATGATCTGAAACGGATCTAAAGCACAATGAGACTTGTTCGGTAACTGAAATATCGGAAGTCTCGTCTACTATAATGGAGTAGTATATTTAATTTTTAATGGGGTTTATAATCGTAATTTGAACTTGGTCGCTTATTATTGACAAGATCTCATTTGTAATATCATGAGTCCATTTATACTAAGTTCTGCTTAACCATGTTTCAGTTCTGGCACATCAGTGGCCCTTAATTTTTAAAGATATTGTGGCAGATATATTTACTCTTTTTTTAATTGAGCCTGCTACATCAGCCGCCATATGAATATCTGAGTTTTCATGTGATTTAAACCGTACAAACGTTTTATTTCAACAGTTAACTCAAATTTTCACAAATGTTTCGATAACCCTTGTGTCTTTTAGTAACGTTTTTGGTAAAGAGACTTTCATCCAGTGTAGGATTTATGGTGGGGGGGGGGGGGGGCTATGAGGGCTATAGCCCGGGCGGCAAAATCCAGGGACGGCAAATTTTTGGAAAAATACCAAAGGCACAAGTCACAATAAAAAATAAATATACAAATAAATAAATGACGAACAAAAAAGGCAAATACAAGAAGTAAAGCATCTAGCTACCTCCATCAACTTCAAAGATTTGAAACGACTTTTTTGTAAATTTTATGCTGAGATATGTTATCTCGATTTAACGTATAAAGTAATAAGCTACAATCGTAGCTATCAACCGTATCAGTATGCAATGTATAAGAACCAAATTTAAGATTTATGAAAATTGAGCACTAATGAAAGCGAAAGTAACTTAAAAGTAAAAAAAAAGAAAAATGCAGTCAGATGAAACCAGATCAGGAGATGTAGAATTGATTGGTAGAGAAAATTTCAGAATCAATCAAGAGTACTAAAATTCTTTAAAAGTTCAACGTCCAAGAAGCACTTTAGACATTGTGTGCAAAGCTTCAGTAGGTACCCTTAGAATATTTAATTTTTTCGCAAAATTTCACTTTAAATTCTACGAATATTTTATCTAGTATTTAGTCGTAAATATTACGTCAAAAATTAACTTTGTCAATTGAACAAGTATCATCATACTACAAGAATGATTGTAATGTTTTTGGACGTCTTCGCTTTCTTGACGCTGTTTTGTCTCTTTCATTTAACTGCAGTACGAACTAAAATTTATTTGTGTGATATTTCACATATTAAGGTTCATTAATTCTATAATCTAAGTAATAAGATTAAGGACGTGTAATTATTACTTAAACTATAATATTTATTAATTTTTATATAACTAATCAGTGTTCGCTTTCCCCCAGAGTTTCAAAACTTACAATTAAAGTTTTAACACCGAGAGAAGCTTTAGATGAATCAAACTTTTCACTCTGAAGCAATTGATGAACTCTGAAGCGACTTCGAGAATTTATTCAAATATAAGAACAAACGCAAAATGGTACATTTTTTAATGAGAACGCGTCTAGCCAGTTTGCTGTTGCATCAGATATTCTTTAAAATATTCTAAAATTGTCGGATATGTAAATTTACCTGCCTTAGTGGCATAAATATGATTTACCATCATTCTTAATTTATCTTCTGTTCTTCTATCATCGGCCATAACAGCAAAATAATATGCATCACTAGTTTCTTTTACAAACATATGCAATGAGCAATTAGTGGTACTGTCTGCAAGTCCATTTAGATACACATTATCTATGCACAATTCTTGGGTGGATTATAACTTTATAAAAATGGTTATTTTTTTTTTAAACTTCAAAAACTTTTTCTAAACGATTTGCACGATTTGTACTTTCGGCCTTTCATTATGGCCTCTAAACAAAACAAATTTGTTGTTTCTTTTGTAATAAAACAACTTCTGCAGTAATCATATTTAAGAGAGCTATTAAAAAGAGACCATTTTTGCATAGCGACTTTATGATACTCAAAATCCCGATGTACTTGATATTTTCTCAAGCTTCCTTCCAATTTGAAAGCCGAATGAGATAAAAACTCGCCCCCTTCAGAGGGGGCGCTCTGAAATAGCCTAGTTTCGCCCGTGGAGTGTATACATTTATTTTTTATTTTTGAAAGGTATGGAACAAAACATGTCCAAAACAATAGGTATACTCTGATTTTTCCAAACTGGCGTGACGTCATCAAACAGCTGTGCGATGAGGTTTTTTCGTACCAACGTGATTGTTTTCGAGAATATGCATAACAATAGTTTAAGAATCGAAATTAATCTGAAGATTATTTGTTACATAACACTGATCACCGGTGGTTATAAATAGGTAATCGGTGTATTAACCGCGGACACAATTTTCGCCTGCCAATCATGTAATAAATCATGTTATGTTGGCATCGGCGATATTTTCTCGGCGACGATGCCACATCTTTTTCACTAATGCTTCAAACTTCTTTGACGTCTAACTTGTTACATTTGATCGATTATTACAATGCATATTTTGTCATTGTAGATGGTAAACCATAACCACAAGATTGATATCTGTACGATAAACGGTAGAGAAGTCGATGAATTTGATACGAACCGCGCACTGTCGCACAAGATTGCACGGGCGCAACAGCTGATTGCAGCCATTTTTAAATACCCAGGACAACTGGCAACCTTGTAAAATTGTGCCATCATTATTATGATTATTATTTTGATGACGTGCACGCCAGTTTAGAAAAATCAGAGTGTACTTAAATATTTGCCAAGTGCTACATGATAACAAACTACCGTTATGTTGACATCGCATTGAGACTTTGTTTTGACGATACCTGCGTCCAATTGTTCAGCAGAAGGGTCGTTTTCCGTGTTGAAAAGAATAACAAGTTATACACGCTCTAGTCTACAATGACCGAAGAATGCCTCAAAGATGTGGGAATTCTGACCATCGAATCGGAGCTTACCAAAAGATTAAACTTTGATGATATTATAGATTCATTTTCAATCTCTAGTACATGAAAGAAGTTCGTATTAAACATTTCACATTAGTTTGTATTACTATCAGAACAATTAAAATTTGTTTGAGATTTTTTTAATATTATAACTACAATTATAATGTAGTCAATAATGTAGTCCTTAATATAGTAAACTTCTAGATTGGCAATGTCTTGCTGATTGCTTATAGGCGTATGTCTAAATGAATAACTTTTTAACATTTTTAACATCCGGTAGCCCCTAGGCGGCAGAAGTATAAATCCGACACTGTGTTTTGGCCAAACGTGGACAAATAAGTGTGTGGTTGCCCGCAAGATTCAGCGCTGTGTTCATCGAAGAGGCTTTAAGGAGATAAGTGGCATAAACGCTCCCGATATATGCATCCAACTCATTGATAGTGTCAACAAGGCAAGTCCGTATAATTCGTTATTTTCGCCGTGTCTGATGAATTGTTGTGGTTTACAGAATGAAAAGTAAATAATCATAATCAATCAACAACATCAACATCATGGAATACATAGAGGATGATATCCAAAAACTACATTCTTTATTATCTCAATTATCTAATCAACAAGTGGCTTCTACGGCATCAGAAGCATCTGTTTCTACTTATACTTCTACTATTACTACAAATTCTACTACTACTACTACTACTACGCGTAAAAAAAACGTCATTTGTTGTCAAAAAACGAAATTGGCAAACTTATTAGCGCAACAACCAAAAGTTGTTGCTCCCCAGCCGAGAGAAAATATTTTCCCACCAGGAATATCACTATTTGGAAGACCACACCCATTGCCGAAATTTATGATGGCCTGCTTGAAGAAATCTTCACTCAGGCAATTTTTTCACTTTGTGCTCAATAATCGGCTGCATTATTTTATTGTTTTCCTCAGATGGAAGAATTTCAAGAACGAGGAAGTAGATGGGCTCTGCGTGAAATTCAACATCTGAAAATTCCTCTGGCGAAATTCGATCATTTGCGTCGAGGTGCGCCGTCATATGTGGAAATGGAAATGTCGGAAGAAACACCGATCTGTGAAAGGGAAAGGGGAAGAAAAAAACACCGATCGCTTATGTTTCGGTGAATCATAGTGTGAATTCATTCACTGTTCATAAGATATGTTTGGATGCAAACGACGATAAAGGAATTATCGATCAGGATATTATCAATACTTACGGTTACATGTTTTAATTAAGTTTGTATTTTATTGGTTTTTCTCCGATTTGTTTTTACTTAATGCATATCTTGTTTAGATACTATATGTATTTATTTTTATTTATTTATATTTAGATACTATATAATTTAATTTTGTATTTTATATTGATTTGCGTTGGTTTTCTCCATGATGTTGATGACGTTGATTATTTTTTACATATTATACTTGGTTTAGTGTTTACATATTTTATTGAATTTTGTATTTTATTGGGCTTTTCTGCTTTGTTTTTTTTAACTTGTACATTGTATAACATTATTTTTTTTATACTGCATCATTTTAATTTTGTATTTTATATTGATGTGTGTTGGTTTTTTCCATGATTTTGATTACGTTGATTATTTTTTACTTATTACACTTGGTTTAGTGTTTACATATTTTAATTAATATTGTATTTTATTGGGGTTTTCTGCTTCGTTTTTTTTAACTTGTATATTGTTTAGATACTTTTTTTACACTGCATCATTAAAATTTTGTATTCTATATTCATTTGCGTTGGGATTTATTTGATGTTGATGATGCTGATTATTTTTTACTTATTACACTTGGTTTAGTGTTTACATATTTTAATTAATATTGTATTTTATTGTTTTTTTTTCTGCTTTGTTTTTGTTTTACTTCTATATTGTTTAGATACTTTTTTTAGACTGCATCATTAAAATTTTGTATTTTATATTGATTTGCGTTGGTTTTTTCCATGATGTTGATGACGTTGATTATTTTTTACTTATTATACTTGCTTTAGTGTTTACACATTTTAATTAATTTTGTATATTATAGGGTTTTTTCTGCTTTTTTTTTGTACTTGTATATTGTTTATAAACTTTTTTTTACACTGCATCATTTTAATTTTGTATTTTTTATTTTGTATATTGATTTGCGTTAGTTTCCTCCATGATGTTGATGATGTTGTTTTTTTTTTTACTTGTTATACTTTGTTTATTGTACATATTTTAATTAGTTTTGAATTTTATTGGGTTTTTTCTGCTTTTGTTTACTTGTATATTGTTTAGATCCTTTTTTATTTATATTTTTTATTATACTTTTTTTACATATCATATTTTGCCCTATTACCCTTGCCCTATTACCCTATATATTGTTTCTTTGAACATACTGAATATATTATTTCTTTGCGGCACCATCTTGGATTTAATTTTGTTACACCCTGTATATTGTTTCTTTGGACATACTGTATATATTATTTCTTTGCGGCGCCATCTTGGATTTAATTTTTTTGCACCCTGTATATTGTTTCTTTGGACATACTGTATATATTATTTCTTTGCGGCGCCATCTTGGATTTAATATTTTGCACCCTGTATATAGTTTCTTTGGACATACAGTATATATTATTTCTTTGCGGCGCCATCTTGGATTTAATTTTTTTACACCCTGTATATTGTTGATATATACATTTTGATATAAGTTGCGACGTACGTCCCGGCGTTCTCACGATTCAAGAAACGCCGCACGTCATTGACGATTCCAATGTTAAAAAAGTGAGCCAACTTCCTGGCTTAGAAACCTCTAAAGTCATCTACTGACATAATATTGGCCAATATTATTGACACGTATGAGGGGCGTCGAACAATGTACCTCCTTCAATAATGTTGTTTCGATAATATTGCTTCAATAATATTGATCATGTGAGGTAGGCTTGCGAGCGATAACTAGAGCTGAAATTTAAATGATCACCCGGTATTAAACGTTTACCGTGAGTGTTGAAGATTTCGGGGCCAATCGTGCTGACAAACTTGCAGACCTCACAGTTCTTACAGGTGTCCCCGGTGAGGTAGCTGGAGCACCGGTTGACGAAGGCGCTGGTCGTCGGGAGCTCAGAGACTTGCCCCTCCATGGTCGCGGTGGTTCCCTCGGGCATGCTCTCGTGCTGCTGGGTGGCGAAGTTACCTACCACGGTTGCTACGGGCGCCTTGGCGTGGCCCTCGCTCATGGTGGCGTTCACCGGTATCGGCGAATGTTTGCCAATCCCGCACTCGAAGCAGACGGCGACGTTCCCTTTGGCATCTTCTGAAAAAAAAAAATCATACATACATTCATGTCTATTAATTTAATTTACATAATTCATAAGGTCCGATTAACTATCATCGTAGATCGTTGTTCACGGACTACATTGTGTCAACAGACCCAACCTAACCTAATCTAAAATTGGGTAAATATGCATGGGTACTATAAAAAGTGAACCGAACATATTGACTTCCCCAGCTTGCATTAGTGTTGTGTGTGTTGCCTGTTATTTCAATGTAGGTAGGACAATGCTACATATTACTGTGCTATTTTCACATTATGAATACATGCAATAAAAGCTTCAAAAACAATCTTCCGGGTCGATTATGGTCTCTATGAACTTCTCGCTCTATTTCCAGTAGAATATTTAGTCCCTTTAATGTGCCTCGGAATGCTTTCCCATTCCAGAAGTTTGTAGCCATTAGATGATATGCATTAGTGGAATACGCAATGCCATAAAACAACAAATAAAGCACTCGGTAGTGAGACGTTTATGGAAAATACTGCTGATGCTTAAATTGTGAATTTTTATTGAACATGCTGTAAAGGCTGAAGGCCCACTCATAGATTTTTTATCATTGTCACAGCGTTTGCGTTGCGTGGCGTTAGAAATCTATGAATTAACCTGTGTGAGAATAAGCCCCTCGACCCAAATAAGTTTTTTTTTTGCAATTATTAATCTGTAACCTATACTCTTGTCACCTTTGGGGGGTTGATTGGTTGACGCGAGGGTTTCGGAGCTGGTGATCTCCTCGGGTTCCTCCTCGATCGTCTCGATGCTGATGCTGCTCATCTTCACTCTTTGATTTTCACCTTTCAAAAATTTTGAAGTTTAAACGACGCGCGCATTTAATTTGTGACGCGCGCACGACAAAAGGCGATCGAGGCGACGCGCCGGTACGAGCGCCAACTTTCTTTTCACTACATCAGAATGTCTAAAAGAGGTACGTTCCGCCAAATTCGGCTCTAATCCTTGATTTTCCCAACCATCGAGGCCCTAAATGGCGAAATATCGTGTGAACGGTCATCCTGCCCTTGCGGTAGGGCCCGGTTTGCATTATTTTCGCGGATGATGTGCAAAAAGTGTCGAAACTGATGTCTGCCGCTGGAGTGAGGTTAAGTGTTGTTGTTAACATCATGTTGGTTTACAGGACGTGGTGGTTCCGCGGGAGCGAAGTTCCGAATCTCCCTGGGTCTCCCCGTTGGTGCTGTCATTAATTGCGCAGATAACACTGGTGAGTTTTACCGTTTAACGCGCAAAAAAAAAATTGTGCAACATGTGCAATATAATTTCATGCGAAAGATTAAGCAAAACTGCAACAACCTAATATAGAAGAAAATGCTTCATTATTGTAGACAAAACCAATGGTTCGATAAATCAGATTCGTAATCGTGTGTTTGAAGAGTTGTAAACAAATGATATCTTGTACGTAAGGTGAGCTGCGACTACGTGTAAATACATTTGTTACGTTCAGCTGGGTACATCCAGAGCGTTTACATTAATCCTAGGATTACTTAATTAGTTAATAATGTTGAGCTACTAGCTGATGAGTTTACAGGTTGTACATGTTGCAACGCCTTATCATGGCCATGAGTCCATTATTTTTAATTTTGTTGTGTGCACATTTTAAGAAACCACATAATTTTCAAACCCGAACCACCCGATTCAGTTTCAATAAAACTTCTGATGAGATCTGTTTTATTTTTAAATCCACCATCTCAATTTCACTTGAAAGTATTATACTTTTGAGAGAAATTGTGACATTGATAAATCTTTGAAGAAAAAATGCCATGTTTACCATAAATTTAAAGATTATTCAATAATTGAATGCTAACTTTCACATATTTACTTGCTGCTTGACGACAATAGATCATGAACGGTGTTTACACAATGAATCTTAATTTCTATTTCGAACTAAAGTTACCAAAAAATAATTTTATTTATATTATGTCTACAAAACTCAATTTACCAGATTATTGATGAAATTCTTGGAGAAATAGATAAAACTGTAACACTTGTGGCCCTCCACACTTTTTACCTATGAAATTTGATAATTTCGAATATACCATCTACTTTTAGGCGCAAAAAACTTGTACTATGGTCCACTATACCTAGTGGCCCAAAAGTAGGTTTACTTTTTACTACTGGGTTCCTCGCTCAGATTTCCAGTCATGGTTTACACTAGAAACTAAAGAAATACCTGTATACCTACTGTGTAATTGTATACACCTGTATACTTACTTTTCGGCCAGCCTGTATGTTCTACGTACAAAATTTCATGATTTTTAATGCACTCTGTTTTCAGGAGCGAAAAACTTGTATGTGATCGCCGTGCAGGGCATTGGCGGGCGGCTGAACAGGCTTCCCGCCGCTGGCTCTGGCGACATGATAGTGGCAACCGTGAAGAAGGGTAAGCCCGAGCTGAGGAAAAAGGTAATGCCCGCGGTCGTGATCAGGCAGCGGAAGCCGTTCCGCAGGAAGGACGGTGTGTTCATCTACTTTGAGGACAATGCCGGCGTGATTGTCAACAACAAGGGCGAGATGAAGGGGTCAGCCATCACGGGGCCAGTGGCGAAGGAGTGCGCCGACCTGTGGCCAAGGATAGCGTCCAACGCTAGCAGCATCGCCTGATTTATACGTTTGGTTATTTAAGAAAAAGATGTAAGAAAACGTGCGGGGGCTGTGCGGATATTGTAATAAAATGCGTTGTCCTTCACGAATTTCGATTGCAAAGTCGATAATGTTTTTTTGTCGGAGACCTCTATCACACATATTTGTCCTAAAATCCTGAAGGTGCAATTGGTTCTATTATCACTTCTTAATTTTCACAGTAGAAATCATTAAAGGTGGCTCATGATTCATTCAAAAGGATTAATTTTTTTATGAAATAAGTGCAATACCTGAGTAGCTCTATCGCGTTGAAACTTATATGAAATGAGACAGTTGATATCTCATACAGCTGCTATATATTTCAAATGAAACCCGCCGAAACGTATGTTTCCATTTATTCAATATATTAGTTTGTCAATATTTTCTTTTATTTTAATAATTACCTACAATATCTGACTTTGTACTCTATAATCAACTGAATTTCATTTCTGGTACGGCTGCAATTTGAAGAGTTTTTTATTGTCAATATTTTGTTTTATTTTAACAACCGACTTCAACATTGAATGTTCAGAGCACAATGTAGCACTATTTGCTTCTTTCTGCTAAATATGCCAGTACTGTATTTTCGTTAAGGGTTTTTGCTTTATGGCCGTTTTATAACTGCAAAACTTGTTATATGGGGTACATACCGAGTCTAAGATTTATTGGTTAATTAGGTTAGCGGAAGCGGCAACATTCCCTTACTTCGAGTGGTGTAAGCAAGTCTTCATCGCTGCTAACATCCATTGCACTTAATGCACTTTTTAATTAGAGAGTAGGTACAACATATCTGTCACTGTACCAGTCAAAATGACATTTGTTTTTGAAAAGTATGGAGTAAAAGAAGTAACTATTGGAAAATTTCTGAAACATTTTAGCTGCCCTAGGCCTCAAAATCTCATTTTCCGCCTATAATTTAGGATGGAAAAATGAACTTTCAGAGCGGGTCGCGAAAAAATATATAGCACCCATTTTTGTCAATTTTTTTATAAAGTAGCCTATGTGCTCTTGGAAATTATCCAAATGCCAATGCTTTGGTAAGGTACTGCTAAGGTATTAAATTTTTAATATCTATATACACATAATCTATAAAACATGTACAATCATATCAGACATTTATACACGAAGCCACTAGACTAATTAATGTTGTAAACATACTTGCCAGAAAATTAGAACCATGAACTCTTGATTTCTACTATATATCCAGAGTGTCTGCAGATTTTGCAAAAATTGTCTGCAAAAAAAAAATAAAGTGGAATATCATTCATATTCTCTATATATGTGCCATTCCTAGACATATTTTTAATTTATATGATATTTATAGGTTATAATTGCAGTATATTGACTGTATTTTCTCAATATCCATTAGGCCCAATTCACACACAAGTGGCGTATGGCACTGGCGTGGGACTGGTTTGTGCCACCTATGTGTTAACTTATGGCCCAATGTACACTGACATGGCGAGGTGGCACGTGGCGCCCTTGCCACGCCAGTCCGACACCACTTATGGCTTATCGAAGTGGCGCGCCACTTGCAAACCATTCTTTCATTTTTGTCACCTGTACTTTGTTTATTTTATTTTTGTAGTTTTTGCGTTCTTTTTAACAAATTTTATTTATTAGTATATCATCATGCGTGATGACATTGAATTCAACATTAACTTTTTTGAAGAAGTGGAAAATTTTCATGTTTTGTTTTGTCTTGTTTCATGTTTTTGGAATTTGCATATTGGCTAAATTAATAATATCCAACAAATCATGGTCATCATTATCTGAGGAAGAAGACATTGTGCTGGACAACATGTAGTAGTGAACTAAACCACTTGACCGCCACACATGTGTGTATTAAACCCACCACGACCAATCCTCGCCAGTGCCATAAGCCATTTGTGTGTGAATTGGGCCTTAGATTTAGCATTTGAACAAGTAGTAGAGACTGACGGATACAGAATTATATGTGTGAATAATATTCTCTTAATATTCAATCATATTTGAGGCAGTTCCAATTATTCGATGAGTTTTTTGAGGGGATTTCTCTCTATTACACATCGTCAATTAGATTTGAAATAACCTTAGCTTTGTATAAGCTACTGTGTAATTGTATACACCTGGATACCTGTATACTTACTTTTCGGCCAGCCTGTATGTTCTACGTACAAAATTTAATGATTTTTAATGCACTCTGTTTTCAGGAGCGAAAAACTTGTATGTGATCGCCGTGCAGGGCATTGGCGGGCGGCTGAACAGGCTTCCCGCCGCTGGCTCTGGCGACATGATAGTGGCGACCGCGAAGAAGGGTAAGCCCGAGCTGAGGAAAAAGGTAATGCCCGCGGTCGTTGCGGGCATTTACTCAATTTTAACATCTACTTATATTTGCTTACATAAGTGGCTTTTATTGAAGACAGATTTTTTTTGTTTCACTTAATTTCTTAAAATAAGTTTGGTGCAAGCACTTAAAATAGGCGTTTTATGAGCGGACAGTTTAACTATTAATGTCCGCACTGAGGGGCTTTAGGGAACCTACCCAAGGGGAAAAAAAAATTAATATCCGTCATGACATCAGAATTCTGTATTCTATGTCCTGTTTTCATTTTTATTGTATTTGCAGTTTGTAACGATGCAAAACTAGATAGTTTTGACAATTCATATTGATAGACGTCAGATTTTAACATGGTTTTTCTTTTAATGAGGGATGCGAAACATACCCTCCTTCACGATGTTTTTGCGTCATGGGATTCTATGAATATTTAGTAATTTTGTTGGTAGCGTTTAGGAAATAACTGAATTCCCCACTGGAACTTGTCAATTTTTTTTAGATTAAGTTTTCTATTTGAGGTTATATTTTTTAAATAACATTGTTGCCAGATGTTAAGTTTAAATTATTAGAGATTAAAATGGAACGACAGGAAATTATAAATGTGACAATGTTGTAGGAAGCAAACGTCTAATAGACATCGACACAAAAAAATAAACTTCCGTTGCATCACTGAATCAGTTTGTCCAACATAACAAAAAGAAAATCCAGCAAACTCGGTTGCAAAAACGTCGTGAATATAATATACAACATATTGAATGTAAGCCATCATGACGATATGAAGTTATTGCTCGATGCTAAAGACCTGACTGAAGCAAATGTATTTAATAACTTTAAAACAGCAGATCAAAAAGTGACATGTTTAAACTGCAGCGGGATTAATTTTATATTTGGCTGTTCCGTATCTAAGGAATAAAACTTGACTAAGAACCAAATTAAATAAATAATATTAATTACCATTTATTAGTTGCCCTAACACAGAAAATACAAAATGTTGTTCATTGATATGATGATTCTGCACTGTAATCCATGTGTACTTTAATTATTACATAGTAACGTAAGTCGGTGTGGTCATCACACCGCAATTGTTCTTCTCGGCGGACATGAGAACGTAACCATCGTTACCCCAGTAATTTGACCAGCTGTTTTTCACGAGCCAATAGTCTTTGCCATTAATCCTTCCAAATCCTACGGCTAACACAGCGTGGTCGAGCTCATCAATCTTGTTGCCACTACAAGTACATAATAAATGGGTAAATTATGACGGTGAACACAAGATGTAGCCAAATGCTAAAGGATGATCAAGAATTTCCTGTCAAAAATCTTACCATTTAGGATCAAAGTAAACTCCATTTGAGTAGAAGCTGAAGGTCCTGTGGCTTGCGTCGATGGCAACGCTGATTGGTCCATGCTTTAAAATTGCCGTTTTCAGAGCGTTCTCGTCGCCTGACGTTACATTTACGTAGCCAGTAATTTTAGCCGTCATCGATACGTTATTAGCATGACAGTATCCATCCTGAAATTAAATAATTGTAATAATTAATTGGTCTAGTGCTGCATGTCTCCTTTTTTTTTACACTAATTTAAGGCACCTGCAATATCTGTCAACCTCTGTTTCAATTTTGGTGTAACATTTCATTGACAATCGATATTAATCACAAAGAATCAATCGGGCAATCTCTACTGACTTCGTATTATTACTATTTACCTGTCCGAGGTATGGGCCGTATTCCTCCTCAGTGGGGACGCCACCGTGCTTCATCATCCACTGGTACGCCCTGAAGTCCTCGCCCCCATCGCACCCGTTATTACCGTACCTATTAACAACAGTTCACTAATGACCTGTTCCTTGATCCTCCAGCTGTGCACTTACCCCCAAGAGCAGTCGACGAGCGCTTGTTGGGACAACCTGACCAGCTGCCCTCCGGTTTTCAGGAAGTAGGCACCTTCGATCGCCCCGATAGTGCCAAATGACCAACACGAGCCGCACACTGACTGATCTAAAAATTGCACGGTGGATAATTCAATTTATAATAACCAGTTGAAAGATAAATAAATCAGAATACTTGTACACTCTGTTCCATTTTTATTACTAAGAAGGCTGTGGTTTCATTTCATAAAGTTTTACACATGAACACGAACAAAAATGATCTGACAGTGAAAAAATTATTAAATGTCAGATTTCTAATAACGTTGCCTAATTCATATATTAAAATAATTAAATTATTGCTTCAATCATTCAAGTGTTAATTAATTAGATTTATGCTTTAAGTAAACAAAACATCAACTATATTTTATATTATAATTTGACCGATTTGCTTTTGTAAAATAAAAATAGCAAATAAATTCTGTACTCAATAGATACTCAATTTGATGGCAACATTGCCCACTGTCATAAAATATAACCTCTTTTTTTTAGATATAACCTATTTTTTCAAGTCTAGTGACTACTTTTTACATTGGCCAACAATACTGTCACACTAACAGAGCCAACTTAGTTAAAAGTAAAAATGGAACAGAGTACATAGTAATCATTAGTCTTCATATAATCAAATTTGTACCCTTGTTTAACATATAAGACACATTATATCATCAGTAGCAAATGGAAACGATACGATGTATTCTCACCAAAATTTTCTGTGATTATTTTATATCAAGTTTCATGCATAACTTTTAATAAACGTTAAAATTGTGAATTTTATGACAGTTATACAGAATCTTGCCAATTGAATATTGTAACGAAAATTATATCTACATTCTGCTGACAACAGCGCCCAGCTGTCAATAATTAAAACCCCATATTGATATTTTCATCTAGTTATTTTTTGGTATTCTCACTATAAAGTTGGTTATAATTATTTATTGTCAAGTTGCATAAATGATTTATATCATTTTCGCTGTGCATTACGTTTTAGAGATTGGTTGCTCTATGAGTGCAAATTTGCCAAAAAAACAAAACAATCTAGTTATTAAACTTTTAAAGTTCTAATGCAGTACAGCTATTTATGCACCAAGGGCGTTACGAGGATGATTTCGCCTGGAGAATGGGCGTAATTATTCGGTGATGCCGTGGTGCATTAAAGATTTTATCTACAACTATTAAGTAACATTTACATTACTTGTATATTTTTGACAAATAACGGCATGTGTTACTTTCATAAATTGAGTAATGATGACAGCATAATTGAATAATATTATTCCATGACAAACAATCGCTGTCACTGTCAATGTCACTTGTGTTTTGCGTTTCGAAGTTCTTCATCGTGTTAATTTCATTGAGACATGTCCGATGAAAGTGAAATCTCTTCAACGCCCCCAGAGATATTGGAGCTGGCAAAAATGGTACTGAAAAGTTGTTGTCGGAAAAATCGAAAGGTAAATATGATGCGGCATATAATAACTTCATGATTTGGCTGACGAAGAAAAAAATGACTTAGTTTTCTGAAACGTCCTCCTGGTTGACGGTGGTCATCGGAGGCGTCGTATTTACGGGCTTTTTTCTCTACGCTCAGAAGCACACTGAATATTTACCACAATATCCATCTGGAAAATGTATATTAAGTTGCAGTCATTTTTAACGCTCAGGGTCAATGGCCAAAAAAAGAAAAGTTTTTACGCCGGAAAAATTATGATTTCATTGGAAATTTAACACCAGTCATTAATTTCCATAATTATGTTACTATTATTTACAGTGCCCATAAAAATTAAATTCACATTTTAGGTGCATTATTAAAATAGTTGTAGATAAAGTATAGTATTCGACTCGCGCGCAATGGCTATTACCAACTCAGATGATTACAGAACTCGCCGCTGCGCGGCTCGTGCTGCAATTTCATCTTCGTGGGCAATAGCCATCATTACACGCTCGTTGAATAATATACTATTATTTTTCACTTTTTCTTTTCTTAAACTGGAAAATACACTCCTGAATTCATTATGTCCCGGTTGTTATGGACATGTTTACATATCTCGTAATCTAGGAGTTATCATTCAATTATAGTAAAGTGAAAAATAAAAAATTTATCAACTCTAATGTCAGCATTATGTCATTAATGTCAAGACGTCTTCAATTTCGTGCATTAGGTTATATAAAAATCGGGTTGCACCGCAACGTAGCACATGAAAATCAAAGCAATCAGCTGGTTATGTACTACTATAATATCACATGCCACTCATTAATAAATATCTTCTTTTTACGCTCGTACCTTAAATAACTATTAACGCCTCTTATAAGACTTAAAAATATTAAGGATTGATTGGTTAAAAAATGTTATTCCCGTTTTGATTGGGGTATTTTGGAGATTACCTTTAACAGGCGTAACTGCCCCGTAGATCCTCCAGTCGAACTGCTCGGGAAGGGCCTTCGGATTGATCTGCTTGTATGGGAACGGGGAGCCTCCGTTGTTGACACCCGAGTACTTGCGGCCCCTTAGGGCTTTCATTTCCAGCTCGGTCCGGTCGGCCAGATGGTTCACACCCAGGGTGAAGCCTACAAGGAACATGTAAGTTAAGGTAAGCAATCAGTGCGGAATTGATAAATTTATAAGTATTGATGCTTTTGTTGTTGCAATCAATTTATATACGATATTAAAGAGCATGAGTAGCTTAATTGAACTTCAACAAATTGTTTAGGCACCTTTATTCCGATAATTTCATTATGGTGTTTTACCTGTGTGTTGTCTGTTGACCGAATGGATGTACCGGATGTTTTGCCGGAAAACCTCCAGGCGCTTCTCGTGCTCCTTGTTGTCCGCGTACACCTTGCTGTGCTTGTTGAGGAACTTCTTGAACTCAAAGTCAACGTGCGAAGTCGTAACGGGGTGGATGAACTCGCGCATCGGGTTGAACGTGTAGATATGCCTGTCTCCGGGGCCGGGGAAAGAGCTGCATGCCAAATCTAGATTTGACAGTTAATCATTTTAAATCATTTTAAAGCGGCTATTTATATGGTATGTAGGAGAAGTGTTGATGATGAGTGACGATGGCTCTCCTGATTTTATCTTACCTGGATCTACTTGGAAAGTATGCGGGTCAATGTCCGCCACATCAAAGTAATCGTATTCCAAGTAATAGTGGTCGTAGTGCGATCCCAATAGCGAGTTGAAGCCTTTCATCTCGTACCTGAAAATTCATTTTGACAATCTATATTTTTATTATATTGATAAATAACCCCATCAAAGTTATCCGGACATTGAACAACATGAAATTATAATTGGGATTAACCTAAATGTGTAATTATAATCATTAATAATTGATAATTATAATTATTGCTTAGTAAATTTTCTGTCATCACTTTTAAAACGTATTAATTACCTCACTGGTACTGAATATTTAATTCCCGGATTTTTCTGGTCGTTCTTCCACCTCAGCCACATGGTGTACTTGTTGGACTTTTGTCCGATCTTCGTCTCCAGTTGCCATTTCTCTGTTTGCAGTCCATTGATGATTTCCTCACCTGCAACGCGTGCATGTATGAAACACTAATAGTCTCCAAACTTTCTGGTGGAAAGTTAGCATTGTTGATCTCACCGTACCTATGCACTCGAATCCTAGAAGGCTGGGCAATATCGCTTGCGGCTCGATGGAGAACTCATCTGTACCGTTCACCTGCAGGCAGGTGTTGGAGTTGAGCTCGGTCTCGGTGGTCACAGGGGCTATTTTGAGGCTTGTTCCGTACTTGCCGGAATTGGCGAGTTGGTATGTTTTGACCATTCCACCGTAGTAATCGATACGGGACTGTTTAGCTGGCGAATCGTACCTGACAACAAATTTTCCCGTTAGGAAAATATATATATATTTCGGATTTTGTCGAATATCTCCGGAAAATAGACCCATTCAAAGGCAATCAAAGGCCAGAAAGGCAATAACAATGTTTCAAATATTACTTGCAATAATTGTATGTTTAATATTAATACAAAATAAATGATAAGTGTAATTATTTAATTATAAGTTATTATTTATAAGTCTATTCATTAAATAATTGTAACGAATACCACTCAAGCAATCGAAAATAACGATTATTTCTCACTCGTAACTCTTGTGATATTAAAACTGATTAAATTTTAGATTTGAAGCATAACTATAGTAGTGGGTAAACAATGGTAGCTGTTACCACGTAAAGCTCGTGGTTTTCGTCGAGTCGATCGTTATTTTAGTCGATGATGCGTCTTGGTGTAAAAAATAAATAATTTCTCACAATTTTTATTAAGTCTATATTTACGTATATTTCGGTCATAAAAGGGAGTATGATTATATATACAGGGTGTCTCTAAATTGTGTGGAAATGGCTGAACCACAGATTACTGGGATAAAAAAAAGACGATTTAGTTTTACACTCGTTTCCAAACGAGTGTAGCGCAGTCACTCATATTTTATTTTTTTGTGTCGAAACTGTAACAGATATCAAAAACTATAAAGATACAAAAAAACTTAATAATAAATGCCTGCGTCCGATTTCTTTTTTTTTAAATTTATTTGTTTTAGTCATTGAAAAATATGAATGTAATACTGTTGGGCCTCACTTGTTTTATATACAACCGGTCTACTGATAATAACAATATTATGTCAAAATATGAGTTATATCCGTATAATGTGTCATACCAAACAACATCCAAATCAATGTAAATGTTCTCTTTTTATAAGCAAATTTTGTTTTATAAAATTAACTTTGAAGCTGAATTCTGGCTAAACCAAACGCATTTGTATATAGATATGTTTTGTTAAATCATCTTTTTTTGATCCCAGTAATCTGTGGTTAAGCCATTTCCACACAATTTAGAGACACCCTGTATATATACATATATACAGGGGGTCTCTAAATTACGTGGACATGGCTTAACCACTGATTACTGGGATAAAAAAATGACGATTTAACAAAACTTATCTTCAAAGCTTCAAAGTTAATTTAAAAAATACAAAATTTGCTTATAACAAGAGAACGTTTACATTGATTTGGATGTTGTTTGGTATAACACAGTAACGGGTATAACTCATATTTTGACATAATATTGTTATTATCAGTAGACCGGTTGTGTATAAAACAAGTGAGGCCCAACATTAATACATTCATATTTTTTAATGACAATTTCACCATGTGAAGTCAGTCTGTAGTGAAATTTTTTACCTCCCCCTTTACCGATCTGAGCCGATTTGCGGGGGTGATCAAAATTGATCCTCCACTCAATGGGGGTGGGGGTAACTTTTGTGTGCTTTGTATGGGATCCTCCATGGTGATCCTGCCATTAAATTTGTTCCAATATTAGAAAGTTTTCTATATTTAACGCGTAATTCATTCGCAAACCCTATCATGCACGGCAAAAACGAACCAAAACACAAAAACGGTAACCATAAAACAAAGTATAACATACGGCCTCTTTTCAAGTGAGTCACGACGTTCCTTTCAACCATAATTAAGAAGTGAGATTCTCAGCTCGGACTCACTTCAGTTCACACTCAGTTAAATTGTGAAAGGTAAGCACCTAACATTGAGTGGATTGCAAAAAAGAGTAGTCACAAATTTTCGGCTGCTTGAACAACCTTGATGTTAGAAATGTCACGTAAGTGTCAGTGTCGTTAATTACAATTAAAGAAATGATTTCAACAACATTATTTGTATTTGGTCAACTGGTGAGCCGAAAGTGTACCCTGAAACACAATTACAAAGAAATAGGGGTTATAAGCCACATTACTCATTATGTAAGCCTACTCTAATGGACCATTAAAAGTTTATGGCGTTCCTCATAAAATAAAAATTAAAAAAAAAGGTTCCAAAAATGGCTGATTCCATTCTCTGCAGGTGAAATACTTTCTATCACTTCCGGTTCTACCAGAACACCTTCTCTACACTCTGAAAACTGTGGCCAGTGCTTTTGGCCCTTCAAACCTGCATGAAAAGCCTAGGCTTGTGGATAAATAAAAACAAAACGGAGGTTTACACCATACACTAACGGATCTCGGCCGCTGACGTATTTCGTTCGTTCTCCGGAGGTAAAATACTTTCAACTTTCTATAACTTCTGATTCTACCAGAACACTGAAAACCTTTCCCCGTGCCATTGGCCCTTCGAGCCTGCATGAAAGGCCTAGGCTCGCGGATGAATAAAAACAAAACGGAGCTTTACACCATACACGAACGGATCTCGACCGATGACGGATTTGATAACAGAAAGTCTGACGGACACAGTCTGCACATCGGTGGGCGACAGACAGAACGAGGATCCGCCTGTCAGATTCGCAGGATTTTCAGTGGATTTGATCCTCGGGTTTGGTCCACCAAGAAATCCATTCGTGTATAGCTAGCTATTGGTACTCTATGGATCTATGCAAATTAGATTATGATTCTTTACTATGTTATTTCGGCGAAAGTTATCATAGAATTTATATTTAGTACTTACCATGCGTAGAAAGGTTCACTTATTTCTGCATATGGAATGTGCAGTGTTCCCTTTACAGTGTACGTAGGGCTCCATTCTGGTGATTTTACATTCGCTGTTTCACCTGAAACAAGTTATTTATCAGTAATTATAATAATATTTATTTATCATCTTCATGGGATAATATATCGTGACATGTATACATGACAACCAGGACTACACGTGTGCGTGTGTGATCTCAGTGCAGACCTGACTTGAGATTTTCAACGCCAACTTCCTCATCGATTATTGTTGTAGGCACATTACATGTGGTCAATGGTACAAATGTTACGATGAGCAATGGCCAGTACCGGCCCAGTACCGCATATTGCCTGGACAGACATTTTGTTTATTGGGGTGGTTTTTGAAGGAAGTAATGTGTTGTGGTTATTTAGTGATAGTTTCTTTCAGTTGCCTTGACTAATTACCATCTACAGTTGAAAGCGCATATGTGAGGGCTACATTCTCATGTCCATGTTTTTTTTTTTAAAGATTTGGAGTACCTTGAACCGATTAAAAATGTGTTTTGAGAATTTGGTTCCAATTTTCAAAAATGTCTGAAAATTTTAATTATAGCATAGGGTTGTTAACTTAGCTATGGCCTGATTCAACATATTTACAATATATTTTCAAACACAACTTGCTTGATTATGTGAAAAATGTCACTATTACGCCCTGCGCTTTTTTGTCAAATTCCATGTAATTCAATCCACCAATAAAACGCCGATTTTCGCCGTTTTGGCACCACTTACCCACGATGACGTTTAAATGTTACACATGAATGTTATCAGAATATTATTTTTAGGTATACTGATATTAATACCGCTATCCTGTTTTGAAAATAAAGTGTACCGGAATATCAGTATAGATTTTCGGTTACAATAATCGCAGTTCCCGAAATTCGAAATTCCCGATCGTGGGTAGGCAACGGCACTCATTGTGAGCTAAATATTCACAAATGCCCACGCCGGTATAGTCACAGTAGTCACGAGCCCGAAGATAAAGTCGGCTCAAACAATTTTTAATGAGAAAAATAATGAATAATTTATAGAATTGGTCCCTACACGAAAATTACAGACTTGGCATAAATATATTGAAAATGTTCATGAATTTAAATATTTTAGTTTCAGAATCTACATATAATGCAGTACGTGCGATTTAGTTCTCAGCCTTCAGTTCCTGCAGTACTAGATGCTTAGTTTCTTGCTGAACTAATCTGTAAAAAGTCTTCGTATTCAAACACTTATTAAAAAACTTGTAACTCAAGTCACATAGAAGCTTAAATTGATCCATGGTAGGAATTGAAAAATGAAAAAAAAAGAAATGAAATGTGAATACTTTTAGAATAATCTGTTCCAAATATTTTAGAGTAGTAAAAATCTGCAATATTATTCAGGAAAGAGATAGTTGTTAAATAAACAAGTAAACAAAAAGTTCTTGCATATACATCTTTTTTCACGTGAAACTTTTAGAAATTCAAAGTGAAATACATACTTTGAAAATCATCAAATTACCAATCTTTTACAAAAAAATTATAAAGTTGGTATGAAATTTTGCGTCTTTTTTTCTAGTAGTACTTGTGAAAGTTTTCTTAAATTTTGTTATCCTTGTTTCTATGAAAATATAAAGAATTAATATGGGAACATAAAATTTTGAAAAATCATCAGTAATGATAAAACACCAACAATTAACAATTAAGTGTTTTATACACTTGCATAGCAAACTAAGCAAAAGTGTACTCTTTTATTTTGTATAGAAGGTACTTGCGCTAGCTGTTAAGTGAAAAATTGAAATTTGTGAGGCGTATTTGTCCCAAAATTCAAGATACAGGAGTAGAGAGAACCCTCCCTCATTCATTGTACTATACACATAATTGGAGTGTCGCAATCAATAATCACAAAATGTCAATGTTTGGTGTGGGCTAATGGAGAATCTTCTAACATGGCCTTAGTTTTTGAAGGAAATATTAATAGTATCGCTTTCTTACAGTTTTTACAAAATGAATTTTACGAACTTTTAAAAAAACTTTAAAAAATTTAACACTCTGAAATGTATATCCAGGATGTTGAGGGATCTGTAGAGGAGTATAATTATTCGCCAGTTACTGAATTTGTTGCTTGTAATTAGATCTATTAAAGAAACTTTCAATTTTTCAACACCTAATGTAGTACAATTTAAAATATGCTTTTATTGATTTCAAATAATTCAGGACTTTTATTTTCCAAAAAGCATACTAAAAAAGTTGCCTTTTGTTACCCATTATTCCGATCACGCAGTATATACAATTCCATGAAAATGATCCGAGTGTACAGGGTGTTCAAAGTTATTGGTCCACCATGCCAACTCTGGAGTCGGCAAGTTGGAGTTAGCAAGTTAAAAAGTCGGTTAAATTAGCAAACAAGTAGTATGTTTTCTACTAATTAATATGGTTACATCAGAAAAATAATTGAACATCAGGTTTTTGAGTTATTCAAAGAAATATATATTTTTTAAAACGGAACATCCTATATATTGTTACATATTTGAAATGATATTTTAATTGTGAACAAAAAATTATTAATATAGGGTGTCCCACGCTCATGGACCATTAAAAGTTTATGCGGTTCCCCATAAGATAAAAATTTGAAAAGAGTCATCCAAGCATGGCTGATTCCGTTCTTCTCAGGTGAAATACTTTCAACCTTCTTCCGGTTCCACCGGAAGTAGCCATCAACTTTTGCTTTTTAAATGGAACACCCTATATATTATTATGTTTTTGGCTTCCCCTTCAATTTGAAACATATTTTGAAGAGATGTGTGTATACCAATCTGTTTTACTTTCTGAGATAAAAATTAAATTCCAAAATTTTGACCTCAAAAAGACGTTATGAAAAATGGCTTCAATTTCTCTTACAAATGAGATAAATACGGAAACTTCATCTCGAATTGTACATATTTAAACTATAAAACATGAATTTAAATATTTTAGTTTTAGAATCTATAATGCCACTACGTCTGTATTTAGTTCTCAGCCTTCAGTTCCTGCAGAACTATTACAGATGCTTAGTTTCTTCCTGAACTAATCTGTAAAAAAGTCTTCGTATGCAAAAACTTATTAAACGGCTTGTAACTCGAGTCACATGAAAGCTTTAATTGACATAGCCCTATGGTAGCAATTGAAAAATAAAATAAAAATAATGTGAATACTATTAGAATAATCTGTTCCAAATATTCAGGGTGGTAGTGTATTAATAATTACTTGTTCACAATTAAATATCTTTAAAAATATGTAATAATATCTTTAAATAACTCAAAAACATAACATTCAATTGTTTTTCTGATTTTATCATCTTAATCAGTAGAACATACTACTTGTTTGCTAATTTAACCGACTTTGTAACTTCAATAATAACAGAGTTAGCAATGGTGGACCGATAACTTTGAACACCCTGTATAACAAAACTACACACAAATATCAACGATTTTGTAAAATCCGTTAAAATTAAAAAGTATACAATATAATTTTCAACTAAATTATTCGGATTGATAATAAAACAAAAAGTAAATGCCATGCATTTTTGAACAGCAGTGCTACAATTTTATAGAAAGTTTTGGCCATTTTGTTATTATTATAGAAATGTTGTGATTTTTTTGTTCTTGAAAGAGTAACTGTTTCATGATTTTAATGATGAAAATCAGGAGTTAAATATGTGTTGCATCTGTGTTCTAGCTAAATTAGTAACTGCACATTATTAATATTTCACGAAGTCAATCTGTAACATTGATATGAACCACCCTGTATAAATTTCAATAATTTTATGAAGTGCAACTCATTATTGTATACAATATGCTGATTTATCACTATTGCTAGATTTCTAATGCGGATTCAGTTGCCACTTTCAAGGTTTCGCCAATCTAAACCTATTCATCTCATTACTCTAATAACCGTTAATTATTATATTACCTGTGTGGACCAATGCGGCTAAAGCCGCCAGACAAAGAATCTTGCGGAACATCGTACCTCACGACGCGTTCGACACACTATCTCAATCAAGACTGATGACTGATGTGTTTTCCTTATACGAAAATAAACACTGACCTCTTACAAAGCAAAACAGATGATAAAAGGAAGGAAATATAGACGAATCCTGTCTTCGTAAGTTATTGATGTGCTGCGCCCTGCGCATCGAAACCCTCTTCCTTGACCAAAAACTGCCGGTACACCTGAAATAATAGATAATGGGATAGCTGACGCAGGTAACGGATACCCGATAACTCCACCTGAAAATTGCAGAAATGTTTTCCGCACTCATATACAGAATAATAAATTGCAAACGCTGCTTCTAAGTGCTTCAATTATCTGTACTCTGTGTAGACGGGGAGTCAAGAGGTCGGTCTCGATATCGTTATCAAAGTTAGATATAAGATCATTCTCTGTTTGGGATAGAATATATGAATAAGAAATTTGTTTGCATATTTGTATTACGAATCCTACGGTCAATTACCATAGCTAATAGCACATATGACTGATAAGTCATCTGTGCTAATAGTATACATATAAGCATACAGACTTTATATTATTTATTGTTGGAGTAAAACATATTTCTGCTGCTGATGCTGAGGGCTGAGGTCTCAGGCACATAATTTTTTTTTACCCGGCGGTGAGCACCAACCGCGTCAGTCAATTGCTATTTTATTGTCTATATGCACCCTATTATGCCTATATTATAGTATATACAGGAAGTTTATTTATAAAACTATACAACGGCTTATTCGGCCGTTTTTTTATTCCTGAACATAGGCTATGTTCAGTTTTAAAACGACAGTGTCAAATGTATTCCATAGTTATGCAAACAAAAAGAAAATGTATTCAACGCAAGAAAGTGTTTAAATAGGGCAATGATACCGAGCTGGCTGGTATACGGATTGTGCGTGATTAATTTCAGTGCATTATCCTGCGATACCAATCCCATCAATCCCGTTCAATCAACAGTCATCAACCGTTAATCCCGAAATAGCAACTCATTTGCGAAATGGAAGATATTGTTTCTTCTTTGGCATAACATAATACATTTAATTTAATTTCTTGAGTTGAAGTTGAAATATGGCATCTTCTGCCTACCTATTGGGCTCGTCGTTGAGGAGATCCCTTTCGGTGGCAAAACTTTTAGACAGACATGGAAGTGGTACTTATCTCCAAGAAATTGGCAATTCTGGACATTTTGTAGAAGATAAGCCTCTCGATCCTCTTAATCAGATATTTATAAGACACGTCAGTATGAATATTTTTCAAGAAACTTAATAAAATATTAATTTATTATAGTGAACTTTATCAGTATTATTCATAAAAAATAAACAGACTTAATTTTTTATGAATAACACTGCTACATTTTTAATAACTTCAAGAAAATTTAATTCAAATTCTGTATGTATAAATCCCATCAAAGTTTCCAAATGAATACAACTCTTTAAGAGAATTACAACATTCCCCCTGTGGCTCATGTACATAGTAAGCCTCTTACTCTAGTCTTAATAGTTATCGTTAAATGCTCGTTTCATCATATACTATTGCTTACTAATATACTAACTGACAACTGATCTCTGGAAAAAAATATACGACAAGATTTTCATTTTTGTCTGAAACGCCTAATTTTTGAAAGATTTTTTTAATTCTGTCGGTAAGTAAAAGAATAAGAGGCATTGTTAATAACGTCATAAACATGAATGAAATAACTCAAATTATTTTATTAACGCAATCGTATATACAGCACTCCAGTAAAAACATTTTACTACACCCTTGGTAAAATTGAAGTTAAAGCTATCGTCTATGTTGAAATTTGCGCCATGAAAGTGGTGTCTTCCGTTGCTGTCCCTTGTGTACCGGGTATTCGAGCTGGATTCTAAAACAGAAAACATACATATTTCAAGAAAAACATCAATCCAAAAAGTTCTTAATTTTTTCAATAGATAAGGAAAGTGCCATTTTTTATTGGATTTAGTGTACTATTGTTCTCAATTGAAAATACACTGTAATTAAAGGCAACCAGTTACATTGAGTTTTAATGGAGTATCTATACAAATTTTAGTCGTACTAAATTCCTCGCTCTTTCTTCGAGAATACTGTGTGCAAAGTGGCTCAGAATGACATGGCTAGGCAGTGCGACCCCTTGAAATCGGTAAATTGGTGCGCCGGCGATGTCAGTGTCTAGCTTGATCACGTTCGCTATCGTCGTCCTGCCGAGTTGATTCGTGTTAGCAATCATTGGTCCCTTCGAGATGTCCACGTGGGGTCCTGCACGGAACAGCGTCACCCTGCCTCCATTGTTGGCGGCGATGTCGGGGATCTGGCGAGTCTTGTGTGGGTTGTTCTCGAAGATGTGCAGGGCGAGCTCGGCGCTCACGTCAATGCACTCGATCATGTGTCCTGCCTGGCAGAACTTGATCATCTCCAGCGAGAGCACACGCAGCTGCCTCTGCTCAGGTCTCCAGTCATCGATTGAGACCTGGATGTCATACACGAAACTGCCAGTTTTCACTAGAAAAAATTATACGCTGTCAAAATGGGCATCCGCGACACGTGATGATAAAGATGCAATGTGCAATGATTTGTACCGTTGGGAATGGGGAAGCTGTGCAGCTGTACGTCGATGTTGTCCTTGAACGACTGTGATGCAATAGCGCCGAGCAGGAAACTGCATGTCCGCCAGAACACCTTGTTGACCTGGCCCACCATTTTGCCGTTGTAGTTCAGGAATTCGAGCTTGCAAGAGTCCGGCAGAGGCTTGTGCATGTGCCACAGGGTTTCACCATTGATTAAGGCGACGGCTGTCTTGTTCATCACGGTTTCATTAAAATCTTCAAAACAATTAAGTACAATTAGGTTTTTTTAGGATTGCAAAGACTTCAGATTAGCGTTGCGCCGACTCGAATATATGTATTCGTTCATCTGGAGTTGTACATGTATTCGAATAACTGGAGTTGGCTCGTGGTCGGCGATCCATTGAACTTGGCGCATTTTTTTGTGGTTATGGCCTATAAAATGCCTGTATATCCCGCATCGTTGCTTTTAATAGAAGCATAATGTAGTAGACTCAAATTAAAAACGGCATTTGTTAATTTTAAACAAAATTAAATAGTATTATTCTTTTTAAACTTGAAGGACGTTTTTCATAATTTTTTTATTATGTAACCCATTCAAAATGTTGTATGGTTGAAAACAGTTTAAAAAACTTTACCGAAATAAAAAAAAAAAATATAGGTTGTCATTTAAAAAAAAAAAAACATTAATGACATCACAACTTTTATTTGTTAATTTTGTTTCATTTAATTTTGTTTTAAATCTGAAAAAAACATTTTCCTATGCGCAGTAGGTTATATCGCTATCTCCCTTTTAGATTTTTCTCTGTCATATACATTAACAGAGTTACCGATTTTATCCGCTACTTCATTTCCACACTGTATAATAGTTACCTATATTAAATTGTATTGTAATTGTAATTTTCGCTACTACTATTTAGGAAATAATTGAATGTATTTATCAAGCAAACGACTGTTAAGGAACAATATTTGATCAAGTTTCTTCGGGTCTAGTCTATTACTATCTTGATTTGTTAATTGTCCAGTCGCGGCTTGGAAATCAAATAGACAAACACAGCTGCTCACTCGGGTTGGCCAACTCGAATAATCATTCGAGTTGGGAGTTCTCTAGTCATAGGATTATTCGAGTTGGCACAACGCTACTTCAGATATTATTTACGTATAGGGAAAGCATGGTGAAACCACTTCGTCATCTTGATGGTTAAAACCTCAAAGAGCATTACAACTACATGCTGCCCCCAATCCAAAATCTTTAATCCACTGGGTAAACTTTGAATAAAAGATATTGGCACTTTTATTGAAATCTAAGCTTATAATTGACATTTATGGCTAGGAGCAGCTCGGTGTTGCCATGTTTTAGAATTTCATCTCGGCTGTGGCATTTAAAGAGAATTTTCATATTTATTTTCAATTAAACAATTACGCATATGGTTTATTAAAACATAACAACTTGGCAACACCGAGAATGCCCAGCTAGTCTCCAATGTCGTCGGTTATTAGGTTATATTTCAATAACAATGAAGGTACCTTATATATATATATAAAGATTACCGTCTGTTGGTACCACAAAAACTTTTGACGGTAATTGATACCTTGGTCAGTTCTTTACCAGTTTTTTACATTACCAACCGAGCAAGCGTGATCTTTGCAAACATCTAACTATACGGTGGATGCCAGCTTCGCCTTCCACTGCATTAGAGGCAATGCGAAGATATATATTACGTACGTTTGGCACAATCGAACGGTGTCGACAGGTTTCTGTTCATGGCTAGCATTGTGCTGTCGTTGGGCCCCACGCACTCCACATCGATTTTCTCCACCCGCCCGACGTCCTCCCTCTGGCGCCTCTGCTCAAACGAGAACAGCTCCGACTGTCTGCAGCTCGAGCTGAACCTATGGCATCCTGAAAGGGAAGGTAACCTAAAATATTGTGGATTGCCAGGAATTTCGTCCAGAAGTACTCACTCTTGTAGTGAGTCCTCGCCAGATTCGTTGGCAACAGGGTGCGACCGACGAGCTGGTGAAGCGCCGCGCTGAGAGTTGCGTGCATCTCACCAGAAATTGTAAAGGAAGCTAATTTTGTGTAAATAAAAAGAGCCGAACGTTGAGTTGAATTGAAAACAAAACGCGTCGAAGCAAAAGTCGAAGTTCGCCGCGAAGAAATTCGGATAATTGGATAAGGGTGCATCGTGGTGAGTGTAGATGGCGCTGCTAGTGCTCGAATGGATTATGGATAACCTGTGTCGGATACGGATAAGTTGCCAGCATTACAGGCGGGAAAATAAAAATGCGCTCACAACACCAAATGAGCGCATCATGAATCATCAATCACATTAGCGTCAACATCTTTAGATGCACCCACTAACTAATCGTAGACGCAACTGGGCGTAACGGAATTGCTAAAATATGGCACCTGCAGCCGCCAGGTCGCAGATGACTTTACTGGGGCAAGCAGCAGCTAAAAGGAGGGAAGGCGCTGTCAAAGAATCATGTACAGTCCTGATTGTAGATAACGTCTACACTCAAAATTTCAGTTGATTGAAGCATGCTTCAAAATTAAGTCTCATTTTTACATCAATGTCATTTTGACAAAATCAAATAAAAATGCCACAATTAAATGTAATTCAGAAGGCAATCATTCAAATGCGTTTGCAATATGGAACCACCATTCGAGCAATTGCGACTGAAGTATGAATTAGTACCAGTACCGTCTTACCAGGTAAGACAAAAATTCGTGAAACCGTTCGTTTTATAGGTTGACAAATACTGTCATAATTGATATTACGCAACTTTTTTTTCTGTAAATGGAAATGTTTAAAATACACTTCGCTGTAGTCGTTTCCATGATCACGATAGTACAATGTATAGACTTTAATCCAGAATCCATCTATCAAAACCTTACATTCATAAATTTCTCACAGGAACAGGAAAAAAATCGCATTCTAATAATTTAAGGTTGCGATATTTAATGAGAAAAATCAAGCATTTTAAACCATTACGCAGGCGAACACCACTGCTGTTTAAATCAATTAAATCCTTTGTTTTATATATCAAATTATTCTTAAAAGTACAAGAATTCTATAGACATTCGTCATAATCTGTCTGCGGATTTAGTTATTTCGTAATAAATTTCTGAAAATCGTTAATGTTTCAGGCATGTTTTGTGTCAATCTAACCAAACTTTCGACGATAAATACATTTTCAGCGCGAATTTAGTATACGACTATATATTCTATAAAGCTTTAAGCCGGCCATACACGTTGCGGTATACCGGAGAGGTAAACCTGTCGGTTTACCTGCAGGTATACCTGCACAGGTGCCTTGCACACACACAGTAGGGTTAACCGTACTGGACTTTCAGTTCAGGTCTCAGTTGGCAAAGACAAGAATGGCGTCAACATCTACAGAAGACGCAATTGCGATCCTCGGTTTCCTGCCTGCTACTTCACGGCCAAGCAAAATCAAAAGAAAAAACGCAAAAAGTAGTGCAGCAAGTGGCTGCTAAAATGAAACCAGTACACGAATATTAATTTATTGCAAGAATTAACAGTAGAACTCGTGGATTGCCTTAATTACCGACGCATGAACGAAAAGGTGTACCGAGAATTGCTTTCACTTTCAAATATTTCTTACTACTTGCTTTCAAATATGTAATATAAAAAGTTTTGGATTTTTTTACCTCTTCATCCTCATTCCCTTCCATATCATCTAAATTTGAAGTTGATGCCCTTGGTGTATCTTGGTCCCCAAGAAACTCAAACAAATCATAGTACCAGAGTGAAGGTTTGTAAATGTCGTCTGGAGATGTTCCCGATTCGACTGACGCTTCAATTTTCTTTTTTTCTTTACGCACATTGCTGCTTAGGTTATTGTTTTTTTTTACAGTAGAATCCTTAGTAGCATCAGGCTCCACCTCTTTTAATTTTCTCAGCAATTTATCATACGCAGCGTCCCTCTTCGAGCGATCATGACATTCCTTGCTGTTGACATGCCATAGGCAAGTTTCTGACTTATAATAATAAGTTAACAATTAATATCTTTATTAATAAATTATCTTCAATAACCTAATTACGCTTCTTTGTTAATGCCATTTTGTTTCAACTGACGAAAAATTTAACGAAAATAAATAGCAAAACACTTCGAAAACTTACAGGATACAACTAAACGAAATTGAAACCTCAACTGAAACCTGCAGATTCCCACACACGCTCCGGTTTGCACTCGCCTGCAGGCAGAAAGAATCGAATTTTGATTCTTCTCCGGTCGCCTGTACAGGTCAGTATGCCTGTGCAGGTATACCGAAACTTGTCCACACACACGCTCCGGTTTGCCTGTACAGGTGACCTGCACAGGTTTACCTCTCCGGTATACCGCATCGTGTATGCCCGGCTTTAGCAAAAGTTTCGTCGTGACTGCAGTAAATTTAACAAAGTGGTTTGTTTGTGGTGTTCGTCTGCACAATATGATGCAAATTCTATTATTACATCCATTTTCGAAACGTGTGTGTACCTGTAAAGAATCGGCGAATTTACCAACGCCGTTCGGTTTAATAGTTCAGCTTTTCTGTACTAGACGGCTGATGAAAAACATATTTAACTAACTATAGAACTTAGTTTACGTGTGAATAGATTGGTGATTAAATATACAATAATAGGACGGTAAGCGGAGCACCTTATGTCCGTGTTTCGCAGCTTCTTCATCAATATAATAGTGAAACGATAAAAGTGAACAATACTTAGTGAATTTTTTTCTATTTTTCATAAGATTTAATTAGGCTTTATTCATTGACGTTCGTGCATCATAAATTACTATTCAAACTGTGACATTTTAAGACTCCTATGATTTAAAGTAAAAATCAATCTATCGAAAAAAAAAAGTTCACTTTTGGATGGTCGCGGTTGTACATATGCACGCACCCCCATCACATGCAGATTTTAAATCAAAAATACTTCCCTGACCTATCGGTAAGTGGAAGTAAAAATGGATATATTTGAAGCGAAACAAGTTATATTAAACTCTTATTAATTTTGTTTGTTTTTTTTTTGTTGCTTTTGAGCTGTTCTCGTATCTCTGTTGGGCCTCAAGTATGTAAGGAGGATCCAGACACTTTCCATTTCTTGCTCTCCTATTTAATATAATTTCCAGGGGTAATATAACAAGTGGTGTTCTCATTATCGATAATGATTTTATAAATACAACGAATTTCAACCCCAACGACGAAAATGCACCGAGCCCGAAGGGCGAGGTGCATTTTCAAAGATTGGGGTTGAAATAAGTTGTATTTTTAAAATCATTATCGATTTTTGAGGACACCACGAATTATATTTAGGAAGGGAATATAATGAATTGATTGAGTCATCTAGTAAAGCAGAATAAATAGGAAGCTACAGTTTAAATACAGTTTAAATACCTATATTTATTTAGATCACTTCATCTTTCAAACAGCAAACCACATTTATTACCACATTTTACTATTTTATTTGTACTTGAGACACACTGACATTTCGGGTTATGTTTTTATCAGCGGCCTACTAGATTGTGGGCGCAACCGATAAATAACACCATCGCAACGATCGTCGCTACGATTTGTGCTTAACCAAAATTTGTGACAGCGATCGACATTTGTTCGTGGTATTATCCTGAAAATACAACCGTGGTATTATCAACATTGTCAGTTATTAATACATGCGTAACTATAGAAACCGCATTGTCAGACGTCACTGTTTTACGTATGAGTTATATTCCCGGAGCAATACAATTGGAATAAAAGTTCCATAATTTTGGGATCAACTGTTTCCATAGCTCATCGTCTCTAAATATTTCTTCTATAAATATATCATTTGTATCTCCCGTATATACCACACAAAAAAAACTTTTGCCTTTGTAATTGACAGTTGTCCTTCAACCGTACTTGCTTTAACATACAAAGAGAGTATTATTTGTCCGAGTGGCCTCATTATCCCGAGAATTTAACAAACTGTGGCACCAAGATATTATGGAAATTATTCTTCCGTCAATGAATAAATATGCAACAATTTTGAAAAACACCAAACAACCACATAGGAGATTTAGTAGATACAAATGCATAAAAAGCTTCACAATGAGTGTACTTAAACATTTCCTTGAAATTTGCAATATATCGGTATATCAATTTTTAAAATCTGTCTATTAGTTTTAAAGTTTTTTTTTTTTTAAGTTGAGCAAAGTACAAAATAGACATGTATTGTCAGCAACAAAAATGTATACAGAAACATACGTACCAAGTGCGAAACTGTCAGTTTCACAGTACTAAGACGATTTATTCAATTGCAGAGCATTTTGAAATTGTAAGCGTTTATTTTAAAAGCAAAGCCAGAGCTGTATCTCGCGTGTTCAACCAAAATGCTCAAAACGCTCTTCAATTGAATAAATCATCTTAGTGCTGTCAAACTGACAGTTTCATCCTAGGTACGTATGTTGCTGGATAGATATTTGTTGCTGAAATGACATGTTTATGTTGTATATCGCTCAACTTGAAAAAATAATTTCTTGAAAATTACTCGACAGATTTTAAAAATTAATTAATTTACCGTTGTATTGCCAATTAGGTAAGCTTTACAACGAGCTCTTGCCCGAGCCCTACTCCAATTAAAAAAAAAGGTTTACATCCTCTATGGCCAGGGGGTTAAACAATAGAAGATTATTTGCCTGCCAAAAGTTGTCCCCCTTGAAATAAAACTTGACGATTCAGCGATTTCTTGAAAATATATTTTTTCGTAGATATTTAGTGTGTTACCTTTCTCCTAGGACACCCTGTATACTAGATTTACTTTCGAAAATGATTTAGTACAGTATCTAGATACATTTCAAGTATCTAGATACATATCTAGATACATTCTTGTTTGAGTACCTAAAATTGTATCTTGATACATTTTCCAAGTATGTCAGATACTCAGATACACGCTCCGCATCAAACACCAAAGTTGATATCGAGTATTATTAGCTCATGAGTGATAATTCCCGCGATTTATCAAGTCTGAAAAACAACAGCATTGTTTGCTCAGTTTTCAAAAATATATAACACTATTTTGCCTTCCTCGGCTGCCGTAGAGAGGCTTTTCAGTGCTGTGGACAAATTCTGACAACCCGTTGAAATCGTCTCCCAGATGAACGTTTTGAAACATTATTAATTTTATCAAAACTAGACATCTATCAAATTTAAAATTACATTTCAAATAAATTCAAGATATATGTATAAACATTAAATACATATACCTCTGAAGCTGGTTTTTCATAACCGAAACTTGTCAGAATTAATAAATATATCATAAAATAAAATAAAAATAAATATTACTTACCACCAAGTACTAAATATAACAACCTTAAATTAAGTTTAACGTTAGTTTCTCGCATTATTCATGAATAATAAATAGTCCGAACATTATATTTTGTCTATGATTAAATTTATTTCAGTTTCAGTTTCACAAAGAAAACAATTTTTGCTTTGGTTTTCCATGTATCTGAAATGTATTTTGAGGTATCTAGATATTTTTCAAATGTATCTGTATCTGTAGGTAGATACATTTTCAAATTTGTATATTTGTATATTTGTGGATTCTTAAGTATCGGTATCTGTATCTAGATACAAAAAAATGTATCTGTTAAAACACTGATTGAAAGCATTGCGTGGAATAGGCCAGAAAATATACTTTATGATAATATTTGATACTTCTATGGGTATCAAGCTACCATTACCACTAAAGGAAAGGGGGCCCGTCAGAGATCCTGGCCTGGGGGTCCGGACCAGGACCCCCGGGGTAATTTAATTTTCTCATAATGACCCTAGCGTTCTTATAAATAAATCATTTCCGTAGGGTCGTTATTGCGTATGTAAGACACCTTAAAATTGGATATATATATAATCAAATAATATACTGGTAGTGGTAGGACAGAGTAAATTAGAAGTGTTAAATTACTTTTCACGCAAATTTTGTGCAAAATTTCGAAAATTAGAAGTAATTCGAAGATGAATGTTTATTTCTTAATTTGAAAACATAATTGTTATTCGTATAAAAACTGTTAAATATAAATAAAAATTCCAATTATTTCGGAAACCAGAAGTGGGAATTGAATATGCATACTTGAATCTTATAAAATTAAACATTCTGAACAAAAGAGTTTCTATGAAGGAGTAATATATTCCTAAAGTTAATACATATTGTAGTTCAGAAGAAAATAGGCATGTCCCTGATTTTCGCATTTCGTTCAAGTATGTCCAGTCTGGCCGACCCATGTTTTCACTGTTTTTCTAGGCTTTTTTTGCATGACTTTGGTGATAGAATGGTATTTGCAGCGCGCCTAGCGCCGTTGTACGGACGTTGCATTACTTGAATGTATGTATATACTATACTCTATTTAGTAACTAGGAGGAGCGATTCAAATTTGGCGCGCGAATGCCTACACCTGTGATTAGCTGAAAGCACGTCCATTTCACAAGGCACCAAAACGCTGTTTTTAACGAATATAACCTCAATTCGAAGCGTGCGTCAGTGTTATTTTCTTAATCTCCCGCAAAATTTTGCAAGTGTTAATAGTTAATTTTGCTTATATTATTGTGAGGATTTTGAACCCAGTACAAGCTCAGCGATGTTTTCACGTTCACCTCCAAAAAAGCGTTCACGGTTGGATTTGGGCCATTTATCTTTATCCGAAAAGTCCGTATTTTAGTATCTGGCAGAGTAACCAACAAATATGCCCCTTTATCTTCAATTTCGTCTATGCACATTTTGGTGCGTTCTTCACACCGACATGCCCCAGATATACCCATTATTAGAGCCATTTTCTTCATCAAATATATCCTATCTTCTGCCTCCGCCAAAAATCTCTTGCCTTCTTCGGGGTATAAGTTCGGGATTTCTCTTTGAGGTACGCAATTAGCTTCACGAATCTATAATATTACAAAAATAAACACATGCCTATATAATGTATGTCATTCAGGCGTAATAAATAAATAAAACTTACCTCGAAATGTCCACATTTTCGTAGGCTTGTAGGTTAGCTTCATGACTGTGTAAAAATTGAGTAAAAATGACTAGGCCCGGAGGGCCTCGTGGGCCAAACTTCAGTGGGCAATCCATTACTTCGCCCACTTGTACAGTAAATGACGATTATATTATATTTGATTTGTTTAAAAAAAAAAGTTATTATACAGATGAAATCATTTAAAATTGCCGCCAAAAGTAGCGTGATTTTTCTGGTAACTTTTTACAGTGTAAATTGGGTTTTGGGACTTACTCTTCCTAGTTATTAAATAGAGTATAGTTATCATCAGAGAGCGCCACTTCCTCGACAATATTTGTCTGTACTTTACTATAGGTCATTCTTCGTTCCCAATATCGCAACCTTAAGTACTAAAATTTCTACAAGATTGCTTACAATCCTCTTCCACATGAAGTCTTACCGCTTGCTTCCACAGATGGCGCCGGAAGATAGCTTCCGTCCAGGCGGCGCTAGCGGCGGCCCAAGTAAATTTCCTCGCGTTCGATTTTAATCAGCGTCGCGGCGCCGCCCGCCCCGCCGCCCCCACCGATCTCGTTATTAATATCATAAGGGAATAAGCTGCTCTTATTGCGAAGCCCAAAGCAATTTTCCGCCGCCGTCCCCCCGAGACGAGTAAACGCTGCATAATTGTTTAATTATTGAATATAATCTGGCCACCCCTGGAAGCGCGGTTCACACTGAAATATTAAGAAATTTATTATTTACAAAAGTTTATCTCGCCTCGCTCACGAGCTGTAAACAAGGCGGCCAGCGGATGGGGCGCGCCGTGGCCTGAGTCTTGAGAGATCGATACGCCTGGCGTTCTTTCTGGAGGCGGCGATTTTTTTTAGCGGCCTCTACTTGCACCTAATTAGGAACGTCGCCAGTGAGCAGAGCAACATTTGATTTACAAAGATAGGTGACATTTAGAATTTACTGGTGAAAATATAATATCTCTTGTTGTCTATGAAGTTATTTTTAAAATTGCAGCTTGTAGGCACATACCAATAACCACAAATTTATGGCCAAGCCATAACCCAGTTCTGGCAAAAATACCAAAAATATACTGCACTTTGAACCAATTGAAATGGACAATAAGTAATCACTTATATTAATAAGGGCGCCACTAGGTTGTAGGTCTTAGAACTCTTTATATACGTAGGGCGTTTTTTAAGTATATATACAGTGTGTCTCAGTGACTACCAGACAGCAACATTAACATTGGTGAATTAAGTTAGGATCAACTATGGCTATTCAATTATTGATATTCAACACAATAATATTCGGATACGGCTGCAAAAATGTACCAATCAAGGTGGTAGACACTTTGAGCATTTATGAAACTTATTGTTTAAAAGATTTGTGTTTATTTTATTTTAATATTAAGGTTTTCATCAATTTTAAGCTTTTATTGATTAATTCGATTTATTTACAAAAACTATTCCAATAAAAATCGTTTAATTCTGGTTTCTCTTAAAAAAAATAGTTTCTTCTAGAATGGCTTAGGTTCCCATTTAAAATTCTGAATTTGAGTACAGTTACGCCTACTTCCGGTAACTTTCGAGAATCGCAACTACGCCACTAAATTCATCAGGTAGGCTTAAGTCATGCTATTTTGTTTTGGAACCTCTATCAAGTCATACTTTCGAGAACATGCCCTGGGTTGGTTGCCCGACACATTAATGTTTATTCCGTTAAGTATGTCATCTATAAAAAAACTTTTCTCACAAAATATGCTTCTTTTTAAAATACCTACCCAACGATGTCACATACGACCTAGGTTCCCATTTAAAATTCTGAAGTTGAGTGCAGTTATGCCTACTTCCGGTTACTTCCGGAAATCAAAACAACCTCCATTAAATTCTTCAGGTAGGCTTTTGTTATGAATTTTTTTTCCCGAACTTCTTAGACGTCACATTACCGAGAAAAAGGCCTGGGACGGGTGGTCTGAATCACCCTGTATATATATATATGTAGTTATATATAAGGCGCGGATTTCTAGGTATTATGCTAGACACAAGTTTTAATGGCAGATCAAAATGACTTTGCATTTATACGAATTTCACTAAATGAAGTAACGTGGCAAAAATTTTTTTGTGCTTATTTGCATATTTTCAGTTTTTAAGCTTATAATTTCTTCGTGCATTTTTTGTGCTTATTTCCATGTTTTTTTGTGCTTATTTGCATATTTTTCATTTTTTAACGTATTATTCATATTAACTGTATTTGGTTCATATATGAGCCGGTGGTCTATAAAATTAAAATAAAATAAAACAGGCACATGCGTTGTGCTTGTGCCTGTCTGTATTAAGTGTTAAATTTTCTTGGATAAAATGCCAAAAGTAAAACCTTCCGTTGATGAATGGATACGAGGACATTCGGAATTAAAATATGAGAACGGAAAATTAATTTGCAAGGCTTGTATGAAACCGGTAAGTTTTATTTTATTTGTTGCTATTGCTAGAAGGTGACATACATGCATTATGTTGTAGATTAACTGCGAGAAAAAATTTAACATAACGCAACATATTAAAACAACAGTTCACCTGGAAAATTTAAAAAAACATAAAACTGCAAGCAGTACACAGCAAACTATTTTCGAGTCCATTGCAAGTTCATCCACAGAGAATGAAAATTTTTATTTTGATTTATGCAATACTATGGTATCTTCTAACATTCCCTTAAAAAAACTGGATAATAGTATGTTTAAATCTTTTTTACAAAAATACACCGGTAGACATATTCCTGTCGAATCAACCATTCGCAAAAGCTATGTGGACCAAGTTTATAAACACACTATTGAGGAAATAAAAAAGACAATTGGCAACAATCACATATGGTTCTGTGTAGATGAAACTACAGATTCATGTGGTCGGTACATCGCTCATTTAATGATTGGAAAATTAAACGAAACCGACGCCACCAACGCATTTTTAATCAGTTCCAAGCAGTTAGAGAAAACAAATGGGAATACTGTTGCAAAATTTGTTCATGATGGATTAACGAATTTTTTTTTGCCAAACCCTGTACCAAATGATAAATTATTATTGATGCTTTCTGATGCGGCTGCATATATGTTGAAGGCATATTCCAATTTAAAAATATTTTATGAGCAATTAATCCATTGCACCTGTTTAGCACATGGATTGGATCGTGTAGCCGAAACAATTAGAATGCAGTTTCCAATTGTCAACGATTTAATAAAAACCGGGAAGAAAATTTTCTTAAAAGCTCCACTGAGGGTACAAATGTTTAGGGAAAGAATGCCTGATGTACCACTTCCTCCGGCACCTGTCATAACTAGATGGGGCACGTGGCTAGATGCTGCCTGTTACTATGCCGACCATTTGGTTTCATTTAAGGAGCTAGTATTAGAGTTTCCCGAAAATGTCTCCGAGTCAATTAGAGAATGCCAAAAAGTTCTAAATGATCAAAGGGTTGTACAAAACTTGGCATTTTTCAAAACCAACTATAGTTTTGTAAGCAAAGCTATTAAAAAACTGGAAGCAAAGAATACTACTTTGGTGGAGGCGGTTCAAATAATTGCAGATTTTAAGAACGATGTCTTGAACGTACACGGATCTGTAGGAGAAATTATTTTAGAAAAATGCAACGCAGTTTTATCTAAAAATGATGGATTCAACGTTTTACATAAAATATCAAAAGTTTTAAAAGGAGATATCGTTACCGATTTACTGATAAATGGATCAATTATTCCGAAATTTAAATACGCACCTATTACAAGTGTAGATGTTGAACGCAGTTTTTCTCACTTAAAAAATGTGCTGAGTGACAGAAGGATGGGATTTTCTATTGAAAATTTTGTTAGGCTAGTTCTTTTTCCAATCGTAGCCTTAACTTGACGTCATATTTAATACATAAATTTTCGCCATTTTACCTATTAATAATAATAATCACTTACATAATATACTGTATTTTCATTGGTCAGGATGCGCAGGCTTTATATTGAACTCGATCCGAAGATGGCATTGGCTCCAAATGATTTCCCCACATATAAAGAGTATTCTTTTAGTATTGTATATTAACTATAATTGGAAGGACTTACCGGGGGAGCACCTCCCCTTCCCCCGCCAGTTCTCTCGCCAACTGGATCACTAGCACTCACGGCTTCAACCATTATTCTCTACGACTATTGTATTTCACCTTCATGTGCAAAGCAGTGACATACACCTCTTACTAGGACGAACCTCTAGGACGAATCTCTCTATTGCAATTACTAGGACGAATCTCTCTATTGCAATTACTAGGACGAATCTCTCTATTGCAATTACTAGGACGAATCTCTCTATTGCAATTACTAGGACGAATCTCTCTATTGCAATTACTAGGACGAATCTCTCTATTGCAATTACTAGGACGAATCTCTCTATTGCAATTACTAGGACGAATCTCTCTATTGCAATTACTAGGACGAATCTCTCTATTGCAATTACTAGGACGAATCTCTCTATTGCAATTACTAGGACGAATCTCTCTATTGCAATTACTAGGACGAATGTCTCTATTGCAATTACTAGGACGAATCTCTCTATTGCAATTACTAGGACGAATCTCTCTATTGCAATTACTAGGACGAATCTCTCTATTGCAATTACTAGGACGAATCTCTCTATTGCAATTACTAGGACGAATCTCTCTATTGCAATTACTAGGACGAATCTCTCTATTGCAATTACTAGGACGAATCTCTCTATTGCAATTACTAGGACGAATCTCTCTATTGCAATTACTAGGACGAATCTCTCTATTGCAATTACTAGGACGAATCTCTCTATTGCAATTACTAGGACGAATCTCTCTATTGCAATTACTAGGACAAACCTCTCTTAATGCAATTACTAGGATTAACCTCTTTTGTTGCAATTACTAGGATTAACCTCTTTTGTTGCAATTAGGACTAACCTCTTTTGTTGCAATTAGGATTAACCTCTTTTGTTGCAATTAGGATTAACCTCTTTTGTTGCAATTAGGACTAACCCCTTTTGTTGCAATTAGGACTAACCTCTTTTGTTGCAATTAGGACTAACCTCTTTTGTTGCAATTAGGACTAACCTCTTCTGTTGCAATTAGGATTAACCTCTTTTGTTGCAATTAGGACTAACCTCTTTTGTTGCAATTAGGACTAACCTCTTTTGTTGCAATTAGGACTAACCTCTTCTGTTGCAATTAGGATTAACCCCTTTTGTTGCAATTAGGACTAACCTCTTTTGTTGCAATTAGGACTAACCTCTTTTGTTGCAATTACCAGAACGCACCTCCAGGACGCACCTCTATCTAATATACATATTGTAGTTTATGTACTGACCTTTAATCCATTCCAACACCTAATCCATAACCGTCCACATCGCAACACACACCAAAACACCAGATCACACATGCTTTCCCCACAATCGGCACCGAACTTGCATCCACACTCCATAAAAGCACGTAACTTAATGTCCTTCGTTCTCGTTCTTAAGCTGAGCGCGTCGCGCCCCGGCTTATATAAACAAACAAAGCCACAGATGCCGCCTCTAATATTAATAATCAATTATTTGCCAATGATACAATTTGATACCTAACATTCGGCCATCCTGAAAATCATCACGTCCCGGGATGAACTACTGCTCTCAACCTGAACCAATCTAAATATAATCTCCACTCCTATCAAGAAACTTACTAGCCACGTCCTCACATAAAGAAGCTTTTTTTTCTTTTTTTTTTTAATTGCCATACTGATGCCTTACTCAGTACGTCGAATAGTTGTCTTTAAGCTGCTTGCGGAGCTGATGGTGTAGGGTGCTCCTTGTCTGCTACTGTCTCTCCAAGAGCTGTACTTTTATCTTCTTGAAGGCTGCCAGTAAACTCCAATTTCAAACCCTTCTATAATTATTGTTGAGTCCCAATGCTATTGCATTCGCTTGCATTGTAGTTGTATATATTCTCGCCAATCTCCAACCTAATGCTCGTTACCTAATGCTACTACTTATGAGGCTATGCTCTATTTTGCGCAATAATACAAAAGTCCGCACGGATATATGTCGGTGTATGTACAGTTGTCTAAAGAGCTTTTAAGACTTTTGCTGTAGGGGCAAGATTAAGGCAACTTTCCACGTACAAAACCCCGAGAATTTTGCTTTGTTGTATCTTGCATTCTGTTCAATCTCCTTCGTGTAGCATAGCTCTAGCTGCTCGTTAGATAGTTTATGCTTGTGCCGATGAGCGATACACTAATCCTCTCAGACACCCTAGGATGTATGCCTTAATTTTGCTCACCTTGTAGATTGTTTTTAAATCTCTTGCAGTTTGTCCATCTATGTGCTCGTACCATTCGAGCTCATTTGTATTTCCAAGTCCCGGGCAGGTCATATGCCTCGTCTCTTCCATTGCTGCTGCTCTTAAAAGCACGATCGAGCTGGTATCCTATTTATTATATGTCGATTTTAAAACGGCAGTCAACACTGTCCGATCCCCAGTCTCTACCTTCATCCTAACTTATCCTGCCATTGGTCTAACTAACCTATCATTAGTAATCTTGCAGTTCCTTTCACTCATTGCTTTTAGATGACTTCATTCCAGAATTTCCTGGACCTTCCTCGTTTCCGTCTTTCAGGAGGGACCCAATCGAGCATAACTTTTGGCAGTTGAAGATCGAGCATCCTTTTCACGAGTCCGCACCAATAAGTTGTCATTTTCCTGCTTCCTGCACGATATTTTTCTTTAAGGCGATTAATTATTGTATCCTTGTGTTGCGTACCCTATCCAACCTATCCAACTATTCCAATCCAACTAGAAAAATGTCGAAACTCATCGTGATTACCCCTCACAATTTCTCTCCTCATACTTCTCAGTACAACCCAAAATTGTTTACCATCCACAACTTTATAAAGACGATCGTCAGTTATCTGGTATTTCTTGTAGATTTTTCTTTCATAATCATCCTTTGGTGCCTTTTTTTTTACATTTTTGTTATTACTTGTAGTTTTCGGTCGGTTAACTGACAATGTAACACCCAATTGGCGACTTCTATTTGAAACACAAACTGTTCTCTACAAAACTTTGTTCAGCAACATAGTTTCTACTTAGACTATCTACATGTGTCATGTTTTTCCCAAGACGATGAATTACTTCAAAAGTAAACTCCTGTAACTGCAACCACCATCTTGCAATTTTAGAGACTAAGTCCTTCTTGCCTACAGCTTCCTTTACTGCATTGCAGTCGGTAACGACTTCAAACGGATTTCCTATGAAATAGACTCGATATATTTTGAGTGTCTCTACGACCGCTAGAGTCTCTAATTCGCATGAATGCCAACGCTGTTCTGCAGCAGACATTTGTCGGCTAAAATAACTTATTGGCTTTAATAAAGTTGGTTCTATTTTCGGTAATAAAATTCTGGCAATACCCTTTCGACATGCATCTGTATGAACTTCTATATCTGCTGCTGGATCATACATTGCCAATAGACGTTCCACTAATCTTTTATTTTTGTATTCTTCAAAAGATTTTACTTCATCTGTACTTCCTTCCCACGCTTGTGGTTTATGCAGTAACATCGTAAGAGGTTTGGCAATTCTTGAATCATGTTTCAGAAACAGTCTGAAAAATCCAGTAACTCCCAGAAATTGCCGTACATTATGAACTGTTGTCGGTGTTTTAATTTGTTTACAATGGGTTATTTCAGTGTCTTTTATTAGGATGTTTGTTTTACGTTAACTCTGCTCTCTACAAATTCTTCTCATCTGTAACTCTTCACAAGATATCCTGTCAAATATTTATTTTCTATCTTAACGAAATATAATTTTTATTTATTTCTACCATAAATATTAAAATAACCCATCACATGATATTTTAATTCATCCGCACACTATTCATGACGTATTTGTTTACTGTAACCGTCAATCCAATTCACCAACATATGTTTTGTGACCACAAAAATCATGTAATTTACTAAGTAATAATTAATATTTCCAGATTAAGTAGATTATTTTAAGTAACAAACTGCACATCGAATAAGCAAACCTATAGTCTCACGCATTATAAGGAAACTCCTTGAAAACGTCACTTCATCTTACAGTTGGTCATAGGTTGCACCTCGCGAATGTTTATGTAACATTCCAATTTCGGAAATATTTCACCAAACACATCTCAACCTATGTGTTATTTCACAAGATTCCACTTATGACAGTGACGCTCATCAATAATGTTCAATATCCTTACGAACATTGTTGCCAAAACTATACTCCCTTGCATAATTATTTTTCTACAAATACGTACTGCTAATGATATTAATCTTATCTCCATAATTACGAATATCTTGCTGCTTCCGTTGCGGTCATTGGCAATTAACAAGGCAATTTTTACTTTATGTGCAGTTACCGTGTACGTACGAATTCATTTCTCTTACGATAATACAATAGTAATTGTATCCATTATTTCTGGTGTCAATATATTTCTGTTTATATTACCTGCGAACGCATTCCTCGTACGCTCGCATTTAAGTTCTCTGGGCCATCAACCCCATATTTCTAACCTTATCTTCCCATAATTAACACTTCAAATTATGGGTCCCTTCGCGGTCAACGATCCTTGCTCACAACAAAAACATCTCAGCGTCACGTATCAAATTACACTTAAGTTGCCTGTGCGTATTTCGTGTTACGAAACAACATATTTTCATTTATTGTGTACAGTAATTATCTCCATTTTTAAATTCGCACTTCCCTTATAAAAATACCAAATTTTATAATAATGTAATCAAAAACCCGTTGCACGGAATCGTACTATTTAACGTAATTTGTATGTTTCCACGTTACAATGTCAAGTTCGCCTCTAATTCGCCGCTCCAAATTCATACCAATTGCTTTGAAGATACGCTCAATTCTTCTTAAATGTATTTACGGCAGTATTCTAATCTTCGGTTGTACCCATTCATCTCTCACTAAATTCTTCACACATTGCAACAGTTGGCACGATAGCTATCAATTACATTTTTTTTTAAACAGTTTAAAACCAATTCGTACCACAATCACTCAGATCTCAATAAATTCCAGTATAATACGCTGCGTCATTCTGTCTACTTTGTATAACATATTTTACTAATGTGCATAGGTCACATTAACATCCAGTGCATTTTGTTTCCATTTACTCAATATTATTTCTACAGAAATAAATCAACCTCTCGCAGCAGCAATAAGTCGTGATCTGTTTCACACCATCGAAGTCCTCATGTTTATATTTTAATCCGTATGTGCGCTCTCGTTGTTCAAAATGCTGTATAGACGTAACTATATCGAACAATCATCCACAACTTTATAATTTCTTGTAACATTTTCAACCTCCGAATCCAACACTCCGAATATTTTTCAATCGCTTAAATAGTTTTCGTTACTTATATCCTTTGTAGCAACTTGCACTCTTACACACCAGATTATTAATTATATACACACATTTCCTTCATTTTAGGGCAATCTTATTGTTTTTAAATCAATCATCCAATTCACCAAATCATGTCATTACACGACCATCTGTAATTCTGATTAATCGCATCGTACCATTGTACGCATTTAAAAATTTCTTCCAGTCGCTTACAATTTAACGCCATCCGAGATTAGTCATTAACTCTCCTGTAAATTGTTTCCTATTTATTTTAAAGAGCCCGCCGTATCGGCACGCAGTCACCAAACACTTGAGATAATCTCATGTGAATGCCTCCACATTCAGGCGAGGTTAATATTTTCAAACAAAATTCGTCGATAACGTTCAGCGTTCCGAATTATTTCCAACCAGAATAATACACTTTATTCTGGCTGAACAATTGTCACGCCACTTGTTCATAATTACATTCAACATTATTCGCAATATGCATCCTATTAACTAATTATTTATCTTTCTTAATCTCTATCTCATACCAGAATGACTTAATTTCTGGAAGTATTTAAATAATTTTTACACAAAACAACCCAATTTGTGTTAATTATATTACAATCGAAGTCACAGCAATGTGTATTTATTTACTTTTTCCTCCGTCTAGAAACAAACTCTAGACTTTTCAGTCCATGACCGTGAAACGCTGTGTATACCTCTCCGGAACGATAACATAAACAGCACTTGTATACAGTGAGGTCGACCACAATATTCCAAACGATTTAATTAATATCAACTCGTTCGTTTTAATATTTCGATACATATTGTTAAAAATTATTTCCAACTTCACAATCTTAATTCGTATCATTTTCTCTCTTCCTCCTTATTAAACACCTGTCCAATTTAACATGAATAAAATTATTCCAATTCTCATTGTGCAACCTTAATTTTTGCACGTGCTAATCCCAAGCCAATCACATCTTCAGATCGTTCAATCGTTCAGATCCCACTTCTGATTTGTTAGGCTAGTTCTTTTTCCAATCGTAGCCTTAACTTGACGTCATATTTAATACATAAATTTTCGCCATTTTACCTATTAATAATAATAATCACTTACATAATATACTGTATTTTCATTGGTCAGGATGCGCAGGCTTTATATTGAACTCGATCCGAAGATGGCATTGGCTCCAAATGATTTCCCCACATATAAAGAGTATTCTTTTAGTATTGTATATTAACTATAATTGGAAGGACTTACCGGGGGAGCACCTCCCCTTCCCCCGCCAGTTCTCTCGCCAACTGGATCACTAGCACTCACGGCTTCAACCATTATTCTCTACGACTATTGTATTTCACCTTCATGTGCAAAGCAGTGACATACACCTCTTACTAGGACGAACCTCTAGGACGAATCTCTCTATTGCAATTACTAGGACGAATCTCTCTATTGCAATTACTAGGACGAATCTCTCTATTGCAATTACTAGGACGAATCTCTCTATTGCAATTACTAGGACGAATCTCTCTATTGCAATTACTAGGACGAATCTCTCTATTGCAATTACTAGGACGAATCTCTCTATTGCAATTACTAGGACGAATCTCTCTATTGCAATTACTAGGACGAATCTCTCTATTGCAATTACTAGGACGAATCTCTCTATTGCAATTACTAGGACGAATCTCTCTATTGCAATTACTAGGACGAATCTCTCTATTGCAATTACTAGGACGAATCTCTCTATTGCAATTACTAGGACGAATCTCTCTATTGCAATTACTAGGACGAATCTCTCTATTGCAATTACTAGGACGAATCTCTCTATTGCAATTACTAGGACGAATCTCTCTATTGCAATTACTAGGACGAATCTCTCTATTGCAATTACTAGGACAAACCTCTCTTAATGCAATTACTAGGATTAACCTCTTTTGTTGCAATTACTAGGATTAACCTCTTTTGTTGCAATTAGGACTAACCTCTTTTGTTGCAATTAGGATTAACCTCTTTTGTTGCAATTAGGATTAACCTCTTTTGTTGCAATTAGGACTAACCCCTTTTGTTGCAATTAGGACTAACCTCTTTTGTTGCAATTAGGACTAACCTCTTTTGTTGCAATTAGGACTAACCTCTTCTGTTGCAATTAGGATTAACCTCTTTTGTTGCAATTAGGACTAACCTCTTTTGTTGCAATTAGGACTAACCTCTTTTGTTGCAATTAGGACTAACCTCTTTTGTTGCAATTAGGACTAACCTCTTCTGTTGCAATTAGGATTAACCCCTTTTGTTGCAATTAGGACTAACCTCTTTTGTTGCAATTAGGACTAACCTCTTTTGTTGCAATTACCAGAACGCACCTCCAGGACGCACCTCTATCTAATATACATATTGTAGTTTATGTACTGACCTTTAATCCATTCCAACACCTAATCCATAACCGTCCACATCGCAACACACACCAAAACACCAGATCACACATGCTTTCCCCACAATCGGCACCGAACTTGCATCCACACTCCATAAAAGCACGTAACTTAATGTCCTTCGTTCTCGTTCTTAAGCTGAGCGCGTCGCGCCCCGGCTTATATAAACAAACAAAGCCACAGATGCCGCCTCTAATATTAATAATCAATTATTTGCCAATGATACAATTTGATACCTAACAATTTAGAGAAACATTTAATAATCAGTTCGTTTAAAAATGAGCAATAATTATTTGTTATCATTGAAATTATTACTAATCATTAAAATATGTTTTCCTTAAATTTAACTGTTTTATATATATAGCCCGTTCTTGTTTATAAATTTATGTTATGTTTTGTTTTTCTGTAAACTCCAAAATAATAAAATATTATGCGTTTTAATGTTTTTTTTTGCGTTTTTGTGCTTATTCTAATCTTTATGCTTTTTTATATGCTTATTTTGTAACTTTTTTATGCATTTTTAAGCGCTTATTTTGTGATTTTTTGTGCTTATAAATCCGCGCTTTAGTTATATATATATATATTTTAATTCAGATAAGTCCACACAAATATACAAAGTGTGACTCGTAAGATTGAATGAGACACCAAATTCAATTTTGGGATTATCATTTTTAGTTTCTGGATTTAACTACTAAATAAGTTTTTTAATTATTATAATCTGATTTTTGTTGTCCGATGATTTGGTTAGCCGTCCAATCCGTACTTGTGAGCAGCTAGTGGTTAATATTTAGAACACACATACACACACATACAATTTGCACACAGCGTGTGAATTTAATTCAGTTACATCCGTCTCATTAACTTTTTATCCCTTTGTTCGTTCGTCAAAATTCGGTCGCCCGGGCCGCTGCTGCCCCCTTCCTCGCCCCTGTCCCGCAAGCGCCCTCAATCCCCAGGCAGTGACACGAATCTCAATACCTTTTTAAATCGAAGTTTATATAGCCTCTGGGAAATCAGGGTAGGTCTACGGACCGCGGGGGTGGCTCGACGGGGGCGCGCGGGGGCGGCACCTTATGCATACACGACCTTTCCTCCTCCACGTCCTCCGCACACGTTAAAGAATCATCACGCGGGGCGACGCTGCCGCCTCCGCCCGATAGAACGGGGCGCGTGCGGGGGTGGCCTGTATGTGTGTGGGTGTAAATCCTGTAATCCGCCCATCGAGCTAGTTAATAGGGCGTTATTAAATACAGGGGGACAGTTATTTGCAGCCAGTCAATTTACGATTGCGACCGCATCTGTTACCGCGTAATTAATTCGATGCGCGGTGGCAGCGCGCGGGGTGGCGGCGGCCTGGTGCGTGGATGAATAAATTTTCTGGAAATTGGGAGAGCGATGGAAGCGTGTGAAAACGTTTTGCCGTGAAAAATGTGGCGGTTTGGATCTGCAATGGGACCCGTTGATTCACGCGAAATTCGTGCTCAATATATAGCAGGGGGGCAGATAAATCTTATTTGGCAGTTGGAACTGGCCGATAGAATGCAGGGTACATATATATAGCAGTCGCTTTCATTACCAAATATATACTGAAAGCGGATACTGCTTGGGCCGGTTAGTTGAAATGAGGAAACGGGCGAGCGAAACGAAGGAAAAGTCATTGGCAGACAAAAACTATGATAGGATGGCGTGGACTATCTAAAACAGTCCATCTTCAGTAACAACCGAGTTATGAAGTAATAAAGGAAATACAAATTTCACTCTTAAAGGACCCTAAACAAAAACTAATTAACTAACACTAACATTAGCTAAACGAACACGCAATTGCATATCTCGAATAGCTCTTTATCTTGAATGTCAAAAAACTTAAAACATTGTAATACTTAGAGCCCGGATGTTCAGGCACCAAAAAGTAGTAAAATAGGCAGGCAAAAATGCACTAAAAAAACGAATGCTATAATTTAAAGTTAGGAAGTTAGAAATACAGGGTCCTGCAACAGTGCGTCGGGCTTTCCTAGCGGGTTTCCCGTGAATGATAGAAAAAATTTATTGGTATTTATTGGTTTAAAAATCTTTATGCCGTAAAATTGATTCTTACTTACATTTTGGCAGTTTATTTGTCTCAGCATGACCTACTTCAGTGCATAGAAATGTAATTAAATGGCTACTTTTGTGAAAAATATTGAATATCTCAACAACTATAGGGTTCAGACATAAGATATGCACCATCAAATCAAAGAGAAGAAAAAGACCTATCGAATAATGACATAAAATATGGAGCATTCCATTTAAAAAAAAGGGTTATACCGCTTTGAAATTTGCAAAGTTTGGCATTTTTTTCTGGATACCCTGTATTACTAAATTCAAATTTCTCACTACACAAAGGTTGCTTATTAACCACACTGCGATTCTTGTTAAAACTTATTCTTACCTTAAAAAAATGAGGTCGTTACGACTTTTTAAAGTTCAGCTTGATTATGCATGATATTTTGAAAAAAAAAATTGTAAGTTGGTAACACTGTAACATAATCCAAAACTAAATAGACAACATTGTAGAGGTTGAAATATGTCATCAGAAAACTTGAATAAATACAGCGTGTTCCATTTGAAAAAATGTTTGATTTTGTTATTCCGAAAAATTGGGACACCCTGTATATTTGAAAATAATTTTACAGCATAAAGATTTTTAAACTAATAACTTTTTGTACGATACATTTTTTCCTATCTCTTGCGGAAAAGGCGCTAGCAAAGCCCGACGCACTGTTGCAGGACCCTGTATATTATTAGGGGAGAGGTGGCATGAAAGGGACACTTTTATTTTAAAGAGTCTTGTAAATAAATGAGGAAATAATTTAAACATTTACGAATAGAATTGAAAAATTCATTTATTTTACTACTGAAAGAAAATATAATAGTAAATCTTTTTCTATTCTTAGTTGTATATTTTTTAATTTTAAAAAAAGTACATTTTGTCCCTTTCATCACTATTGAAAGGGACACAATAATTTATGAAAGGGACAGTACGTAATTACAAGGAAAATCATCTTGTACCAACTCGTATTTTACATTACACATACTAAATAACTACTACACGTACAGTCATGCTCACATAAATCTAGTACACGAAATTTGACATTGCTATATAAAATTGCCATTGTAACCTAATTTCTTGTACTAGATTTATGTGAGCATGACTGTACACGTTGCACGATAAGTACGTGTACTGTTAAGTATCTATACTTTAAAATCACATTTTTTAAATTATTTGGAAATCGGTCTATATTTTTTTTCTTAAAGATAAATCAATGAAATTAACACTTGCATGTATGTTGTATGTGTAAGTGATTCAGTAGGAAGTTCACTCAGAATTTTCATCATCTATCATGTCAAAATCCGTATTTGATATAACCATCCCTTTCATAACCGTTTGCTGTGTCTCTTTCATAAATATCACACACAAATTAAAAACATAACTTCCAAAGCTATAATTTTAGCTAAAAGGTACTGAGTTTTCGTTCTCCAATAATTGAATATACGACTAATTATATACAACAGTTCAAGAAACCATTCACAACATTTCACAAAACGTTTGGAAAAAATTACAAAAATTTTACTTTGGAGCACGAATAAAATCACAAGCATAATTCCGCCATCTATAAAATGACAGAAGCTTGTAGTTAGGTTCAAATGGTGTGTACTTTTGTTTCAGGGAGATTTGTAATTGTAACGTAATTTGAATTGTCCCTTTCAATACGTGTCCCTTTCATGCCACCTCTCTCCTACTAATAATATATTTCCTAACTAATGGGATATTGGGATATAATGGGGTATGGGAGTTGCCGAAAAGTCGCGAACAAAATTCTCCATTTGCACCCGTATAAGGTATCGGTATTTCAACAACTTCACCCACTTGATTTTCAAAAAAGAATTGATTATTGCAATTGATTTAATCAGCATTTAAATGATAACGATATGCTGGACAGGCCCCTTTTCACTGATGAGGCGTGGTTTCACTTATCAGGATATGCGAACAGCCAAAATTATCGTACATGGGCTACAGAAAATCCTCATACGTTCATCGAAACAGATTTACATCCACTTAAAATTGGTGTTTGGGTAGCAATTTCGAGACATCGGATAATTGGCCCAATATTTTTCAGTGAAACAATCAATGCGGAGCGTTACCGAACAATCATCCTGGATGCATTTCTTAATCAGGTGCATGATGATGGGTTATTTTCAGCAAGACAGCGTTTGCGACAATTAATTATTTAAGGGAATTTCACGATGATCGATTGATAAGCTCAGGATTATGGCCACCACGTTCACCAGACCTCACGCCGTGTGATTTTTATCTTTTCGGACATTTGAAAAATAATGTTTTTAAAAATAGGATGCACAACCTAAACCAACTCCAAGAAGCAATTGAAGAAGAGATAAGAAACATAACTCCAGAGCAGCTCCAATATGTTTTTGAAAATAAAAAACGTATAATTAACATCTGCCTTGAAAACAAAGGCCGCCATTTTCAACATTTGTTGTAAACTTTTATTGTAACGTTTAAAAATATGTAATTATGATTGAATATTTAATTCATTTTGTTGTTGTTTTGTTTGTTGTTTGCTACGCCACTGGAAAAACAATCTAGGCAATATTCTTCTTTTAATTTTCAGTTATACCAACATGCGTATTTGGTTTCTTACCTATCAAACCTCAAGCATTGTTGCTCACACTGTACGGGTGTGGCAATTAAGTTCCGAGACTGATTTTTTTTAACGAACACCTGCGTAGCGAGAAGAATGAAACGGGTGTGGTTTAGATCTATATATATCCCTTGAACTTGAGTAAAAATTTCATGCAGCTGCAACAAACAGTCTCGTTGTAATCGTCAAATAACGAAGGTGAAAAAACTGATCGTGCCGAAAAAATGTTGGATAACAAAATTGAGCAAAGAGTGAATTTAAAGTTTTTGTTAAAACTTGGAAAGTCTGCGACGGAAAGCTATGTACGAGGGTCGTTCAATAAGTAATGCCCCATATTTTTTTTCTTAGAAACTATTTATTCAAAACTATTAAATTTTGGTGACAATATAGCTACATGTTTCTTCTACACGTATTATTTTTCAACATAGTCTCCATGATCTTGTACGGTCTTACGCCAGCGTGAAACGCCAGCCTGTATTCCCTGCCGGTACCAACTCTTGACCTGTGCGCGAAACCATGTTTTCACCGCTTGAATTACGTTCTCATCATCATCGAAGTGTCTTCCACGCAAACCGTCTTTAAGAGGTCCGAAGAGATGGAAGTCTGACGGTGCCCGATCTGGGCTGTATGGTGGATGGGGCAATGTTGTCCAACCCAAATTTGGTGAGGTGTTCCCGGGTTCTGAGACTTGTGTGCCGGCGTGCATTATCGTGCAGGATCAAAATTTCAGCAGGATTCTTGTCATGCGTAACACGCCGGAAACGTTTCTTGAGTTTGTCCAAGGTCTTCACGTATGCTTCGGAATTTATGGTTGTCCTTCTTGACATCACATCAACAAGAATGATTGCAATCGCTTTGTAATTGCAATTGCTTTCTCTGCAATCAAGAACTTAATCACTGCTCGCTGTTTGTAACGTGGATCACTAACAGATGCTACTTTGAAAATTCACTACAGCACTGCCATCTGTTGGAATGATTTGAAACTTCGGCCACCGGGAGGAGAAACACTGAACTTGAAGTACCTAGAAGTGCAACTTTCAGTTTTTGCTCATTGTGGAGAAAAAAAATATGGGGCATTACTTATTGAACGACCCTCGTAACTTTGCAGACGGTTTAAGGGGACAATTGCCTATCTCGTGCCAGAGTTTTTGAGTGGTACAAACGTTTTCAGGAGGGGAGGAAGAATGTTGAAGATGACGAGCGCCCCGGGCTGCATGTGCCTTCAAAAAGTGACTTGTACTTTCAAAAAGTGACCGAGATGGTTCGAAAAGACCGTCGATTAAGGATTAGGGCCATTTCTGAATATGTGGACATTGATAAAGAAACTGTGAGACAAATTTTGCATGAGGAAGTAAACATGAGGAAAGTGTGTGCTAAAATTGTGCCCAGACTCCTAACGGCGGAACAGAAAATGCATCGTAAAGACATTTGTTCTGACATCCTGGAATGGATGGACATCCTGGAATTTGTGACGAAATATGGATTTTTCATTATGACCCTGAAAACCAAGGGGCAATCGATGCAGTGGAAAACTCCAAACTCTCCGAGAGTCAAAAAAGCGAGGATGACCAAGTCCAAATTCTATGTGATGTTGATTATTCTCTTCGATATACGGGGGTGTAGTTTACATGGAATGGGTACCACAAGGTCAGAGGTCAGAGGAAAAAGATCACATAAAGAGGCCCGAAATCTGGAAAGAGAACTCCTGGATCCTCCATCAAGACAATGCGCCGCCTCACAACGCGCACTCTGTCAAGGACTATTTGGCCAAAAACCGGGTCACAGTCATGGAGCACCCACCTTATTCGCCAGATTTAGCTCCCTGCGACTTCTACCTGTTCCCAAAAATCAAATCCTGCTTAAAAGGAACCTGCCACGAGCCATTAGAGGACGTAAAACAAAAATCGGCGCAGCTACTAAAGAGCCTGTCGGAAGATGACCTGCAGCACTGTTTCGCACAGTGGAAGATTCGCATGGAGCGGTGCACGGATGCGGAAGGAGAGTATATTGAAGGGGAGAATGAAAAATTGTAAAAAATTGCGAAATAAAGATGTTATAGCAACAGTCTCGGAACTTAATTGCCACACCTCGTATTGTATTGCCACACCTAATATTGCAGTTTATAAAATATTAGATTAGAAAGTACAACATTTTAATTATTTAATGTAATAATTACCTTCGTAAACAAGTATTTATCGTCAGGTGCATCATGGATAAATGTTTAAGTTGGTTGTGTAATATTTTAGATTTTTTTTTTTGCTTTTGAACCCCTATGTCATTCTTCGCTTTAAAAATGCATTGAGCTTAGAATGCATGAACTTTTTGTTGACAAATGCATACTTTCTCGGGATTACGATTTATCAGCTAAAATATTATTAGAAGCGGGGTTTGCTGCTTCAATGAAACTTGTACCGCTTAAACATTTAGCAATGGAAATTGGTAAAAATAAGTTTTCATTTCCAATGAATACCGCTGGCTCCCCATTTTCGGAACGCGAGGCGCCTTGGCGCCTCTGCTGCCCTGGTGCCTGTGTGCGCCGCACACATCGCACACATTCACTCTAGATGTGAAAATATTATCATCTCCACAGTGAAAAAAATATCACTTAGTTTATAGTATGCATTGGAAAAATTGCTATTTTCACATATAAGAGTATATAAACATCTTTTATCACATAAATCAAAATGTGACATAGACATTTTCTACGAAAATAGTGAACATGAGTGCTGAACCAGAAATCAGATGTACAGGGTGCCCAAATTTGGATGTTTCTATAGGGGATCTAGGTAACTAGAAGAGATAGAGAAAATCGGATGGCATATCCTCGATCTCTTTTTTCAAGACAAACTCAATGGTGAAAATAAATAATGGCTATCGTCTTTCGTTTTCGAGTTAGGGGCATAAACTCATTATTTTCCATTTTCGATTTTTATCAATATTTGAATTATTTATCATTTTATTGAGATAAGAGTTGCATGTTCTTCAGGCACTTTTTTACGGTGAATTGAATGAGTTTTATAGAATTTTGGTATCTTCGTTAATAAACAAGATACAATACAAAGTTGTATTTTTTTTAAATAGAAGCCATAGTTGGCTTTGGCCTTAATAAATAGGTTATTTTTTTCTCTTTTCAAAGATCGTATCATATGTGGGTGTTATAATTGCATTTTTGTTGAAATCTATTATTTCTTTTATTTTTCATTTCGGTAGAGCTTTATAATCTGTTTTCAACCATACAACATTTTGAAAAGGTTACATTAGAAAGTTAAAAAAAAGGCCTAAAAGTTGAAAGAGTAAAGATGGATAGGAAGAAGCGGTCCAGTGGAACGGTCGGCTAGGTCCCCTGATCTAACGCCATTAGACTTTTTTCTATGGGGGCACTTGAACAACACGGTGTAGAGGACCTTAAAGAAAGATTTCGGCATGAGTGTAGGTTAATAACGAATGCTTCAAAATGTGGTGAATGCATTTTATTACCGTTTGGGTATTGCCAGATGGTGCAGGGTCGTCAGTTTGATCATTTACAGTAATTGTCAAAGCCTTACTCTTATTTTGTTTGTTTTAAACCCCGATAACTAGGATTAGCCTGTTAATTTCATTAATCTTTTTTTAACTTTAAGGTTGTTTTTCTTGATTTTTTTTCTTATGTAACCTATTCAAAATGTTGAATGGTTGAAAACAGATTAAAAAGCTCTACCGAAATATAAAAATAAATGTAGGTTGTCATTTAAAATAACATTAATGACGTCATAACTTTTAAAATTTTGTTTTTTTAAATCTGAAAGTATTTTCATATGCGCAGTGATTTATAAACACAAGTTAGAACTTGTCAGAACTTTTCAGAACTTTTCATTATCCCATATCTTTTTCTTTATAGCAATATCATTCTCACTTTGAGACACATTGGATCTTGTGGTGTGGGCGTTAGATAGTCAGCTGTTACGATATTTTCGTAGTCTTGAGTATTGCTAATTATCTTCCGTCAACCCATACAGATAACGTGGAGGCCCTTATAGTAGTATAGCTAGGACAGTTCCTCCCCATTTTCCCATAAGGATTAACATGGGGGTCTAATTTCACATTTCAGCCATTTTGTTTTTCGGTCGTCGAGATTGAAGAGTCGTATTTGTACAACGGGTAGCCTATACAAGAGGGGCGACCGCCCTCGAATTGAGCGAGATATGCAATGGGTTGCCTGCGCCTGCGACGGGGGCAGGCAACCCATTGCATATCCCGCTCAATTCGAGGGCGGTCGCCCCTCTTGTATAGGCAACCCGTTAACATAACCTCAATATCATTTTACATTAGTTTTCAACCAAATCATTTTCAGTGTTGCCATGTGTAAATTACACTGTTGGCGATTTGTTGTTTTATTAATTAACTGAGCATAAATTAAATTGATTGAAATTGAAATGCACATGCCCAACAACAAGGACATTATCATACAACTGATAAACAACAACTTCACTCTTAAAACAAACAATAAAAAATCTAAAAATAGACTCCAGGAACTGATGGGCAAACATCTCATCAAAACATCCCGAACCCAAGAACAGCTAACTACCACACCGAACACACAACGCACATACACCGAATCACACTACATAATCCTCTGGAGTTGAAAAGGAAACCCCAGACGACGAAGGTATTGGCAAACAACTCGCTAACAAGAAATACACTTATAGATACTGCAAACGCATCATAGCAAGAGCAACAGACATACCAACATCGATGATAAGAATTATAACTGGAGACAACGACTCGTTCGAAAGAATGACATATGACGGAGGACTGTATTACCTAAATAGGTTCTACAGGTTCATACCAAGCTCCCCACCCAAACCAATACCACAAGCATGCAGCAAGTGCTCCGCATACGATCACACAACCGAGGAATGCAGGAAAGGAAAAACATTCACCAAGTGTCAAGGGGTACATGACGCAACTAAATGCGATGCGCCACAGTCACCGAAATATGATGCCTGCAACGCAGAGGACCACGCAGCGTGGTCACCCAGATGCCCAAAGAGACCGACAACACTCATAGAAGGCAACCCCAACATAATTATCAAAAACATAAATAAAAAATCTACAGAATTGCCAAAGTCAACCGCTCATAACAATAGAATCCATAAACCGCTGACTATACACGACCATATCATTATCACATACACACATGACATAAATAACACACAGAACACTAACAGAGAAGAGATTCTCAAAAAGCTCCGCAAACGCTTTATAATTGACTATGACATTGACACACAGGCTGTATTTCCCGGAAACAGAATGTATACAATCATGTTCGACAAACAAGCACCAGATAGCGTACCCCCGACAGAACCCTCAAATCATACCACACAAGCCATTATGCATGCACAGAACGACCGACTGACCTTCATATACGCAAACATCAACTGCTACAGTAACAAACGGACACTAATAAATAACTACATAGAGAATAACAACATTCAAGGTTGCCTTTTCGTAGAAACAAAGACCAAAACTTGGAAATCATACGAAAATAAGGACACATCAACATCAATGCACGCGGAGGATCCCTGGTACAGGTATCCTCCACACCACACGTAGAGCCAACCCGCCAGTACTGAACAACCCCACAAACTGATTGCCTGTGTTCACGTTCACGTTTGTGGAGTTATCGTTGTTATATTCAGGGGTCGCCGATGGGGGTGAAAGCAGATGTGAAGTGGTTTGCGTATGCCTTATGTTCGTCTGTCGTATGTTTTTTTTAATATATTGTAGGAGTGTAGGTGTACGTGACGTATTTTTGTATTTTGTTTGTCGTTTAATGTTAGTCCAATAGGTTGTTCCTCGGTCTCTCTCAATTTCTTTGCATACTTCGAGCCATTTATGCGACTTTTATTGCCTTGTCATTGTCTGTATGGTTTTGTTTAGTCTATTCATTATTGTTTTTGTGTTTCTGCCCTTGTCAGAGTGTATTCTCTGCACGTTTGTCACTTGTACTTTATTAGTGTAAGTGTGTACTTAGGTAGTCTGTGTTTGTAAAATGTTCCGTTTGTTTGGGGGCTATGTTTTATTATAGAGCTGGTGAGTTTTGTCTGAAATTCCGTTAGGTGATGTAGTTCTATGTCTTCTCTTTCGATTTCGTTTAAGTATGTCAGCATGAATGTATTTACTGCCTTTGTATTTGTGAGTTTGAGATTGATTTTTGTCTTGATTGTTTCGGCAGTTGGTGGTCGGTCTAGTTTAAATGTAAATTTAACAGCCAAGTGATCTGAGCAAAGGTCTGGTGTTACTTCGATGTCTCTTATATTATTTGTTTGATTGTCAGTATGTATGTAGTATATCTGGGGTGGTGTCATGATTGTTGCGCATGATGAGTGTTGGTTGTGTGTGTATTGTCTTCTGAAGTCAGAGTTATTTATGAACGTTTGAAGTTGACGTCTCTTCTAGGGGTTTAGATTAAAGTCACCAATGATAATCGAATATCTATTCAGGGGTGCTTTTATGGCGATGATCTGTTCGATTGGTGAGTGTGGTTAAATGTATATCAGAAAGATGTGAAGTTTGTCATTGTCAAATGGGATCGCAAAGTAGAGGCAATCAGTTTGTGGGGTTGTTAAGTACTGGCGGGTTGGCTCTACGTGTGGTGTGGAGGATACCTGTACCAGGGATCCTCCGCGTGCATTGATGTTGATGTGTCCTTATTTTTGTATGATTTCCCAGTTTTGGTCTTTGTTTCTACGAAAAGGCAACCTTGAATGTTGTTATTCTCTATGTACTTATTTATTAGTGTCCGTTTGTTACTGTAGCAGTTGATGTTTGCGTATATGAAGGTCAGTCGGTCGTTCTGTGCATGCATAATGGCGTGTGTGGTATGATTTGAGGGTTCTGTCGGGGGTACGCTATCTGGTGCTTGTTTGTCGAACATGATTGTATACATTCTGTTTCCGGGAAATACAGCCTGTGTGTCAATGTCATAGTCAATTATAAAGCGTTTGCGGAGCTTTTTGAGAATCTCTTCTCTGTTAGTGTTCTGTGTGTTATTTATGTCATGTGTGTATGTGATAATGATATGGTCGTGTATAGTCAGTGGTTTATGGATTCTATTGTTATGAGTGGTTGACTTTGGCAATTCTGGAGATTTTTTATTTATGTTTTAGATAATTATGTTGGGGTTGCCTTCTATGAGTGTTGTCGGTCTCTTTGGGCATCTGGGTGACCACGCTGCGTGGTCCTCTGCGTTGCAGGCATCATATTTCGGTGGCTGTGGCGAATCGCATTTAGTTGCGTCATGTACCCCTTGACACTTGGTGAATGTTTTTCCTTTCCTGCATTCCTCGGTTGTGTGATCGTATGCGGAGCACTTGCTGCATGCTTGTGGTATTGGTTTGGGTGGGGAGCTTGGTATGAACCTGTAGAACCTATTTAGGTAATACAGTCCTCCGTCATGTGTCATTCTTTCGAACGAGTCGATGTCTCCAGTTATAATTCTTATCAATTTCAATTTCAATCAATTTAATTTATGCTCAGTTAATTAATAAAACAACAAATCGCCAACAGTGTAATTTACACATGGCAACACTGAAAATGATTTGGTTGAAAACTAATGTAAACTGATATTGAGGTTATGTTACTTCAAATGTCAATCAAAAGTATGGTTACTCAATCCTCATTTATGATGCGACCAATTGTTGCGTTTGTAGAACCTGTTATCAAATTTTTCCCTCTTATTATTTTTGTTTGTTTGAAAAAGGACAATTTTTAGCTGATAAAAAACGCACATTTGTGTGCCATTCGTTGCTCTTCCACTCTTCCGTTGTAAGAATATATATTTAACACAAACGTTTAAAACGGTTCTTATCAGTTGACGCACTGCGCTAATTTCTCGCTTTGTAAACACACCGAAAATGAATGGACTCTAATTCAGTAAAAATATTTAATGTAATTAATATATAATAATCAAATAATTCAAAACTCGCGCGACACCGATGACGACAACCACCGACCATATACGATGATTCAGATAATTCAAATTAATTAGCGCTAAATTGACACATTTCGTAATTAAAATTAATTCGTGCCATACTAATAATAATGGCGAGCCTGGTGGGGGGAGGGCGGAGGGGATTGCGGAGATAGGAGGAGCCGAACCTTGCGGAGGCTTTTGTTAGGGATGTAGCGACGTGAGTGCGCACCTTGGTTCACGGCGTTATCGTAAGTTTGAATTTGAAGTTTGGAGCGCCATCTGTTGTGGCCTTTGTGACACACGACTGATACGGAAATTACAGGTATCTGTAGATCATAGTCACATCTACTCTAAGTCTCTGTACCAAGCCAAATATGTGTTTTTAAAATAGGTGCTAGGTGTTCCTTCACTTTCCTCTTCTTATTTGGTTCATCATGGCTTGTTTGTCGGGTGTGTCATGCATACTGGGCATCTGCCGGTGATCGCTCGTAGTTAATTAATGCAGATATTTACCTATGTGTGTGAAAATATACACATCCTTGTTTAAATAAAACCGCAGAAGTTTTATCGCCAGACTTACAATCAACAAATTTATCAACTATTTTTAGTTGATAAAAACGCCAACACCTTTTCGCTAGGCATTAACAAATGAATTAATAACTAAATGGATTTTTAAACATTATAGTGTCACCTAGAGTTAATATTATTTTATTATCTTACACACCCCCGACATCTATTCCATACTTATCGAATAGAGAAAAACAATTAGACTATGTACGTTGTACCCGTTTACCTTAATATAATATTTAATTTATTTTTGAACTCTCGGTACACGTTGTTACCCCGATCGTCCTGTACATGTTACGCCGGACTCCATCTTGAGTTTACACTCGCATACGATTTAATATTTTACGGCCTCGTATATTGACATGAAATTTATTTCTCAATCGGTACCCGTATATTATCAAATCACAGGGATTATGAAAGATTTAAGTTGGTATGACAGTTGGTATTCTCGGTTATCATCGGTTATCTCTCGGTTATCGCTCGTTAGATGTGTTCCTTCCTTGCGGCGACGCGGCTTTTGGAAACAGCCGACACGTTTTTCTCCGCGGCCCGAGAGTAATGTGGGGGGTGGGGCGCTCCGTGCTTACCGGTAGCAGTGGGGCTCCGCATACGAATATCCATGGGCGCATCACCCTCCAGCTCGGCGACTTGTAAACAAATTCATATCTGGAGTGGCACGACCTCAAGTTGGCGTTCGCGGGTGCATGCGTATGGATGTATGCCTTTCGGGGGGCGTGCCCCGTGCTTGGCGATAGCAGGGTCCAACATACGAACCCCTCACCCGTGGGGCAACGCGTTGTACAAATCATAACCTGAAACCATAAACATAACCTCAAAGTCTGGGGACTGGGGACATGAGGGCCTTGCGAAGGGGGCCTTACGACTAGGGGATCTGGAGGGCCCTACGATCTGGGGACGAGGCTTACGAAATGGGAGCCTAGTGGAGGGGGCTTTGTGCAGGGGGGCCTGCAACATGGGGGCCCTGCAACATGGGGGCTTTGCGGCAGCGATGGGCGCCTGCGACGGGGGCAGGCAACCCATTGCATATCCCACTCAATTCGAGGGCGGTCGCCCCTCTTGTATAGGCAACCCGTTGTACAAATACGACTCTTCCATCTCGACGACCGAAAAAACAAAATGGTTGAAATGTGAAAATAGACCCCCATGTTAATCCTTACGGGAAAATGGGGAGGAACTGTCCTAGCTGTACTACTCCTTATACTGAAGTACTGACGAGGTAAAATTACGTGGAGCCTTTTTCATAACCCCCACCCCCTACTCACCGACATCGAGAGCCCGGCCCTCGTCGTTGCTTCAAAGAGAACATCCAATTGCTCCGCGGTCTAACGCGTTGAAAGCCCTCCAGGCACGTCACAAAGGTTGTCTATAGAATAACACTCCCGTGAATTTATAATGAAACTGACTAATGAATATTGACCCGACTTATTTAAATTTTATTATGCCTCGTACCTAGAATTGTGTACGTTTTCGGTACACCAATATTTCTTTGGACTCGCGTGTTCTGGTGGAAAATTAACGTATTTGTGCAACGCGTGGTTTGAAAGTTAATTGAGAACCGTCGCAAACGTATTGACTCGTGAACCGCCGACATGCGCTACCTGACCTCGATTTTAACTCACGTACACTTGTCTCTACAATCGCCAACTGACCGATCTCCCTCTGTCTTCGTTTTGAGTTTATATAAGTTCCCCGATGTTACTTAATTCCTTCCCCCGCGCCTATGTATACCTAACCTCTCGCCTCACTTTCATTGTGGCCGGGTTGGAAAATTCCACTGGGGATCTACTCTTTTGTTTTCAGCAAACTGCCTATGCATTTCTTACCGATGGGGTGCACGTGTTCTAGTTATGGCCATTTGGCCACTGTTTCTATAGAATATTCGAAAGGCGTGTTACTTCATACTTTAGCTCGACACGTCTATTCCATGTCTGCTAGGACTTCGTCGCTTGCTAAGGATTTCGTCGGCGCCGCGATGTCGCGTGTGTTTCTGGCATTATTTTAAATAAGTTTGCATAATGCCGTACTCATCTTCTTAACATATTGGTCTTTTTATTACTCAGTTAATTAGATTTCAGGCCGTATCTGTTGGTACCTTACAGTAGTGAGAAAAGTTTTGTATGCAGTTCGCGAATAAACCTCAATAAACCCTCAGCCGAAAATAATAACATACTTATAATAATAAATAACTTACGGCTTCGGGATTAAAAGTTTTGTTTATTCCCTTTATGTCCTACCTGTATATTATTTGGCAATAATTACCCTATTAGAAGGTTTCTTATATACAAAATAACGACCCTAGGGCAATAATTTATTTGTAAGAGTATTATTTATAACGGGAATTGTGAGAATGTAAAACTATTTGTTTTCATGGGTACAATTTTTATTTACATAACCATAAATGATATAACCAGTGTTCTGTGACATAACTAAGAACATAATAACGACTACTACGCCTAGAAAATGTTCAAAATGTATTAACAAGCCTTTTTACTGAATAAAAACATGCGAAACCATACTGTAATATAAAACGTTGAATTCGCAATAGGAAATGCTATCGAAGACATTACATTTTTTACAGGCCATATAGAAAAAAATAAAGATGATGATGGTTTCTTAGAAACGAAACGTTGTACTGAAAATTTATAAACGCTATCTTGTAAGCTAAAAATGTGGCAATGAGAAAGTGCCTTTTGTTTTTTTATACCTTTTCAAATAACTTAGTAATAAGAAAAAATATAAACGAAATCGCAAGATTTTGAAATAACAATTTGACAAAAATCATGCAAATATGGCTGATTCTGTTCTCCTTAGGTGAAATACTTTCAACCTTCTATCACTTCCGGTTCTACCGGAAGTAGCTATCAACTTTTGTTTTTTAAATGGAATACCCTATATAATATTATGTTTCCGGCTTCCCTGTTTAATCTTTGTAGAGATGTATGTACTTGTACACCTATCTTTTTTCTTTCTGAGATAAAAATTAAATTCCAAGATGTTGCAATCTACCTGTATGTCTAACTACTAAACTGTTATTGGACAATTAAATATAAATTAATTCATGATTATTAAATATTCGAATAAAATATTGTATAAAACACACGAGTTTATGAAAACGTTTTACAGTGGCGTCAGTTTACGAAGAGTTCGTGACTTATTTTCGGTTATATTTAACAATCGACCAATTCCGTCTGTATCAGCAATTACCAAGTTTGTGAAAAAGTTTGAAAATACATTAAGTGTAATCTTTTAAAGTAGTTGGAAAGTAGTTTCAACATACTGTGAAACGTACCTTTGCAGGTATTCGTGTAAAATCGTAAATGAACATAACATCAACAATGAAATTTATGTTATCGATGTAGTACTGGATGATGAGACAATCAGTACTCGACATTTTGGGGCATGATTGCATATGTTCCGAAGCTATGTTTCCCAACTACTTCATAAAGAAATACTTTATCCGTATCATTATCAAAGAGTCAATCAGTGTTAATACGAAACTGAGGCCCACGCATAGGGTTTTAATCGTTGGCTATTGCACGAAGATGTTGAAAATCCTGATTTTCTGCCGAATAAAAGCTTGTGATCAATTGCTTTAGAAGATATTAAATGCGGCTAATGAATTAAGAAATAATGGCTAATGTGTGCAGGGTGGCCAAATTTTGATGTTTTTATAGGGGATCTCGGTAACTAGAAGATATAGAGAAAATCGGATGGCGTATAATTGAAAAGAGAAAAAGAACAACCCATTTATTAAGGCCAAATCGGATTACGTCTCATTGAAAAGAGAAAAAAATGACCTATTTATTAAGGCCAAAGCCAACTACTATTAAAAAAAACACAACTTTGTATTGCATCTTGTTTATTAACGAAAATATCAAAATTCTATAAAACTCATTCAATTCACCATAAAAAAGTGCCTGAAGAACATACAACTCATATCTTAATAAAATGAAAAATAAATGAAATATTATATTATATACAGGGTGTAACAGAAATACGTGTGTTAATTTTAAACATTGGTAGAACTCGTTATATAAAACATTTTTTCTATATGTTCTTTTTCAAAATTTGCAGGATTTTTTTTACATTTTTTTGCCCCCTAATTTTGACTGAACGAGCCGTTCTCAGGTACTGTCACTATAATTGTCAAGTGAAGTTTATTTCAAAATGCCAAATTTTCATTTTCATCAAGGATTAACCGATATTGTGTTGGTATATGGCCGAGCCTTTGGAAATGCCGCAGAAGCCCGTAGATTGTACAGTGCACAATATCCTGAACGTGTTTTGCCTAAGAGGCAATGATGTACCTTTATGGCACCGTTGCCATCACAACAAAAGATTTAATCGCTGCACACCTTTAACCATAGGCGGGTACGCGTTTTAGTAGATAAACTAGAACATATTTTAAATCAGTTTAACGTTGGTTTTTGAAAAAAAAACATATAGAAAAAATGTTTTATTTAACGAGTTCTACCAATGTTTAAAATTAACACACGTATTTCTGTTACACCCTGTATATAAAACATCGTAAATAGAAAATAATGAGTTTTCGGCCATAACTTGAAAACAAAAGACAATAGCCAATTTTTATTTTCACCATTGAGTTTGTCTTGAAAAAATAAATCGAGGATACGCCATCCGATTTTCTCTATATCTTTTAGTTACCGAGATCTCCTATAGAAACATCCAAATTGGGCCACCCTGTACAATTCTTTAATTGATACGGCTAGAGCTTTCAGGAGCGCACAAGAGGTGCATAGTTTGAACAGTTGTTGACTTAAGAGCATTTGCCATGGCAGGCGTAACATCTATACATCTGGATAGGCACTAGAAGAAGTGTATAATACAATGAAACGAAAGTTAGACAGGGTGTTCATAATGTATTGGAATAAATTCATTATCGGAGATTACTCGGAGATGCCGATTTCTAAATTTGAAAATACACATTTTCTTGTAAATCTAAAATTTTTGTCATCATTTGTTTTTGCGTTATGACGTCATCGTTTTTTTTAAATGAAATCTTAATGTTTTATATTTTGATAGGCTTTTTTTTCTGAATATAATGGTATATTTTTTTTATATCTTACATAAAAAAATGGCTCAAAATGTATCGAGTAAGAGTGTTACCTACTGAAATAAAAAAAAAACTAATAAAACTATAATAATTATTTATAGAAAATATATATTTATCTTATGTAAAATAGGGCGCAAATTATAAAAAAAACTCGTTAATAAGTCAAATCTATCATTCGCCCGTTAGATCGTCCGTTTAAATTTGGACTAATGTTATAAACTCTGACTTATTTAACTCGTTGTTTAATATACTACTGTAATTTGATTAACTTGAAGTATTTTTTGTATAGTTTATTTAATTTTGTCACCTCTCGTCGTTATTAAATCTTTAAAATTATATAAAAAAAACTTAAATATTTTGACTTCTTGTAGTTTCTCAATATGAAGATTAGGACATATGTTTATACGAACTTTTTTACTCAAAAATGTCTTACTTGTATACTGTCAAAGTTTGTTCCACATGCTGTGATTCGTCCAGTATATAGCGATTTTGTAATCCAAAAAGTGAATCCATCATAATAAAAACCAATCTCTTGATATTTTAAGCAAATATAGTTTTGCAATTTGGTACCATTTTCAAGTCAAGTTTTTATTTATTTTTCTCAGGTGATATTTAAGTACCTAACTTAAACCGATCCAAATCAGTAACTCCTGAGGGAACGTATCCCCATCTCCACACCAGCAATGAATCCTTGCTTCCCGGTTTGGCGTTCACTGCAAGCCGGAAGATTTACTCACTCGAGCGCGGTCCCTTGGCCCTGCCGCTTCCGGGTTGAATTATGGACGGGTCCGTGCGCTGTAAGTTTGACGAGGGCACCGGAAGTCCCGGGTTTACGGCACGTACGCGATAATCTCTCAAGGAATCGCGCGTTCGCGGACCAAGAAGTAACGACGCCCGCCGACTTTTTGAGCAATAAGGACAACGCTCTCGGCGTTATCGCATATACGCATATTCTATTACCTAATCCGACTTGCATGTTTTTGTAATTGTAGTTTTTGTAATTGCAAGTTAAATGTTATCACTATTGATTTGTTACACCTCAATAGATCCTTGTCGCCAGCAACGGGTTCCGCTCATTTTCATCCAGTATATAAACCATTTCCACCATTTCATTATGAGCAACATTCATTTTCACGAGAAAATTAAAATGTGACGTACAATAAATGTCACTTTGACGTTGGCATGTCAGAATTAATTGATTTTCATGGCACGCTAAGTTTATATCGATGAGATCGATCTGTGTTCATTTTTCAAAAAATCAAAATTATCTTCCGAACTACCAACAAATTTTGAGAAAAGATTTAAGTAGTGAAAATGATGAAAAATTAGACGCTGAATACGTCTAAGTAATAAAATATTACCAAAATTAATGTGTCACAGTAAGGTGATGCCACAATGTATATAGACGGTCTTGCCGCTAAAAGATGCCCCAGGCAGTTGTCTAGACACAGGCAAAGTCCCTAGACACAGGCACCTGATATCCCAAAAAAAAAAGTGCCATGCGATGTTTTTAATATGTGCCTGCAAACGCATTAATTTTTAGGAAAAAAAAACTTCTGAACGGTTAAAGCGGATTGCAAAAAACTAATCGGATTTATAAAACCTAAAAATTATACACAAGTGCCATTAAAAAAAAATACTAGGTTTATGGTTGCTCTGAAAAAATGGTGCACCCTGTATAGGGCAAACGATAATTTTACAAACTGCACTTTGGCCTCCTGTTTGCAGTGCCAGTTGGTTTATTTCGATATCATTAACAGTGTAGGTGAAATCAAGCTTTCCCATATTAATGACTCGGCCTGTAAACTACAGTGTTGATGAATATCTAAATTGTTTATTCTAAGATTTATTTCTTGATCTATCTAAAATGTATTTGTAAGCATTCACAGACAATAAAGATTTATTATTATTATTATAACCAATCTAAAATAGTCCGCAAATGGTAGCTATGACTTTTCCGCACAAAGCCGAAAATAGGGCATTTTGCGTGCTCAACTGAATAGGCAAGGTCGTAATTTAGCAGAGCGTGAACAAAAAAAAAATTGACGTGAAAATTTTTGACTAAATTAGAAATTCAATCAAATTCGTGTATCTGTGGTCATATGTGCGACAAAATCCAATCAAGATTTCATTACACTAATAACTAGCCTATAGGCGGTTTACATCAAGGCGGCAGCGCCACGGTGGCGCATTTACGTATTAGCCTTGGGGGGTATTTGAGGCTTATAGTTAAATGTGTTCCTATGTGTTTGTTGTGCTAAAGTGTGCGATTCGTATAAAATTCTTCGACTTCTGCAGTTTATCGTAGTTATCAATGTGGTGGTATAATTGTGTATAATTCACTGATGATTTGTTTCCAAACTAGTGTAGCGCAGCCACTCATATTTTATTTTTTTGTGTCGAAATTGTAACAGATATCAAAAACTATAAAGATTAAAAAAAACTTAATAATGAATGCCTGCGTCCGATTAGATTTTTTTTTAATTTATTTGCTTTTGTCATTAGAAAATATGAATGTATTAATGTTGGGCTTTACTTGTTTTATACACAACCGGTCTACTGATAATAACAATAATATGTCAAAATATAAGTTATACCCGTATAAAGTGTCATACCAAACAACATCCAAATCAATGTTCTCTTTTTATAAGCAAATTTTGTTTTTTTTTAAATTAACTTTGAAGCTGAATACAAATCAAACGCATTTGTATATAGATAAGTTTTGTTAAATCGTCTTATTTTGCTTCCACTAATCTGTGGTTAAGCCATGTCCACATAATTTAGAGACACCCTGTATGTATACCGGGTGATTCAAGTTTTATTAGCATGGGTTTTATAGGCATTTGGAGTTGCCCAAAAAATATGAAAATTTGGATTTATATAGGTCTGATACTAATCTACGGAAAGGTAGTGTGACTTTTTCGATATAATTATATAGACGGTTATAAAATTAAAAAAAAAACTCTTTTCGGGTAAAATTCTCTATCGTTATTTTTGCCCTAAACTGTTTCATTTAACCCATTTATGAAATCAAAATTAACGAAAATGATTAGATTTCAAATTAAAGCATTTTTTACATTACTGACCAACTTTCCTCGGTATGATTTATGATTTTGCAAGTCAAGAGTGCGGTTGGATTGTTTTATGACTTTTTATGATTCCGCCAGTCGCCCGTGGGTTGAACGGGCCTTGCAGGACCGTAATCCCTATCATAAATATTATATTCCTATCAGGCCTATCATAAAACCCATAAAATTCATTATAGGGACTATTACTGGAAGCAGCCGTCATATTTTACTATTTAGTAATAAATCTTACTGTTGCAATATCAAAATTCATTAAATTCAATAATTGGTGCCATTTTTTTGGACTTGGATTACACTGGAATGTTTGGAGTAGCATTAAAGTATGTTAAAACTATATAAAACTATATAAATAAAATTACGAATTCTTTGTGAAATAACGTATAAACTACCGGATGGTTAATTTTTTTTATCGTCAGATTGGGCTTCATCAATATCTAACCATGTGTACTTATTTTGATTTTTTAATTTCAATTAGAAGTTGCCATTTTTGCATTTTTGGCCTGGTAATAAAACTTGAATCACCCGGTTTTCAGACCACCAGGCCCATGTATTTTTCTCGCTAATATGACGTCTTAAAGGTTCGGGAAAGAATTCGCATCAGCGTTTATGCCGAGGCTCTGCAGTGATTTAACTTGCAGGCGGGGTGTGTCGTGGGCGAATAAAAAACTATTTCGCGAGGCAGGAGGAACGGAAGGGCTCGATTCGTCCTGAATCTTTAAGGGGTATTCCCGGAGCGACGGCAGGCGAGAGTGTTGATCGTTTAGAAATTCAGTAGAAGCATGCTCGCATCGGGAATATTTAGAGTGTGCTCGAAGATGAGACAAGTCTCTGGCATATACAGGGGTCCAAGATAAAAATGAACAGCATGGGACTGTTGGAAACCGTAAAAGTTACAAAGGCATTTAAATTATAAAAAAAGTTGCGCAATTAAGTGGTCAGTAATATTCTGTTGAGGAAACCAGAAAATTCCGCATAGTTCTGGAGATATCCGACAAAATCCGAAATTTACGATTTGGTTTTTATTTTTTGGTCTTCACTGCGTGGGAAGTGACATTCCGCGCACTCTACTCTCAATGCGAAACGAAAAACGAAACGAAAAATCGCACAAAGCACTGGGACTCTCAGGCATTCCACACAATATCTATATTTGCAATAATATAATTTGATTTATAAAGTACCATTTCCACGATTTTTCATTGATTTTCATTGATTAATTGTTACAAATGGAAGAGTAATCATTAATAACAACTGTTACATATGTGACATGTACTGACGAACGCGGTAATCTAATTATTTTATTTTCTATTATTTCTATTCGTTAAAAAAAAAAATTGAACAAACCTCTTGCGGGAATAATTATCCCGCATTCACACATACTCTTCAAAATAGCGGCTCTGCTGGAAAATTGTGTTCCCTCACTTGATTTGTAAATAACAATTTTCTGAAGTTATTTGAAAAGATATAAAAAACAAAAGACACTTTCACATTGTCACTTTTTTAGCTCTAAAATACAGCGTTTATAAATTTTCAGCACAACGTTTCATTTCGAAGAATCCCCTATCAAGTTTATATTTTTTATGGCCCTTAAAAAAAGTACACCTTGTATCAGATAGCATTTCCTATTACGAATTAAACGATTTATGTCATAATATGGTTTCTCATGTTTTTATTCAGAAAAAAGGCATTTCGAACATTTTTGTGAAGTAGGCGTTGAAATGAGCGACGAAGGCCAAATTTAGTACCTAATTTTGAAATTTTAAGATGATTAAATGAACAAAACAATTTTCATACGACATTAAAAAAATATATATAAATTGGTGCATAAAATAAAAAAATAATAAGCGTGGTTCTAAATAATTATAATATTTCAATGTTTAACATCTAAATATTCGTGCTAAATTATTTCTAAATACTACTTTGGTACCTATTCTGGGTTAAAATTACAATAAAATGTTCGAAATTTATTAACAAGCCTATTTGTGAATAAAAACATGAGAAACAATACTGTGAAACCATAAATCGTTCAATTCGTAATAGGAAATGGTAAATATATTTTTTTTTACATTTGTACAAAATACTTTCTTGTAGAGCTAAAAATGTAGCAATGAGAAAGTGCTTTTTGTTTTTTATACCTTTTCTTTTAAACATTTTCAACATAATCTGACCCAGCATATAAAACTGCACAATGTTGCCCATATAACTAGATCTTTACCTTTAAGAATAAGAAAGATACCCATGCAATCCTACTCTATTTAGGACATCCTTACACAGGGTCCTGCAACAGTGCGTCAGGCTTACCTAGCACGTTTCCCGTGAGAGATAGAAACAAATATCGTAAAAAAGTTATTGGTTTAAAAATCGTTATGCCTAAAAATTATTTTCAAATAGACAAGATGTCCCGATTTTGTGGTATAACAATTTTTTTTTTTTTAAATGGAACACCCTGTATTTATTTAAGTTTTCTGATGACATTTTTCAACCTCTACATTGTTGTCCATTTATTTTTAAATTATGATACAGTGTTGCCAATATATATATATTTTCTCCAAATATCATGCATTAGCAAGCTCAACTTTAAAAAATCGAAGCGACCTCGTTTTTTGAAGATAAGAATGAGTTTTAGCATTAATCTCAGTGTGGTTAATAAGCCACATATTTTCATTTTCGAAATGAGCAATTTGAATTTAGTAATACAGGGTGTTCAGAAAAAAATACCAAACTTTACAAATTTCAAAGGCATTTCGTAACGCTTTTTTTAAAGTTTTAAATGTTTGTTTTAAATGCCTTATATTTTATGTTATTATTCGATAGGTCTTTGTATTCTCTTCAATTTGATGGGGCATATCTTATGTTTGAACCCATAGTTGTTGAGATATTCAAAATTTTTCACAAAAGTAACCATTTAATTACATTTCTATGCACTGAAATTGGTCATGCCGAGACAAAACAACTGTTAAAATGTAAGAATCAATGTGAGATGAACGAAAATAGATAGTACTTTTGTAAATACGATTAATTATTTTATTCCAAAATCATGTTCAAAATGTTTTTGTTTATCTCACATTGATTCTTACTTACATTTTGACAGTTATTATGTCTCAGCATGACCTACTTCAGTGCATAGAAATGTAATTAAATGATTACTTTTGTGAAAAATATTGAATATCTCAACAACTATGGGTTTTAGACATAAGATATGCTCAGTGGTGTATGCTCAAAAATGTTAACAATGGGTTCGCTGATCGGGGCCGGCTGCGGGGCGGTAGGGAGGTTGGCATTTTTTTGATTATTAAAAAAAACATTATTTTTATAACATAATTTATATAAAATATAATTTATATTATTTATACAAAATCAAAAAATTACAAAAAGAAAATTACTATCAAACAAGATGTTTAATATAAAAAAAAATAGAAACGAAAATTAACTTCTAGAATATCAACCAAGATAAAATTATTCAAAAAATCTCCATATAGAATATTCTTCCTCCCCTATCTTTGTTGCCGATTTTCTATTTGCTGGTTCAATTGCTAAATGATGACTGCGCAGAAAAGATTTTACATAAGGGTTTGGATCAAATTGATGCAATGGTTTACCATTTAAAGAAATTGTCATAAAATCCGCAATGTGTTGGAGAAGTTAATGTTCGCTTTTGTGTCGCTACATTGTTTATTGCGCTGAAAGCTCTTTCGGCCTCAGCACTGCTAATTGCAACAATTTTTATAATGTTTCTAGGTTTTTTTTATAGAAACTGGACGTTCACTTGATCTTCCTACTAGTTTAGCCACAACAAGTTCTCTAAATTCATTAATCTTTACATCATACTTTAAAATAAAAGTAAACGTTTTTATTCGTTTTTCGCCTTCTCGTAACGGAGATAATACTTCTTCCATTTGCCACTGTTCCGGATAGCAGACGATAATTTTTTTTTTATCTTCATCACTAATAATTTCATTATCTTTGGTTCGTAATATATCATTGTTTTGACTTAATAATCTTTCTTTAAGGGACGAAACAATACAAGTTAATAGTTTGTCGCGTGGGAGTTTCATATACTTTTTGTTGCTTTCTATTTTTAAACCTTCAAACGCTTTAGAGTTAAGCATATACTCGATTTTAGATTCATAGTATCCAACAGAATCCTTCAAATAATTAATTGCGTTAATAGCTCGAACTATTAGAGTATTTGCTTTAACAATATTAATGTTTCGACTTTGTAAGACTTCTGAAAGGTAACTGAATTCCTGTAAGACGTTGATCATTAAAGCTAAATCCTTTAAAAATCCTAAATTTAAAAGTCGATTTAATAATCCCGAAGTTTTGTCACTAAATTCAAAATGTTTGCATAACCGGGATAATTTTTACAAACCGCCAATCATGTGCGTAAGCTGCAAGCTGCTCACCTATGTCCGAACACTCGACCCATTTTTATAATTTCCACGTCTATTTCTTCGGCACATGTTTTTAATTCCCGTTGATTTTTATGTGATTGGTGGTAAAAGGCATAGAGCTTATCAAGAAATATTTCATAATGATTCAATTGATCAATATTTTTTATGGAATCTAATAATTCTAAATGTAGCCAGTGGTCTCAGCAATACCAAATTATAATATTCTGATATTTTTGGACCAGCCTTGTTGAAACTCCAGTTTTTTTCCAACATTACACTAGCTCCATCAGAACAAAATGCAACCAAATTTTCTTTTAAATATTTGTCAGAGAAATCGTATTTATTTAAGCAAATAAGCAAGTTTTAAGCAAAACAGTAAATATATAATCAGCAGTGGCATTTTCAAGTTCGATGAGATCGACAAATATCATGCAAGGTTCGGCAAGTTCAACACGTAGATACAAAACTAAAACAGTTTTTGGCCAATGTCGACGATTCATCTATTATGATTTCCATCATAAATTTTGATCAAATTTTTGCATTCCTTGCTATTATTTTTGCAAATAATTCTTTTCTTATTTCGAATGCTACATGTTCTAAAATTCTCGTGCCAGAAAATCTTGAATGTAAGGAAAATCCAACGTCAATACCATTTTTCTTTTGCAATTCTAATAGAGCTGGTAAGTCAGACATTGGCCGATTTCTCTTTACAATGCTATACACAGTATTAAATATTATAGAAGTTTTAAAAATTTCTTCATGATTTAATGAATGTATAATATTAGGAAGTAGATGTTTTTCTTGTTCTTCTTTTAATTTAAGAAATTTTTCATGTGCTGTTGAATCTTATGGATGCTAAGTTTTTTGCGTAAAGATGCTTGTCTACTACTGTTGTTTGTTCAATTTGGCTCTACGGTAAATTCCATCCATTCCTTGGAAATCTGACAATGTTTTTTTGTTTCCAACCCAAATCTTCAAACTTGAAACTAACAAGACATCCCAATATTTTCCGTTTTCCACGTCCAGCCAATGAAATTGAGTTTTAAAATACAAATGTTGTTTTTCATTCCAACAATCGTAACTAGTGTTTGATGCACAGTATGATAGTTGTTGTTTTTTCTGAAGTTGATGAACTTTCATTTGCTCCATTTTCGGACACAGAAATATTTGATAAAACTACATTGGGATTTTCGGTCTCTTCAACCTCGACCGCATTACTTGTACTTGGCGACTTTTCAAAAGTACGTTTACTTTTTTTTCCAAAATAATTTAACAAGTTTGTTTGTCTCTTTGTGGTCTATGGAAACTATTTAAAGGTAAATTTAAAATAATAATAAAGATTTACATTTCCGATTTACCTACCTTCAACTGTGATGACCGGCTTAGGGTCGCTTGGATCGCCATATGAGATCAGACGGGGTTCCGATGTATCACGGTGGTGATTCCTGATCTCGGTGCAGTGGGATCAATTAGACACTTACGGGTAGTAGTACATGTTTATTTACTAAATAGTCAGCGTGACAGCGTACAGCTAGAGTGACACGAAAGTGTCATCTCTCTACACTATCTATATCCTATATATCTAATGCTAGGTATTTATATCTACTGTGATGGCCGTGTAGGTTCCTTGCGTAGTGATCGTATGCAATACGTGCAACCTTGCGTGCTTGCAGTATTCCGTTATTGTTGTCGTCAGCACAACAATGCCTTGACCTGCATTTGTATTGCATTCCACCACACCTTCCCCGTTAATGAAGAAAAAATTTAATTATTACTTACATTTTTTTTAAGATTACTTAATGATTATCCATGTCTTAGTACTAATTAATTCTTAGTTAATACTACTTACTATTACATTAATCATACATACTTCTTTAATCTATTCTTATGAACTAACACTTGTTTTTTCCCAATTTTTAATGTCACATTCGGTGTCTTTTCACTAATCACTTTAAAGGGTCCACTGTATACTGGTTCTAGTTTGTTTATACCTTCACTTTTAATAATACCTTATCATTAAACTTATAACTAACAATAGAACAATTTTTGTTTAACTTATATTTCCTCATAATTTTAGATTTTATTAAATTGTCTTTAGCATCGTTCCATGCTGTCTGTAATCTAAACTTGAGTTCGTTAGGATAGTCTTGAAAATTATATAATGGATCCACTGTTTCAAATACATTATTTGGTAGGTTACACTTTCTCCCAAACAATAACTCAAACGGAGTGTACTTAGTCTCGGTGTGTACAGCATTGTTGAATGAGAAACACCAAAACGGTACCCATGAACTCCATGTATTTGAAAATTTGTTTGTCTGCATACGCAAGTATGCTCCCAAATGTTTATGCGTGTTCTCCCATGCTCCTAGAGTGTGGTGGTGATATGCTGTAGAATTAAGTTGATTAATCCCCAAAATATTTGCTGATTTTTTAAAAACTTCCCCTAAAAATTCGGTACCTTGGTCCGTAACGATATCTTTAGGTATTCCAAACTTCAAAATAAAATTGTTGACAAATGATCTTGCCACTGTTTCAGACTCTTTATTGACAATGGGATATGCTTCCACGAATTTTGTTAATTCGCATTGCAACGTTAAAATATATTTATTGTCCTCATTGTCTTGATGTAAAGGTCCGACAAGATCTAAATAAATTTTATGAAATGCTGATGCTGCTGTGGTAGTAACAGTTAGTGGTTCTTTGTGAGTAATGGAGTGTTTAAATCGTTGACAATCATCACACTTTGCTACAAACTTCAATATGTCAGTTTTTAATTTTTCCAAAAGTAATATCTTTTAATATTCGCGTACATCCTGTTTATCCCTGCATGACCTCCAGTCGGTAGGATGTGAAAATCGTTTAAAATTAGTTGTCGCGTCTGCAAACAATCTATTCTCTTTGTATTGCTTATGATGCTAATTCTTATGTCAAAGCTTTTTAGTAAGGACGTATTTTTCCATAATAGGGCGATAAGACCTTCATTTGTCTTATTCTTTTAAATATACAAGTGCGCAATCTTGTAATTTTTACAAATATTAGCCAACTCCCTCAGCTCTGCGTCTAGGGCTAGCGCTGATCGACAGATTGGCTTCATATAAACTATTTGTTTATTCGTGTCATACTTGACATTGCCCATTCCTTTTGTTTGCTTACCACTTATTTCCTTAAAGTTGTCCTTATTTACTTCTCGTAGTTCCACGGAATCACTAGGTCGCTTCAACAGTTCGACGATTCCTGGGTGGCCTGCCCTTTCCTCATCTCCGTCGTTGAATCTCCCTTTGGTTCCTGAACTTTTCTGTTCCGTTGCTTCAGTTTTGCTTCTTGTTATCGCAAAAAAATCTTTTGACATGTTCTTTAGATCCTCCGAATCTAACTTAATCCTTGACAGTGCGTCTGCTGTTACATTATCCTTTCCTTTTATGTAATCTATTTCGAAGTCGTATTCCTCCAAAACTAGACGAAATTTTGTTAATCTTGATGACGGGTTTTTCATTCCGAATAGATAAATTAATGGCTTGTGGTCGGTGTAGATAGTGAATTTTCTTCCGAATAGATACGGTCAGAAATGTTTCACTGCCCGCACTATAGCTAATAGCTCCTTTTCTATGGTTGCATAATTTACTTCCGCCTTGTTTAGTGCTCTACTCGCATATGCTACTGGTTTGTCATTAGAATTCGAAAGTACTGCTCCAACTGCATATCCTGAAGCATCTGTTCTTAATACAAATTTGTTTTTTTCTGACAAATCCGGATATTGTAATATAGGTGTGCTCATTAACGCTTGTTTGATTGCTTGGAATGCTTCTTGACAGTGTTCGTCCCACTGAAATTTAACTGTTTTTCGACTTAATCTATTTAGCGGTGCTGCGATCTCCGAAAATCTCGGTATAAACTTTCGATAGTAGTTTGCGAAAGCTATGAATCTTTTTGTTTCATCTGCTGTGGATGGTACTGGGTATTTTTCTACTGCACTTATCTTATTCGGATCAGGAGCTATGCCATCGGCTGTAATTATGTGTCCTAAATAGAGTATTTCCTTCTTTAAAAATTTACACTTATTTGGATTTAGTTTTAAATTTACTTTCCGAAGTCTATCGAGGACTCTCGTTAAATTGATGTTGTGATTCTGTAAATTATTCCCAAATACTATTAGATCGTTCAAATAAACAAAACAAGACTCATAATTTAAGCCAGACATAGCTATTGTTATAATCCTGGAAAATGTGTTTGAACTAGTTTTTAAACCCGTCGGCATTCTTGTCATTTGGTATTGACCTTTGTTCATGGTAAACGCCGTATACTTTCTACTGCTATGATCGAGTGCCACTTGGTAATATCCTTGAGACAGATCCAGATGGGAGAAATATAGTGCTCCCGAAAGAGAGTCTAATATCTCTGTAATGTTTGGTAGTGGAAATCGATCATCTTCTATCGCTTTGTTTAATAGTCTGTAATCAACTACCACTCTTCATTTGCGATTTCCATCAGAATCTATCTTTTTGGGTACTATTAGTAGTGGCGAAGACCAACTGGATTTGCTGTCTTCTTCTATGATACCCTCCTTCAGCATTTTATGTATTTGTCTGTCAATCTCAGATTTTTGTGCGTGCGGCAATCGGTACGGTTTCACGTATACCGATTGTGCATCTTTCTTCAAATTAATGTATGCTTTGTCGATCGTCGTTACGTTGACTTGATCATTCTCCATCATGAAAACGTCCGCATACTTAGCACAGATTTTGTGGATTGTATCCCTCTCTTCTTTATTTAGTTCATTTACATTGATCAAATCTAATAATTGACTTACTCGTTCCAGATAATTTTCACTTTTCTCGAAATTATATATTTCGTAATCCGATAATTTCGTTCTTTCTGGTTCGAAATTTCTAATTCGTATTTCCTCGTCATTTGTGTTCAATATTCGCACAGGAATCATATCTGATATTAGCCTTGCCATACCTCCTACTGTATATACTCCGTCAGCGATTTCGCTTGGCAAAACTATGCATTCGTCAGCACTTTTGACTTTAAAGTATTTAATAATTTCGCAACGCGGCGGTAACAATACGTCGTGTTTATAAATAGACTCTAGCGGTGCTATTATGTTTTGTGAATGATCCCAAAATGAAAACACATATTTATCAAAATTAATAGTTGCTCTAAATTTTGAAAAGAAATCGGAACCAATTATTCCGTTCATTTTACATTTTATATCATTTAGGATGAAAAATTTGTCGTTAATTAAATGATTTTTAATTTTTAATGGTATCCTCACTGAACCTTTCGATTCGCTGGTACCTGCAATTCCTTTTATAGTTATTCTATAATTGTTTTTAACTGCTTCGCGGCAATGCACTGAGTTTGCAAATATTACGCTAATAGACGCTCCCGTGTCTAATAAAAATAACAAATTGCTACCTCTGTACTGCATTCGTATGTAATTTTTTCCGTCCATATGAAATATTGCTGACTGCCTGTTATTCTCGAAAAAAAACGATTTCTCGATGCTGTAGTCGTTGAATTATCTTTCTCGGTACTGTCGGTCTCTCTTGATGCAAGAAATAACTGTTTTCTGTTGCCATGCTGTCGGTTGTCTCCCCGAACTGCTCCTTTCTGCCATTGTGTTGATGCTTGGCTCTTTTGAAAGCTGTTTCCTTGGTAATTATTCCGCTGATAACTGTTTCGCTGAGTGTTGTCATTTCTTGTGGTGAATTGTTTATGATAATTCCCTTTTTTATTTGGTGGTTGTCTGCTTGCCGTATTTCTGTTATCTCGAGGGTGGTGGTAACTCATTCGCTTCGCGAAATGAAATACCTTCGAACTTTCATTCTGATTGTTCTGCTCCTCGTCTACCGCCAAACTGATGGCTTCTTTTATGCTGTTGCAATTACGTGCCTTTACTATAGTTCTTATAACATTATCTCTTAGCCCATTGCAAAAATAATTTATTGCTATTTTCTCGTTCAGCGGTTGTAATGCGGTTAATAAATCTTCGTTATCTCCCGATTGTGCCAATGTTAAGTCACTCAACATTTGTTCTATTTGAAACCCAAACTGACTTACCGTTTTATTGTATTGTCGTGCAAGATGTAGTTGATTTGACAGCGTTGTGGCTGATCTCTTTGTAACAAAATTATTTTGAATGTCTTTTGTGAGCGCTTCAATGGAGTCATATTTTTTTGATAATCGCACCTTTGCGTTTTCAGACAAACGAGTTTTCAAAACAAATTCAATCAACAATTGTTTATCTTCTTCCTTAATCAATTGTTCGTATAGTTTTAAAGCGTCCAACAATTTTTTCGTTGTCTCTTCTTTGCCGTCCATAGTTGGCATAAGACTTACCGCGGTTTTTAAATCGAAATTTGCCATATTGTCTAGTTTATTTAACCTTAATTCTAAATTCTTCTTAACTGTACTGATTAATTCTTCTATACTTTTCACAAATTGTATAATGTCTGCGGTATATTCTTCTACACTAGTATTAAGTTTTAAATTATTGAATAGTACTACAATATCTTCTAATTGTTTTAGTTTTTCATTTGTTAACTTACTACTTTTACATCTTTCATGATTATCTTTACTAATATTACTTTTAAAATCTTTGACTTGTTGTAGTATGCTGTTTAATAAATCTTATTCTACATTTAAAGCAGAAATCTAAAAACGATAATGTTCTCCAGGGAATAAGTATAAAATATTAAGGTATACTTTACATAATAACTGGGAATTACTGTGGCAAAATATTTTTTGTTTTGTGTAATGAGTATAAACGAGTTATAAATAATTATATTGCAAATTCATTAATATCAGTTATACGAACAATTTACAGGATATATTTAACAAACTTGTATCTATCAAAACCTAGTTAGTGAATCCTGAAGTAATAAATGGAATGTGGCATTGGAAGGCACAAACAGTGACATATTTCATGAAGTGGTGATCTGCATAGGGCAGTCTTGCGGGCACGTAGAATTGAGCAATGTGTTAAGTCATTGACGTTAAGTACTAATTCTTTTTGAGTCAATAAAGAAAGTCATTAAATTCAAGTTCATGTTTAATTATTGTTCCAAAATCCTTTAAAGTGAATAAATTACACTTAATCCATAAATATGTGTCTTTATTTTATTAATATTATTGTTACTAACACGCATTACCTCTAAAAGAAGTTGAAGTTGTCACGATAATGATTTAATATCAAACATAACGTAAAGAAGTACTGCCATTATACGATCACACAAAATAAAAGTAAAATAGATAAATCACGAGCCAAAACAAATATCATAAATTATAAGAATTTATGATTACAAGTAAAATATACCTTATTATTAAATATTGGGGAAACCAAAGTCTTATACTGCTTTGAAATTTGCAAAGTTTGACATTTTTTTCTGGACTTTGAATTTGAATTTAATAAAGTTAGCGACCTTACCAGTGAAAATGACATACAGGGTATTACTAAATTCAAATTTCGCATTACAAAAATGTTGCTTATTAACCATACTGAGATAAATGCCAAAACATACCTTAAAAAAATGAGGTCGCTACGATTTTTTAAAGTTGAGGTTGCTTATGCATGATATTAGGAGAAAAAATTGTAAATGGGTAACACTGTAACACAATCCAAAACTAAATATACAACATTGTAGAGGTTGAAAAATGTCATCAGAAAACTTGAGTAAATACAGGGTGTTCCATTAAAAAAAAAGTTTTTGTTATTCCGCAAAATTGGGACACCCTGTATATTTGAAAATAATTTTACGGCATAAAGATTTTTAAACCAATAACTTTTTGTACGATACATTTGTTTCTATATCTCACGGGAAAGGCGCTAAGAAAACCCGATACACTGTTGCAGGACCCTGTATGGTATATTGTGCACCAATGGTGGAAAATAGGCTTTAGCAGCCCGCGGTGCTTAGCACATGAGCGAGCGGAACGAGCGAGGGTGCTAAGATACGAAGGGCTGCTAAAGCCTTTCAAAATGCGGGACACACGCTATTTTTCCGCCTACCTACGACATTTGACTTTTTTGCTCTATAATCAACCGAATTTCGTTTCAGGTACGGTTGCACTTTACTGAATTTTGTTATGTCAATAGTTTCTTTTAGTTATTTTAAGAACCGACTCCAACATTGAATGTTCAGACCACAATGTAGCACAATTTGCTTCTTTCTACCATATAAGCAAGCACTGTATTTTCTGATATCTATTTGCCTTTTTGGCAGTTTTACAACTACAAAGCTTATTATATTGGGGTTCATACCGAGTCCAAAACTTTATTGATTAATTAGGTTAGCGCAAGAGGCAATGGCAACCTTATTTCAAGTGGTGTAAGCAAGTATTCATCGCTGCTAGTATCCATTGCACTTAATGCATTTCTTAATTAGAGAGTAGGTACAATGTATCTGTCACCTTACCAGTCAAAATGACATTTGTTTTTGAACAATATGCCTCCATCTATTGGAAAATCTCTGAACATTTTTAGAGTTCTAAATCTCATTTTCCGCCCGCAATCTAGGACCGAAAAATGGCTTTCAGAGGTGGTAGGCGGTTTTGTTTTTTACAAAGTGACTGAAATCCGTCAAATTTTAATTCAAGCGGGAGAACTTTTGGTAAGCAAATGATCTTCAATTGTTTAACCCCTTGCCGCAGAGGAAGTAAGCCCTAATTGGGTAGGGGTTGTGTGATAGCTCTTTAGGAAAGCTTACCTAATTTGCAATCTAACTGTGTATTACTTACTTTTTAAAATCTGTCGATTAGTTTCCAAGAAATTATATTTTTTGCAGTGGGCTATGCACAAGATAAACATGACATTTCAGCAAGAAAAATACAAAGTATGAAACAGTCAATTTGACAGTAGTTAAATGGTTTATTCCATTGATGAGCGTTTTGATATGTTTTGGGGATTATTTTGATTGAAAGCGAGAGCTGCAGCTCTAGCAATTATTATTTTTAAAATAAAGGCTCATTATTTCAAACCGCTCTTCAATGGAATAAACGGTCTTAGTACTGTCAAATTGACTGTTTTCTACTTGAGCTATGACTCAACTCCTACTCCAATATAAAAAAGTGGGATTACCTCCCCAGCGACAAGGGGGTTAAACAATGGTATCTCATTTACTTCCAAAATTTGTCGCCAAATCACTGTCGCCTACTGTCAATTTCGGCATACGTTACACAGAGAGGCTATGTTTTTATCAATAAAGAAATCACAAAAATTCAGTTTTAAATGAAAAAAATAATTTATTCAAACAATTCCTCATGCCCAAAATCAAACCCGCACACAGTACCCTTAAAAAGTAAATGTCTGGGTTGGAATAATTAATACGAGACTAATTGGCCCATTTTGTATTGATAGAAATCTCAGTGCAGCAAAATTTCTGGACTTGTTGCGAGACCACATAATTCCATCAATTGAAATGCTGAATGTTGATGAACCTTGGTTCCAAATGGATGGGGCTCCAGCACATTCTACTAATGCCGTCAGGATTTTATTTGACAATACATTTGGAAGAAGCTGGATTGGCAGGTTTGGTCCCATAGTATGGCCCCTAAGATCAGCTGATTTGTCACCAAATCATTATTTTCTGTGGGGTTACCTGACAAGTAAAATTTATATTGACGTGCAAATACGTAGCGTAGATGAATTGAAAGGCCGTATACGTACTGCATGTAATCGCATAAATCCACAATACATTAGGAATACTCTGCGTTGCTCCAATTTGAAAACTTACACCCACACTTTACTTTTTATGTTGTTTTGTTTACCGTTAGAATTGTTTGCATAAATTAATTTCTTCATTTAAAACTGAATTTTTGTGATTTCTTTATTTATAAAAACATAACCTCTCTGTGTAACGTATGCCAAAATTGACAGTAGGCGACAATGTATAACTGGTTGCCTACACATACGCCGCTAATGAATTGATTATTTTTTTAGAATAACACGTAGGAACATTCCTTGCGGGTAGCTGCAGGCAACCAGTTATACATTGTCAATGTTATGAGTAATAAAGAAAAAAAAGCCCGGTATATTCGTAGATAGTGAGGGTGTTCCATTTCTCCCGGGACACCCTGTATATATTCCTCTCACGTTTCTAACTTCGTCTTTGAAGGGGTTGGATGGGGGTATGTCTGTAAATGAATTCTGGGGATGGTTTTGCGGGGGGAAAGTGGGCATCATCGGCTGCGTGGCGCTCCCGGAGAGAACTCGCTCAAATTTATAACGGCTATTTATTTCGGGGGGTAGATTACATGCATATAAACGCCGCCGCCCCGCGAGCGCCCCTGCCGCCCCACCACCTCGATTTATAAGCGGCCACCGCCCGCCGCCCTCCGCCGGAACACTTTTGATAACAACTTTTTCCCCGTATAATTTATACTTTTATTGCGTCTGTGACGTACGCTTTAATGGAAAATGCGGAAAAAACGCGCACGAGGGCGGCATTTATCTTATTGGTGTTTACCTTTTCCGGCAGTTTTTTTTTTGCGAGTGTGCAAGGGCCAACGCAGCCCCACCCACTAAAAAAAACGTTCTTTATTTATGTCCTTATTTATACGAAAATTAAAGGCACTCTGTTGTGCAGACGTTGTATTTAATATTGTTTTTCCACTCCCTGCATGGTAAGTACACTGTTATATCATTGATTTAGTGGAAGTAAGTCCCACTTACCAATAAAGCTTTGGTTACTATGAGCAACGGGAAGTAAGTAATCACTTACTTCCCTCAGGGAAGTAAGTAAAATAATTTCAATAGCGTTCTTTCTCTGGCACCAGTCTTTAAAACACTTTTGATAATACCCCTTCGACTTCTCCGGCAGTAGGAAGGAACAGGCAGCATCTGCAGCTTCTTCAATTGCCATTTCTTGTTTATTTTCATTGGAATTCATTTTACAACTGAACGAATGCAATTTCTGACATTCACACATTGTTTGAAAAATAGTCTTAGCAACCAAAGCCGTACTGACAATTTTGTTCATGTTGCGAAAATCAATTAATCAAACACAAACAACTAAACCAACTTCAGGAGTGGAAAAACAGCTATAAGCAATTTGAGAGGTAAGTTTTGACCAGTCTCGGTCTTTATTGCTAGCCCTCGCTGTCGCTCGGGCGCAAACTCAACCTCGACTGGTAAACGATACTTACCTCTCTTAATGCTTAAATAACTATTACTTGGTACACTCAAATATTTACATATTATAATGTGAGCTTCATTTGGTGCTCATATGTCATATAGAGCATTGAGATTCGCTGGGGCCTTTATAATAAGAACTACAAACAAAAACTTTAAAGAAAAATAACATTATTTAGTGTTATGTACATTTATGCAGCATTTGTTAATTAAAATATTAAAATATCGATACAAGGTATATCTTTAAAAAAACAGAAATCTACATAATTGACAATTTGATCTATAAAATGTGTAGTTGGAACAGAAAGTTTTAGGAATAATATCACAATAATTTAATTCATTCATCTGAATCACCAAAATCACATCAATCTTTCGTTTATCGTGGAAAAAATTCGACGTGGATCATAAACATGCCCTGATAACCCTCCGGCCCTCCACCTCTTCGCCAAATTCTCGATTCAATTTTCGCCGGCGCGTGTGTCAGTATTTTTATTACAAGGGTGGTACGTACGCACACATCCCTTCAATATCATGCACATATACGGATCCCATTAAACTGCGATAAAACTGAAATCAAAACAGATGCCCGCACCCGTTGTCTTCTCCGTGGTTCTCTCCTCTATCCTCTCTGTTTGCTCGGTCTCTCCCAGGGACCGGATAATATAGATGAATGTGCGTTATCATATGTACGTGCCACGGCTAGGGGTGGCGTGCGGGGATGAGGGGGCCGTGACAAATTGTCTCCTATTCCCTTATCCGATTAATTCGATACACTCAGCGCACTGCATAATAGACTGTGGGGTCGGGATGGATGGCAGAGGAGAGCGCGAGATGACGAGATGGGAGGGAAGAGGCAGAAGCTGCGCTAATGGAAAATCGATGGTAATTGTTATTTTTGTTTGGGGGCCTCTGATTTATTACTGATTTATTGATGATGCCTCTGTAGTCTACGAAAGCTGGGATGAACTGAAAAAGGACGAAACGTCGATAAATACAGGGACTTTGGTTTTATAGAAGTATATATACTGTATCTATACCGCGCGCTTTTTTTTTATCTCCTCTGAACACAGGACCGACAGGAACGACTGCGTAGAATCAATCCTACGCTAAAATTCAATGTATATGCATCCAAATTTAACTCAATTATTTTAAAAAAATGTCAAATTTACCCATTTAATAAAACCCATTTGATAAAACGTCAAAACTGTAGACAGAAAATGTATTCAACGCAAGAAAAGATACAATCTGGGCAGTGCATCTGTACCAGTGCACAAATACAGTGCACTAGTAACAATGTGGCATTAGTATACGGACTGTGGCCGATTTATTTTCTGTGCATTATCCTGAGAGACCAATACCATCAATCAAAACAATTTGAAATATAATTGCCAAATTTAAAAGTAGTGGATGCTTCTCCGGTAGTCATCATAAAATAACTAGGAGATGCCAAGTTTTGACTGAAGAAATGAAATTAAACGTGTTATGTTATGGTGAAGAAGATTCTGATGAAGAAAATTTAAATACTTTCTTGCGTTAACTACATTTTCCGTCAACAGTTTTGACGTTTTATACGTTACTTAATATACGTTATGAATTTGTCTTTTTTTTTTTAAATAATCGAGTTACACACGCTAGTAAATTTGGTTGCATATAATTGAATATTAGTATAGGATTGATCCCGTCGTTTTAAAACTGAACATACCCTATGTTCAGCGATTAAAAAAACCCGCGGTATAGTGTTGTACCTGTGAAATACAGGTTGTTAGGGAAATCAACCGAAAACTTTCTAGGGCTGAATCAGATCATAACGTGAAGTCGAAAATTCCTTTGCCGCTTTTGACCCAGATGCATAGTTTCCCCCTAAATCTATTTGTTTTCACTCATCATTCATTTTTTTTTTAAATCTAGCATGTAAGTTGCATTGGATTTAAATTTGACCCTTATAACATTGTTAAAAAGTTATTGGTCAAATTTAATGTTTGTAACTTTACCTGCTTTGTAAATATATGGGGATTGTGGTGGCAATGCAATTGCTATAGTTCGGCGTTATTGCAACAACAAAAAATATATATCGATACATTTTTTCACATCCCTTCTCACATGCTAGATTAAAAAAAACCGTACATTATCAAAGCATAATTTCAACAGTCTTAAAAATTGTTGGCACCAATTTTAACAGTTATGAATGAGGAAATCATCCACCCCAGTAGAAATTTATATAGTTTTACATAGTACCATATTGTGGATACATCATTTTTAGATAGTAATAGTAATACTATACTGGGTGTACTTTTCAAAACTAGCCAGCCTTAATAACTTTTGAAAGCAAGTTAACTTGATAAAAACAAAAAATACGTCGATTGATATTTGGAGGGGGAAGTTTAAAAACAACATCAAATAAATTTTAGATGTCACCCTCTCCTCCCTAGCCACCCCCACTTTCAAAATGCCAAAACTTGCCATTTGCCAAAATTTCAAATGGTACGCCCCACATGGCGATACCTCATTTTAAAACGTAAAAAAGTTAATCTAGTGGTGCAATAAAAAAAGATTTTGTCGATTCGTAAAATTCGTAAAAAAATAAATAGGAAAAATTCCAAAACATTTTATATTGAACAAATCTAAGTTCCTTTCAATGTGTAACGCTCCGATATATTTTTATATAATTATTTTATTATTCGTCGTTTTTATCGTGAAATTATTATATAATTTCTTGATTATTTTGGCTCGTGATTTGTGATCGTATTTAGTACTTACACGTCGTGACGTTTAATTTAACTACCGTGATTACTCTCAAGGTACTTTGCTATTGGTAATGTGTTAAATAACGTACACAAATAATGGATTAATATAAGAAAGCACAGATTTATGGATTTGTTAACATGCAGGGAAATAAAACACAGGGTGACGATTATGACATTAATTGATTTATTTTCTATATTTCGTTAACCTTATAATGAATTTCTAAATACTATTATTCATTCAATTAATATTTTGAAAAAATTTGTGACTACAAAGTTTATCTACGTGGGTTTTTTATACATGCACGTGCATCTCTAGTTTCTCAGATCGTTTATTGCCATGCCCTTTCACTCGATTTAACTACGGGAAACTGATATGAACAAAAATAGAACTATTTAAAGATGTTGAAACATCTTCAATAACGCATGCATGATTACTAAAGATATCTCGCGATCGTCCCGAATCACTTGGTTGTGTCTGTGTCCACACTAATGTAATTATTTGAGCCTCATTGTCTACGTTGATTGAGGTCAATTAGTAATTCTACCCACGACCACAGCAAGTGCCCATGTCACAAATAGTCATAACACTCAGACATGTTACAAGTTGTGTCAAATAACATTTCCTGCTACCTCAATCGGAAATGTTTATGTAAAGTTATAATATATTATTATTAGGAACATTGGAGGTTATTAATAACTTCTTTTGTGATTAGACCAAGCTTCATTTTCTCGTTTATCATTCTCTCTGGTTAGACGGGGTTTTAATTATTCCACTTATTTCTTGTTTGCGACCTTTAAGCACATATTGTCATTTTGTTTACAAATTATTGAAATTTAATCCAGGTTATTGTATTTATACGACTCAAAATTATTCTGCCTAATAATATGTACGTTATGTGCTTATTTTACGATTGTGAAATAAAGAAGTCATTATCTTTATGAATTATGTTGACTTGAATATGACGGTGTATATCGGAGAGTAACACTGAATGCCTTGATTAGTTATTATAGTTGTGGTGAATACAGCCAGGTTAATTTGCGATCGCGGGATATTGAGTTTATACGTTTAAATGCTTATGATGCTGACAACGATTTGACTCTAGTGCGGGAGTGATTCCGCAATAACAGGTGTGAACGAAGTGCGCGGTTTGGGCATCAATTACACCTGATATTGCTTCCTCTAATGATTCGTAAACACGAAGGGCGTTCTAGACACCTTTGTTTACTTATAGGAATAGGTAATTTGTATTTTGGTTTTCTAGGTAACTTATGGTTGATTGAGTACACTATCTTCCGTCAATTTGAATCTAGTGCGGGAAGTGATTGCACAATAACAGGTGTGTAAACGAAGTGCGCAGTTTGGGCGTCAATTACACCTGAAATTGCTTCCTCTAATGATTCGTAAACACGAAGGGCGTTCTAGACGCCTTTGTTTACTTATAGTAGTAGGTAAATGGGTGTTTGGTATTTATAGGTAACTTGGGGTTGATTGAAAGGAATAAGCACTCTCGTGAATTTATAGTGAGACTTATACATATATAATGAGATTTATAATATTTATATTTAATCATTTGTCAAATTGGTTAAAAGTTTCTCATTTTTGTGCCTTTCAATATACTGAAACGAAATCCGGGATATCTTGCACAGTTCCTGAAATATCGCTATAAAACTGAAAAAGTGCACTTTCCTTTTCCTTTTATAACTGTTTTACTTTTCTAGGAAATTTGACGAAACTTGGCACTCTTGCATTTTTTGACGTGAGCTTTCTGATGACAGTGCCAAACATTTTCTCCTCCAACTAGATACCCTAATTTTCATAGTCAATTTTTGATTTTCTTATGGCCGCAATATTGGATTTTAACAGCATTCAAAACAGCGAAAAAATCCGATTTCAACCATGTATAACATATGGGTCATAACATTATTTTCTACCAAAAATTGATAATTTAAAAATTTGTTGCAATAATCAAACTGCTGTGGACTGCTCTAAAAATCAAGTTGCCATGAAATAACAAATTACCATTTTGAGATTTCTTCATACAAAGAAAATAACTTCTGAGTAATTTTATTGTGTATAAAGTGCAAAAAAAGGAGATAATATCTTTGTTTAGTAAAAATGGCAAGATATTATTATCAACATGAAAAAATTCACATCTAGAATTTATAGTGAATTGTATCCCGAAAGAAGACAGCCAAATCCAACAATTTTTCGGCGTTTGTGGAGTCGCGTTAATCAGTATGGTACATTCCAATATCGGAGAGTTCGCAATGTGATTGAGACTGTTAATGAATTAAATATATTAGCGCTAATACATATTAACCCCGAAGTGTCCTAACGAAAGGTAGGTGTGTAATGGAACGTATCCAAGTCCGGTGCTCAGAAAATAATAAAAAAATATAATCTACACGATTTCAAGTATAAACCAGTACAAACGGTAAATCTAGGAGGCGAATCAAGAAGATTAGGCTTTTGTCCTTGGTTTCGCAATGAACTGGGCGAGAATCCTGACTTTTGCAGCAAATTACTGTGGTCTTCTTCTTCTTCTTCTTGTGCCTTATACTCCAAGGACGTCGGCAATCAGCAATATGATCTGCACCTTATCTGTTGCTTTTCGAAACAACGATCTTGTACCACTATTGTCTGTACCACTACCATAGATTCTTCAGCCATCATGTTCTTCTGCGGCCTTGCCCCTCGCCTACCATCAATTTTACACTGTATGATAGTTTGTAACAGACGGTATTTATCATTTCTCAAAACGTGACCGACTGTGGTCTGATGAAACATTATTTACCAATAGTGGAATGTTTAACCGGAGAAACAAGCACTATTATTCAACTGAAAATTCCCATCTAGTTCGAGAAATTAGTTCGAGAGTAAATATTTCGTGTGGTTTTTTAGGAGACCAGTGGCTTGGTCCAGTTTGTATACGTGGCTACTTAACTGGCCATTATTACGTCGAATTGCTGCAAAACGAACTGGAAGTTATATTGGACAATATGCATCTAGAAACAATTAGAAACCTTAAGTACTTCCAGCAAGATGGAGCAGGTCTCCATTACGCCAGAATTGTGAGAAAATACTTAGACAGGCGGTTTCCAGATTCGTCGATTGTAAATAATGGTCCCGTGCCTTGGCTACCACGATCTACCTGTCTTGATCCCCTTGGTTATTTCTTCTGCAGTTTTGCAAAAAATATAATTTATGATATACCAATTCAAGACGAGGAATACTTAAGAGCGAAAATTGCCGAAGCACGAGGCTGCGGTGGTCCCTGGTTCGATTCCCGGGTCTGTATTTCTGGGGTGGTTTTTCTGCAGTTTTCTCATTTCCTTGCAACAAATGTTGGAAATGTGCCTCTACCATCTATAAGTCGCATGTGGGCACAGTTGGGCAATAATAATAATGCCCCTCTCCTCTTAACACCCGTATAACTAATAATAGTTCTGGGGCCTATGGTAAAATAAAATGTAATTGGGTCAGAATTATTTGTCAAATAATGATAGTAACCAATTACGCTGTAGGTGGAGGAGAAGTAGCAATTATTATTATTATTATTTATTACTCTTTATTATTCTGTGATATCCTCCAACTATTGCACTGTATGATGCATTTTATATCTAAAAAGGACTGATTGCAGATTATACACTGTTCACTCGATGCCATCTTGAATGAAGCTATGACTGATGAATATAGCATTACTATATCATATCTGTATAGTGGTGATATAATAAAACTATATACAGGGTTATTCGCGCTATACGTCACAAAATATTGTAGCCAAAATACGTGACTTTAAAAAAAATCATGTTATGGCCCTTCATAATTTACCAAAATTAATTTGCCCCAGCAAGGTGATGCCACAATAAAATAAACGGTCTTGCCGCCAAAAGATACCTCAAGCAGTTGTTTAGACACAGGCACAGTCCGAGCCGAATATCCCAAAAACCAAGTGCCCTGCATTTTTTTTAATAAGTGCCTGCAAATGCATAAGAAAATATATAACTTCTGAACGGTTAGAATGAATTTTAAAAAACGAAACGGATTTATAAAGCCTAAAATGGAGCAAATTTGAATATGCAAAGATATATAGGAGGTTTAATTTAAAAAAACAAAACTTTGATACTTTTAGAGCTTTAGGAACAACCTGTATAGTATGAAATTAATTTAAAAAAATAACCATAATAGACACCCATATATCCCAAAAGTTAAACTTTTTGAAAGTCACGTATTTTTCTCACAATATTCCGTGCCTTATAGCGTGAATAACCCTGTAGGTATAACATACTTTTATTATGTCGTGGCAATTGTTAAGCTAGTTCTTTTTCCAATCGTAGCCTTAACTTGACGCCACATTTAATACATAAATTTTTGCCATTTTAACTAATAATAATAATAATCACTTACATAATATACTGTATTTTCATTGGTCAGGATCCGCAGGCTATAAATTGAACTCGATCCGAAGATGGCATTGGCTCCAAATGATTTCCTCACATATGAAGAGTATTCTTTTAGTATTATATATTAACTATAATTGGAAGGACTTACCGGGGGAGCATCTCCCCTTCCCCCGCCAGTTGTTCTCTCGCCAACTGCATCCCCAGCAGTGACGGCTTCGACCATTATTCTCTACGACTATTGTAATTCACCTTCATGTGCAGAGCAGTGACATACACCTCTTAATACCCAATACGAGTACCGTATTAATTAAGGACGTAAGGGACACACCCCTCCTTATTTCAATTACCAGGACGAACCTCTCCGTAATGTACATTTACAGGAACGCATCCCGCCTTTATGTGCATGTAGTATATTTGCAAAGGACCCAGGAACACATCCCGCCTTTATGTGCACGTACTATATTTGCAAAGGACCCAGGAACGCATCCCGCCTTTATGTGCACGTACTATATTTACAAAGGACCCAGGAACGCATCCCGCCTTTATGTGCACGTAGTATATTTGCAAAGGACCCAGGAACGCATCCCGCCTTTATGTGCACGTACTATATTTGCAAAGGACCCAGGAACGCATCCCGCATTTATGTGTACGTACTATATTTGAATAGGACCCAGGAACGCATGCCACCTTTATGTGCACGTACTATATTTACAAAGGACCCAGGAACGCATCCCGCCTTTATGTGCACGTAGTATATTTACAAAGGACCCAGGAACGCATCCCGCCTTTATGTGCACGTAGTATATTTACAAAGGACCCAGGAACGCATCCCGACTTTATGTAATCATGAGGACACACATATGTCAGAACACCTCAATCTGATATACATATAGTTTAGTAGTTTAGGTACTGACCTTTAATCCATTCCAACACCTAATCCATAACCGTCCACATTGCAACGCACACCAAAACATTAGATCACACATCCTTTCCCCACAATCAGCACCCTTGCATCCACACTCCATAAAGGCACGTAACTCAATGCCCTTCGTTCGTAAGCTGAGTGCGACGCGCCAGCTTATATAAACAAATAAAAGCACATATCCCGCCTCCAATATTAATAATCAATTATTAGTCAATAATACAATTTGATACCTAACACAATATAGCAGAAGATGCTGCAAACTTAGTATTACTATATTGTAAATATATAGTAGCGATATAATACAACTATATAGTAATAATATAGTTACAATATATCGACGATAATCATATTTAAATTTAGGCGCAATTTATGAACTTCATCATCTTCATAGAAAACTAAGACAGTGCAAATATCAAGTTGACCATAATGCTTGAAAATTTTAGTTTTAGTGGAAATACGATCTGTTAACAATTCATATGTTTATATAATAATTTAAGATTTAAACCGAATGTATTCAAAAATCACTTTAATATTTTGTCATGTCACCATTACTGTCTATCACATTCTGCAAACGTCAGGGCATGGACGTTACTAGTTGACTGTTTCTCCTGTAATTCATCCTTATTCCTTGGCCGAAAGTTCTCTTGATACATTAACTTTGTCATGCTTCCCCAAACGTTCTCTATAGGATTTAAATCCGGACTTTGTAAAAACTATGGCAACACATATCTCATGTTTTTCTATGAATTCTCGGACAATTTGTACGTGATGTACTGGACAATAAAATTATCAGTAGTTATCAGTAGTAATAACCCTAGGATATTAATAATTACGAAATAATTTTATCACAGTTTTCGAAAGCAAATTACTTGGAAACAGCCTGACGCCGAAGGCGGAGGGCTGTTGCCTTAAAGCAATGTGCTTGAGTAAGTTGTGATAAAATTAGTTTAAGTTATTTATCAATGACCGAGGGTTATTTGGTTAAAAATATTTGGTCACACGTGACTACAGATACACGAATTTAATTGGATTTCTAATTCAGCAAAAAAAAACGAGGTAATAGTGTTTAAAAATTACCGATAATTTTCATGAAAGCTTGCTGTTAATAATTAAACGAGTTCGAAGAACGAGTGCAATTTCCACAACAAGCTTGTAAGGAAATTTCCAAAAGGATTCTATGGGAATATAACTCATACGTAAAACAGGGACGTAATAACAATGCGGTTTCTATAGTTACGCATGTATTAATAACTGACTAATTAATAACACTTGTATTATCATGAAAATACCACGAACAAATGTCGGTCGCTGTCGCTATAGAAACCGCATTGTTATGATGTCACTGTTTTACGTATGAGTTATATTCCCATAGAAATGAATGCATGCTTCCATTTAATTTTACATGTTTATTTTCATCTCAAGATGTGAAACTATTTTCACATCTAGAGTAAAAAAGTATCAGTTTCATATATAGTAGGCCGTGGAAAAATTGCTACTTTCACATAACTATATGAGCAGAAAACATTTTTTGTCGTGTTCTCGTGTTGAAATACAATTTATTTCTACCCCAATCTTAGGAAAATGCACCTAGCCCTTCGGGCTCGGTGCATTTTCGTCGTTGGGGTTGAAATTTGTGGTATTTATAAAATCATTATCGTTAATGAGAACACCACTTGTTATATTACCCCTGGAAACGACTTTACAAACATTAGTTCTGATTAGTAATGATTTCAGTAATTTGCATTCCGACAGTGACAATTCATTTTGAATTAAATTGAACTTGAAAATTTTCTAATATCTAATGTTTTATAAATAGCAATATCGTAGAAAAAAATGCATTTCCCACTTGAGATGAAAATATGAAATGAAATAATGACTCGCCACTGGAGCGGCTCGTGAACAACTGGCGACTTACGAAAGGAAACGATGGTTTGATTTCTTCTTGCAAAATGTAGATACTATAATATTCCGATCTACAAAACAGCCATAATTTTGTATTGAACTAATTTTTTTTAAAGTACTTTTTTTAAATACAATGCATTATTTTTATGTACCCAAAAATAATCAGCAAATTTTATATTAATAGGAAAAATATTGTTAAAAAATACGTTTAATTTGATACCAAGAAGTATTTACTTATTAAAATGTTATACGAATAGAATTTTATAATTTTAATAGAAAAATACCATATACAGGTACTTTTGGATAAGTAAATAACTTGAAAAAACTCAACATAACTGTCAAAGACATGTTGTTGCAACATGCAATAATTTTCGTACGAGAGGGAATATTTTGCGAATGATATCTCTTCTGTGTAGCTTATTATCTACTATAAAGGAAACATCGCTTGGTGAAAAATAAAATTTAATATGTTATTTGGCCTTTATGTTGCAGTTAGGCATATAGTTTTGATTTTTACAGTGCTGCTAATTGATTCTGTAGTTTAGTTTTAGTTTTCTTGCTTTATGGGTTATTTTAGTTGAATTACACAGGCCGACATGATTGATAAGTGTCCTTAGTCCTTTGTGTATGTGTCTTTGTCCTTGAATTTGATAGCTAATACGGGTACGTTGATTCTGAATGTGAATTTGGTTTGAGCCCATCACGTTAAGATTATCCACAAAATTAAAAAAAGCCTGTGAGATATTTTGTACTAGAGCAAAGAAGTACCTGCATGATATTTCCTAAATTGCATTAAAATTATTTCTTTAAAATACTTGATACATCGATAGAAAATATGTTAGTATAATATTATGTTTATTTCATTTCAATGACAGCACTGTTTCATTTTCGCATCTGTCAAGGTTAACTTGATGGCATCGGCAGTTGTTTACGAAATAGTTAGTTAACGACAGTTGTTTGTAGCATCGAGTTGTGTTTTCTTTTCTGAGTGTTTAGTGCGTCATAATGTCATCAAGAAAGTGCAAAAATAGTCCTGATATATTTTGTTACGTGTGTGGTGATTTAACGATAGCAAAGCATCAACGAAACATAACAGAGTTTATCAAGAAAGCTTACCACGCTTACTTCGGTGTAAAGCTTGGTGATCAGGACAAACCTTGAGCTCCACACAAAGTGTGCTTTCAATGTGTCGAGCTACTGAGAAAATGGACAAAAGGTACACGTAGCTGTCTGCCCTTTGGCATTCCTATGATATGGAGGGAACAAAAAAACCATGGATACGACTGTTACTTTTGCTCCTGCGAAGTCAAGGGTTTCAATTCGAAAAATAAACATACTATTCAGTATCCTGATTTACCGTATGCTAAATGACCTCATGGACCAGGAATTCCCATTCCTCCACCTTTTCTTCACATCATCCAACAGCAATCATCAGATGAAAGTTCAAACGAAAAAAACGATGAAGATGAATTCAATCCTGATATAGACCAACCTCAACAGTTTATTCAAGCTGAAATAAATGACTTAGTGAAAGACTTGGGCCTATCGAAGGATGCTGCACAAATCTTAGGATCACGACTGAAACACAAAAATCTGTTGGCTCCAGGAACCACATGTTCGTGGTATAGGCATCGTGAAAAATAGTTCGCGGAATATTTCTCTCAAGAGGGTTCACTGGTGTATTGTAATAATATTCCTGAAGTAGTCATGAAACTGGGAGCTGACAATTACGATTTCACATCATGGAGGTTATTTATTGATTCTTCTAAGATAAGTCTGAAGGGTGTCTTGTTGCACAGTGGTAATACTTATGCCTTGGTGCCTGTTGCTCACTCCGTGCATCTCATGAGAATCTTGAGCTGTTGCTAAATACAATAAAGCATAGCGAATATTGTTGGCAACTCTGTGGAGACCTCAAAATAATATCCATGCTTTTGGGTCAGCAGTCTGGATTCACAAAGTATCCATGCTTTTTGTGCGAGTGGGACAGTCGAACACGAAATTTACATTACGTTAAGAAAGAATGGCCACTCAGAAAAAGACTTGTACCGGGACAAAAAAATGTGCTGCGTAATGCATTAGTTGGCCCAAAATTAGTTCTTTTGTCTCCCCTTCACATAAAGTTAGGATTGATGAAGCAATTTGTCAAAGCTTTAAATAAACAAGGTGACTGCTTTAACTACCTGTGCGACAAATTTCCTGCACTTTCTGAAGCTAAACTTAAAGAAGGAATTTTTGTAGGCCCTCAAATTCGAACCTTAAAATCGGACAGATTGTTCTAGAATACAATGACCCAGGATGAATCTGAAGCATGGAGTTCTTTCGTAGAAGTCATAGACGGTTTCCTTGGAAACAACAAGTCTCCAAACTACAAAGAAATTGTAACGAACATGGTCGAAAATTAAAAAAAAAACTGGGATGCAATATGGGTCAAACTTCATTTTCTGAATTCCCACGTTCACTCTTTTCCCGAAAATCTTGGAGGTGTCAGAGAGGGACAGGGAGAGTGGTTCCATCAAAACATAAAGGAGATGGAGAGACGTTACCAAGGAAGATGGGATATTAGAATGATGGCTGATTACTGCTGGACCTTGAAGAGGGACTCGCTCACAAAAATCCACAAAAAGAAAACTACAATACGCAGTTTTGAGGGAAAAAGAGAACGATGTTATTCATAAAAAAACTAACGATTGTTTAACGTAGATTATACTGCATTGTTTTTTTATTGAACTCAATTTTGCTGTGTAATTTTATATTAAATATAGTTTCAATAAATATTTTCTCAATATATTTGGCAGTTTCTATGAAAAATTACACACACACTTTTCCTGAAAGCCTGACGTGCTGGAAAAAAACTAAGCACAGATTCGTGATCAGCACACCCCATTTACTGTAGGACACCTATTAAACTAGAAACACTTTTTCATGAAAAATAATATACAGGGTGTAACAGAAATACGTGTGTTAATTTTAAACATTGGTAGAACTCGTTATATAAAATATTTTTTCTATATGGTATTTTTCAAAATTTGCAGGTTTTTTAAATATTTTTTTGCCCCCTAATTTTGACCGAACGAGCCGTTCTCAGGTACTGTCACTATAATTGTCAAGTGAAGTTTATTTCAAAATGCCAAACTTTTCTAATCAAGAATTAACAGATATTGTGTTGGTATATGGCCGAGCTTTTGGAAATGCCGCAGAAGCCCGAAGATTGTACAGTGCACAATATCTTAAACGTGTTTTGATTAACAAGCAATGATGTATCTTTATGACACCGTTGCCATCACAACAAAATATTTTATCGCTGCACACCTTTAACCATAGGCGAGTACGCGTTTTAGTAGATAAACTAGAACATATTTTAAATCAGTTTAACGTTGCTTTTTGAAAAAAAAACATATAGAAAAAATGTTTTATTTAACGAGTTCTACCAATGTTTAAAATTAACACACGTATTTCTGTTACACCCTGTATACATAGGCCTGTGTTATTGGTGAAGGTGCCGGGATGATTTATAAATTATTTTTGTGGATATGTAATGTATAGCGTTACTCACTAAGTACAATATTATTAATGATGAAATTTGTATTGCGTAAAATCTTATGTTGGTAAATAATACCTGGAATTATATATTTGCGAAAATCTAATTTTCTGATTTAATTAATTACAGACTTACGATATATTAAGTCCATATTAAGTCTATCATTTCATCTGTCCGCCGGATATCGTAATTGGCGAGTCAACGATTGTTTTTTGATGCCGGTTTAATTGACCGTTCCCCTTTATCGCTTCCCATTTGCCCTTTGATGTGCGAGCAGTGAGAAAATTCGGCGCATGCTGGCGCCGGCGATGAGCTCCGCGTTATTAACATCGCCGGAACGAGCGCAGGGGCGTACGAAGGCATAAAATTTTATCGCAAAAATGTAAATGGGAAGGGTCGGAACGGGGGGTGGGGGGTCATCGGAAAGTCGCCCCTTAACCGTCCACGGCGCATCCAAATCTAAATTACACGCGGCGGTATAAATATAACAATAAAACGGGACGTCGTATAATCCCGCCATCCCCCGCGCCCAACGAAAAGCAAATAAAGCAGTATATATTAAATAATGAGGGATGATAGACGGGGAGAGATGGAGAGATGAAGAGATGGAGAGAAGCCTCGTATATATATGTTTAGGAATATATATATATATATATATATATATACATACATATATATATATATATATATATATATATATATATATATATATATATATATATATATATATATATATATATATATATATATAGATGTGTGCGCGTGTGTGTGTGTGAGTGTGTGTGTGTAAAGGGGCATTGCATATTAATAACAGCGCGGGGTACTGAGGGGCGCATGAGGGTATCAGCCGGATTTATGAAATGAATCCGTCTGAACGAGCCGGGCCCGCTATCATGGCCGATAATGGAGCCGGAGTATTTTTATCCGCCCCGGAGCCGGCTCTGGGATTGGGCGAGTCCGGAGGCCCCGCGGAGCCCCATTGGCCCTGAGCCTGGGGCCCGGAGCCGCGCGTCGGTGGCGGGGGCAGATGAAAAAGCTGCGTAAAACTCCGGGCAGATTTCGGTGAGGCGCTCGTTTAGTTTTACTGGCACCAGGACGCGCTGTGTGAAAACTACGGAAACGGGGTTATAAGAGGGGGTGGGGGTCCCCTCTATCACGTTTAATAATGCACACGTCGGGATTATCGGGTTCACAATTAATTTCGGGAATGAAACTGTTCGCCAATAAACGTAAATAACGTTAGAAACTTACGCAGTTGATAATATTGCAATTAAGAATGCTTTAGTTTTTATATTTATTGCCTATGTTGAGTTTTTTGCAGCGCGGTATGTTGAGTTTTTTTGCATACATAATCAATAAAAATAATATAAACTACACAGGTTTTCCTAAGACCGCTCCTAAACAACCAGCGACGATTAATACAGGGCCTATTTGACCCCGGCTATCAGGCTGTCATGAGTTGGGCTTGTAAATTTGCCGATTTTTTCATTTACCGGTAATTCGGTTACTGAAAATTTGGCTACCGTTTTACCGGTAATCTACCAGTAAATTTTTTCCCGAAAAATAACATAACAATAGAAGTAGGTGGTAGGTACTGGATACTAGAATATTTGGTTCATGCTTCGCATATATTACAACGACAAATTCGTAATATTAATTAATATAAACAATTTATTTATTTAATGTTAAGTTTGGGTTTCATAGTACATTATTAATCATGAGTGTATAACCTCTTCGGGCCCACCGCTAAATTGATTATTAAATCTTCGTAGTAAATGAGACAACTTATTATTTTGGGTCCAAGTAACACCCTCCAGTAGGATTTTTTTATTTTTTTTGTCAATTTTTGGAAAAACTAAAGTATGTCACTAATGATACTTTGGGCCTTAAGCAAAACAAAAAAAAATCATATTGAACTTATATTTTATTGGTGAAATTGCGCAAAACAGTTTCAGTCAACGCTGCAGCATAAAAAAACTTTACAAAATAAGTACTTGGCAAAAGTGAGTTTCTTGCAGCCCGGATAGCGTCATTTAGATCGTGATTTTTGTTGATGTTTCATGAACTGCGGAAGATGTTTGTTCTCTTTCTTTCGAATCCTTTTCTCGGGAATTGCCTCTACCTGTCTGCGCTTTCTACTGGTCTGTGCTGTTTCCTCATCCTCACTGTCACTCGAATCTGAATTTTGCGGGTTTGTAGCAAGTCCTGACGACAAAAGTGCTTTCGCAATTAAAAAGACTCTTCATTCGGTAGTTTGAAATAACTCGATCAAGCAAATCAATGTCTACCATGTTTTCATTGTACGATTTTACATGAGATGGACGATTTATTTCAATGTATTTGTTGTCAACTTTTGACCAGCGCTTGCACAATCCCACAGGTTCTGTACCAAATTCCAAAGACCCGATATGAACTGGCTTGGAGTCGTACCATTTAACCAAAGCTATTTTATTATCCTCAGTAACAAGCATATCTTGGGAACCATGGCCAGATTTTTTCATTTGATTATCTGATCTGAAACTCACCACTTTTGGGATTTGATTTTTCATGAGAGTAACAGTGAGAGTAAACCCTCGAGCGAGAAGCGTTTCTATTAATGGTACTGACGTAAAAAATCTATCAGTAAAGACGGATACTCCAACTGGTAAAGTATCCTCAGGGCTGAGAACCACCCTTCCTCCACCATCTAATTTTTCTGGAGTAGGTACCAAGCAGGATTCCGTTATTTTTCCCTTTCCTTCATACATGAGGAAGTCCATTGGAATTCCTTTTGCCGTCGTCATCACAAAATTCTTGAGACCAACAGGATGTGGGTTTCCACGAACAAATGGTCCCATTCTTACCTTACCATGAAAGGGGATCATTTGTTCATCCACTGATATTTCATTTGTCCTTTCATTCTGTAGACACGCTTTTTGAATTCGGTCTAACATTGGCCTTATTTTCTAAAATCTATCATTTTCCCGGGCTTCTTTCAATACAGCATTGTCATTTACTATTTTTAAACGAGTTCGAAGTGCAAAAAACTGATTTCTGGAAATGTTTTTACAAATATTTGGTACTCTGGTATCCATTTGCCAGTACATTCTGATTCGTGGTAGGTTGTAGATGCCAATTAACATGTTGCATGCAAAGAAAACTTTCAACTGTGTCGCAGAAGTATCTAAAGACTTTCCGGTTTTATTTACTTCGTTCATGTTGGTCACAAGGGCCATGGATTCAAAGAAATTGTTTTCGAGATATCTGCTGAAATAACTTATTGGATCCGGAATGTTTTCAGGCAAAAGTTCAGCACGAACCGTTGGTGAATGTTTCACAGCAATTCTAGGTACAAAAGCACTTCGCTTCCATTTCCTTTTATTTCCCTTTGGTAGCAAGTGTACCAACGGCTGCTCGTCATCTGAAGAAGAGACTGTACCTCCAATTTGCCTCTCCTCTGCTTCATTTTCTTCACCACTTTCTGTGGTACTGTTACCGTCATCATCAGTTTCAGCTCTTTGCTCTAGCACACCTTCCTCCATCTAACCAATTTCGTCTTAATTTTCACTGTCATCATCAGGTAGTATATCACCATCAAGATCAGAGTCATCGAAGTTCCAATTATTATTATTATTATTATTGCAAAATGCATAATTAGTTTTCTTACCTTTTTTTATCACGTTTCGAACTGGACGCCATAACTGCATAAACACTGCTCGATTTTTAATGACCAGACACTCTAAAACACGTGCGATTCGATTGTGAATTTTTGTGCGCAACCACCTCACGCTTATCATATATGATACTGCTGGAAACATGGCCTAGTTCTTATTGGAAATAGCAAAAAAAAAGTTGAGCCGTAGTATCGTATATGATACGCGGGGTCCGAGGAGGTTATACTTTTATGAAGTTTCATACCTGAAACTCTCACACTTATAACAGCATTTAATAATAAGAAGAATGCTAATATTTATTAGGAGAAGCTACAAAACAAATTCATAAAAATAAATGAAGAATATATAAAAACGCCAACATTGAAATGTAAGGCAACAAATTTGATTCGTATAGATATAAAGGATATTCTTTATATATTAACATTTTTTAAGAAGTATGTTCGTAAAAACATTAATTAGTCCCAAGTTTTATCACCTAGAGCAGAGTTCTCAAACCTTTCATTGCCTTCGGAACCCTTCTGACTTGTGGCATTTCTAAAGGCACCCACGTAATTAAAATAAATAATTATTAAGTTTAAGGTTTTATCCATAAAATGCCAATTATGTATTTAAGGTTGTTATATTATTATATTTATAATAGTACTTACTGGTAATTAATTATTTTTGTCTGGCTAGTTTCAGAGTTTGTTTTTAAAAAAACCGAAACTAGTCAGGCGAAATAAAATAAATAAATAATATAATACAATAAAAATAATTATTGTACTTACTGGTAAATAATTATTTTAATTTTATTATATGATTTGTTTATTTTATTTCGCCTGACTAGTTTCGGTTAAAAAAGAAACATGATCAGAATCTGTTTTTTAAAAAACAGTAACTAGTCAGACGAAATAAAATAAATAAATAATAAAATAAAATAAAAACAAATATTTACCAGTAAGTACTTTTATAAATATAATAATATAACAACATTAAATAATTATTATTGAAATTTGGCTTTATTCATTATTAAAAAATTCTAATCAAAATAAGTAACAAAAAAATAAAATCTAGAATTAGTAACATATTTACGAACGAATTTAAATTCAAATCACACAATAATAGTAATATACTCTGATTTTTCTAAACTGGCGTGCACGTCATCAATCAGCTGTGCGATGAGGTTTTTTCGTACCAACGTGATTGATTTCGAAAATATGCATAACAACAGTTTAAGAATCGAAATAAATCTGAGGATCATTTGTTACATAACACTGATCACCGGTGGTTATAAATAGGTAATCGGTGTATTAACAGCGGTCACAATTTTCGCCTGCCAATCATGTAATAAATCATGTTATGTTGGCCGACCTGATATTTTTTCGGCGACGATGCCAGATCTTTTTCACTAACACATGGTCATACATGTGTGCATAACCAAACTTCTTTGACCTTTAACTTGTTACATTTGACTTCGTTACATATTTCACGTTTCTTTTGCCTGCAGCCGGGAATCGAATCTAACCTCAAGATTTTTGTCGCTGTCAGTGTTGGACCCGAATACGGTGCAAACTCTTTTATATTTTACCATTGTAGATGTTAAACCATAACCACAAGATTGATATCTGTACGAAAAACGGCAGAGAAGTCGACGATTTTGATACGAACTGCGCACTGTCGCACAATATTGCACGGGCGCAATAGCTGATTGCATCCATTTCTAAATACCCAGGACAGCTAGCAACCTTGTAAAATTGTGTCGTCATTATTATGATTATTATTTTGATGACGTGCACGCCAGTTTATAAAAATCAGAGTATACCAGGCTCGGCCTGTTATTTTGATTTTCAATTGTCACAGTAAAACGTTTGATTATTGCTGTATTGTTTTCAATTCTTATCGATTTAATGATTACTGTTGATAATTAAATTATTTCTGTCAAAATTGCAATGATTAATCTCCAAATATTTAATTGTAAGTTCAAAGAAGGCAAATTATAATTTTTAATAAAATTTGAGTTATTACTCTTAAAATGTCAAAGACTATATTCAAGTTTTAAGGTCAAAATTTCAATTATTACAGTCAAAGCTGCACTTATTACTGTCAAAATTGTATATATTACTGCCAAAATTGCAGTGATTACTGCCAAAATTGCAATGATTTCTGTTTAAATTCCAATGATCATTTTTTGTATTATTTTAGTTATTCCTGTTCATATTAAAAAAAATATCGTCAACATTTTGATAGAATAAAAGCATTGATTGGAGTATTGGAATAAATGTTTGTTTTTTAATCAAAAGTCAATGATAAAATCAAATAAAAAAATCAAATAAATCATGATTTATTTGATTTTTATGATTTTTGAGTAAAAGTTTTGATAAAATAAAATAAATCAATTTTTAAAGATAAAATTCTTATTACCTTATCCATTTCAAATGCAAATTCAAAGATTACAGCAAAATTTTAATTTTTGATGAAATTTGAGTTATTTCTTCTTAAATTTCAAAACCAATTTTCAATGTTTAATGATAAAATTTCAATTATTACCATCAAATGTAGACTTGTGACTGTCAAAATAGCAATTATTGTCCTTATTCCTATTCAGGAATTACTGTAAACAATTAAATAATTTCTTTCATAATTGCTTTGATTACTCGTCAAACTATTCAATGCAAATTTAATGATTAGTATCAAATTTAAATTTTTGGTAAAGTTTCAGTTATTACTTTTTCTTAAAATTTCGACTATTTTCAATTTTTAATGACATAATGTCCATTAAAACCTCAAAGCTGTCAAAATAGGAATTATTACTGTAAAAATAACAATTATTGCTGTCAAAATTACAATTATTACTATCAATATTACAATGGTAAACTGCCAATAAGTTAATTCTATTGAAATGTCAAAGATTACGTATTATAAAAATTTCTGTTACTGATACTGATGCAGTTCTGCCTTTCAATTGTAACATTTTCAATTGTTACAGTAAAATATTTAACATTTACTTATGTGTAATATAACATATAGTAACAAATACTAATACATAAATAATTATAATTATATAATTATATATATATATATATATATATATATATATATATATATAAGTTACCTGCGGTCACAAACAATCAGCTTCTTTATTATTATATAAAGAGTATGATTTAAGACGGATGCATATGAGCGCATCAAACGCATTATATATTATCTTTTATTGTTCATTTATAATAAAGTTATATTACTAACAGGTTGGCCTTGCCACCACGCACTCTATATTCGTATTCCGTACTAACAACATATTAAATTGTAAGTTTTAAAATAAAAGTTCCTTTTTTTAAAACCTACGTTTCGGCCCGTGATACGTATTTGGCGCAGTCGGCAACGGATTCCCAAAATTTAACAATTTGAGCGAATATCAAATTTGTTAAATTTTTCGTTAACGAATTAATTGGGATAGAACCAGCGAAGACTACAGGACTCCGAACTTCGAGACACCTCAGCTTCGCATCGAATCTACAAGCATCGAGGACCCAGGCAGGATTCCAAACATTGAAACACCGCCCACGTCCAGCTTCGCAAATTCAACCTTCACGGCGCCGGATGGATGGAATATTTGCACTGTGAGTACATAGATTGTTTCGAGTGCCTAAATTCAATTGTCCATTTAATATTCGTTTTCGTCATTCGGCTAATGAATGCACGAGACATTGTTGAGACAAATTCGGACATCGAATTGGAGTTGTCAATTCCCTTATCTGATCATCGAGATCGTTCCCTTTCCCCAATAAATCGTCCACAAAATCCCACATTAAACATGGCATTGAAATCAGAATATTTGGCTATGATTCCCGATCTCTACGGCGAGACAGAATTATTGTCGCGTTTCGTTGAAATCAGCGAAAAATTGGTAAACAAATTTTATAACACAGCAGATCCCACGGACTTTCTAAATGAGTATTTAATGTCGACCATTCTGTCGAAAATTAAAGGAGAAGCGGCAGTTAATATTTTATCAAACAGGATCACCTCCTGGCAAGAATTGAAAACAGCCTTGTTGAACGCGTATGGCGATAAAAGAGACCAGTATAGTCTAAATTTTGAAATAACTAATTTAAAACAAAATTTCACTGAAACCCCATTCGAATTTTATAATAAGGTTCAACACTGAATTTGCAAGTATCATATATAAGGGCTCATATCGCAACTCAACAAGAACAACATTATCTAATTAACTTTTTTTATGAAAATGCATTGCGCGCCTTTCTCCGTGGTTTAAAAGAACCAATTGGTGCACAAATTCGTCCAAGGAAACCACTTAATTTAAATGCTGCTTTGAATATTTTAACTAACGAGTTTCAGTTAGATATTACTGTGAATAAACCCAATTTTAATAAAGTAAGTCCACGTTTCCCCAATACCTTTAGAAGTAATTATCCCGTAAGAGTTCCTAATAATAATGTAAATAATAATTTTCCCCGAAATAAATATAATGTTCCTAAATTTAATAATTTTACACGACCTCCTAATGGTAATCATAATATTCCAAAACCAAGCTTTGTTAATCAGAGCGTCGGCCCCAGTCAATCTAGACCGACACCCCAATATAGACCCACACCTATGTCCGTGTCTACACAAAATTAAAATTTACCAAATCAAAATAGAGGTTACCAAGGTCGGCCAAATAATTTTATTTCGGAGGAATTTGTAACGGTCCAGAAATAGCGTTGGCAGAAACTGCACTTTAATAATTACTTGGCGTATAGACCTGCACGATAGACAACCGTGCTCGCATTTTTTTTTGTTGTGGTGACGCGTTTCCCCTGTGAGCGATTTTTAAATTCGCCGGCGAGACGCCGCCATGTGCAGAACTCAATTGACTCGTGTCCAGTACAGACCGTGCCAGAAGGACCGTTGAAGATAAGGGTATCACCATCCGGTTTACGGGAATAATCAACGGTTCTCAGCTAACCACCCTTGAGGGGATTGAGGCACCGAGTACGGGGCAGAGAACTAAAACGCTCATAACACCTGAGTAAGTAGTTATTTCTTTTCCGTTTCTTGAAGCCACGTGTCCGGCCATTTTGACTAAGGCCATGTGCTTTGTAGGCGTTTGGCTACGGGCTAAGCAGCTCGGCCAAAACCATTCTTGGCTGGAGGCCGCGAGTCGAGCACCAGGCGTCCACGACGCGAAACCGCCGACATCCCGGAGCTGAACCCAGCCACCGACGAGACCACCAGAACACAGGCCAGATCCCAATATATATATTTTTTTTGTGTGCTCAATTGAGCCAGATCGTTTATTCTTTTGTGTATAAGTTGCGTGTACGTGTTTCGTGCCGTACGTGTTTTGCGCTGTGTAAGAGAAAAGTTGCTCCGTCGGCCCTTTCAATCGCGCGATTTGGAGCTTACTATATTCGGCCGAATAGAGCGAGCCCTGCGCGAAAGGGTGGCGTTCGGAGGTATTTGTTTTCAGGAGCGCAGACACGGTGTCCGTCGTTTGTGTGTGTGAATAAACGCCGATATTACACTACAAACTCACACCTGTTATTTTTTGTTCCCCCCGCGTTTTCTCATTCAGTTCAGTTACAGTTTTCTATTCTCACTGCGAGATTTAAATCTGGTGGTGTTGGCGCCAAACGGTCAGCGTTGTGACAGTTCGTGATTTCTGAACTTCGCTGACTGTCTGTCGTCCACCCACGCAGGTAGGGTGGAGCCACCCTTTGCGACGAAGTAGCAACGAGGTAAAATTACGTGGAGCCTTTTTTTAACCCCCCCCCCACTCTCTGACACCGAGAGCCTGGCCCTCGTCACTACTTCGAAGGGACCCTCCACTCGCTCCACGGCCTAACGCGCCGACTGCCCTTCAGGTACGTCACAAATTATATAATATCGACGAGGAACCAAGCACGGAACCAAATGTTCCTAAACATCCTTTTTTAGCCTTAGAGGGTCCGTCAAACGACCGACCCGAATAGAATTAAGTAGTATAAATAGTAATGAAACTCGTCTCCCGTATGTAACCGATCCATTAAATAATTTAAAAATATTAATTGATACAAGTAGTAAGGTCATTTGTAAATCCTAAAATTGGATACAAATTGTTCCGAAAACAAATCAGAACCGACCCCTTTCAAGTGTCCAGCGCACATGGCACTACTTATGGAAGGTTTAGCACTACTGTACCACTAAAACGGTTATTTAAATCAAGAGAAGCGAATATAAAATGCTTTATTTTCGACTTTCATTCAAACTTCGACGTATTAATTGGAATCGATAATTTAAAATATTTAAATGTAAATATTAATTTATCTAAAGGTGAAATAAATACACCTGACTGCGATATAAAAATAAATTATAGTAGAATTCGTGGAGACCCGGACGATAAGTGTAAAGTATCGCCCGGTGCTCGCGAAGAAATTAATTGTTTTAATTCCCAGGAAATTACGGGTGTACAAAAGGTACTTGTACCTGGGAGATTCGAACAAATTATTGAAATAGATATCGCAAATATAAAAAACGGTGATGTAATAATCCCGTATTCAAAAATCGATTCTCTGGAAATACCAGAATGTATTACTACGGTAAATAATTATAAAGCAATTTGTACAATAATTAATTCGTCAACAGAAGATCTCAAAATTTGGGTTACTAGACCATTAGTTGTTGCTCCAATCAATGAATATGATTGTCAGCAGTTGGGCTCAACCCACCCCGATCTTAACCTGTTGAAAAACAATAATGTACAGTTTAATAATTCTCAAATTCGCAATGAGCATATGAATAGCGAAGAGAAAAAAGTTATAATGAATTTAATTAAGGAATATTCCGACATATTTCATGTCGATAATAATAAGTTAACCTTTACAAATAAAGTCAAGCATCAAATTAAAACCACGGATGAATTACCCGTGTATAGTAAATCATATCGTTATCCCCAAATTCATAGGGAAGAAGTTAGGAAACAAATAAATAAAATGCTTGACGATAAAATAATAAGACCGTCGCACAGTCCATGGTCTTCGCCAATATGGGTAATTCCCAAAAAACTAGACGCATCTGGTAAGCAAAAATGGCGAGTAGTAATTGATTACCGCCAATTAAATGAGAAAACAATCGGTGACCGTTATCCCTTACCGAACATTAATGATCTACTCGATAAATTAGGGCGTTCTCAATATTTTACGACCCTTGATTTGGCATCTGGCTTCCATCGTATTGAAATTGAAGAAAGTGACACTCCCAAAACAGCTTTTAATACTGAAAATAGGCATTACGAATTCATGCGTATGCCATTTGGGCTGAAAAATGCTCCAGCTACTTTTCAAAGAGTCATGGATAATATCCTGCGAGGAATCCAAAATGAAAAATGTCTAGTCTATATGGACAGCATGTTAATCGTTTAAGAGAGGTGTTCGATCGTTTAAGAGAGTCAAATTTTAAAATTCAACTCGATAAATCTGAGTTTTTGAGAAAAGAAGTGGCTTACCTTGGCCACATTGTTACTCCTGAAGGTGTAAAACCGAATCCGGATAAAATAAAAGTTATACAAAATTATCCTATTCCAAAAACTACGAAACAAATTAAAGGCTTTTTAGGTATCCTCGGTTATTATCAAAAATTTATTCAAGATTTCGCTAAATTAACTAAACCAATGACTAAGAGACTAAAGAAAAATGCAATTATAAATGTAAATGATTCGGATTACAAAAATAGCTTTAATTTATGTAAAAATATTCTTATTAACGAACCACTCTTACAATATCCAGACTTTACTAAACCGTTTAATTTAACAACAGACGCGAGTAATTTCGCTGTCGGAGCTGTTTTGTCACAAGGAATTATTGGTAGCGACTTACCAATTGCATACGCGAGTAGAACATTAAATGAATCAGAAATAAATTACTCCACAATTGAGAAGGAGCTTTTGGCAGTTATTTGGGCCACGAAATATTTACGACCATATTTATTCGGGCGAAAATTTAAAATAATAACGAATCATAAAGTAAGTTAAAAACTTACCAGATGGCGAATCAAATTATCAGAATATGATTTTGAAATTGTATATAAACAAGGCGTATTAAATAAGAATGCGGACTTCCTGTCTAGGCTAGAGATAAACGTTCACGACGAAAACAAAGACGCAAGCGGATTTTACTTAAGGTCATTTGATGAAGGTCTGCTTGATAATCGAGAAAATGCACAATGCACAGAGTCATTAATGGTTGAAACTGGGGAACCACACGAAATTGATAATGATAACATTAATAATGAAAATGATAATCATACAGTACATTCAAATATTGAAAATCCAATCATCACAATCCCTGTAATAGAAAAATCAGTCAATATCGGAGATAACCAAATTTTTATATCAGAAGTAAATTATACCCCGGAAAACCCAAAGTGATAAAATTATTCGATAATAAAAAAATGAGACTAGTTGTGCAATTCTCTCAATCATCATTCGTAAATGATGTATTTAAATTCGTGAAACAATTCATAGTCCCAAAGGTAAAATATTGTCTATATTTTGAGAGCCCGATTTATGAGAAATTCTGTGTAACCTTACAAACTTATTTTAAGTACTCTCAAATAAATTTTGTTAGATGTACCGAAAAGGTAAAGGATGTTGAAGATAAGGACGTCGTTTTTACTGGCCTGATATGCGCTGTACTATCCAAGAATATATCAATAATTGTGAAATTTGCTTACTTAGTAAATATGAAAGAAATCCATTAAAATCAAAATTTAATTTAACTCCAACACCGGTAAAACCGTTTGAAATCGTTCATATCGATAGTATTTCTTTAGAAGGATCCAAATTCCTTACACTAATAGATTCATTTTCAAAATATACTCAAATTTATAAACTAAGTTCGTATCAAGCAATAGAAATTGCAAACAAACTAATTGTATTTTTCAGTCACCACGGTATTCCTAACCAAATAATTGCAAACAATCATTTAGAGTTTAAAAATTCAATAATTAAAGAATTATTGGAATTACATAAAATTAAATTACATTTTATCAGTTCTCAGCACCCAGAATCAAATGGGATGGTTGAACGTGTTCATTCCACAATAATCGAACACATCCGTCTGTTTAATAATCAAGACCTATACAAAAAGGAACCGATAGGAATCAAAGTTAATTATGCAATTCTTGGATACAATAGCTCGATTCACTCTACTGCCAAATTTACGCCATTAGAGGTAATCACTGGTCATATGGATACTCCAGACCCAGGTAATATTAATGAAAATACTAGAATTATTAATGATTATATTATGAATCATAAACGCAAAGTAAAATTAATGTACGACAAAATAAATGAGTGTACACAAATTAATAAAGAAAAAACTATTAATAAAAGAAATGAGAGCCGCGAAAATTTGCCTAAATACCAACAGAAATATTTGTAGCAAATAGGCAAAACAATCTAAGACGAAAAATAAATATAAGAAAGAATAATTACAATGTATCAATCCAGAACTAAAAACTGCGAGGATAAATACTCGACACCATAATACCGTCGAGAAAATCCACCTAATATTAAAAGACCACGCTTAAAATTCAAGCAGAAAACTGATCAGATTAATTTATAAGAAATCAATTATAAAAATTGTCGAAACTATGTGAATAATGGAAATGGTAGAGAAAATATAGAAATCAAAAATGTAAATGAAATACAACACGACTTGTTCCTTGCTCCAAGAGAGTTTTCACTAGCACACTGTGTTTCTACCGATTTACATATGAACGCTGGCATAGCGTTGCAATTTAAAGAATGATTTGGTAGAATAGAATTACTTAAATCCCAAAAACCTAAGGTCAATTCACTGTGTTTCTTAAAAGAAGAAGGACGGTACATAATTTATTTAATAACAAAACAAAATTATTACGATAAACCAAGTTACGAAAATTTATTTAACACTTTAATAAAAATGAAAGAATTTTGTCAATTAAGGGGCATCACCCAATTAGCTATACCTAAACTAGGTTGCAGTTTAGACAAACTAAATTACGAAATTGTAAAACCTATGATTGAATACGCATTCAAAGATTCAAGTATTAATGTCCACATTTACATTGGCGAAAATAAAATGAGTAATTCTCTTCCAGGTCGATCCTCGTCTCCTTGACGCAGGCTACTGTAATAAAGAATATTTCTCAATTTGAAAAGGATTTCGATAATTATAATAGAATATTAAATTTCACTCGCGAAGCGATTGATAATAAAATTAATAATTTCCGCATACATAGTATGTCGTGAAATAAAAACCGAAGAGGCCTAATCGACGGACTAGGCACTATTGTAAAAACTGTAACAGGAAATTTAGATGCCAGAGACGGTGAACGTATTGATGCAATATTAAATCATTTAAAAACTAATGAACACCACATGGCAAATCAGCTAAAATACGGGTATAGTATAAGTACCCAATTAATTAAGAATTTTAATAATACTATCAAAAGTATTGAACACAATGAGTCGAACTTGAGGTCGAGGGATCATGCGATTAAGTGCGATTTTGAAAGGTGAAGTTGATCACCAACACGTCTCCTATACAAAAGATTTGTTTAACCAATTAATCATATTTTACACTATTATTCTAAATATCTTCAAAAATATCGAGGACTCAATTTTGTTCTGTAGAGCCAAAATCTTGGGCCCCAGTATTTTTGATTCGAAAGATTTATTCTCTGAAATTAAGAAAATATCATACTTTATAACCAACAATTACCCTTTGAATTAAAATCTGATAATATTCTAGATTTCGAATCCATGATTAATGTTAATTGCAAAATTGAATCAATGCGAATAATTTATTTCCAGTCTCTCCCAATAAATTATGAGCTTAATCTTGAATTGTACTATTTAAATCCAATTCCCTCTAAACAATCGACCGAGTTTGTCACAATAATACCGAAGGTCAAGTATTTATTGAAATCAAATTGTCTCGAGGTGCAAAATACTATCAGTGTCCAAGTTACCTGATTACGAACTACAAGGCCGAATGTGAAAAACAAATTCTTTTAAATAAAAACTACGATAAGTGTCAATACACTAATCTCAAAATCGACAAAAATCACTTTGAGATAATACCGATAATAAATCAATATCTGGCCGTATTCGAAACTCCAGAAGAACTCAAATTCCGCTGCAAGGATGAAACTGAAGTGAAAAAACTTACTGGAATCTACCTAATCAGGAAAGAAGACTGTTTGCTCTTCTTTAGAAATCGAGATATTAATCATCACGGCCCAACATTCGGGAGCCCTGTTGTTATCAATGGCAACAACATGCTCCTGTATAAATCAAACTATACAGGGTTCAAAATAAATTTAGACAAACTTAATTTAGAAGATGTTCCAGTAATCCAGCAGCTACCACTCGATTTGGAAACCCCAGAGTTCTACACCCCGAGTGTTTGGACCACCTTCCTGTACGTCGCCATCGTCGGAGTCTTAAGCTACATAGCTGTAAGAAAAATTAGAAGAAGGCGACAACAAGGATCAACAACGGACCCAAATCTTCAACTCCCAGGCGACGCCAGAATCTGAGGGATGAGGAGTTACCTGCGGTCACAAACAATCAGCTTCTTTATTATTATATAAAGAGTATGATTTAAGACGGATGCATATGAGCGCATCAAACGCATTATATATTATCTTTTATTGTTCAGTTATAATAAAGTTATATTACTAACAGGTTGGCCTTGCCACCACACACTCTATATTCGTATTCCGTACTAACAACATATTAAATTCTAAGTTTTAAAATAAAAGTTCCTTTTTTTAAAACCTACGTTTCGGCCCGTGATACGTATTTTATATATATATATATATATATATATATATATATATATAAAATATATATAAACCATCTTTATTGGGCTATCGACCCCATGGGGTCTTTCCGCCTTGTCTAACCTAATACATTATACATTACATTATACATTATATAATTATTATTGTAAATTTAAATAAATTAGCCTATATTCTTTATTAAACAATTCTAAACAAAATAATTACTGGAAGGAAAATCACATAACTGGCTAAACTGACTGGTTTTGCTTCGCACCCTTCACACTATGTAACACTAGAGCAGAAGCTATTTTTATAACAAAACCTAAAATTAGTAACACATTTACGATCGAATTTAAATTCAAAACACAAAATAATATTAACACCAGGCTTGGCCTGTTATTTTAATTAACTTAGAAGTTATGTAACAATAAAATAACTAATACTAATGTATTATTACTTTAAATATAAAATTCAAAATAAATAATAAATTAAATCACATTAATCACTAGGCTGGGCCTGTTTTTTTATTGCAAATCATATTTATGTCTGGAAAAATAGGAGAAATTTGTAAGCACATGTCATCTTCTGCATTTGGTTTTTGTTGCAGTGTACAGAGAAAATGATCTCTCGCAGACATAAGTGGAGACGAAAGACATCAAGTAATTTACAGCTCTTTTAGCAATTTTGGAATTTTCATGCAAAATTTGAAGCAAAAAATGCATAATATCAACTTTGTTAAATTCTATTTCTTACTGAGAGTCAGTCGATAAATCGATAATTTGTTTTGGTTCTTCAACTGATAACTGATAATTACCACAAGCTTTTTCAAAAGGGCTTTGAATCCAAGATAGGTCTTCTTTTTCAAAATCAAAATACTCCTGAAACGATTGTTGCAAATCTGATAAGTGCAGCAGTATATTATCTTGTAAATGTTTATTCATTTTAACGTTATTAGCATAATTTCATGTAAATTAGTAAAAAACTCAGTATTTTCCTTTAAAATGCACCTGACCAAATTTGTTATTTGAGAATATTAGCATTAATTTTATTTTGTACTTTAGAATTCGAAGATATTAATATTTTTTGCTTGAAAAGAGACAACATACAAATAAATTATATAAATATATAAATAAATATATCTGCGAGAAATGCTATTTTCATTATCCAATCTATATCATTTAATTAGTAAGATAATTCAAATACATCTGTAACAACCACTTTTATGTGATTGGTCCTTAATTAATTAATTAATAAAAGGAGGAGCTGATGGAGCGGTTAATTCACAATGGAGAGGGGATTATTAAGGCAAGCCGGCGCATGTTGGCGGGGCGCGCGCCAGATAGAGGCAGCGGGTTGAAAAGAGAGACAAAAGGGACGCTGCTTGGGGTGAACTCGGAGCGGGAACAGTTGACTCGGGGGCGTAAAAGAATTAGGACGAATCTGATAATACCTTCTCGGTGAATGTGTGTATATGTGTGTGATCTATTGGATTAATTCGAGTATGGCAATAATTAAGGTCTGTGCTGAATTTTATATCTTGCCGGAATATACCCGGAAAGGATTGTGGAGCTTCTGTATTAATATACAGAGCGGCGTCATAATAATGACGTGAGATGAATACGGGGTGTTCCATATAAGTATCGCTTCATTGGCATGTTATGCGTACCGATATTAAAGAGGGTGCGAGATGATTGTTTAAGCCGCACGTTGGCGCCCTTACAAGCATGCGCCAAATTATAATAGATTGTTGAAGCCGCACGTTGGTGCCCTTACAATCATGCGCAAAATTATAATAGATTGTTGAAGCCGCACGTTGGTGTTCTGACAATCATGCGCCAAATTATAATAGATTGTTGAAGCCGCACGTTGGTGCCCTTACAATCATGCGCCAAATTATAATAAATTGTTGAAGCCGCACGTTGGTGCCCTTACAATCATGCGCCAAATTATAATAGATTGTTGAAGCCGCACGTTGGTGCCCTTACAATCATGAGCCAAAGTATAATAGATTGTTAAGCCGCACGTTGGTGCCCTTACAATCATGAGCCAAAGTATAATAGATTGTTTAAGCCGCACGTTGGTACCCTTACAATCATGGGCCAAATTATAATAGATTGAATAGATTGTTGAAGTAGCATAAAAATGCTCTTCCAATCATGGGATGTAAAAACAATAGCGCCAGATTATAATTAATAAGCGTTAAGTTTGGAAATAAATATAGGTATGAATGAACATGCGGAAACTATATGCGCCTCGATATAATGCGCAATGTGTACACATATTAGGGAATTCAGTTACAATTAATTAGACATTAGATTTGAGAGTAGTTAATTGTATTGCATCCAGAACCTGTATCCCAAATAGAAAATCGTATATTAGAATTGACTTTAACAAAAATTGTACTGTTTTCAAATACGCTATTACCGTCCGACTAAGAATGTATTACGAATGTCTGTTGGAATAAATGGCGCCAAAATTAGAATGGGTTTTGTGATTGAATGTGTGTTTTAAATGGGTATGATTGGTACGAAATTAATTAGAAGAATTGGCCCAGATGAATGATCAAATTCAGTAAAATGGTTAAGTTTTGTAATTCTGCAATCCACTGCGATGACAACAGAAATCCTAGCATTCTAGGCAGGGGGTTGTGAAGGGCGGAAAGCCCTCTGGTAAGTTGTGATTCCAATTAAATTATATTTGGTGTATTAAAAGGCTTTATTATTTATATGAACTCGTGACCCGGCAATGGAATGCGAAATCAGGGGATCCTGTCTGATTGGGCCATCTTGACAAGTCACGTGGTGGTAATGTAGACCCAATAAGTAAGTGACGCATGAGTAATTAGAATATGTATACGCCCATATTATTATATGATTGGAGAGCAATTGAAAATGGCGAAAAATTTGTACGCCCAGGAATTGTGCTCCTAACACATGTTCGCTTAACAAAATTCATATTTCATCTTTTAATTCACTAAATCCAAATCCAGATTCTGCACCCTGCTGCACTACGCAGTTCCCAGAGAATTTTTACAGTTCCATGGTAATTGTTTGCGGAACCATTGAGTATCTTCGCGGAACCCTACGGTTCCGCGGAACACAGGTTGAAGAACGCTGACCTAGAGGATCTAATTTTGAAGCAAAATAACCCTGCTGCTAAAAATACTCTCTCGGGTTCCACACTCGCCGGTCGGATGGTAATTAAATTATCAAATACTCCTTGAATGGACTTCTCTCTTGTCGTAAATACTCCAATTCTTTTTTTATTACTAGTTTCAACTGCTTGATATTCGTTTCGCATCCAGATGTTGTATTTACCGAATTACCGGTAACAAAATTTAATTTACCGGTCAGAATTTTGAAGGTGTACTTTACCGGTGAACCGGTAAACCGGTAATCCGGTAGACCGGTTTACCGGTATTACAAGCCCTAGTCATGAGCCACATCACTGAAAACTTTCAGAAAAACTATGAAAGCCTTTAAAAATTTTATGAAAAAAATAAAAATATGTGATATATTGTGGATTTTTGATATCTCATTCTAAAATATATATATATTTCTCTGAAATCTTTATCAAAACTTATTAAAGTTAGGAACATTAAGAAACTCCATTGTAAAAAAATATAAATCCTGTGAAATTACTAGAAATAATGAGAATGTAAAAAGTGCAAAATGCATGACAAAAGCATTTGAAAATACATGATTATACAGAAACGGGTTCAAAATGAGGACAAATTTCAGAAAATCTCAAAAATTAGTCTCCTTAAACACTGAAATCGGAATAATGAGATGACGTAAAGATCGTAAAATTATCGATTATAAATGTCGAATGTAGGAAAATATTATCCTTTAATACTTTAAAAAATCAGAATAATTTCAGGAAAACATTAGAGATATACAAGATATACAGGATGTCCTAGTTTCATGTCCTAGTGTTATCAGAAAAGTTTCAAAAATTTAATAGTTGTCTGCCATTGGCGAAAAATCAATTTTACGCTCTAGCTTAATTAATTGAATTTACATTGAAATAATATTTTATAGAAATGAAGGTACTTTTTGAGTACAATTAAAATATGTTATTAAAACTGACGTATTGTAACAGCCCCCTTGCCGTCGCGTACGATGGTGAGGGTTTTGTTAACAATAATATTTAACACGGGTGGTCCAGGTCCACTTTCAATTGTCACGGTTTTCGACGACGAGCATATCAAGGAGAACTAAATAAATATGGTTTTCTAATAATAGATTTATTTACCCCAAAAAGAAAATTAAAACAAATGTAAATTAAATTAAAGGAAATAATAATAAACTCTGTAACGGGTCTCGTAGGCAGCCAAGCGAACACCATTCTCGTTCGGACGGCTACGAAATTCGGTAACGGGTCTGGTAGGCAGCCAAGCGAACACGGTTCTCGTTCGGACGGCTATGGGGTTCTGTAACGGGTGGCTGTGTCGGAAGGGCCTAGAAATATATATACACAAGCAAATACAAGGTTAACGGACGGCGGACGGCAGACTGAATGTCGGAGAGCTTATACTCGTTCTGACAAGCGTCTGGCACAATATTTTCTCAAGCGTGCCGATGCCAAGCTTCTAGCGTCATGCAGGACGACAGCTAGATGTTAGATGGCGAAACGGTACTGGTTATTCCTCGGTAAAACCGGCGTATTTGTACGGGCAATGCCCGCATTCCGGAGTGACGTATTTCGGAGGGGAACTTATTATGGGAAGGGGGCGCACGCGCACGAGATTCTAATGGGGAACATCTGTTCTCCAATCAGGTCACGCGTGCTGCATCTTGTCGCGTGATTGCATTATGGTGCAATTAATTGAACGCGACAAGATGCGACGTTACAGTATTCAGTCATGGATATTGACTGAATACGTCTTTATATTGAGATTTTGACAAAAATATTAATGAGCTGACATTCCATATCGCGGAAATTCGACATATGTCATTTCATTTCTATTTCATTTCTCTCTATTTCATTTACCCTGAGCACGCGAACCATCATAGAAAACGCGATACTTTATCCGAAAAAGCAAAAGTCATTGTATGCTATCGTCGTTAGCACTATAGCCAATTATGTGCAATTTCATTCACATGTTTTACATCATAATGTTTTAATAAATAAAAAATAGTATCTGTCAAACCCCTGTTAATAACATACTTCAATTGGCATAATTAAACGGCAAAATTTACTTTGATAATGTCAAAATATCAGCATATTAATTAAACGAGCTCGAGAGTAAAATTCAAAATGCATTTTTTTGTCAAATGCGGTCATAGCACTAACTTTTTTAACTTTTTTTCGAGGTACAGGCCTCATGTTTATCTGATATTCAATCAGCACAGATATTTTATTGTCCGTACATTATTCTGCCTTGGCTCCTTTTGATTTTTGTTCCTATGGGGTTACAAAACCCCAACAAAAATATAAATTATTAAAGAAGATTGGTAAATCTAAATGTAAGTGTGTTTCTTGGATGAATAATGTCTCTATGTAAATAAATGATTTGTGCATAATACAGTCTATTCGATAGCACTCGGCTACTTGAGAATTTGTCTCTAAGTCTCTAAATGTAGCTCACAATTTTAGGTCACAATTAATGCGCTACCTACTAGCGCTGGATATCTCCTTCAACTGTTAGATCATGTGTTAGGCGGAAATTGCACACATAAAGATACGATATACTAAATACAAGGTGTACCTAAATGATTGCAGTTACGTAACCATGTAAATTATGTTTGTGCCGCTCTAGTCAAAATAATTCAATTTTGGACATAGGCAACTTCATTTACACTTATTAGACATGAATATGGCAATAAAAGTTACCTTCATGCTATTCTAATTTTTATTATGGAATTTCATATTTAACTGCTCAAATACGAAATTATTATTAGTTTCAGCAATATTTGTGGCTTCCAAACACATGAAAAGACAACAATAAAGAATTATTTAAAGAGACATCATACTCATTACTCATAAAGATGGCATTTGGATGGCATTAAAAGCTATCTTCATGTAATTGAAATATCAATTGTGTCAGTCGATATTTCACTACTCAAATACTAAATTATTATTAGTTTCAGCAATATTTGTGGCTTCCAAGCACATGAAAAGATTACAATGAAGAATTACTTAGGGCCAACGAATTTGAATGTACATTGTCTACATAACCTTACTTTTAAAGTCGAGGTTATTCTTAAATTGTGTGTACATAAAAATAACCAGATATGCATGAAAATTAAGTCCTCACAGGCAACATCCCCAAGTGTGGCAGATTATTCCACGGCACAAACAAGCTGTAAACTGAAAATCATGCAGGAATTAATTAAATAAACGAGCTGCGATGCAGCTAATAATTGCTTTAAATCTGACAATGTTACAAAATGTTTTACTATTGCAAATTGAGGACTAGCAGACAAAACGTTTTACTATTGCAAATTGAGGAGTAGCAGACAATAAAACAATCACATGTAGTTATTAAAGTAATCAAAATAATTTATTTAATAAACGGAATCATACGAAGTAAAGATTTACAAAACATAATTAATAAATACAATATATAATCAAAGCAGATGTTGAAAATGTGTACCATTTGCTTGTAAACACATTTGCACTCGTTTTTTTTTATTGTTAAAAATGTTGATTAACATTTCAGGAGTTATGGTTTGGCAAACATTTATGATTTCTGCCATTAACTCTTCCAACGTATGCAGTCTCCTTCGAAAAACTCTATCTTTTAGAAATCCAAAAATTGAGTAGTCCAGTGGAGTTAGATCTGGAGAGCGTGGCGGCCATAGTCCTTGACTAATTAGTCTATTATCAAAAAATTCTTGCAGATAGGCTAACGTTGCTCGGGCTGTATGAGCTGTTGCACCATGTTGTTGGAAATATCCGTTCTGCAATTCTTCATCATCTAATTGTTCTATGAAAGGCTGGCTAATTTGTTGCCGATATCTCTCACCGTTTATTGTGTCATGAAAGAATATAGGCCCAATTATTCTACGGCGAGACACAGCCAACCAAATTCCAACCTTCTGAGGATGTAGTGGTGCTTCCACAAAAAGATGAGGGTTTTCAGCATGCCAGCACTTATAGTTTTGTGAATTAACATATCCTGATAAGTGGAACCAAGCCTCATCACTGAAAAATGTTAAATCGAGCAATCGATCGTCATTTAAATTTTCCATAAACCATCGGCAATAACTCAATCGACGTTGAGGATCTACTGGCAACAATTCTTGCACCACTGAGACCCTATAAGGGTGTAAATTCAACCTCTTTCTCACAATTTTATGGCAGGTGCTCGAGGGAATTCCAGCTTGCATAGCCAATTTACGAATTGACTTTTGAGGGCTTACTTCGAGTCGTTCACGAATATCTGCGACAACCTCTCCCGATACTGAAGATCTGCCTGAGGATTTCCCTTTCTGAACACTACCAGTTTCCCTAAAACGGTGCACTATTCGTGAAATATGTGTTGACAAAACCGAGTATTCAAATTGGTGGTCAGGGAACTTGTGTTGAAAATCCCGAACGCACTCTGGAATTGAATAAATCCATTCTCCATTTTCAAATCGTCCATTGCGAAAGTAAGCCCCAACAATAAAAGTGTTCTTCTGATCAGTGTACATTTTAACAAACTTCTGTTATTATGTTGTCTGACAGTTGACAGGTATGGTTGACAGTGACAGTTCTCAAATAGTACGGTATACATATTGGAAAGGCGGCACAATTGAATTGAAGTGATTACGTAACTGCAATCATTTAGGTACACCTTGTACCATAACCTCAATTACAAGAGGTACGCCTTTTACGACTGGCGACTACAGCTCTAAATGGCACTTTTAAGGCTATATTATTCTGGCTTTAGCAGTTAGCAAGTAGTTTTCCCGCTAGACGTGTTTGATTAAGAAACGGTCCAGTAAAATTTAGCGCAGAATTAAGATGATTGATTTGTGATGATTTTCTAGATCTAGCTAGATTTCTACATCAAGTGCTTGAACTAGCGCCGAATTTAAAAACACGCCCTTATAATATGCCATAAAACACATTTTTTAATGATAATAAAGTATTTTTATACTGAAAAGTAGACATTTTATTGTTTTTTTTTTAGATTTTTTCCACAGATTGTTTTCTGTTGTTTCAAAAGTGAATGAAACTAGAAAAAAAAAACAATTCTGAAAATGTCAGAGCCTACTATGATTTGTATTTGAATGAAGGACGTTTATGTCAATATCTTAATATCCATGAATGATACGTCAGTTTTAATAACATAATTAAATTCTACTCAAAAAGTGCCTTAACTATGTCAAAATATAATTTTAATATAAATTCAATTACAAGAGAAAGAGCGTAAAATTGAAAATGTAGTTTTTTAGTGATTTGCCAATGGCAGCCAAACCATTCAATTTTTGAGAAAGAATTGGGGTTGGTGTCAGGATTATTTTGTCCAATTTAACCAACTTTCTATTTCTTATAGTTAACGAGATCCGCATATTAAACACGATAACTAGGAGACCCAGTGTATAAAATAAAAATAAAAATATAAATATTCCCTCAGGGAAGTAAGTAAAATAATTTCAATAGCGTTATTTCTCTGGCACCAGTCTTTAAAACACTTTTGATGACACCCCTTCGACTTCTCCGGCAGTAGGAAGGAACAGGCAGCACCTGCAGCTTCTTCAATTGCCATTTCTTGTTTATTTTCATTGGAATTCATTTTACAACTGAACGAATGCAATTTCTGACAGTCACACTTTGTTTGAAAAATAGTCTTGGCAACCAAAGCCGTACTGACATTTTGTTCATGTTGCGAAAATAAATTAATCAAACACAACTCAGGTTTGGAAGTTATTTTTTTAGTAATTTAATTCATTATATATTATTCTAAGAAAAAACATTCTTTCCATTATCAATATCGTAATTCACCTCGGTGTTTGGATTTTTTTTACTAAATTGATTCATAGTATCTCTAGAAAGACTTTTTTCAATTATCTATAATGGTAATCCACCTCATTTGTTGTATTTTTTTTTTGGAAATTTAAGTCAATACATTTTATTTCTAGAAATACTTCTTTTTTCAATTATTATACTCATAGGAATCCACCTCAGTTTTTTGTACTTACTTAATTTTTTTTTTCAATTTAAGTGATCAAATTTTAATGATAATGATAATATTTCTTACCGTATGGTAATCCCCTCAGTTTTTCCAGTTAGGCAGTGATTAGATTGGGAGGGAGGGGGGGGGGGGAGGCGGGGTACAATAAAATTCACTGTTGAGCTAAAATCAAAATTTATTTGAAGTAATAAAAAGCTACAATACTAAATAATTTATATTTGTACATAATGCCTGAAACGTGGGTCTATACACATCTAACTACAGGAATAATATCACAATTTAGAAATTAATAAATCCATCTGAATCGCCAAAACCATGCAGACACTGTAATGAAGTAAAAGTTTCTTCGTTATTTTTGGTTGTTGAGTGCACCCACAAGTTAAACAAACTACTGAAAATAAATAAAAACGACAACAGCATTAAGATTTAGTTTTGTGAACTTCGTTTAGAAGTTTAATCGAAACTCACTCTCAAAAACATAATACAAGTCTCGAATTAATTTAAAAGAAATCACATTAGAGTTATTTGTCCACCCAGTACTATGCAAAAAGAACCAATTAATAAATCCAAATTTGATAATTGAGCGGTTCTGGAGCATAAAGTAGTATCACACTTTCCAGTCCAGTCAAATTAGACTTTTTGGCGGAAATAAATTATATAGTTTTGAAATTTGCTACACTTACTCTTAAGTACTCTAGAATCGAATATCCGTCGAGTATCCCCTCCCCCGGTGGAGACTTCATCCCTTAATATTGAAAAAACACCGCCCAAACGGTGAACTTGTGTTATTTTTCGCAAATATCTCGTAAACTGTGCACCGCCTTAAAATTTTTATATCGGCTAAAGTTGATGGGAACAAAATATTTTGAACAACATTTATATTACACGGTTTGGCACAAAAGCTATGGTTCGCGCGGAATAGAGGCCGGAAGTCAAATTATCCAGTAAATTCAGGCGGAAATAAATTGTACTCAAGAGTTTGCATAATAAATTTAAAAACTATATAATTTATTTCCGCCTAATTTATTTCCGAATAATTTATTTCCGCCTGGATTTACTGGATAATTTGACTTGCGGCCTCTATTCCGCGTGAACTATAGCTTTTGTGCTTTTGTGTCTAAAATTTTATCCCATCAACTTTACCTGAATAAAAATTTTCAGGCCGTGCACCGTTTACGATATATTTGCGAAAAATAACACCGTTCACCGTTTGGGGGGTGCTTTTTCAATATTAAGGGATGAAGCCCCCACCGGGAGAGGGGAGTCTCGACGGATATTCGATTCTAGAGTACTTAAAAGTAAGTATACCAAATTTCGAAACAATATAACTTATTTCCGCCAAAACTGCTTTTTGAGCCAAATATGACTGGACTATACCAGCCGTGTATCGTAATGCATTTTTTTCACTCCCTACATTTATGTACACTGTTGTGACAATGATTTGATTGAAGTAAGGCCCACTTACCGATAAAGGTTTGGTTACTATGAACAACGGGATGTAATTAAACACTTACCTCCCTCAGGGAGGTAAGTAGAAAGTTTTCTGTAGCGTTCTTTCTCTGGCACCACTCATTAAAACACTTATACGCATTTTGATAACGCCCATTCGACTTCTCCGGCAGTAGGAAGGAACAGGCAGCATCAGCAGCCTCTTCAAATGCCATTTATTGTTTATTTTCATTGAAATTCATTTTACAACCGAACGAATGCAATTTCTGACACTCCTAAATAATTATTAAATAACTATTAAGCATTAAGGGAGGTAAGTATTGTTTACCAGTCGAGGTCGAGTTTGCGCCCGAGCGACAGTGAGGGCTAGCAATAAAGTCCGAGACTGGTCAAAACTTACCTCTCGAATTGCTTATAACTGTTCTCCACTCCTGAAGTTGGTTTCATTGTTTGTGTTAGATAAATTTATTTTCGCAACTTGAACAAAATATACGTGCGGCTTTGGTTGCCAAGACTATTTTTCAAGTGTGAATGTCAGAAATTGCTTCGTTCAGTTGTAAAATTAATTCCAATGAAAATAAACAAGAAATGGCAATTGAAGAGACTCCAGGTGCTGCCTGTTCCTTCCTACTGCCGGAGAAGTCGAAGGGGCGTTATCAAAATGCGTATAAGTGTTTCAAAGAGTGGAGCCAAAAAAATAACGCTAATGAAATTATTTTACTTACCTCCCTGAGGGATGTATTTTTTTACTTACTTCCCGTTGTTCATAGTAACCACAGATTTATCTGTAAGTGGAGCTTACTTACGCATTTTACGCATTTTTTAAAACGTCTTTTTGAGGTCAAAATATGACCAAAAAAATTTAACTCAAAAACTATAAAATTTAAGTAGACATGGGTACATATTGGGATGTAGGCAATTGAACCGAGAATCGAAAAATGTAATAATATACATGGTGTTCTATTTAAAATAACAAAGTTGGTAGTCATTTCCGGTAGAACCGGAAGTGAAATATGTTCCTTGGGGAGACCGTATTCAACCATGAAATGCTGATTTTTTTTTCAAATTTTTCTTCCATCAGGAACCCCATAAACTTTTAATGGCCGTTATTCGTGGCCACCCTGTATATCGTTGCCATAAAAACTGTGGGTTAGCACTTTATGCACCAAAACCCTTCTGTGACTTTGCTGAGAGTGTACCAATGGACTTTATGATATGAGACGAATTAAGAATTCAAATGAAAATATTGGAAAAATGTGGTTGATGGAGGCCACCAGAATGTTTGACATTTTGCCATCTGTCAAAAATGCGACACTTGACTGGGTTAGAATATTTTATATGGTCGAATGAAAAAAAAGTAGACAAAACAGTGTCCTGCATTTGTTTTTCCTCGAAATGTTTTTGTACAAATGTGGTTTTTATTTATTAATCAGTGGCTAGGAGAGATAAATGAATCAGTAACGGTATTTTTGGGTACACTTTCGGCTCACCAGTTCACTAAATACAGAGTAAATACAGTCACTGAAGTCCGCTGTTTATTTGTAATTCATGACACTTACGTGACATTTCTAACATCAAGGTTGGTCAAGCAGCCGAACATTTCTTGTCTACTTTTTTTAAATCAAATTGTAGATCAATGCTTTAAAATGATAGAGTGATTTGCAATGATTCAAGAAAAGAATGTTTTTATTATATAAAAAAATATAAATTTATATCCCAGATATTTGAATTTCGACACGAATCTCTAGCTGTCGGCAAACATTCGATACCCATATCTCCTGAATCTAGGTATATAGACGTTTTCTTTTTTAAATGGGATAAATAACAATACAATTTTTTTTAAAGGAGACAACATAAATCGATTATCATACATTTTCAATGGAATTGGAAGCTTCTTTTAAGATTTGTGTTACAATTTAGTTTTCATTATTTCCAATTAAAATGTCGTATTAACAAAATATTGTGTTGTATTGTAATTTACTGTGGTACTAACGTATAAAGCTAAAATTGTATTTTTGGCGCTTATCCCTTTAAAAAAAATGCGTCCATATGTTTATAATTTAGTTTTGGAATTACCAGTTTGTATACTACCGAACTTTATAATTATTATACGTGCGAATCAATTTCCAGCGAACCAACCAATTAAAATAAGCTTTACACGTAATTAATAATAATTTTAAGTACACGTACCGTACAGTTACCGACTAAACCTATTTGTCCTTTAGCCACTAGTTCCCTTACGTAGAAACGAATAAGTCGATATTTACACATTTAAAACCGCCGCCGTCCCATTAAGACTCCGACTTGTAAGGCTTGAAGAGCTTCGGCTTTTCCTGCAGCGGCGTCGTCTGCGGCGACGTCCTGGCGGGTATGAGGAGGCCCTCGGTGGGGGCGGGACTGAGGCTGACCTCCGACGCCACCGGCGAAGTCCGCGCCGGTGACGCCTTGCCGTGCGCCTCCATGAACTTGGGGTACGCCTGGAAGTCGAGCCCCAGGTTCAGGCTGAGCCCACCAGGGGCGGTGGGCTGGCCGCCTGGGGGCCCGATGGGGCTCATCATGCCGCCGCCGGGGCCGGCCATCGGGTGAGTCGGCATGCCGGCGAAGGGGTGCTGGTACGGGTGGTAGCGCGGGTAATGGTGCGGGTAGACGGGAGGGGGCGGTGGGTAGTGCAGCGGCAGCGTCGACGCCGCCGCCTGCAGCAGGGAAGCGGCGAACGCCGGGTCCGTGTAGACGGCGGCGTACGGCCACGCTATCGCCATCCTCTGTCTCTTGTCCTTCATCCGTCTGTTCTGAAACCACACCTGAAAAATAAAACGAAAATTAGAAAATAAGGAGGTATGTATTTAGAAGTTTCATTATTTTAATGAATGAAAACAATACAAAAATACGCCTGCTTAGCTGTTTTTCCACATTTGAGTTTTTTAAGACAACGCGCAACAACTAGGGCTAATTAGTACCGCACCAATGTGATCCCGACTATCAGATTTTAAGAGGCCTCTTTACCCAAAGGCGGTATAGGAAGTTGCATGTGAACGACAGTCAAGATAATTCATGAACGGGTCAACATAATTACAATCGGAAACCTGATTTAGAAAGTTTAGACCAGGGTTTCCCAACCTTTTTTGCATGGTGCCCCCCCAGATTATAAAAAAAAATTCATGCTCCCCCTATATTTTTCTTCATTGCTTCAATAAAAAACACAAATTATTTTTACGATATTTATTTCACACGATTTATTATTTATTAATGGGCTGTTTGCGCCTGCATTTTTTGAACCAGTTGGTCGATATCAGGTTCTGTTTTTGACAGAGCTATCATCAAATCATTATCGACTGGAAGACGATTTCGCTGCTTAGTCTTAACTTGCACTAATGCTGAAAATCCGGTTTCACATAAGTCGAAGAAAATGGCAGAAGTATTCGCAAGGCAAGAGTGGCAACTTTAGGATTAAGGAAAAAGCGTTTTATCCAAAATTTCTCCAAAGTCAAGAGGTGAAAGTCATCTTTCATTGTTGAATCTGCCTTCATTTCCAGAAATTCTTCTTGGACATCTTCTGGTAATAGCAGAACATTGACCACAAATGGATTTCTGGTCATGTGCCATATTGGTGATTCTGAATTAACGTCTCTGTAATATCGGAGAAATTCTGTTTGCAACGCTTCCAAATGAGTTGATATATCAGTTTTCATATCTTCGTCCATTTCTTGATTTTTAATTATTTCTTGTAGTCGAGAAAAAGATAGCACATTTCCGGCAATTACTCTCTGAGACCAAAGTTGAAGCTTAGATATAAATCCCTGAATGTGGTCGTAGTTACTTATCAAAGTGCCGTTTTTTCCCTGTAGCTTTAAATTTAGTCCGTTCAAGGCTTCCAATATATCACTCAAATAGGCCAACTTCCAATAAAATCGTTTATTGTTGAACAATGACAAAAAGTTGTTTTTTTTTCTTGAAATTCAAGGAAGAGGATGACCTCTTCTTTGAGCTCATAAAGGCGTGCCAACATGTTACCTTTGGACAACCAGCGTACTTCTGTATGGAAAAGAAGAACTTTGTGATCAGAATCGAGATCCTCGCAAAGTAATGTAAATAAGCGTCTGTTCAAAGCGCTGCTTTTGATGTAATTCACGATCTTTATAGCCAAGTCAAGAGTCTGGCGTAAATTTTGAGGCAATGTTTTTGAGGCCAAAGCCTGGCGATGAATGACACAATGAGTGCTGACCAGAGTGGGATTATTTTCCTTCAACTTTTGTGCTAAACCGGATCGTACTCCTATCATTGCGGGGGCGCCATCTGTGCAAAGTCCAATAAGCTTATTCCAATCTAAATCATTTGTTTCGATAAAATCAAATATTGAACCAAATATATCGTCAGACTTAGTGCCAGCTGTCAAAGCTTGGGAGTACAAAATCTCTTCTTCAATTTGATCATTGCTGATGTAACGAATGTAAACGATTAACTGTGCACAGTTCACAATGTCTGTAGATTCATCGCAACTAATAGCAAAGAACGGTGACGCCTTTACTATGTTTATAATTTTTAATTTTATGTCTGCAGCAATATCATCGATTCTCCGTTTCACGGTGTTATTTGAAAGAGAAATCTATTTCATTTTTTGTTCCGATTCTTCCCCCAATATAATTTGCGTGGCTTTTAGCACACATGGTTTGATTAACTCTTCGCCAATAGTATGAGGTTTCTTTTTCTTTGCTATCAAAAAGGCTATTTCGTATGAAGCTTTGACATGTTGTGACACACTTTTGTGATAACTTCCCGACGCATCCAATCTCATCCGTTTCAGTGTTTCTGATTTGGAAGAAAAGTACTCTTTCGGCTTCGTTTTCATAGTTGGATGTTGCTGGTTTAAATGTCTTTCGAGTCGAGTGGGCCTCATTGCGTCATTACTCAAAGTTTTTAGGCATATCACGCACTGGGGCATTTCTATCCCGTCTTTTTCAAAAAATGTAAATCCGAATTTGATATAGTCTACTAAATACTTTCTTTTTTTTGCGGACATTTTGCTAGAACAAAAATAAATAAAATTTAAAAGCGCAGTTTTGTTCATCATGGTCCATTGGCATTGACAGACTGGCCCCTATATACCTACCTATCTACAAGTTTTGCAATACAATTAATAAATAGAAAGAGTTACCAATAATTAGGTATTTTGAGGAATTGATTTATTTTATTTCAAGTGCGGGCCACAGTCAGGGCCGCGCCGCCCTTCGGCGGCGCCTGTGTGCACGACCTATAAAGCGCCTCTATAATTTTTGAAAATAGAGAAAATCCAGGTAGAGGCAATTACAAAAATAAAAGTCGTATAACATAACATAACATAAATTTCTTATTAAACATGTTTACAAAATGGTCATAATAATAAAACACAAATTAAAAAACAAATTAAATTATTTCTACTCTTCTCGTTTTTCTAGTTGCGAAATCCATAATAATATTATGTATATCTATGCGCTCTAATATGCTATCTTCTATAGATATTGTAGCCAAATGTGACAATCTTTCCTGGCTCATTGTTGAGCGCAGGTAATTTTTTATTAACTTCAATTTCGAAAATGATCTTTCTGCGCTCCCTACCGTAACTGGCATTGTTAATAAAATTCGTAGAGCTATTGTGATATTAGGGCATACTGCTGTCAAATTATTTAAAAATATAAATTCTAGTATTTTAACCACATCATTGTCCAATTTTTTAAAAAGGGACTGACATGATAGAACTTCCTCACACAAATCGTCGGCATCTATATCGGATGAATTATTGGCAGGCAGTTTTTCCTGAAAACGAGTGCAGTTTGTGATTAACTGGTTTTTATCTTGTATATCGCTTAGTTTAAATAAAAAATAAAACACGTCATTATGAGTATTCAAAATTCAAATCTTTCATCCACCGAGGACAAAGCCTGATCTAAAATATAAAAAAATACATTGACTTTGAACGCTATTTTCGGATCCATTACAGGCTGATCTTCGTGTTCATAATCAAATTGTTTTGGAGTTTTACGCCGTCTTAGCGGTCTGGATATTTCGAATTCAATGTCTATACCTAATTTTTCCGCAGTTTTTTTGGCATTATTTGCAATATTATCAAAGTTATCATCATTGCGAAATTCTTTTAAAAATGTCTTTAAATTAGATAAAGCATCTAAAGCAACTTGCATATTCATATTTGTTGATTGAAGGATTTTACTTACAAAATTATTTTTTTTCAGTACGTCATGCCAAACATATATTGAGCAAATAAACGTAAATGAAGATATTTTTTCTGCCAGACATTTAGCGTCATACTTTGATTTTTGTTCTATGGATTCATTTGCCATTTCGCATAAAGCATCATAAATTTCTGGCAAATTAATAAATAAAGGTTTTATGGCATCTATTCTACTGGACCATCTTGTTTCGGACAGCGGTTTTAAAGTTAGGTTCCCAATGTATATTTTTAATAAATCCCATCTCTTCGTGGATGCTGAAAAATATTTGTATAATTCCTGCACTGTACTGAAAAAACCGGTTGTGTGATAATTTAAATTAGCTGCGTCGTTTACTATTAAATTTAAACTGTGAGTAGCGCAGGGTACATAAAATGCACGGGGGTTTATATCTAGCAATCTTTTTTGGAGACCATTGTTTTTGCCGCGCATATTAGAGCCATTGTCATAACCTTGTCCCCTTAAATTGTTTATATCTAAATTATTATTTTCTAATTCTCCCGTTATGAATGACGTTAAGCCAGCGCCAGTTGTGTCTATAATTGGGCAAAAAGCTAAAAAGTGCTCCCTTATTTCTAACTCTCTCGAATTTATATTAAAATAAACAAATCTAATTATTATACTAATTTGGTCTACATGTGCAACGTCGGGAGTACAATCTAGTATGATCGAAAAATATTTGTTGTCCCTACATAAATTCAAAATGTAATTTTTAATTTGGGTAGCGAGTATAGTTATAATTTCGTTTTGAATTTTATCTCCAAGATAAGTAGGCATATTCTTAAATTCCGAATCATTGGTTGTGCGGCGTATATGTTCCATCATCGTAGGATCGAATTTTCCCAACATTTCAATGCATTTTAAAAAATTGCCATTATTACGGCCGAATAATTTGCTGCTCTGGCCGCGAAACGCCATATTTTGGGTACTCAAAAATTGTACCACATATATTATTTTTTTAATGACTTCATACCATCGCTGCTTTTCGACTTCTATAAGCTTTTGTTGAATATTATCCATAGTCGTTTTATTTTTAAAAGACTGACACAGCTCTGTCCATTTTTTATAGCTAGTAAAATGTACAGAACTTTTCTCATGTCTGTTCAAATACAGAGCTAAATGTTGCCAATTACTTAATCCCTGGCAAAATTTATTATTTTTCAATTCAAAAAGCTTGCAACAGAAACAAAAAACTTCATTTTTGGCCACTGAATAGAGCAGCCACTCTCTATGATACTTTTCGCCATTTAATAATTGCCTGTTATAATAATATGTAGAAAACCTTCGACCCGAAGAGTGACGCGGAAAATCATGATGTTTTATTTGTTTAGGTGGATTCTCAACCAAATATTGCATCAATGTAGTATTTAAATCTTCTGGCCAGAGTCCAGGATCATCTTTGCAAATTGTTGGTGTCAGCGGCAACGATGGTTTTAGCGGCGATGGCGGTGTTTGAATTGGGGGTGACGAAGTTACTTCATCGGCGTCATCTAATATTTGTCCCCCGTCAGCGATCATGACGTCTGAAAATTATCCACAACGTGGAATCATTACCACCACCAAAGCAAATACCTCTTAAATAAACTGAAATAAACGCTCCATAGTAATATTATGATATTCAAAATTTCCCAATTTTACTATCATACTTGAATAAACAGAGTCGGTATTTAATTGTGTTGTTTTATTATTAAGGGGTAATTTAATATTATAAGACTTATAAGATTATAAAAAACTCTTACCACTGCACGAATCGAATTTTTCAATTCTTTCAGCACCTTCATTTATAGGTTTATCTGTCTCAAAACCCTCAGATGATTGTTTGGAAGTGGATGGCATGGGCGCAAAATAATTACTTATTTTCGTTGTATTTTTATCTCGTTCTTCTTCTCGTTTTCTCTTTCTCATTAGATTTTGATAACCCGATAATTTCTTTTTTTTATCTTGATCACGCATCGTGAAAACCCGTTAAATAAAATCGACAATGTAATAAATAAAATCAATTTAGTATACAACAAAGTATTTTTATAAGGCAGGTATAGATGAATGACTTAACTGAACAAAATCAAACTAATAACTGGAAGTGCACCTGCTTTCAATAATGCGTTTTGTTTGTTTTATTTATTAATAAAATTCGGTAATTCCCCGCCCCAGTCTCGCGCCAGCGCCGCGCCGGTCGATTGCTGCTAACGTAGAGACAACTCTGGGTCCTTTTCATTTTTAATGCAGACTGAATACAATCCAAATAAAAATGAGAGTGTTTGTATAATGCGGTTTGTTTATTTTCTTTATCGGCAAAATTCGGTAATTCCCCGCCGACTCGGCCATCGACGCACGCGCGCCGGGTCCATAGGCAACAACGATAAAGCAGACAACTTTAAATGTTTACAGCGCAAAGTTCAAATAATGCAAACTTAAACCATAGACGTGAACTTGGTTGCAGAGATATAAAGAAGTTAGAAATGAAATTTGGTTGAAAACAAAAAGTTTTTAATTTCTTTATGACTCCGCCCCGTGCGTGAGGCGCCAAAGGGGTCCCGCGGCGCCCCTGCCGCCCTGGCGCCTGTGTGCGGCGCACACATCGCACACATGGGCGGCGCGGCCCTGGGCCACTGACCTCAGGCGCGGCGGCGCTGCCGGTGAGCGGGGACAGATAAAATACTAAATAGCTTTCATCTTTTCATTAGTAAACTAGACTTGTTACAAAACAATGCAAAATAAAATACAGCTTACCGTTTAGTCTATTTTAGTTGTGCACTTGTCAAGAACGAAACTAAGATTTTCGAGCAATGAATAGGCGTATTTAAAACAAACGCGTCTTGTTTTGTTGTTGCACGTATGTATTCCCGCCACACCTCGCGCGGGAGGAGCGACAGCGCGGTGTTTAGTACAAGTCTTGTACATACAGTACGCGATAGAACAAAATAGTGGTAAAGCGTAGTAGTTAGTTCGGCCGATTGGAACTAGGTGGCGCGACTAAATCTGTGTGTAAGTGTTTTAAATAATAAACAATGATAAGTAATTAGATTAAAATATCCGAACACTTCATGCCCCCCCCCCCCCCCCCCCTAAGATCTCTCTACGCCCCACCGGTTGGGAAGTCCTGGTTTAGACATTTATCTACAATTGGGCCGAATAGTTTTAAGAAATAATAAAATGGTGATTTCTTATGTTGATTAAAAGAATGGCATGTTTCGCCGATTCGTGATATTTTCTTCTGTATTTATTTAATTAACACAGGGTACATATAATGAAAATTCCCTCGGGCTATTTGGAGCTAATGTTGTTGCAAACCACCTTTTTTTTTTGTTTGTTCCGATATCTTGAATTGTAATGAAGTATTCTTGACTGCACATAAATCCGATTTGGTGATTAGAAATGTCACCTTTAATTTATTTCTTATAACTACTTTGCCTAATTGTAGATTCATGTTTTAACTAACATATATATCATATATCAGATCTATATCTTCGATTGTAATTATGTTAACCCATTCATGAATTATTTGGCTGTCGCTTATTAATAATGCCGTATACTAGCTGGGGTGAAGAGGCATCTTATCGAGCCACAACTCGTACAAGCCACAAGCTTAGCTCCTGGAGATTTTTACTGCAAAATCAACTGTAAACTTTCGCATTGAAAAATTATAGGTCTTACACAGGCACATTTGCATTGTTTTTACGATAGAAGTCTATAAAAATAACCAAATCTACATAGTATCATATCAGTGGACATCTAATAGTTATAAATCGGGTCTTTTCTAAGCAATTGTACTATTAACAGATGTGTAAAATTTTAAGAGACACAGGGGCTGGCGGTCAAACAGAGTTGCGGAAGCCCGTGTCACGAAAAAGTTGCATGTTCCACACGTGAGAAAAGTGATTTTTGTTTATGCTGTTGCTATGAAGTAATGTGTTACTAACTGGTAAAGTAGCACATTTCTTTACTCATTTTCAAAGCGCGGATATCTAGGTATTATGCTATACATCAGTTTTACTAGCAGACCAAAATGACCCGGTATCTATAAGAATTTCAGCAAATGAAGTAACGTGACAATTTTGTTGTTGTTGTGCTTTTATGCATATTTTCAGTTTTTAAGCTTATAATTGCTTTAATGCATTTTTTGTGCATATTTCCTTATTTTTTGTGCTTATTTGCTTCTTTCTCAATTTTATACCATATAATTTATATTAGCTAGGAATATATTTTGTTGCACATTATTGCAATGAGAATTCAGTATTAATATTACTCCGTTACGTCTAGACTGCTTGGTTATCACAAAATCATCAACAAAGCGAGCGTGCGTACGTGATATTTGGTAAACAAAGCTTGATTATTTCGGGGATTAAACTCTTTTTACGTGCACAGAACGCATCTGGGGCAAGTGTGCTATCAATTTAGCCCAATTTATCTCAATCTTCAGTGCGTTGTGCTTGTGCCTTGTGTGCATTACGTGTTTATAAGTTTTCTTGTATAAAATGCCGAAAGTAAAACCTTCCGTCGATGAATGGATACGTGGACATTCTGAATTAAAATATGAGAACGGCAAATTAATTTGCAGGGCTTGTATCAATCCGGTAAGTTTTATATTGTGTTGCTATTCGCCTAGGTACAAGCATGTATTATGTTGTAGATTAACTGAAAGAAAAAATTTAACATAACACAACATATCAAAACAACAGTTTGCCTGGAAAATTTAAAAAAGCACAAATCTGCAAGCAGTACCCTGAGTACCCAGCAAACTATTTCCGAGTCTTTTGCGAGTTCTTCTACTCATAATGAAAAGGAATTTTACTTTGATTTATGCATTACGATGGTATCTTCTAACAATTTTTTAAAAAAACTAGATAATAGTATGTATAAATCTTTTTTAGAAAAATACACCGGTATACATATTTCTGCCGAATCAACAATTCGCAAAAACTATGTCGAGCAAGTATATAAACACACTATTGAGGAAATAATAAAGATAATTGGCAACAATTACATATGGTTCTGTGTAGATGAAACTTCTGATTCATGTGGTCGGTACATCGCCCATTTAATGATTGGAATATTGAACGAAGACTCCACCAATGCATTTTTAATTAGTTCCAACCAATTAGAAAAAACAAATGGCAATACCGTTGCTAAATTCGATCACGATGGATTAACACTTTTTTTTTGCTAAACCCCGTACCAAATGATACATTATTATTGATGCTTTCTGATGCCGCTGCATATATGTTGAAGGCATATTCTAATTTTAAAGTATTTTAAGCAATTAATGCATTGCACCTGTTTGGCACATGGTTTTAATCGAGTTGTTGAAACGATTAGACTGCAATTTCCCCTGGTCAATGATTTGATAAAAACCGGGAAGAAAATTTTCCTAAAAGCTCCACTGAGGGTTGAAATGTTTAGGGAAAGAATGCCAAATGTACCTCTTCCTCCGGCACCGGTTATAACTAGATGAGGTACGTGGCTAGATGCTGCCTGCTATTATGCCGACTATTTCGATTCATTTTAGGAGCTTGTGTTAGAGTTTCCCGAAAATGTGTCAGAGGCAATTAATGAATGCCACAAAGTTCTTAAAGATAGGAGGGTTGTACAAAATTTAGCATTCCTAAAACCCAAGTACAGTTTCGTAAGCAAAGCGATTGATAAACTCCAAGCAAAGGACACATCTTTGGTAGATGCGGTTCAAATAGTTGAAGATTTTAGGAACGACGTCTCAAACGTACGGGTATCTACAGGAGAGATTATTAAAAAAGGTGATGCAGTTTTGTCAAAAATGAAGGGTTTGGCGAGTTACAAAATTATCAACAGTTTTAAAAGAAGATTTCGTGGAAGATTTGCTGATAAATATTACAATTGTTCCCAGTTTAAATATGCATCGATTACAAGTGTGGATGTGAAGAGAAGCTTTTCACACTTAAAAAATGTGCACAGTGATAGGAGAATGGGATTTTACTTTGAAAATTTAGAAAAACATTTAATTATTAGTTCATTTAAAATCAGCAGTAATTATTATTTGTTATTAATTATTATTGTTATTAATAATAATCACCAAAACCTATGTTATTAAAATATTACTTTATCTACCTATAGTGCGTTCTTGTTAATAAAGTTATGTTTTGTTTTGTTTTTCTGTATTTTCATAAAAAATAAAATGCGCCTTTTCATGCTTTTTCTGCGTTTTTGTGCTTAGTCTAATCTTTATGCTATTTTATATGTTTATTTTCTAAGATTTGTATGCATTTTTAAGCGCTTATTTTGTAATTTTTTATGCTTATAAATCCGCGCTTTGCTCATTTCTATTGAGTGACTTACATTTCCATTAAGTACACGAAGAAATAATTTATAATCATCTTTAATTAATCTAAAACAAATTATTTGTTAATATGTGTGCATGTGACTAACATTTTTTGTCAGAAGTCGTAAACTAATCAAAAAAATTAAATATAAGTTTAAAGATATTTTTTTTATAAAATCCCATTTTGAAAATGTTACGTACAAATTTGACATGCCAGCTACCGTTTTTCAAAAAAAAAAGTTCAATCAATTTTTAATTCATGACTATTTTTCCAAAAGTCAACACATGGTTGTCGTCATGTTAATACTAAGAAAATTATAAAAAATAAATTTAAAAATGATTTTTGTCCACAAAGCAAAACAGCTTATTTCTTACAAAAATATGCATGTTACGATGACGTGATACCGCTGCACGGATGCGTTTCTGCTGAGGAAGCATCCTTGGAGATAAGGTGGACGCGTTCCGCTCCGTGCATGTGCAATTAATAAGACATTATTATTCTAGCGTTCATAGCTTTAGCATTGTTATTCGTTAGGTAGTAATCAATAAAATAGTTCGGTTTTTTAAAAAACTTAATTGTTATATAAAATACCATAACTGGCGCAGTCTAAACGGATAGTCAAAACGGGAGGACAAAAATCGCTAGTTCCGGTCCGATTCATCGGTTTGTTTGACGATCCACGCCCCACAAACATCTGACCACCATAGAGGGTGTGACGTGCCTGAAGGGCAATCAGCGCGTTAGGCCGTGGAGCGAGTGGAGGGTCCCTTCGAAGCAGTGACGAGGGCCAGGCTCTCGGTGTCAGAGAGTGGGGGGGTTAAAAAAGGTTCCACGTAATTTTAACCTCGTCCCTACTTCGTCGCAAAGGGAGGCTCCACCCTACCTGCGTGGGTTGACGGCAGACAGTCAGCGAAGTTCAGAAATCACGAACTGTCGCAACGGCTGACCATCGCAGTGAGAATAGGAACTGAAAACTGAAAAGAATGCCCGATTGAGAAAACGTGGCGGGAACAAAAAATAACAGGTTTGAATTTTGTGGTGTGAAATATCTGCGTTTATTCACACAAAAGACAGGACACCGTGCCTACGCTTCCTGAAATAAATACCTCCTCCCGCGACCTTATCACGCAGGGTTCACCATATTCGATCGAATATCGCGAACTTCTAATCGCGCGATTCAAAGGGCCGTCGGAGCGACATTTTTCTTACAAAAGCGCAAAACACGTACGGCACGAAACACGTAACGCAAATTTTACACAAAAGAAATAAACGATATATCAAAATGAAATTAAAGCGTAAATGAGAACAAAAAAAATATATATATATATAAAGATCTGGCCTGTGTTCCTCGTCTGCGTGACTTCGCTGGCGGTTCTGGACTCGGCTCCTGGACGTGCGGCGGCCCATAATTGTCGGGAACGCCGTCACTAAATTCCAGACCTCAGAGCAACTCTGGCAGGATGGTCGCTGCCCCTAGCCAAGAACTGGCTGGCTGAGCTACTTAACCCTTACCCCGAAAAAAACGCCTGCAAAGCACATGGCCTTAGTAACAATGGCCGGACACGTGGCTTTACGAAAAGAAAAAAATGTCGGGTTTAATTACTTACTCGGATGTTGTGAGCGTATGGAGTTTGGAATCGTATAGTACCTTGCCTTGTACTCGGTGCCTCAATCCCCTCAAGGGTGGTTAAATGAGTTCCCGTTTTATACCGGAAACCGGATGGTGGTATACCAATTAAAACGGTGACCTCTGGCACTTCTGCGCTATAAGGAAGGCAACTGGTTTCTGTCCTCATGGCGGCGTTTCGCTCGCCGGATTTTTAAAACGTCGTCGAGACCTCACGTCCAAAAAAAGTGTGAGTACGGTCGCCTACAGTGAAGGTTTGTGCGCCAAATTAATTATTAAAAGGCAGTTTCTGTCGGTGGCAAAACCAGACCGTTACAAGGGAACGCCGAGGGAGTCTAACATCGACACCTCCAGGAACCCGCAGGTCGCCAAGACAAGAAAACTCATCGAGGGCACGCCGAGGGAGTCTAGCATCGACACCTTCCGAGTCCACCGACGAGAGGGAACGCCGAGGGAGTCTAGCATCGACACCTTCAGGACCCACCGACGAGACGGAGAGCCCGAAGAAATCTAGCATCGATACCTTCAGGAACCCGCAGTCGACAAAAAAACATGCAGATCGCATTAGCACTGTAAGTCCACTCCTTTAATAATTAAAAATCCTTCCACATGAAGATTGATTTCCTTCAATTAATAATAAATAAATATTAAAATAAGCTTTCAAGTTAAATATTAGAATAAGCTTTGAAGTTAATGAGACGAGAAAGGAGTAGAAGTCCAATACAAAGAGAAATAATTCAAGTAGAGATGGCACTGCCACATATTCAAAAAATCCACTTAGACTCAATCCCGAATTTCGACGGAAATCCGGCAGCACTAGCAATATTTATTCAATCAAGTTATCCAAACGTTCACAGATAGAGCGAACGCTGATAACCCGCAGAATGAATTTTTATTACGAGCAATAATCGGTAAATTGACAGGTAGAGCTTTAAATTTAGTTGGTAGTAGAGGTAACTTAAATAGTTGGCTTGCAATTAAACAATTACTGTTACAATTCTTTGCTGACCAGAGAGGTGAAAATTGTTTGATAGGAGACCTATTACAAATTAATCAAGAAAGAAACGAAACCGCAATAAATTTTGGTAACAGATGTCAAGACATCTTAAGTTTATTGTTAACAAATATTCAACTAACGGAACCCGATCCGAACGCAAGACAAATTAAAACAAATCTGTATTCTAACCAAGCATTAAATGTATTCTTAAAAGGCCTACAAAACAATTTGCCAATCAGATTAAAAAATCCTAATACATTAGAATAAGCTATTGCATTTGTAATACAGGAGGAAAATGTCTCGTATGCTCAGCATAGTATTATGCGCAATACCAATAAAAATCAAGATTTTTCTATAAGTCGCAATAATCTCCGACCACCGCAAAGAAATAACTATCAATATAATCATAATACAAATAAAACGCATAACAAATCATTGGCAATCGTAAAATCAAATCCATTCAATAACCCCCTTTAACAAAAATTTAAGATTACAACACCTGAACAAAGAAGAAAATTATGCAATTCGAAAAATATGCTATGAATACACGCCAAAATTATCAAAATACATTTAGACCAAATAACTTCCAAAACCCCAGACCAAATTACTTTCAAGCACCCAGACCAAATTACTTCCAACACCCGAGACCGTTCAATAATTATAACACGAATTATAACCAAAGTAAACAACCTGATTCAAACTATAAACCCGAACCAATGGATACCTCATCTGGTAACACCAGAAGAACCGCATTTAAACAAAACAATATATTTAAACCAACTGGCAATCGAAATTTTGTATCACAAGAGTTATTTCATCTAGACATAGATGACGAATTTCAAGAGGAGACATATAATTATCACCAAAATTACGAAGATCAAGATCAAGAAAATTACTATCAAGAAAATGAAAATTATAACACAAAGGACCACCGCGATGATGAATACGAAAATTTTCACATAGCAGGCCCTTCCCACAATCAAAAGTAATACACCTTACAACTTTAAATAACCCCGAATTACCATTTATTAAAATCCCCCATGTTAATTTAAAATTCATGATAGATACAGGATCATCAAAAACATTAATGAGCCCAAGAACAGTAAAAAATATTTCACCAATTTCATTCAAGAGCAACCATTTAAAATTAAATCCGCACATCAGACAACAACTCATAGATACGTAGTTCACATCCCATTACCTAAAATTTTTTAAGACAAAAAGTAACTTCACTTTTCATGTTTTCGAATTCAATAATAACTACGATGGTTTAATCGGCATGGACCTATTAAAACATTTGAAAGCCAACATCGATTTAAAAAGAAATGTATTATACACTCAAAATGGCCCCATACCCATCTATTTTGAAATCCCAAAATCAAAATCATTTAAATTAGAACCCAGACAGCAACGACTAATAAAAGTCCCTTTAAATTCACAATTAAATCATGGAATAATTGAGTACACAAAATTAGACGACGGTATTGAAATCCCGCAATGTTTAGTTACAATAAAAAATCGCGAAACTTTATTAACAATTACCAACAGTAACGACACGGTACGCGAAATAAATATTCAACCATTAAATGTTACGGAAATTGAAACTCATTGAATTAAACGAAATTCCACCCGAAGAAAATCCAGAAAGCGACAAAATACTAAAAGAAAACCTGAAAAATTTAAGATTACAACACCTGAACAAAGAAGAAAATTATGCAATTCGAAAAATATGCTATGAATACCGAGATGTATTCCATTCCAATAAATTACCTTTAAGTTTCACAAACGTTGTAAAACATTAAATCAAGACCAACGATGATGTACCAGTATATAAAAAGGCATACAGAATGCCTCACGCCCAACAAGAAGAAGCGAACCGAAAAATTAATGAATTAATGGAAAACGACATAATTCAACCATCCCATAGCCCATGGAGTAGCCCAGTCATCATTGTTCCAAAGAAAATTGACGCAACCGGAAAACCCAAATACAGAATGGTCATTGACTATAGACAGCTAAACGATAAGTGCACAGAAGACAAATATCCATTACCACACATCGGATATTTTTGACAAATTAGGAAAATGCAAATACTTCTCCACATTAGACCTGGCATCAGGATACCACCAGATAGAAATGCACCCCAGAGATATCCCAAAAACGGCTTTTTCTACGCCTAGAGGACATTATGAATATAAAAGAATGCCCTTTGGACTTAGGAACGCTCCAGCGACCTTCCAGAGAGTCATGGACAACATCCTTCGAGGAATACAAAACGAGGCATGCATTGTTTACCTGGACGACATTGTAGTATTCTCAACATCACTACAAGAGCACTTAGAAAAATTAAAATTAGTATTCGACAGACTAAGGACAGCTAACTTAAAAATTTAAATGGACAAATCCGAATTCTTGCAACAAAAAGTACAATTCCTAGGACAAATAATAACACCAGACGGAGTAAAACCAAACCCGAACAAAATTGACGCAGTAATCAGTTATCCCACTCCAAAAACAACCAAAGAACTAAAAGGATTCTTAGGATTAACCGGATATTACAGGAAATTTATTAAAGATTATGCCAAAGTCACTAAACCACTGACACAATGTCACAAAATCGAACATAATTCAGAATTTATGGAATCATTCAATAGATGTAAATCAATTTTAACAAGTGCCCCAATTTTGCAGTACCCAGATTTTAATAAGCAATTTATAGTAACTACAGACGCATCTAATGTAGCAGTAGGAGCTATCCTATCACAAGGACCAATCGGATCCGATAGACCAGTAAGTTACGCTTCACGAACACTTAACGAATCAGAACAAAAGTACAGTACCATAGAAAAAGAACTTCTAGCAGTAGTTTGGGCAGTTAAGTATTTTAGACCCTACCTATATGGACGTAAATTCACAATATATTCAGATCATCGACCCCTAGTTTGGTTATCAAAATTACAAGAACCAAATTCAAAGTTACAAAGATGGAAGATAAGATTAGAAGAATACGATTACGAAATGGTATATAAGAAAGGTAGTATAAACACAAACGCAGACGCCCTTTCAAGAATTCAATTGAATGCAGTAGAAACGGAATCTTTAATTAATAATTACGATGAAAATGAAATTGACAAAATAATAGAAGATCTTCAAAGCGCACCAATTCCCAACGTACCCCCAGAAGAAATAGAAGAATTCATACAAGAATTAGAAATGATGTTAACTGACACACCACATCGACCCTTTGAAAAAATACACATGGATGTATACACGGTAGAAAATACAAAATTCTTAACTTTCGTTGACGCTTTCACTAAATTAGGACAAGCAATTGAGCTAAAATCAAAAAATTCCACAGACATCTTAAACGCAGTAATTACATACTTTTCATACTACGGAACGCCCGAAACCATAACAACCGATCAAGGACTAGAATTCTATAACCACATAATGAAAGAATTACTAGAAGCACACATTATACATTTTAGCACAGCTAATCACCCTGAATCTAACGGATTGATAGAAAGATTTAATTCAACTATAGGAGAACACCTAAGACTATTAAAAACCAAACATAATGACCCAATCAATCAACTAATAAAATACGCGGTCATTGCATACAATAATTCAATACATTAGAGTACAAATTTAACACCTTTAGAACTAACACTAGGACACACGAAACTGAGTGACCCCTTTGATCTGCTTTATGACAAACAAATGTATAGCGATTACTTACAAAAACATAAAGAAAAATTATCACTAACTTATGAAAAAATTAATGAAAAACAATTGCAAAATAAAGAAAAAAACCCATTTAAAGAAGGACAAACTGTCTATGAAACGAGCTATAAATACAAACGAAATAAAACCGGTGAAAAATTTAATGGACCATTAAAAATAATAAAATTACTAGCAGGAAATCGAGCAATAATAAAGAAAATTGGTCAAAACGTAAATTCAAAATCAGGACGGACAGTCCATCAAAAAAATCTAAGACAGCCGATTGTTACAGGCTCACCATCATCATCTTCGCCGAAGCCTTCACAAGATCATCAACTTCACGAGATGCACCCGAATAAATTTCGATCACATCACCGACAATCCCGGAATGTTACCCTTAAAATTAGGAAAAGCCCAAAACACTAAAGATCAATGGACACTAATACAAATTTATGATTTATCAAACTTAAATATTGAATTCAATAAATTGACCAACAATTATCAAAAATTAAATACATCTTTTTACAATACGAAGCATGGACCTGCCTATGCCAATGAAATGTATAATTACAGATATTTGCTAGATTATAAAATCAGTGAAACTCAACATAAGTTCTCACAAATAACACCATCAACAAAAATTAGACAAAAAAGAGGTTTAATTATTGGACTAGGTTCCATATGGAAATCAATAACAGGAAATTTAGATCAAGAAGACGCTGATAGATATGATAAAGTTATTATCCAATTAAAAGATAATCAGAAAAAATGTGTAAGCGTAGCAGACCAACAAATTAGCTTGACTCAAAAAGCCCTACATGTATTTAACGATTCAATGGTAAAATTACAACATAACCAAATTCGTTTGAATGAAAGAATATTACAAATAAGTGACATAATGGAACAAATTCGCATTGAGATAGTAGAAAACCATACATTTATTATGATAAATGCTATTTTTAACCAATTACTAGCATCAATTGAGATAATATCACAGATACTAAATACAATCGAAAATGCTATTACTTTCTCGAAACTAAATACTCTACGTCCATCAATTATTGATTATGATGAGTTAAAATTTGAACTAAAACGACTAAATTCTAAAACAGGACAATTCAAAATACCATATAACATTGACGATGAAAATATTAATAATTACTATTCAATAATTAATTTGAAAGCTTACGTGAACAAAAATGAAATCATTTTTATATAAGAGATACCTCAAGTAGAGAGGCTCTCTTACAATTATTATCAATTATATCCTGTACCAATGTCAATCCAAGATAATACTAAGTGAGACGTATTACGTGCAAACGAATATTCCTTGCAAAGAAGTCACACAAATGAACTACCTGTGCTACGCAGAAACAACAACACCATTATCAACGGATAACCCATGTGAAGTAAATTTAATCAATTTTGCTAATCAATATGATAACTGTGAAATAACTAAAACGCAGATAAAATCAATAAAAACTCAAAAACTTTCCAATAATAAGTGGTTAATAATTACTAAAAATCAAACAACAGTATCAAGCAAATGTGAAAACAACGACGATAAATTAGTGCTACGCGGCACCTACATGGTAACAATTACTAACTCATGTGAGTTACACATCGATAAAACAATATTAAAAACTTATCGAAACATCAAAACCCAGATTAAGCACATTAATCTTCCCAATATTAAAATAAATCAAGGCGACAACAACAACAGAATGGATACGCCAATTATCCCGATTCAACTGGATGACATCAACTTAAACGATCTGAAGAAGATCGACGTTCAACTTCAACATACCAGGCAGCAGCTTCAAGCAGTCGAACCCGCAACATTTCATTACGATAATATTAGTGTTTACACGATTTTAATTTACATAATATTCATGATACTTGTATCATATATTTTCAGAAAATTCTACCCATGCTTAAGAGAAAAAATTAACAAAAATGTGAAAAATTAAGGTGATCAACCCTAATTTTTCCTCTTATGCGGGGAGGTGTTACGATGACGTGATACCGCTGTACGGATGCGTTTCTGCTGAGGAAGCATCCTTGGAGATAAGGTGGACGCGTTCCGCTCCGTGCATGTGCAATTAATAAGACATTATTATTCTAGCGTTCATAGCTTTAGCATTGTTATTCGTTAGGTAGTAATCAATAAAATAGTTCGGTTTTTTTAAAAACTTAATTGTTATATAAAATACCATAACTTGCAGTTTAACGTGTGTTTGGACTATTGGGTAATGAACGAATTGTTACACTGAGGAACACGATTTTTGTTGACTTACATCCAAGATATGTCTTTTTGCAAATTTGGGGGGATGAATTCAAATATCGCATATGAACTGCAGAAGTGACAACACATATGACATGTACTATAGTTTTTGCCTATCACGCTAGGTGTTTGCTCTACAATTCTATATCAAATTGTTATTTATTGTTAAATAATGCTTTTTCATTTAATTTCAGATACCAATGCTATAGTTGATTAAATTTTTGAGAACCATAAGATTTGTAGGGTGAAGAAGAATTATTATTATCCAGAAGGTTAACATATACGGAACTTGTTCGTTCGTGTAAAAGGATAAACTAACTTGTAAGGAGTTTATTAATAGTTATTTATGTATTAAGAGTGAAAAGTGATACATTATTGCTTGAAAGTGAGAGCTGTTATTGGCATTCACTTGAAAGCAATAATGTCACTTTTTCCTCATAATGCTTATAATTTTGTTTCTACAATCACTAAAAAATGTTAAATACTGTGTTAACTTTTTGATTTCGTTTTTATAAAACGACGCTTGTTTATTGGCTATAGAGCATTATAAATGAGGCGAATGAAAGTCTTCGATAAACGTCAACTTTTTGTTGTCAGTGTCAAGCAAAAAAGTCTGCTTTATTTAGTGATTGTAGAAAAATATATTTTAACATGGGGTTTGCAATTTAATGTTGCGGTTATTTGTAATTAAAATTAATTTTCTAGTTATTTATATATATATATATATATATATATATATTTATATATATATATATATATCCCCGGTTTAGCGTAGACACCCTGTATATATATATATATACAGCAATATATATATACAGGGTGATTCAGACCACCCGTCCCAGGCCATTTTCTCGGTAATGTGACGTCTTAGAAGTTCTGGGAAAAAATATCATAACAAAAGCCTACCTAAAGAATTTAATGGAGGTTGTTTCAATTTCCGGAAATAGCCGGAAGTAGGCGTAACTGCACTCACGATTTTCTAAAAATCTAAAGATGCGGAAAAAAGTTTAAAATGAAAATTACTTGATTCTATCGCACAGATTTGAGAATGAAGTCAAAGCAAAAGTTAAGATGGCGGTTTCCGAGATATTAATATCAACTTTGCATACTGAAGACTGTCCCTGGGCCGAAACTAGTCCATGTACACTACTGAAAACTTTATTTATACCTGATAGTGCTGTCCCAAATTCACCTACATAATATTGAATGAGGTGAATAATCTCCACATTATTATTTTTATCATTATCATTATAATCCTTATTGCTCCGAATGAGCCGCCGAAATAAACAGAAGCCCCGGATGCTCCTCTCGTCCAGATTTGGTTTACTGAACTCTCGAACGATTATTATACCGCTTAATGCCTCCTGTAAACGTCGGCAGCTTTGTGCATCATGCAACAAGAAACGCCGCCCGAAAGGTGCTAATTGCTGGGGAATTCCGGCGATGTGTGAACGTGCTACACATCCAGTCCGGTGAAATGTTTACAGTTCCGCTGATCCTTTTAGAAGCACCTCGAATCAAAGAGAAATTGCTTTCAGGATGATGCTAATTGTTTAATTTAATCATTACCCAGAGGAGATAGGATAGGAGTGGTCAATGCGTTTCAAACCTTTTTGTGGGTATCTTACAATAATAAGATACATACAACAATAATAATTGCAATAATAATAATAATAATAATATTAATAATAATAATCCTCATAATAGTAAGAATAATAAAATTATAATAATAATCGCAATAAAAAAAGCTGTAATGACTGATAAGACAAATAAATGTATTTGTGCGAAAATCATGTTAGTAGTTCATATATTAATTCTGGTCTATAGCCAAATAACAAGTATTTATAATTAATTCTTTATTCCGCATCAACGCAAAAGTTATATGGTTTAGTAATTTAGTCAGTGCCTATGGCCAAATAACGATTATTAACAATTACTTATTTATTCCGCATAAATTATTGTTTATGAATATACAGAGCACCCCAGAAAAAGGTTGTAACTTTGTTGATGCATCTCACCAGATGGTGCTATGGATAAGGTAAAATTATAATGACTTAATAGAAGCAGTGCTGACAATAGTGATGCTTCTCGTGATTCGTTGCAATTGCCGCGCACTGCAGGGAAGTCCAGTATCGGTCCCCCTGAATAACGCTATCAACGTCAAAGTTAAGAGATTATCAACATTAAACTCTATAACTTAATAGAAATTAAGAACATTAAACTCTACATAACTTAAAATATAAAAGCGTACTGACTCGTGTTTAGCCTAAACATGGTGGCTCATGACAAACAATGATACTCCACAGATTTGATAAATCAAGAAAACGTTAAATTTGTAGTAACATATTTTTATGATGCTATTATTTGTACAACAAAAAAATGAACTATCTAATAGCAGCCAGTAAAATATTGCACGTTATTATAAATAATATCATTAAAAATAAATTGACTTATTTTCTGTCAGGAAATATAATATTTTTTGCATTGTAAATGTAGTGACGAATATTTTTACAATTACATTTAATTGTTCCCAATTAATTGGCGTTCAACCAGATTCCAATTAATATTGTTAAAACGTACTAAAGCACAGGTTCTATCCCCGTATTTAATTGCACCAGGACGCAATCGGGGCGGTATTGGTTGGATTCAATTAAGCGACACTCTCACGCCCAGGCAGCTCGGCGGAATTGAGCGAAATTTATGTTATTCTTTACCACCGTCTGGGACGGTTCGATCCCAGTTAAAGGGATGCTGTTAAAGGGCCCAATCAGGCCAAGCTACCTCTTTATTGGCTTTGAATTTGCCACAACACAAACACACACACAGAACAGAAATACAAAATTTTCTATAATATAATTCTACTAAATTGTTTAAAACAATCTAGAATAGTATTAATTAGATTTTAAACTTTCAGAATTTCAAAACTCTGATAAACAAATATTCTGTAAAATTTCAAATAATTATTATGTGTATTTATTATAAAATCATGTAATACAAAATTTGAATATTTAGTTGTATCTATAGTACTATTATCTATACTACTAAGCCAAACCTTACAGGATTGGATTGTTGGCACAGAACAGATTACCGGAAATCTAGTCATAGTAAGTCATACAATTTATAGTTATACGTTAATTAAAAATGAGTTATTATTATCATTATCACATATATCCTAAATTATTCAATTACTAATAATAATTGGATACATATACAATTAAGTGAACATGTTATTATCATTATTATATGTAGATAGCAAAAAATGATATAAATTATTATGTTCATCATTAATTTGTCTTTTAAATTATCGAAGAGTTAAGTACGGAATAAGTATTATTTCGCAACACGTGAAAACTGTGAAAGAATATTCACAATTTAAAGCTTGTAATGCAGTAAAACGTAACGCAGTAAGTAATAACTGCTGTTACGGCAATGTAAATTTATTATTTAAGGTACCGGCTGTAAAGCATCTCTATATTTGTTTATAGCATTTTTAGTGTTGCACTTCTAAGGAGTTGCAGAAATATAAACATAGAAAAAAATAGCAAATATTCTCCTGTGTCCCCTTTCAGCAGTACTATATCATGAAATCATTATAATAATGAAATGCGTTATACAGAGGTATCAGAGTAATTTTAGTTTTTATCTAAATTAATACAAAAAATGTAATAGGTATTGCACTATTATGTGCGTGTGAGTGTATGTGTAGTGTATCTACTATGAGCGATAAAAAAAAACTAGGAAAGTTAACATGTTCCAATATGAATGTATCTGATATTACTATGAATACCATATTAGTTATAGAGCAATATTAAATGTATACTACTAAACGCGGTAAAAGAAGTATGTGGAACGACAAAAACTGAAAGCAATGTAAAGCAAACGGCCTGGTGGGATGATACGATAAAATCTGAAGTAAAATTTAAAAAAACAGAAATGGAAAAAATATCTGAGTGATAGAAACAAAGACAACTATAATGAATACAAAACACACTGACTAAAAGTCAAAACATTAGTAAAAGAAGGAAAACAATTAACATGGGAACAGTTTCGGAAGAAAATGGAAAAGAAAGCTACAGAAACAAAAAGCTATTCTACAAGTGCTAAAAAGAATAAGAACAGAAAAGCAACCTAGTAACAGGTATATCAAAGCAAAAGATGGGAACCTACTAAAAAATGACATTGAAATAATATGACGTTGGAAACAATACTTTGAAGAGATATTAAATGTGCAGCAAACAAGCCCACAACGTATAGAAGTAGAAGAATTAACATAACGGAAAGCAGCAATCGAAAATATGTCAGGACAAGACGGAAAAACCTAGGAGGAAGTAAAAGAAACAATAAAAAGACTGAAACGTGGGAAAGCGGCAGGACACGATGGCATCACATCGGAAATGGTTAAAAATATTGAAGATATCGGAATAGCTGCTATAACATACCTATTTAACAGAATACGGACAGTGGACAAAATACCAAAAGACTGAGTGATAGGCATCCTGTTGCCACTATACAAAAAAGGGGACAAACGAGAGTGTACCAATTACAGAGGTATCACACTGCTAAGTACAATGTATAAAGTATACGAAATGATAATAGAAAAACGTTTGAAACAAATAACTGAGGAACAACTAGAATACGTAAGGTGACCAGACGTCCAGATTTTGGCGGGACAGTCCCGATTTTTTGAAATTTGTCCCGCGTCCCGCGACGTTTGAAAAATGTCCCGACTTTTGAAAGATTGGGTTCTTTTTCGGGGTGATCTTTTATTCGCTATTTTGAAGTTATCAGCTTAAATATTTCGCCAATATCTGTATTTGGTAGCGGCGCTGCAGCGGCCAAAATACAAATCGGTACTTTAAAAACATGCCTCGTGTTTATTATATTTGTAAATTTGACATTATGTTTCATGTTGTTAAAAAAATTGTAATATAATATTATACAGGGTGTCTCCTAAAAAACGCCGCAAGCGATAACTCCTTTATTTATTGGCCGATATTAATAAAATGAAAACAAAATTAAATGGCTCCACATGTCTACAAAGGAGCCCTGAACATATGGAAACATTTAATTTTATTTCGTTTTATTGAAATCGGGCAATAAATAGTTAGGGAGTTATGGAGTTATTGGCCAGCGGCGTTTATTAGGAGACACCCTGTATATTTTGCGTTTTCATCATTCTTTGTTAATTAATTTATAAATCAACCCTCCTCCCCCACCCCACAAGAATCTGGAGCAGCGTAGCAAGCAGAGGAGTAAATAGGAAATTTATAAATAACATAGGTAGCTTCTATAGAAGTACAAGGAACTATGTGAGAACACAAAACTTGCGATCAGAGGAATTCCAGACCAAAGAAGGTCTAAGACAGGGGGGGGGGGGGGTGCTGGGTCCGACACTATTTAATATAATAATGGACGATATCCTAAAAGATATCAAAGGGAAGACAAGGAAGCTAAAGGTGGGCTATAGATTCATGAAACCAGTGACTATAGCAGAAGGAGCCTTTGCCGACGACCTGATGATATTTGCAAAAAACGAACAAGATCTGCAATACAATCTAGATGTATGGACACAAGCTCTAAGAAAGAAAGAGAGAAAGTTAAAAATCAACATCAATAAAACCAAAGCAATGGTGATAGGGGAGGAAGGAAGAACAATCAACATAAGACTAAACGGACAAGACGTAGAACAAGTAGAAACGTTTAAATACTTGGGAGTAAGAATACACAGCAGTGGCAGAAACGAAGCAGAAATCAACGACAGAATCGAAAGCTCTACAAAACTGTATTATACGCTTAACGGTACATTTTTAAAGAGAAGGGAGGTGTCAGTGAGAACAAAAATAACCGCATACAAAACAATATTCAAACCTATACTAACATATGGATGCAAAACATGGATACTAAATGATCGTAAAAAAGTAGAATCCAGGCTACCGAGATGAAATTCCTAAGAGCAGTAAAAGGTATCACCCGAAGAGACAGAATCCGAAACGAAACCATAAGAGAGGAAGTAGGAGTCCCACCACTATCAAAATACATAGAACGCTAGCAGCTAAAATGGTTTGGGCATATAACCAGAATGAAGGAAGACAGGCAAGTGAAGAAAGTATGGCTAGCGTAGGGAGCCAACAGGAAGAAACGGGGAAGACCACAGAAAACATGGGACGACACAGTGGCAGCATACTTCAAGGAAAGAGGGCTGAGCTGGAAAGAGAGATACAGACAAGAAGATACAGACAAAGCTAGGAATAGAAAGAAATGGGCTGAATTCCTATATGTGTGAATATTTATATTACCTTAACACCCTACGGGTAGACTGAGGATCTGATTATAATAAAAAAGAACATATTCATTAATTTGAAAGACGACTTATTTATCTTTCAAAATTGTTTTAAACCTAGTTCAATCCAATAAAATAATGCTAAAATCTCTGGTAAGAGTTCTAGTTTTTTTGTCGCGCATAATGCATGTATAAAATGTGTATTGTATTATTTTCTCTTGGTGGAGGACTAGTAGGGCTTATTATTATTATTAACATTTTGTATAATACACTTTGAGAATTATGCATGTTATAATTAAAAAGCATTTCATCACTCTACATTCAGAATTTGGTACTCCGTGATCTTACTTTCATTTACGTAGTAAAAGAATAGTTATTTGTATACCACGGGCTGAAAGTAGCGATTTGCAGATCGCGTCTAGAGATTTATTGAAACCATGCAGCCATGGCCTGCAAATCTACTTTCAGCCAGAGGTATAGACAAAACTTTTCCTAGGGCCGGAATGAAGATAAATCAAATTTTAGTATAATTTTGATAACTCCTTAATCTTATTCACATATCATTAACGTCTATGAAATATCCATCTTTGATTGTAACTACGGTAACGATGTATATAACATATATGCACGGTATTTACGGTCGCGGCAAAAAAAAAATGGGACCTGTCTTATAGTGAATTTGTCTAAAATTAAGCTGTGTAATCAACTCGCTGCAAAGAAAAATCAAGTTACATGTCATTGTCATTGTGACATAAATACCTATATGTTACTTAATAAAAAGCCACATTTTGGAATGACCCCTCCAGTTAGTGCTTTTAATAAAGAAAGAATAAAAGAGAAATTAAAAATGGATGGTCTATCAGGCAAGTTGCATAATTTTTGACATCTTCAGCTAAACCAAATTCACACTAGGCAAAAAACCTGTCCCACTTTTTTAAAGCCGCGACCGTATGTACAGAAGCGGTCGCAAAGTCTGTACAGACCGTTCTATTAGCAACGGTTTGTAAACGAGTTGGTCGGAAATAGTCTACTTTCTGTCAGCAAATGACATCTAATAATCCTACTTTTTACCGGGCGTGGGAAAATAATATTGCAATAAATATTTTTGAAGCCGAGATTTTTTGCTGAAATATCCGTTTTCGAGTTTTTTTTTCAGAAAAGGTTCTTTTCGAAGAGAAGAGAGGTTGCAAAAAACATACTTGTATGTAGTTCCATTGATTATAATACCCTTATTAGGGTATTATAATCAATGGTACTTCTGATATACTTAATGAAATGCCTTTGTCCAAATTGCCGAATATGTTGGCATATTTTGTTAGGGCATTATTTAGGCATTTTTTTAAATATCTGTGCTCATTTAATTTTTTGAATGTTTTTAGTTTACGTTGTATATCCACCATAGACCAAGTGCATCGGGTTACCGAAGTAATCGCACATGCCCTAGAAGGCAAAATTATATTCTCAGCGATCTTCCTCAATGTGCCCCAGGTCTTCAACAGAGTCTGGCAAGGTTTCATCTGGAAGTTATATAAACTACTCCCAATGGCATGCTGATATTCTTAAGCCGTATATTTCTAATATGCTCTTCCGAATTAACGCGACCAAGCATGAAGCCAGGCCAACCCATCACTGCACCCCAATACCGACCCAAGAAGCTAAGGAGGACTAAGAGGACCTCACGAGCTAATTCAGAGTATAGTGATAAGCAGAGCATGGCGAAGTGTTGGCTTGTCCAATTGAGTGGGAACTAGGGAACTATTGAGAGGACTCCCCTGGGCGAATTTTGACATTACTCTTTAAGTATAACAGTAGAGTATTAGAATATAACAGTATTGTGTCAGATCATAATTTGGTTAGTCTTAGACCAGTTTTAGACCAGAGCAGGTTTATTCAAATATCACGACAGGTCTCGTAAATCGCAATCGGAAAATAAAAACAAGTAAAAAACAATACTATTATAATAATAAAAAAATCGGAATCGAGTTTTTTGGGTAAATATGCCCGATTTTCTAGCTTTCTTATTCAGAAGTAGTTGTCATCCAACCGATTTCTCTTTGTGATAGAAATATTTGTAATGTAGTACCTTTACAATAGTAAGGATAGTAAGAGTACCTTTATCGTACTCTCTGGAAGGTTCAGCTGGGCAGCCAGTTCGCACCTCCTCGGTCTGGAAACGTAGTTCTCCTTGTAGAATTCCTTCTCTAGCCTAGCCAGCTGGTCGCGAGTAAATGCCGTCCGATAACGTCTGATGTTGGGGTCGTTCTGCATGTTCGACCCAGATGAATTGAGCTTGGAGTCCGATGATACGGGACTGTGACATTCTAGAAAGATATAGAAAGTGTTACCAATATTTTTCAAACTTTTTAATAATCATTTAAATAATCACTAATCACCTATTTAATAATCACAAATCTATTATAATCAAGTATGTACATAATAATATGTATTCCCTTGTAGATTATTAAAATAAACATATTCTATATATACCGGATGATTCAAGTTTTATTACCTGGCCAAAAATGGCGAATTCTAATTGAAATAAAAAATCCAAAATAAGTACACATGTTTAGATATTGATGAAGCCCAATCTGACGATAAAAAAAATATTTTTTACCATCCGGTAGTTTATACGTTATTTCACAAATAATTCGTAATTTTATTTATATAGTTTTTGCCAGAACATACTTTAATGCTATTCCAAACATTCCAGTGAAATCCAAGTCAAAAAATGCACCAATTATTGAATTAAATGAATTTTGATATTGCAATAGTAAGATTTATTACTAAATAGTAAAATATAACGGGTGCTACCAGTAATAGTCCCTATAATGGATTTTATAGGTTTTATGATAGGGCCGTGCCCAATCTGTCCTGCAAGGCCCGTTCAACCCACGGGCGACTGGCGGAATCATAAAAAGTCATAAAACGTTCCAACCACACCGGCGCGGTCAATGCTTTGTAGGGCCTTGACTTACAAAATCATAAATCATACCGAGGAAAGTTGGTCAGTAATGTAAAAAATGCTTTAATTTTAAATCTAATCATTTTCGTTAATTTTTGATTTCATAAATGGGTTCTATGAATAAAATAAAACAGTTCAACATAACATAACATAGAGACAGAGGCAGACATATCGATAGAGATTTTGCCCGAAAACAGTTTTTTTAAATTTTATAACCGTCTATATAATTATCGAAAATATCAAACTACCTTGCCGTAGATTAGTATCAGACCTATATAAATCCAAATTTTTATATTTTTGGGCATCTCCAAATGCCTAAAAAACCCATGGTAATAAAACTTGAATCACCCGGTATATATGTATAGAACGGAGGAAAAATATTCTCCAATCTTATTTTTTACCTTTTTTTACATTATATTTCAATGTTGCATGTTTTAATCCAGCCTTTAATAGATTTACTTCATTTTAATACAATTTGTTTTAATACGTTTTTTTTTGTTCCAAATTAAACATATTTAGGAATTTTGAATTATAATTTTACAGGCAAATAACAAAAACACAAAAATATTTGAACAATATACTTGTTTTCATAACTTAAGAATACGGTTTTTTTTTTAAATAGGTTGCTCACATGTTTTTGATTTTGTTGACATAATCAAGATTGCGTTTTCTGACAATAACCGTAACTTACGAAAAGCAATATGTTTGCTTCAATAATAAGGATTTTAACAATATGTGTATCAACTGTTTTTCAATACATTTTTTCATGTAAAACTGAAATTGCGAACTACCTTAAATATGGCTAAGATCATGTGCTGTGCACATCACATTTTTTTACATAAATTGTAAAGTAAGCTTTTAATTACTCATTTAGATCTAATGGGATTTTAAAGATGCCGATATAAAGTGGGGCATTAACAGCGCACTAAACGCTATGGGGGCGATTTTCGGGTTTTATTACTTCCATGGCCCATGAGGAAGTGAGGCGTCTAGACTCGAGCCTCTTGAGTGACTCGGCGTCGAGAGGTTTGTCTTTTACGTTCCGTTGCAATTAGGCTACTCGATAACACGTGTTCTTGTTCCCTCGGGATCTGTTTGCATGGACATGGGATGCAAGGGAAGCGAAAAGACGGGTGTTCCCCGAGGGTCACCCCTGAGTCCCATATTTATATGTAGCGAATTTTAATTTTAAAAATGCTACAATTCTTTACGTACAGAAAAAAAAATTGTTCTACGTTCTACGTTTGTTCTGTGAGGTGTCGCCGCAAGCTGTGGTCTACCCGGCCTAGTGAATTTTGTTACTCCAAACACTACACTAGTGTTGGACCTGTGTTGTGTAGAACCGGCCCTGTAAATTGTCGCCGTTCACGTGAACATGTTTATATTACATGTATATTATATTAAGTTAATATTATTTTAACTTCATCTTGAAATTGGACGGACTATAGTAATTGCAAAATTTGTTTTTGTTTCAATCCTAATATTTTTCTTGTAAAGGAGATATGAAATTTATTTTAAATCAGTACAAAACGTTTTTTTGTCATAACTTGTATAACTATTAATTGGAACAAAACTTACTACCCACATTATTAATTAAAATAATAATCACACATTTATTTTTAATTATTCAGGGTGGGTGAACAGAGAGGGATCGGAGGATATACTGTTTAATTTTGAAAATATAAAAAATGTTTGAAAATAAAGTCTCAGCATAGCGAAAAGTGTATATACTAAAATTTAGTATCAAATATACAGGGTGTTCTATAAACGATAAAATCAATATAATTTTTTTTTAAGGAACACCGTGAATAATTTTGAATATTTTATTGGAACATAATTTTGTTGAATCAGCACAATTTTTGTATTTTAAATTTTAGTTCAGGGATAGAAGTACTCTATAGGCTTAACAAAATGTTTTTTTATTGTTTTATTTCTTAAACAAAATATGTTCAGAATTGAACGAGGAATTTGAATGTGTAAAAATATACAGCAATATTTAAAATAACATAGTTTATGGCCACTTCCGGTAGAACCGGAAGGGATAGAATAATGGACGTATTTTATTTTGGGAGATCACGATAAACCATGCGATAAACCATGTCTGTGTTATTTTTGTCAAATTTATATACGGTTGTCGCAAGTCGTCTGTTAAAACTTTATGGGGTTCCTGATGAAATAAAAATTTGAAAAAAATTCACTGAAACATGGTTCTTTGTGATCACTTGTAATAAAATACGTACATGTTTTTATCACTTCTGCTTCTACCAGAAATGGCCATTAACTTTTTTATTTTAAATGGAACACCCCGTATATTTTTAAATATTCAGACTGCACGTTCAATTCCAAACACTATTTATAAAGCCTACATAGCTCATATCTTTAGTAGTTTTCGAGGAAAAATTTAATTTCGGAAAATTTTGCTTCAAATAGACGATTTAAAAAATATTCATAATTTCTCTTGAAATAGAAATAAAATAGAAACTTAACCTTATTTTCATATTGTAGCTGAAGCATGGCACTATATCATTACAATAAGTCGTACGTGTTGATATTTTACTAGTAATACATTTTTTTTTCTACAATCACTAAATAAAGCAGGCTGTTTTGCTCGACACTGACAATGAAAAGTTGACGTTTATCGAGGACTTTCATTTTATCGCTCGCCCCGCGATTAAAAACTAAGAAACGCGCGTCCTCAATAGCAATCAATAAATAAGCGTCGTTTTAGAAAAACTCAATCGAAAAGTTTGCACAGTAACATGTTACAGTAACAGTAACATGTTTTAAGTGACTGTAGAAAAAAAATGTATGTATTATGAGCAAAAAGTGACATTATTGCCTTAAAGTATTCAATGCCGCGCATCTCTGATTCAAGCAATAATGTATCCCTTTTTGCTCTTAATATATAAATAATTAGTTCAAAGGTGCAATTCCAGGTACCTACACTTCAAAACGTTATAATTCATTCTTTTTAATGCAATGACATATTTTTTTGTATCACTGGGCATTAGACGGGATAAATTCCTACAAATAAGTGTAAAACAAACCCATCCCCAAAATGAGGTCCCTGAGGTTTGTCAGTTATTGTGAAAATTTCTTGATTTTTTTGATTTTTTTTACAGCATTTATTTCAATCTGTGCACGTGTACCATAGCAGGTGTATTTTATGTTTCTTCGCCATTATCAATCGCATTGCATTTCAAAGGTTTTTTTTTTGTAGAGCTCACGAATAGTAAATATTTTAAAGACGAATTAATATTCAAATAAAAAAAAATATGCATTTTTTCTACAACTCCCACTTACCATGTGATAGAATTATTCTTCGAACTTGCAGAAAATGTAATGAAACTTATTCGCATTCACCGCAAAAGAATGAAATGAAATTTTGAAAATTGGAATCAAATTTTCTTCACACTGCACAATTAAATGGGAGAAGAAATGTACGAAAGCCGTTCACACAAAATAAGGAAGCGCAAGAAATGATTTCGGCCTACTTTCAACTGCATCCAAACGCATATCCGTTGTCGAGAACATTTGGGCTTTGCTATATCTTTAGTGCAGAGGATATAAATCTTAGACGGCAGAGAATTTAAATTTGTTTTATGTACTTTGTACATTTGTACTTATGTTTTTCAAAACTATCGGTACTGAAGAAATATTAAAGCCAAAATGTTCTTGACAACAACGGATACATGCGTTGGTATACACTTGGAAGAAGGCCAAAATATTTTCTTGCACTTCCTCATTATCTGTAACCGGCTTTCGTACATTTCATCTCCTATGTAATTGTCCAGTATGAAGAAAATTTTATATAAATTTTCCAAATTTTGTTTTGTTCATTGGCGGCAAATGGGCATAAGTTTCATTACATTTTCTGCAAGTTTAAAGACTAATTCTGTCGCACTTGCCCTGTATATACAGGGTGTCAATTTGAAAAGTGGCCATCGACTTTTTTTATAGAACACATGATTATTTTTAAAATTACTCAAAACTGTTTGGGTGGTTCGAAGGGGAAACCAAAATAACGTTGGTAGTATCGATTCCCTACCCACCCTTTAAGTCACAGCCACCTCCATCGAAACAATTTAAATGGCACCCCTCTATTTGTGATACATCGTTGGAAAGCTCTTGAAATATGCTTTCTACTCATTATTAATACAATATGATTAGGTCAACTAGTTTTGGAATTAAGTGCAAATAAAGTGCAATTAATTAAATTGAAATAACATGTTAAAGTAAATGTTGGAAATTGTTTCCTTGTTGTCTATACAATAATATGGTCTGCTTTCAAACTCCTCGCGAACTTTCTAAAAGGTTTGTCTAGTAATAGCTCCATATTATTGTGCTATTCTTTCTCATATAGTTCAATAGTTCAATGATAAGAGGTGTTAGATCTGATGATCTAGGAGGCCATTTGATAAGCTCTATTCTTCCAATCCACTAATTTGGATAGTGACGCTCTAACCATGCTCTAACTGGAAGTACATAGTGAGGACGTGCACCATCTTATTGAACATGTAGTGTATTTTCGGTAAGTCCATAATTTCCATTTTTCCTTTGGTTTTCAACCTTCTGAAGTACGAGAGGCTTCATGAATTCATCCAGCAAATTAGCATAGATTTCGCCGTACAAATTTTCATTAACTTCAACAGCGAATTTTTTATGGGGTCACTTGATATCTGCAGTTTATACAACATAAATGAAAAATGAACCGAATACTATTGAACAATTACGAGAAAGAATAGCACAATAATGTCGAGCTATTACTAGACAAACCTTCAAAAAGTTCGAGAAGAGTTTGAAAGCAGGCTATATTTTTTTTAGAAAACAATAGAAGCCACTTCCAACATTTACTTTAACATGTTATTTGAATTTAGTACATTGAACACTCTTGAACTTTATTTGCATTTAATTCCAAAACTACTTCATCAAATCTCCTCAAATGGAGGTGGGCTGTGGCTTAAACGGGTGTAGGGCAACGATACTACCTACGCCATTTTGGTTCCCCCTTCGAACCACCCAAATGGTTTTGAGTAAATTTAAAAATAATCATGTGCTCTAAGAAAAAAGTCGATGGCAACTTTTCAAATTGACACCCTCTATATAGAATAAATTCATAATTTCTTGTTGTGTATTCATTCATCATTACAATATTTATAATTCGTGAAGCTTGGCGAAATAGAAACTTAGAAACAAAATGCAATTGATAATGGTAAAAAAACCTAAAATATATGAAAGATGCCTGCTAAAATGCATGTGCACAATAGAATTAAATGCTGCAAAAAAATTTTCATTTAAGGAATTTTCAAAAAACTATTAGATCATTCATTTTAGGGAAATGTTTATTTTATACTTTTTTGTAGAACATTGTTCTGTCTATGGCCTCGTCATACAAAAAATATGTCATACCTTTTAATAAAAATGTATTATGACGTTTTGAAGTTTACCTGTAAATAATTGAACTATTGAAATAGTACTAGTAAAATACTAGTACTCGGGTAGCTTTATGAGTATGTTAAATAATAAATATATTGAAGGTAAAGTAAGTCAGATAGAGGACGGATTATTTTAAAGAATAAAATATTTTTTTTAGTCGAAATATCTCGCAAAACCTGGATATGGATATGGAATCCGGATATGGAATACGGAAGGTCAAAAGGGGGAAGTTTGGTGCACAATTATGTATACCTGCCTTTTTGTGCTCAGATTATTTGTGTCGGAGTTATAAATTATTTTCTGTTTATTATTTTGGTTCGATTTATTTTTAATTAATAAAATAATATCTTTAAAATCTGAAGGCATACAGTGACGAAACTTGTTTCATTGCACGTGCCGATTAGAGTTTTACATATGTGTATATTTATTTTACTCGGATCAATGGTTCCAGAGTTATAAAATATTTTATGAAAATCAATTTGTTATTTTAATATATCCGGAATTTTGGCGAAATAAAACGACCTGAAAAATTTACTTCATTATATAAGGTGCAGTACAAAATTTTTGTTAAAGAGCTATTAACTTTATATTTTTGGCAATCTGGGGGCAGCCTCTTAGAAGGTCCTTGGTGAATTTTAGTGATCCCGACGTTTGTAACCGCGCGAAATAAAATTATTAATGACAGCATGAAACAAATTAAAACATTGATTTTTCTCGTAAACCACAAAAGACATAAAAAAAGTCTTAGATTTGGCTAAAAATAACGACACAGGTTCATTTCTAGTATCGCATCGATTAATCGAAATAAAAATGCCCGCCGGTGCAGGACCATCTGAAGTGCGCAAACAACGAAAAAATCGAAGAATTTAATTATTTTATTGTTTTTTACATCTACGGGGTAAATCGCCGATGCAATATTTACGTGCAGAAAATTAAATTGCTTCGGAAAAAAATTCTCCGGAGAGTTTTCCACTTTCCACAAAAAACGGGGTGTGTAAAGTGAAAAACTCGTCATGTTTCGAAAACCTGATGATGAGCGGCGGCGAAAAAAATTTTTTTCGGCCCCCGGGATGCGGGATATAAAATGCTTTTGACGTTTTTCGCTGGTACCCACGGTTCGGCCGAAAAACAATTCAAGTGGTTTTCAGAATTTCTGTGAAAAATTTCAAAACTTTCGGGCCCGGAATCGCTCGCCCCCTTAAAAAAACGGAGGTACGGTCCTGCAATTTTATTCAGAGACGGCCCAGCCCCTCCCGAACTTTTTCTTCCACAGGGACCTCCGCCCCACTGAATAAGCGCTTCAAGACTTCTACCGGCACCCCACCGTGAGGGGTCTGGGCAGCCTCTGGGAGTTTTCTTTTCCTTCCGGGGACTTCCGCGTCCCACGTCCCATGACGTTCGCGGAAAATTTCTCTTGCCCCCCTTTTGGGTTTTTTTTTTCAAAAATCCCTGAAAAAAGGCCGATTATCGACAACCCCTTGCATGGGTCAAACGGGGGGCCAGCGGGTTTAAATTCTGGCGGCAGGTGCGCCCCGTGGGGCGCCCATCACAGACATATCTGGAACTCCGGCCGCACCCCCGTTTCCCGCAGCGACGGCTCGTTTGGAACTGATTTATTTTGTGCAAACTTCCAAAGAACCGAAAATTACACGTGTTTATGTAGACTCATTTTGAAGGTCAACTTTGATTTTTTTTCTGGGCTCAGGGGCAAAAATTCAAAATTTCACCTCAACCACGAGTTGTAAAATTTATCTGGCTACTTTAAAAAAAGGGCTCGATTCGTTCAAAACTGAAACGCTCGCTTTAACTGATCACGTTTTGCCAAAAAATGGTAAAAAAATGCCATTTTTTATCGGCTGTCACGAGAGCCCCTGGGGGTGTATGGCCCCCAACGCAATGGCATGCAGGTGAGAAAATGTGGTGCTTTCGAATGCCGCAATCGGCGTTTTCGTGCGTTTTTTTGAAGGTCGAAAAATTTTATTCTAACCTAAAAATGGAACGCGTCTTCGGAATCAAAATTCGACGCCGGATTCGAGTCCCACTCAACGAGTTGATTTTTTTACATATTTTTTCTGGTGCCCCAGGACAATATTACGAAGGTCGATTTTTGACATTTGTAATATAAATTTTGTGAAAATGGCCAATATCCCAACACTCGAGGATGTGATGGGAGGGGGATGAAATTCATACGGTAGAAGGACCTCGTCGAGAGACCCCTGGGGTTAAAATGTTGTGAAAACAATTTGTAATTTTCCGAGAAAAAGGATTTTAAAAATTGAAATTTTCATTTTCATTACAATTTTCTCACGTTGGTAGTATGTTTTTATTTTTTTTATAAATTTGAAAATATCTTACAGTAGTAATAATCAACACGAACAAACTATTGTAATGATAGAACTGTGCTTCAGCTACAATATGCAAAAAAGTTTAAGTTTCTATTCCATTCATAAGATAAATTATGAATATTTTTAAAATCATCTATTTATAGCAATAATTTCTGAAATTATTTCTCAAAAACTACTAAAGATAAGTGCTCATAAGATAAGTAACATACAAACTGGGTTCAGAATTGAATGGGCAATCTGAATTTGTAAAAATATACAGGGTGTCCTACTTAAAATAACAAAGTTTATGGCCACTTTCGGCAGAACAGGAAGTGATAGAATCATGACCGTATTTTATTTTGGGAGATCACGATATACCATGTGTGTATTATTTTTTTCTAATTTATATTTCATTAGGAACCCCATAAACTTTTAAGGAATCACTTGAGTAGTTGGATATACAGGTCACCCTGTATATCTGTACTAAATTACTACCGAGTGATCATTTAAATTTAGGCTCTAGTTATCCAGGGAAATTTCGCCACTTAAAAAGTGAAAAAAGTATGTGAGAAAGTATGTGCTCTGTATGTGCTCTCTGTATGTGCTAGAATGGTTGATTAAATAAATATTGCTTTGGAAACATGTATGTATGTAGGAAGACGACTTAATAAATTTATTTTTCGCAGATGAAAAGAAACACCCGTCAATGGATCATTGAGAAGCATACACAATATTTAAATTACAATAAATGTTCAAATTGATGTCAAATATTCAAAATGCATGTGTTGCAACTAAGCTGTGTGGCCTTAGATGCAAAGCAAACGTTGATGATGATAATTTTTGCTCGCACGGTACAACTGGGCTTTAATGTACCTACTGATACCTACTAAACAATATAAAATATTTTACAAATTCCTTTAATTTAAAAACAATCTAACTTTACTCTAATACAGCCTGTATAATATTTTTAATAATTAAGATGATTTCATGAAATAGTACTGGTGAAAAGGCACATAGGAGAATAATTGTTAGGTATATTTTTCTGTGTTTATATTTCTGCAACAATAAAAATGCTATAAATAAATGTAGAGATGCTTTGCAGTCACCAGCTAAAATAATAAATTTGCATTGCCATATAACAGCAGTTATTATGTACTACTTTCCGTTTTACTGCATTACAAGCTTTAAATTGAGAACATGTTTCACAGTTTTCGCGGGTAGTGAATTAATACTTATTGTGTACCTACTTAAATCTTTGATAATTAAACAGATAAATTAATTATGGGCATTATAATTTGTATCGTTTTTTACTCTCTAATAATAATAACATGTTTAGTTAATTCCATGTGCCAATTTATTATTTATGATTGAATAATTAAGGAATTACATGATAGTAGATAGAAGGTTACTAATATTAAATTTATATTCAACATAAATTTAAAAAAAATGTTTTATTCGTATTTCGTCTGTAATCTGCTTTATAACCGTGATCTAAGTCTGCAAGGCTTAGCAGTATACATACAACTTAATATTAAAAGTTTGTATTACATTATTGTATGATAAGCTCATAAATTAAGTAAATGCATGATTTTGAGAAAAAAAGTAGGTTAAAACTTCATTTAATAGATTTTTTTTAAATTGGTAATATGTGTTTTAATCCACCAAGATTATTTTGGTTTGGTGCACTGTCTTGGTTATAAAATTATTGGTATACTTGGACTAGTTTCAGCTCTTGAAACCAACTGAAACGTAGTGGTAATTAGCCAATTTGTACTTTTGACACATAGCTATGTAAAATATGGGATTTTATAAAAGGTGCCAAGTATTAACTTGGCACCTTTCAAACTTTACGTCCTCAACTTGTAAACAATAATGGCAAAGAAACTTTTTGATGATTTAATGAATTAATTTAAACATTTTGTCTATATACTTTGTTTATTTGTAAATTTCGATATTTATATTTTGTATACCTATATTGATATTTTGTATATTTTGAAACATTCATCATTCGTCAATTGCAAGAGAGCACCCAAGTGTACCTTTAATATATTGTTGCGTTGTATTTGGTGATTGAGGTGGAGTATTCTGCCTGCTCTGGTGCAGGTTGTAGTGCGGTGGAAGGACGTCCAGCACCACCGAGTTCTTCTGCTCCTGGCTCTGGTGGTACATCTTAAAGTTCTCCATGCCTCGCTGTGGACTTTCGATGCAGTTTTCGAATCACGCACACACGCGCGCACTAATCTGTATTGTTATATTATTACGTTAACCGCCGCCTGCGTCCATCCCCGCACGAAGGCGCCTTTCGTCGTGTCGCTCGGCGCACTCCTGCGCCCGTCGCTTCTCGTGATGGCCGAATAGTGTGTTAAGATTGCATTTTTCCGGCTCTCTTGCCTCCCCGTCGGCGGCGGCGGCAGTCCGGAAGTAGGTGGAGTGTGTTCAGTTTATCACCGTGTTTGGTTGGCTGCGGTGAAGGGAGCAGTGATTGGTAACTCCACCCTTGACGCCGTATCCGGCGCCCTCGTAGGGACGCTTTTGCCGCGTCGCGGTCCTTATCCCGTTGTTATTACATGTCGACCGGCATTAAACCAGCACAGACGTACATCCGGTGCGGTGCGCGGGAGGTAGACGGAGATCGCTGCTCCGTTGCGGAGGGGTGGCGCGGGGCGGGCATGCGATCGGGGGATTTAATTAGGTAAGCCGATTAAATTGCGTTTCGGCTTAATGGGAGGACGGCTCGATCCGCGGATGGCTTTGGGAGTTGATAAAAAATTACGACAGCAATACATATAAATCGACTCGAAATATTTTTATTTTTTAGGAAAATTACTCAAAAACACACCATCTATTTTTTTATTTTGTCTGATATATAACCAATAAATATGCCATTTGCTTAATCAAACACATGCAATGAAAGTATTCCCGGCGCATCCACCACAATGCTAAAATTTATAATGGGTCTGGAAACGCATTTTTTTAAAATTTTGCATTTGAATATACACCGTCAAACTTAAATAATGTCGTTGAAAATTTGGATCTAGCACTTCAACTGGCTTCACAATTAATTATTGAAGTCGCGTAAAATTGACCACGCTTGAATTTTTCCTTTCAGGACGCGCGGCGTGTGTGACGTCACGGTTGTTCACACGCCCAGCAGTATACTGGAACCTACGTTGAACCAGTTCGCACTTCTGGATTTATCATGTCTAAAGAGAAAACGCGTTACAAATATTGAATTATACATCGATGTACAAATACTACTATTTCTACCCCAAACAAAATATTCGTAAATGTCTATGAAACGCGACACTTAAAAAATAAAAACGAATGATTATTCGAGTTTGCCAATTCAAGTCGGGCGAGAGGCGAGAAACGAATAGCTACTGCTGAGAAACGAACATATTTTGAAATATTTTTGTTAGTATTTTATCCATGTTACCAGATATTTGTGATTATTTTTTATTATTTGTTATTTTAAATACTTTCTGGTATCTTCTAGTATTTATTTATTTATTTTCCTACTAGTTTCAGTTTAAAATTCAGCCAACATCAGGGGTTTTTAAACTGATACGACACAAATAATATAATAATAATATAATATACACTGTGTATCAGCCAATTGGAATAAATTCGATAATAAATAAATGGGGGCGTGTTCGAAAAAACGCTCGGACACGTCGATTGTTATTTTTAGTTGCGCATTTTTTTCAACAAAAACTTTTTATACGGGGTGTGTCATGTGACCGTGGCCAATACCAACTTTCTTATTTTAAATGCAACACCTGGTATATTATTCAATTTTTGGATTCTTCAGAAAATTATAGACATATTCCATGTACAATTTACTTAAAACAATACGTGTGTCAGTTTACACTCGCACAAATATGCATAAATCATTAATTTCTCATTTATAAGTGAATCAATAAACACTGTTAATTGAGTTATAAGGAGGATATAAAACATCGGTTCAATAATACCATGAATGGTCGTATAGTATAGTATGAAACATCTTACAGTTGTTTGTTTATAACAATAAAATTCATTATACAATTTTACAATAAAACATTGTTTTAGGCGTAACTAATACATTATTGCTTACCTAGATGCTTTCGATCCGCGAATCTCAGAGCTGATGAAATTACTATTCGTAGCAAAAAAACTAGCAAATGTAACCGCGTCAATCTTAGGCAAGTTGTCTGATTGACCCCGAACAAATCCCTTATCCATATTACACACAAAACAATTGACTGTAACGCACTAACTCGGGCGATCAAATTTGAGTAAGCATTGAGCTTACAAGGGACACAAGATCCGCGTGCAACGGGCAACGTTGACGTCATCAACGGCCCAATCCAACTAGACTGACTAGCGCGGATGGAGGTGCCAAAGTCTTATTTCAAACCCTTATAAACTCCATATATGCTTACCCAATTTAAATGAAATAACGACCATTGGATTTAAACCAATGAAGTTCAATAATTAATTGTATTTTTTAAATATATTTTTTCATTTTTTCCAAGCCCATTATATATTACGATGCAGGGTGTCCCGTGAAATGCCTGTCATACGAAAATATTCACCGAAAATATGAATGCAAATGATTTAGATATAGATTCAGCTGTTAGTGCAGATATGAGTAGAGGAGAATCTGCATCCCGGCCACGATATATACAGGGCAACATCACTGATAGTAACACCGATATGGCGTATATTGAAACACTAAAAAAGTGGTATTATATCAGCAAGTTTACAAATAACTACACAAGTGATGATTTAAAAGAATATGTAAAATCAAAAATTAAAGGCATTGATATGGCTATTGTCCAATTAGATCATAAAAATCCTACGTCCAATGAAACGTACAGATGCTTTAAGGTAGGGGTCACCGAAGAATTCTCCGAAAATAATAAAATATTTTTTTTATAATTTTTTTAATAAAATAAAATAAAAATTAACCGATGAAAACATTTGCCCAATAGGGATCTGCATAAGCCCCTTCAAGTTTTTTCGGAAGAGGAATGGTTCGAGAAGCTCAATTACGTCGCGATCTCACAACGCAAGATACGATACACGACATTAAAATGTCAAATCACACAAGTCGATCTATGGACGACCCACACAAAACATCCCAATTATCGACAATAAAACAATATATAAAAAACGCCAATTACTAGGCCAGTGCCTATTACGATACTGCACCAAAATATACGCAGCCTATTTAACAAAACCGATCATCTTCAGATTTCAACTCAAGAACACCGACCTAATATCATCTGATGACAGAAACCTGGACGAATAAAAATAACATAAATTACATACATATTCCAGGGTATAACATAGCTGCGCATTATTCAAGAAACATTAAAGAAGGAGGTGGAGCAATGATCCTTATCGGTTGTGAATTTGACTACACCGAACCAAATTATGCAAATAAATACTGCTGCGACTCTACATTCGAATGTACAGCATGTTCAATTTCTATACATGGAATAAAATTAGTTATTCTATCCTTATATCGCCCACCATCTGGAGCAATATAAGACATAAAATATTTCTAGAAAAACTATCAAATCTTCTCATGGAGTCTCAAAGAGTAAGCAACAGGATAATCTTGTGTAGAGACTTTAACATTGATGCTTTGGAAAACTGTGCTGAAACAAAATTGGACTAGTAAATAAATTACAGGAAGCAACAAGAGTTTCAGATACAACGGCAACGCAAATTGACTACATTGTCACCAATATTAACACTCCGAAAGTCACATGTGAAAATATAAACTTAAACTTGCCGGATCACTTCGCACAACTTATGACAATTGATGTACAATACATTCAACGTACACTTGCAACACAGTACCAACCCAAGACTACTAGATCTTTAAATCTACACGATCTCAAATTTTATTTAAATAAAGTGGACTGGAACCTTCTCAAATCAGATGATATAAACATCTCGTTTAATATGTTCATGCATGAATTTAGATTCTGCTACGAAATACCTTGTCCCATAAGAGTCATTAGAACTAAAAATGCGGCCCAAAAAAGCTGGGTAAACAAAGAAGTAATGACGCCAAGCAAAAGCTTTAAAAACACGCATGATTTAATGTTGTCGTCCAGCACCCCTCTAATGAGAGACAGATATAAGGTTGGGAAGAAGCTTCACAAGAAATTGATCGAATATACAAAAAGCAAGTTTCATGATGAATTAATCTCACATGCACCGGCTAAGCAAAAGAAAATATGGAATTTAGTTCGCAATGAACTTGGGACATATACTGTTCATGACTCAATCCACATTTCAAACCAGGAAGGCAAGCTGGTCAAAGATCAGTCGGAAGTAGCAAAACTATTCGAGGATTATTTTGCTAATCTTCCCGCAATCAAAATCAAGAACCACTTCGGTAATAATATTTCATCAAATTGTATGTACAACGCCCCCTATCTGGACCCATACTATGCTTTTCGAACCCATTACTCCCGAGGAGGTACACGTCACTATAATGGCACTAAAGAACAAAAACAGCACAGGCATGGATGAAATACCATCGAAAGTCCTTAAAAATGTCGCGAGCGAAGTCGCCAGCCCACTATGCGATCTAATAAACCTATCAGTTAGTACCGGTTTATTTCCCACGGCCTTAGAAAAAGCTGAGGTGGTACCAATTCATAAACGCGGTCCGAAAAATGACCGAACAAACTATCGACCTGTGGCGGTTCTGAGCGTCTGTTCAAAAATATTTGAAAGAATCCTAGTAAGTAGACTGTGGAGGTTCCTGGATATGTTTCGGATTGTACCAACCAACATGGCTTTCGCAAGAACAAGTCAACAGAGACAGCCACAATTAGCTTAATAGAGAGAGTGAGCAAGAACATCGATTGCAGTAGACATGTGGCGGTACTGTTCTGCGATTTTAGCTGTGCATTCGACACGGAAAGTGTGGACTTTGTGCACGTTAAACTGTATAACATGGGTGTCCACGGAAACATGCTAGATCTGATCATGAGTTTTTTGTCCAACAGAAAGATGTACGTAAATGTAAGCAAAAGCAAATCAAAAACATATGTTATATGTTAGGGCGAGGTCCAGGGTTCGACCCTGGGCCCTGTGCTGTTTCTTTTGTTTGTTAATGATCTTGTCAATAATATTGCGGATGGATATGTGATCAATTACGCGGATGACACAAATGTAATAAATGTTGCTGATAATCAGGAAGATTATCATCAGATAAAAAAAATTGATATCGCCTACAAAGAACTGACAGAATGGTGCCATAAAACCGGCTTAATATTAAATGGGGACAAAACAGTAAAAATTCAATTCTATAATAGAAAAGCACCCGAATATACCATTTAGGACGCATCCGTCAGCACTAATTTTTTATGTACATTCATCGATGAAAGGCTTTGAAAGAACAAATTGATCACATATCCACGAAGCTGAACAGGGCATATTATGCTATTCTCAAGTTGAGGGGAAAATTTTCTATACATGCACTAGTGCATATGTACTATGCGTTGATATACCCTCATCTATCATATAACATATTAGCGTGGGGAAGTTCGGATATAACACGTCTCATTGTCAATCAGAATAGAATTCTAACACTGATATTTGAATTGAAGAAGAGAGAGTCCTGTCGTACTACATTCAAGAGAAATAGCTTTTTTAACTATAACTTGTATATTAATATATACAAATGCGCAGTATTCGTACATCAAAATTCAGGAAAATTCCCTTGTAATGGAGAATATCATGAACATAATACACGGCACCGTAATGAAATAAGACCCTCTCGTCATAACAGTACTCATTACTAGAGGACAGTGATGCATTCAGGCAGAGCAGTATAGAATAGGATCCCCAATGATATAAGGAAATCCAAAATCTTAAAAATATTCAAAACACTGATGAGGGAACACCTAATTAACGGATGCTTTTATAGCCTATTTGAATATTTGCATGAGTAGGATGTTTTCTGTATTCTTGTTGATCATGATTATTTTTATTATTATTATTATGTATTGTATTTTTATATTGTATTTTAGTATTTTTAGTATTATTTACTATTACTATTAGTAATTCTAATGTTAACTGTCACATCCACTAGCACATGTAAATACACTGTACACATTGCAACGTGATTAAAGAATTAAATAAATAAATAAATAAATAAATAAATAAATAAATAAATACGTTAAGGATGTAATGCTGAAGTCCTTCGCCCTTGACGTATGGCAGGTATGCCACGGGACACCTTGTTTAGGCCATACTATTCATTTACTTTCGATACAATTCAGTCCCTCTTAAGCACTATTTTTAGAAAAAAATGATTTCCTTAAACAAAATTATGCATGCCGTCCCAAAATGAGCAGTATCGCAAAGCTTCTAACATTTATTGGTTTGCTTCCACAAATATCATAATCAGAATTTGGAGTAATTCGGTACAGAAGATATGCAACATTACTGGCAGAAATTTGGAAATTAGACAAAAAGTAGAATGCACACCAAAAGGTAAAGCCTACCCTACCAAAGAATATATACAAAATATAGATGATTATTTATAATTAATTACAACCTACGATGGGCTACGAGTGTTTAGACCTCTCAGAACTAGTGAGACCGTCTAACGCGCAATGTTAAAATTTTCAAGCAAGTGAATCCGACACTTGACACCAGCCATATCATATAACATAACCTAAAATATTAGTATATTATGTTACTAGGAGTAAAAGTGGGGCTTTTTCTGGCGAGCCCAGACGTTAAAAGAGACCCAGAAGTCCCAGAACGCCTGGGATATATACTAGGAGTTCAAAGTTATCGGTCCACCATTGCTAACTCTGTTATTATTGAAGTTACAAAGTCAGTTTATTTAGCAAACTAGTAGTAATTATTCCCTTGATTAAGATGATGCAGTCAGAAAAAGAATTGAATATCAGGTATTAGAGTTATTTTAAGACAAAACATTTTTTAAATGGAGCACCCTGAATATTGTTACATATATTAAACGATATTTTTATTGGGAGTTTTTACAGTTTAGCACAATGGCCCGAATTTCGCTAAAAACACATTTTTCTGCCATTTTGCAGGTCGCTGATTACGAAAATACGGGGTGTCCTAAATAGAGTGGGATTGCATGGGTATCTTTCTTATTCTTAAAGCTAGAGTTCTGGTTAAATGGGCAATATTCTGCAGTTTTATATGCTGGCTCAGATTATGATGAAACATTTTCAAAAGTCGGAGCAGTTTAGAAGTTATTATAAAAAAACTAAAAATCGCGATTTTCTAAAAACTCCGATATATTCATAATTATTAAAGATGCGGAAAAAAGTTTCAAATGAAAGTTACTTGGTTCGATCGCACAAACATGAGAATCAAGTCAAAATAAAGGTCAAGATGACGGTTTCCGAGATTTTAATAGCAATTTTCTTATTTTAAATGGCCGTCATATTTGATTGTAATACGTCTAAATAGTAAATAGACTTTCGTTTCCTCTTTTCAACGATGTACAACAACCTATGTCAAAATAAAAAGTATGGGAAATATTAGTTAATCCTATTTTTATTTTTATTTTTTAATTATTTTTAAAACAAATGTAAAAAATTTAAAAAACGTAATACAACTAAGTAGTAAAAAAACAATAAATTATAAAAAATGATAAGAATTTTGACAGTTATTGGCCAAAAACAATTGACAATGATAAATGTTCGCTAATCCGAACATTTCAACTCGGCAAATAGAAAATCAAGTTAACGTATCTAAATCTAGAGCATCAACAATGTTAAAAAAACACAAGTTTTACCCTTATAAATTGCACATTTCTCATACTTTACAAGCAAATATTAACATCCGTAGATTAACATTTTGCACAAGGTTAATCAACAAAATTACGTAAAATGGTGATTTTGTAGATACAATATTATGGATAGATGCATCCTGCTTTTGAAATTGTGGATTATTTAATCATCATAACGAACACTATTGGGCTGGACAATCCACATCACTATGTGTTCCATGCCAAATGCAAGTGCGGTTCGGCTTTGATGCATATTGTGGCACATTGGGAAATTATTTACATGGTGCTGTAATATTTCTAAGTGCACAACGTCATTTGGAAATTTTTCAAACAATATTATAAGATTTATTGGATGAACCTTTGGAACAAAATATTCAAATACAGTACCAGTAAGATGGCGCGCCTCCAGTTATTGCTAGAGATGACTTATTTAAATGGCTTATGGTAGCTGTTACTGTAGCCGTAAAGTAATAGCGACTTATACAACTGTTCGGTGGTTAGCCAGATTTGCATACTTGACGCCTCTTGACTTTTATTTTGTAAGGTACTTTAAAAAAACAAAATTTATGCAAGTAACTTCAATTATAATAATGTAGATGAACTTCGTGAAGCAATGACAGAGGCAATAAAAGACGTAATTCGCAAAACATTGCGATAAGTAACTGGCAATATTCTGAAACGCTGTCAATTGTGTTTAGCCATTTAGCCAATAACAGTCAGCATTTTGAGCACTTTTTATAATTTATTGTTATTTTACTACTTAGTTGTATTACGTTTTTTATTTGTTTTACAATTGTTTTAAAAATAATTTATAGAATTAAAATAAAAATGGGAACAATTGATAAATCCCATATTTTTTATTTTGACATAGGTTGTTGTACATCGTAGAAAAGAGAAAAAAAAATCGATTTAGCCGTGTAAAAATAAAAAATTGTGGCCATTTAAAATAAGAAAGTTGCTATTTATATCTCGGAAACCGCCTGCATGACTTTTGTTTTTTTAATTTTAAAAGAAAGGCACTCTCCATCGTATACAAGAGACGCAGAACAAAAATTTGTAACCCCGGAAGAGGCGTCCCTTTGCATTCAACATGTGAAATCAAAAAAGTTTATTTCCAAATTAAAGGCCATGTTGAATCGAAGACATGTCATCCGATAGTGCATTTATAAAGTATTTGAAAATTTTTAAGCCTTTAATCGTAGTGTAAAACGTTGATGAAATTGATTAAAAAACACTATAAAATAAATCTATAGCTCCAATACAACATAGCTTATTAAATTAATTGACTTAATTTCCCGTTATACAATAATTATATGTATATATATATACAGGGTTATTCAAATTCGATTACCACTATGGGGATATCGGAAACGGTAAGAGATACGAAGTCGGTTAAATTGGGGCAAAGTTGCGTAATCATATGGGGAACAATATTCAATAAAGATAATTAAAAAAATTTCAATGATTGCTGAGGTTTATAAAAATATAAAAACACATTCATTGCCACTTTTTCTCATCTACAACATGGGAATTTTAGATTTTGGATTAGACGTTTCGTGTGAGTGCAACCGTCATCAAGTTTAAATTTTTAAATACGGACCTGCAATTTTTATTTTTATTTTGAGTTATACTCGTCTATACTGTTACAATGATGTGCAACACTTGAGGTTTTAATAACGTTTTAATATGGAAATTAATCAAAATCTACAATTTACACTAAACTGGACTTAAAAAATAAAAATATAAACTAGAGTGCCATGAAAAGAGTAAAATTCGTATTCAATTGTTAAATTCTATTTAGTAATAATATTAGTATTAAATGTACTATAAATGTACTGCACTGTAAAAACTTAGTATTGCATAAGATCCAATTCAACGTTAATTATAATCCATTTCCGATTTTAAACTGTTTGCGTGGCACTCTAGTTTATATTTTTATTTTTTAAATCCAGTTTAGTGCTAATTGTACATTTTGATTTATTTAAAAATTTAAAAAATCAACTTATGGCACTTCAAAGTTTACCAAAATTAATGTCCCTCAGCAAGGTGATGCCACAATGCAAATCGACGATCTTACCGGCAGAAGATACCCCAGACAGTAGTTTAGTATCTGGCAAAGTCCCAACCCGATATCTTAAAAACCAAGTGCCCTGCGATTTTTTTAATAAGTGCCTGTAAATGCATTAAATTTTAGAAAAACATAAACAACTTCTGAACGGTTAAAGCGAATTGCAAAAACTAAACGGATTTATAAAGCATAAATAAGGGCAAATTCAAATATTTAAACTTATACAGGGGGTGCAATTTAAAAAAAAACTAGGTCCAAGGCTGCCCTGCAAAAATTGAACACCCTGTATATGGCAAAATAATTTTACAGACCGCACTTTGGCCTCTAGTTTGCAGTGCCGCTTGGTTCATTTAGATATCATAAACGGTGTCGGTGTAATTGAGTCCTATTGTATTGAGTCCTATTGACTCACCCTGTATATATATATTTTTCAAATTTGTTCTCTGTTTTAGTAGAGAACCGGGTATTCGGCCAGGGTCAATAAAAACACAATATTTGTTTAAACTTCCAAGCTTTCGGACATATAGTTGGGTCCTTCGTCAGGGATGTTAAATTAATTTGTGTTGTATATGAATGAGTGTCATTAAACTTTTCATGACAGAAAAAAATATTTTATAATTTGAAGTATAATATAATTTCTGTCATGAAAAGTTTAATGACACTCATTCATATACAACAGAAATTATTTTTTCCGCCAACCTGATTGGAAAGTTCATTTTTCGATCCGAAATATCGGGCGGAAAGTGAGGTTTAGAGGCTCTAAGGCCTCTAAAATATTTCAGAAATTTTCCTATAGATGGCAGCATACTTTTCATAAACAAATGTGACAGTGACAGATATATTGTAACCACTCTTCAATTAAAAAAGTATATTAAGTGTATTAAGTGTAAGGATGTTAGCAGCGATGAAAACTTGGCTTACACCACTCGTTATAAGGGAAGTTGCAGCTGCCGTTACCGCTAACCTAATTAACCAATAAAATCTTAGACTGGGTATGTACTCCAATATAATAAGCTTTGTAGTTGGAAACGGCCAAAAAGTCAAAAAACATTACAGAAAATACAGTACTGGCGTATGTAGCAGAAAGAAGGAAGTAGTGCTACATTGTGGTTGAACATTCAATGTTCAAGTCGGTTCCTAAAATAAAAGAAAATAATGGCATAAGAAAACTCATCAAAGTGCAGCTGTACCTGAAACGAAATTCGGTTGATTATAGAGCAAAAAAAGTCAGATATTGTAGGTAGGCGGAAAAATAGCGTGTGTCCCGCAGGCCGAAAGGCTTTAGCAGCCCTTCGTTTCTCGGTGCCCTCGCTCGCTCCGCTCGCTCATGCGCCAAGCAACGCGGTCTGCTAAAGCCTATTTTCCGTCCTTGATGCACAATATACTATAACATCCCTGACGAAGGACACAACTATATGTCCGAAAGCTTGGAAGTTTAAACAAATATTGTGTTCTTATTGACCCTGGCCGAATACCCGGTTCTCTACTAAAACAGAGAACAAATTTCAAAAACATATAATATATACGGCTGAGATAAAGAATTGAAAATATATATATACATATATATATATATATATATATATATATATATATATATATATATATATACAGGGTGTCTACGCTAAACCGTTCGTTAAAAGTTTACGGGGTTGCCGTTGTCCAAAAAATTTCAAAAAAATCGTCGTCCCACGGTTGAATCAGTTATCCTCATGTGAAATATTTTCAACTTTCTATCACTTCCGGTTCCACCGGAAGTAGCACCAACTTTCTTATTTTAAATAGAACACCCCATATATTATTATATTTTTGAATTCCTCGCTTAACTTGGAACATATTTTGTAAGAATATATGTACACGTATCTCTTCTAGTTTTCATGAAAAAAATGTTTTTCTAAAATTTTTACCTCTAAAAGGTAGCCTGGAATCTGTCTATAACTTCTCTTAGGAATAAGATACAATTATGAGTTATTTTTCAAATTGTACCTAGAGGATTCCTCTACGAGTGAAATAATTAGAAACTGTCAATTTTGCTAATAAGTGTTCATAAAATGTCAATATCTAAGTGCCCTCTTAAATTTCCCCTAATTCAATTTTTTTAAATGGAATGACCCATTTTTTATCGCATAGCACGATTTGGAGAAAAATTTACTACAAAAAAAGTACAATGCAACCATACTCCTCAAGCAAGTATTTTTTGAATTATTTCGAAGATTACTTTTTCGTCGCATTTCTGCAGGGTATAATTTTGCATGTCACAAGTGCACTTTGGTAGGCATGTGATAAGCTTTTGTTTTGTCGCTATTGTAATGCAAACTGTCAAATAAGGTATAACCATTTAGAATAAAGTATAACAGAAATCAAGTATAAATAATTATAAAGTATAAATAAAACAAGATTTAGAAGATTGCAATCAAATGTTGTTCAATTTGGACAAGTGATTGCAATAAGACATCGACAAAAGCCAGTTGCAATAAGACAAAAGGAAGTGCAAGAAATAGTGTTGGCCGGCCTATTTTCAAGTTAAACCACAAGCATCTATCCGCTGTGCTCAAGAGAATTTAGGCGTTGATACATCTTCAGTACAGAAAATTTTGAAAACACATGGCATGTACAATTTTCACTTATTATCAAAATTGAGAGTTTCCAATTATTTTACTCATAGAGGCATCCTCTAGGTACAATTAGAAATATCACTCATAATTTTATCTTATTCCTAAGAGAAGTTATAGACATATTTCAGGCTACCTTTTACAGGTCAAAACTTAAAAAAAAACTTGAAAACTAGAGGAAATAAGTGTACATACGTTCTTACAAAATATGTTCCAATTTAAGCGAGAAATTCAAAAATATAATAATATATGGGGTGTTCTTTATCTTATTTTATTCATCGGCGGCAAATGTGGATACGTTTTATTGAATACTCTACATGTTAGAGCAACAATTCTATCGCAGTTGTTATGTATAAAGAATAAATTGATAATTTGTTGATTTGTGTAATGATTCATTTTGTTGATTTTGATTTCTGTAATACATTATTCTTAATGGTTTTATTATTTGACAGTTTGCATTACAATAGCGACAAAACAAAAACATATACATGACTACTGAAGTGCACTTGTGACATGCAAAATTATACCCTGCAGAAATTCGACGAAAAAGTAATCCTCGAAATAATTCAAAAAATACTTGCTTTAGGGGTATGGTTGTGTTATACTTTTTTGTAGTAAATTTTTCTCCCAATCGTGCTATTAGATAAAAAATGGGTCATTCCATTTAAAAAAATTGAATTACAGGATATTTAAGAGGGCACTTAGATATTGACATTTTATGAAAACTTATTATCAAAATTGACAGTGTCCAATTATTTCACTCATAGAGGCATCCTCTAGGTATAATTAGAAATATAACTCATAATTTTATCTTATTCCTAAGAGAAGTTATAGACAGATTTCAGGCTACCTTTTAGAGGTTAAAATTTTAGAAAAACATTTTTTTCTTGAAAACTGGAAGAGATAAGTGTACTTACGTTGTTACAAAATATGTTGCGATTTAAGCGAGGAATTCAAAAATATAATAATATATGGGGTGTTCTATTTAAAATAAGAAAGCTGGTGCTACTTCCGGTGGAACCGGAAGTGATAGAAAGTTGAAAATATTTCACATGCGGATAACCAAATCAACCGTGTAACGAGGATTTTTTTGAAATTTTTAGTACAACGGCAACCCCGTAAACTTTTAACGAACGGTTTAGCGTAGACACCCTGTATATATATATATATATATATATTAATCATTAGGATGATTTCGACGTTTACTACGTGGTAGTCCATATTAAAAAACAGATAAACAATTTTCTATGTTTTTACCACAAAATGTTTATTGATATATCGACATATACAATAAAATAACGACTCGAGTTTCAACTTTTTACGGTCATTTTCAAGTTTCGCTTGAATTCATTATTTTATTGAATATGTCGATATATCAATAAACATTTGTGGTAAAAGCATAGCAAATTGGTTCTCTGTTTTTATATATACCGGGATTTTTTTCGTTATTACACATATCATTGACAATGTATAACTGGTTGCCTGCATCTACCCGTAAGGAATTTGCTATGTGTAATTCTAAAAAAAAAAATCAACTCATTAGCGGCGTAGGTGCAGGCAACCTGTCAATTTTGGCATATGTACACCCTGTATATACACTGTGTATCAGCCAAATGGAATAAATTCGATAATAAATAATTGGGGGCGTGTTCGAAAAAACGCTCGGACACGTCGATTGTTATTTTTAGTTGCGCATTTTATTCAACAAAAACTTTTTATACAGGGTGTGTCATGTGACCGTGGCCAATACCAACTTTCTTATTTTAAATGCAACACCTGGTATATTATTCAATTTTTGGATTCTTCAGAAAATTCTAGACATATTTCATGTACAATGTCCTATACCTATCTTCAACTGTTTCGGAAATATTAAGTGTTTTCAGATTTATTGCAAAAATTAACATTAAAAAAAGAAATTTATTTGATTACAGAAATTCGTTACAACACACTCAAAAACTAATAAGTAATTCTGTTTATTTCTTGATAATGTAAAAAAACAAAAAAAAAACAATAAATTTCAATGGAGATGTTCAAAATGCTCGCCGTGAACGTCTTGGCAACATCCTAATCTTAAATAGAAATTTCTTCTAACGTTACTCAACATCTCAGGCGTGACCGATCTAATCGCAAGCATTATTCGTCTTAAGTCAGCTAAGTCGAGGGGTTTAGTTTTGTATTCAATACTTTTGACATATCCCCATAAGATGAAGTCTAATGACGTCAGATCAGGGGATCGTGCTGGCCATTCCATCGATCCTCGCCCCCTATCCACCGATCTGTGGCGCTAAACCTGATTTAAACGCGAAGCAGGCACTGCGCTGAAAGCCGTGCCATGGTAGAAACGAAAAACGACGAAATGCATATTTCAGCAGAGTGCACTTCGCAGCTCAAACGACTACCACGAAGTTTTACGCGCTAGAGTTGTTTATTCGTCGGACGGATTATACGTCAGATTTCTCATCTCACTCACTTCTTCTTCTTGCAGTGCATCTCCTATCGGAGGTTTGCTATCATCGCAGCTATTCGAACCTTATTGGCTGCCGCTCGGAATAATTGGGTGTTGCTGCAGCCGAATTGTAGCAGCGCGTATTTCTGGTCGTCTCATTATGTGGCCTAGGTATTGTAACTTTCTCTTCTTGATAGTGTGAATTATTTCCAATTCTTTTTGCATTTTATTGAACACTTCAGTGTTAGTTACCTTGTCTGTCCATGGAATACGCCACATTCTACGGCAACACCACATTGCGAAGGCATTCAGTTTGTCCAAGAGATTCTTCTTTAGAGTCCATGTTTAAACCCCACACAGTAATGTAGAAAAGACATAGCAATGCAGCATTCTTGTTATAAGTTCTAGGCTTAAATCCCTACCAGCGAAGAGCTTTTTCATTTTCACAAATATTGATCTCGCTACTGCAATCCTTGTTTTAATTTCTTTTGTATATATACCGGGCTTTTTTTTTCTTATTACACATATGATGGACCATGTATAACTGGTTGCCTGCATCTACCCGCAAGGATTTTCCTATGTGTAATTCTAAAAAAAAAAACTCAACTCATTAGCGGCGTCGGTGCAAGCAACCTGTCAATTTTGGCATATGTTACACATAGAGGTTATCTTTTTATTCAAGGCATTACACGAGGGGGTCTTTGAATATACGCAGAGTATTCCTAATGTATTGTGGATTTATGCCATTACATGCAGTACGTATACGGCGTTTCAATTCATCTACGTTATGTATTTGTACGTCATTAAAAATTTTACTTTTCAGGTAACCCCAATGAAAATAATCATTTGTTGACATATCAGCTGATCTTGATACATTACGAATACTCTCGTGTATTGTCTAATAAAAACATAACCTCTCTGTGTAATATATGCCAAAATTGACAGGTTGCCTACACCGACGCCGTTAATGAGTTGATTTTTTTTTTTTTAGAATTACACATAGGAAATTCCTTGCGGGTAATGCAGGCAACCAGTTATACATTATCAATTATATGTGTAAAAACGAAAAAAAAGCTCGGTATATATATATATAATCGAAAATCTATCTACCCTAAGGTGTTAGGTGTTTATTCTACTTCAGCTTAGTTCATGTACGAACTTCGCCCACTCTTTTCGGTTTTTCGCCATTTTCTTCCCCTCATTCCAGGTCAGTCCTCGGTCTTTTAAAATTTCCCTCACTACGTCATCCCACGATTTTTTTGGTCTGCCTCTTTTCCTTTTATGGGGTGTTATTGCCTGCCATACCCTTTTTGTCTGTCTGGTTTCTTCCATCCTTACAATGTGTCCAAACCATTTTAGTTGTTGCCGTTTGATCTTTGTTATTATGGGTTCCACTTCTAATTCCTCTCTTACCACTTTCTATCCTTATAGTTATTATCCAGCTTTCACACCCGTACATTAATATTGGTTTGAATACTGTGTTGTACACTGCTAGTTTTGTTTTTTTTGTAATTTTATTGTTTCTTAGGAATGTGCTATTTAGTGCGTAGTACAGTTTTGTTGCGCTCTCTAATCTGTCATTTATTTCTGCATTGTTTTCTCCATTTTTGTGAATTTTGACTCCTAGGTATTTAAAGGTTTCCACTTGTTCAACGTTCCTACCTCTTAGTTTTGCGGGTGCGCTCAGATCCTCGTTCCCTAGTGCCATGATTTTTGTTTTATTTATATTTATTCTTAGATTCCTTTCATGTAAAGCTTTTTCCCATAATTCTAAGTTGAATTGTAGCTCTTGTTTGCTTTTAGCATATATAATTGGGTCATCCGCGAAGGCGCATACTGCTATCTTCACCATTCCCATATTTCTGTATCCCACTTTTAGCTTTTTTGTTGCTTCCTTTGTTTCTTTCAGTATATCATCTAGGACGATATTGAAGAGGGTTGGACTTAATACACCTCCTTGTCTCAGACCTCCCATCGTTTCAAATTCCTCTGATTGCATGTTTCCAGTTCTGACTATGTTCCTTGTCGTTTTGTAGATGCTCCTAATGCTTTCTATTAATTTTCTGTTTACTCTTCTTTTTTCAAGACTATTCCAGACTGCATTTCTGGGTATGCTGTCGAATGCTTTTTCGAGGTCTATAAAGGCTACAAATATGTTGTTGTTTTTGCTCTTTTCAATTATTTGTTTCATTGTGAATATGTGGTCTGGTACTCCTCGTCCTTTCCTAAATCCACTTTGGGGTTCTTCTAATTGTTCTTCGATTACCGACTTTAGTCTCTTTTCCAGAATTTTTTCATACACTTTCGCCATTATGCTTAGTAGTGTTATTCCCCTGTAGTTACTGCAATCTCGATTGTTTCCCTTCTTATGTATGGGTAGTATTATACCTAGCTCCCACTCCCTGGGGATCTTCTGTTCTATCCAAGCTTTATTGAATAGGGCTGTTAACACTACCATACCATTGCTTCCTAGGTTTATGATCATTTCTGCTGTTATTTCATCACAACCTGCTGCTCTCCCTCGTTTTAGAATTTTCACAGCCTCTGCTACTTCTTTTGTTGTTACTTCTTCTTGTTCCCCAAGTTCGCTATTCTCCTCTGTATTATATTCTGTGTGTGCTATTGTCCCATTTATATTGCTTTGTTCCGTATTTAGTATCTCCTCGAAATATTCCTTCCAGCGTGCCATGATGTCTTGTTCTTCTCCTAATATTCTTCCATCCTTGCATTTTATGCACCAGTTTTTAATTTGCTTCTCTTTTCTGAGTGTTTTGAGTGCTTTGTAAAATAATTTTTGGTTTCCGTGTCTGTCCTGTTCCATTTTATTTCCAAACTCTTCCCACGATTTTTGTTTTGCTTTTTCAACCATTTCTTTAGTTTTTATTCTTTGTTCTTTATATCTGCTATAATTTTCGTTATTTCGGTTTCCCAAGTACTTTTTCCATTGTAGTTTTTTCAGTTTTATTTCCGATTTGATTTCTTCGCTCCACCATCTCGTTTGTTTTCTTGTTTTGTTTGTTTTTATGCTTCCGCAAGCTTCTCTTGCCACTTTTATGATAATTTCCTTGGTACTTTTCCACAGGTGTTCTAGGGTCACATTATTTAGCTTTTCTTTGATTTTATTCATTGCCAGCTCTATTCTTTCTTTATATATTTTAGCGGTTTCTTCTTCTCTTAACTTGTACGTTTTAATTTTTTCCTTTGAGTTATTATTTTTCCATGTTCCATTTATTTTGTGGTCCCCTTTTTCTTCTTTTATTCCTATCTTCGACAGCACTAGGTAGTGATCCGAACAGATTTCTGGTCCTCTTCTCACCCTGGTGTCTTTTACTTCATTTCTGAAGTTTCTGTTTATTATCACATAGTCTATTATTGACTTTTCTCCTCTGCTTTTGACTTCCCTCGTATACTTATGTATATCTTTGTGTGCGTAGAATGTGTTTGTTATCACTAAGTTATTCATAATGCAGAAGTCGATCATCCTTGTTCCATTATTGTTTCTTATATTTTCTCCATGTTCACCAATTGTCTCCCCTGTTTCGCCATCCTTTTTCCCTACTCGTCCATTTAAGTCTCCCAGTATTATCAGTCGGCCTTTGGTTTCTTCTGTTACTTCTGTTAACTTGTCCCAGAAAGCGTCCTTTCCCTTCACTGTATCGTCTTCGTTTGGTCCATATACCACTAGTATTGTTGTTTCTGTCGGCTTATCAATTTCCATCTCTATCTTAAGTATTCTTTCAGTGATGCCTATCCAGTTTCTCACATGTTTCCTGTATTGCTGTGTTATGATACAGCCTACCCCTTCCTTGGCTCTGTTGTGCTGCTCTACTCCGCTGTATATCAAGACATGCCCTCCGTTTAGTTCGACTTCTCCTTTTCCTTTTTTCTTCGTTTCTGTTATCCCTAGAATGTCTATTCTAGAATTTTCTTTTCCATTTAGACTCCTAATATTCCACGTTCCCATTTTCCATATGTTTTCCTTTGTTTTTGTTATGTCGTGCACCTTGTGTTGTATGTTATTTTGGTTATTCACATTGTTATCCGTTTGCCGATTATTAGTTGTGTTCGGTTTTGCTATCCGTGTTGCCGTTATTCCCTTATAAGTGTTCTTTTCCACGATCCGTTTTCCTAGCTTTCCAGTCCTTGTTTGTGTGCAGCTCTTGTTTCTTTTTGTTACTAGTTTTTTTGAGCCTTTCTTTGTATTTCGTCCCACGTCCAAATCTTTCCGTTTACCGTCAGTTTCTTATATCCCACTTTTGTCTGATTCCCCTTTTCTCTTTCTTCCTTAGCTATTCCTCTTATCTCTCTTTGTACCTCGCGCTCCTTCTTTGTTAAATCCGAATCGGTAAAGATTTGGTCCCTTTTGGTTCTTAGTTGGTTTTTATTTTTTAAGATTTCCATCTTGTCTGAGAAAGTCTCAGTCTCGATTACACATCTTTCTTCGCCTATCTTCTTAGCACTTCTAAGTTTAGCCTTTATCTGTAATTCTTCTTCGATGAATTTCTCCACCACCTCTTTAATAACAATTTCCTCATTCGAGTTGATTTTAAATCCACTTATTACTAGATTTTTCTTTTTGCTCTCCTTTTCCATACTTTCCATTCTCTCACTTTGATTTGTGATTTCCTTTTTCATAATCATGTTTTCTTGCTTTACCTCTTCCAGTTGTTTTTGGTTTTCTCTAAGTTTTTACCTATTTTCTTAATTTCCTTAATCATTTCATCATTTTTATTCATCATTTCAACATTTTTGCTCATTAGATCCTTCATCATACTTATCATTTCTTCTTCTACCCCACCCTTGCTCTCTTTATTGCTTTTCGTAGGGGATCTCTTTGTTAATTTGCTCCTCCGAAATTGCATATCTAAGTTCTCCCTTTTTCTTTTATATTCCTCTTCCGTATCTGTACCACCGAAGAGCGACATTTTTACGTACTTTAACTCTTTCGGGTTTTCTATCGTTACTCTTTGAACTGTCTGCGTCTCCTGTACTTAATCTCATGCACCACACTATGCGGTATGCCATATTATTGCCATATTTAACATGTCTGGCTCAATTTCCAGGCTCACAGACTATTTTTTATGGCACATCTGACATACAGATCAGCTGACTGGTTTATTATATTCATAATGATGAAAATTGACATGTTTATAGTCTGCGCTCACAACGCGTTTCATGTTACTCCCGTGTTATTAGCTGGAATTTAATTATGTTTGTTCGTTTAGCCATTAAGATCTATATTTAGCGTTTTATCAATTTTGTACGCTTCTAATAGTGTTTGTTATGTAAGAGTTTTATATCTGCGTTGTGGTCGAAAATGTGGTTGTGGTAAGTGGCAGCCAAAATTTGAGCTGTTTTAGAAGCATAGGTGTTCTTTTATTCTAATTTTTATGGCTCTACAGGTTTCTCCTATATATATATATATATTTCTGCCCCACAATATTTTGCTTCACAATATTTGCAGTTAGTCCGTTTTTATCAGACGTTTCAGTTTAGCGCTAGGTATTTGTGATTTATTTGTATTTTTGGTGAAGAAGTAGGATTATTTGTAGCGCATGTAATCCACATGTTGTATATTGTGTTTATATTCAATTTGATATTTTTATTTGAATTTTATTGAATTTATTTCTATTCTTTTTTCTTTTGCTCTGTTGGCTGATGGGTGTCGTTAGCATTCTGTGTTGCATTAGTTTCCTTTTAATTCATTTTAATTAATTGTAAATAAATTTATGTTGCGATACTATAATGTATTAGCTATGAACAGGTGTAATCAATCTAATTTATGCTCGGCTGATTAATACGAATCGCCAGCACTGTAATTTACGCATAAAATTGTTTGCTGGAAAATTACTGCAAGATGATATTGAGGCTATGTTACTTCAAATGTCGATCAAAGTGGGAACATCACGTTTAGTGGATTTGATTGTCTTGGCGTTTATTTAAAGTGTATATGCATTTACTTAGACTCTGGGTAATTCCTTGCAATTGATTCAATAACTTTATTGCAATGCGCGTGCTTTTATGCTCTTGAAACTAAAATCATTTTACTGCTCCATTGTTGTTTCGCCCATGTATGTATTTTTCATTTGGCCCTTGAAATATTGCATGTAATTTCAATGTAAAAATATATACTCGAATTTCAATCATTATAAGTTTACCCCTAATTATTTAATATGAATACACTTAAATCCTACAATGTGTCTGCCCCCTGTCTTGCATGTTCCTTATCTATGTTGCATACGTACAAAACCTAATTATTGGCGGATAAATATGGTGTTTTTTACCCCCCAGCACAGAAAGGCTGTTTATGTACCGGCGCTCCCTACTAATATAGGCTTTTTGCAGTTAATTAATTTAAGGTAAATACATCCTGTCTAATTCCGCTATTGATTTAATTGACATGTGTTGACCGGCACTTGTCCTAATCACCATAATGTAATTAACTGCGCAATTACCTGCGGAATAATCGCGCAAATAGCTGGCGTAATTAGAATAATTGTGGTGTAAGTATCGCGGATAATTCTCGCGATTATCCCATTAAAACGCGAATCCGCCACTTTAATGATGTAATTACAATTAGTCGAAATCTTCGCGGGGGGTGGGTTGGAATCGGCGTTGCCTAACTACTCAGGTTCCAAGGTATCTATAAGTCTGCACATTTTCTATGGCTGTGTTCCCTACTCTTAGGTTTATTTAATTTTGAATCGGTGGGAATTTTGTAATTAACATTAACTTCGTTTTATTAAAATTTATTTTTAGTCCATACCAACAACATCTATCGTTTAGTTTTTCTAGTAGGTGTTGTACGTCGCATTGTCACTCACTGTATGTGCCTAAGCAAAAAAGAACAACATCTAATAAGCCTGTCAATGGCCCTGAAGTGGTGTTTTTGACGTTTGAAAACAACAGCTATTTATGGTATAAGTGTATAAAAATCTATTTATGGTAAAAGCGAATTAAGTCGAATTTTATTCACGAAAAACCAGTTTAGCGCAAGAGGCGAAGCGAGTGCGATAATGTTTTCGAGTGGATATAATTGCTTTATTATGCCAAGGCCCTGGCTACGATACGAGCGGTAAGCGGTTGCGGCGAGAGGCGAAGGCGAGCAGCAGACCGACAAAACAAACGTTTCCTTCGCGATTTCTATGGAGCGTGCTAGAGCTACTTGACGTTTGGCGCTTACCACTGCTGATAGACATTAAAACTCGCCGGTCGCCGCACACCGCTCGTATCGTACCCGAGGCCTTACACTATGTGGTTATGATGAACCAAAATGTTGCGACTTGCGCCTTTTGTTATCACTTTAGGCTCAAATTAATAAAATTCACTATTTGTTTCGGCGCTATTGCACAGCGTCGAACCCCAAATCGGTTGAAGTGTAATCGCATTAGTCGGCCTTTATTGCAGCCGATACATTTGTAGTATTAAGATTGTAAAGACAATTTATTGGGGTGGCTATTATTTAGCCATTATGTTCACCGAGAAGTGCTTAAGTAAAGTACGGTGCGCATGAAGATCAATAGGCACATTAAGCCGTTTATTGAGCAAGGATTGCCACTTCGGCAAATACAATTAGCGACCAGGAAATCCCAAATATATTTATTGGACGGCATTAGGAATCCTCAGAAATGCCAGATAGATGAATTAACCAAGGCTTGTGATAAACAAGTGTGGCAACATGGCTTACCGAAACTAAATGCCGCACCAATCAGGAATCATCTTCAAGCCACCCCTCGCGGTGCACAATTCAAATTGCACCCCACCCCAATAACTCAAAGATTTAATTGTAAGAATGCAGAGCAGACGACACATCATTTCGTTACCTTCACCGGTGCACATCGCTGTGTATTAATTATTGTTACGTATTAAATTATAGTCCACATTATTTCCAAAACACCAAAACGAACACCCGCCTGGTACTTCGATTACGTAACATTTTGGTCCTACCGAACCGGATTGCCAAGAGTATTTTGGACATAGAATCAGTAAATTAACTTATTAACTTAGTAACACAAAAAAAAACACCGGTGAAACTATTACCCGCGATATTGGAGTGAACTTTTGACACAAGTGCTCAAGTACATCACGAAACTTCATCGTAGTGCCCAGAGAAGCAGCGTCGTCGCGGACCAGGATCCGCAGTCGCCCTCTGGTCATCTCGTCTTCATCGCAGTGCCCAGAGAAGCAGCGTCGTCACGGACCAAGAGCCGTAGTCGCCCTCTGGCCACGTCGTCTTCATCGAAGTCCCCAGAGAAGCAGCGTCGTCGCGGACCAGGATCCGCAGTCGCCCTCAGGTCACGGCGTCATTCCGAAGCAGGACAAGATTAGTCAGCCCTCCAAGTCATATAGTTCAATAGCAACGACGATAAGGTAGGCCTTTCCTTGTTCCTCATTTTATTATTTCAACATGTCCCTTGTATCGGAACCTCAGTTGTCCAAAGAGAGCGATCGAGCTCGTCGTGCGTTAAACAAGCATCGAATGTCGTTAGAACAACATATTGCCATGATTATAAAGGATCTAGATTCTGAGTCAGTAAATGCAGAATTGACTTTAGAACTGATTAACACGGTGTTAGATGAAGTTCGCGAATTTTGTAGAAAGGAACGGGAGGAGTTAGATCCAGATTTTCCTCATTTGTTTAATGAGGGATTTGGGCTTTTAAAAAACATAACACGACTCAAATTAAATGTTTCAAAATTAATCCACGCTGCTCAAAATGCCAACGCTCCACCGGCAGTTAGTCCTAGTTATGTCGCGCAAGTTAAACTGCCAGATATACAATTACCATCTTTTAGCGGAAATTATCGCGAATGGTTTTCGTTTAAGGATTCATTCAATTCTCTAATCGGAAACAATTCAGAATTATCAGAGTTGCAAAAATTACAATACTTAAAGTCACCACTGAAAGGGGAGGCAGCAAGGACAATTCAGAGCCTAGAGATCACGCAATTGAATTATGCAATTGCACTACAATTGTTGTGTGACAACTTTGAGAAAAAGCGTATGATAGTTATTAGTCACATTCAAGCCTTATTCAATTTACCCTATATTAAAAGAGAGTCGAGCTCGGAATACAGGGATTTAATTAATGCCGTGTTACAAAACACACGGTCACTAGCGTCCTTAAAAAGATCTGTTGGATCAATAGTAGATTGGTTGATTCATTTGATATTAACACATTGCCCACAAGCTGTACGCTTGGAATGGGAACGCTACTCACAAACACTGAAATGCCAACATTTGATGAACTTTGTAGATTTTTATCTAAACGTTGTCAAACATTAGAATCAATTAATAGTTCTAATGAGCATACTAAAGTAAAATCAGCTAGTACGAATGGATCAATTATGTGCGGCATGTGTTCACAACCACATCAGCTTTTTAGTTGCGATAATTTTCGCGGCCTAGAAATTCCCAAACGTCTTGATTTGGTGCGATCAAAACAATTATGTCATAACTGTCTAAAGGCAGGACATATCACAATTGATTGCAAATCAACAGTGCAATGCAAAACTTGCAATAAGCGACACAATACGTTGTTGCACTTTACGTCGTCGCAAATTCAATCGCGGCCTTCAAATACTCTACATATTAATGATTCAAGCAACGAGACTGTGTTGCTGTCTACCTGTATACTAGAAGTTACGGACGGTTACCATAACAAACATAATATTAGGGCCTTGTTAGATTCAGGGTCTCAAGTTAATTTCATCACAAAAAACTTTCTTAAAAGGTTAAATTTGAGAACCTTTAAATCAAACCAAACTTTCTCAGGAATCGGTTCTAGTAACTGAGTAGGTATTGGGACACTTGATCCAACTATTTCTTCCATAAGAATAACATTGGAGCTATCCCCTCCACTTTCCCTTTTAGGCCACGCCCCTTTGTCGACGTGCAGCCAATGGGAGCGCCCCATTCAGTCACGTGGTGCTGGGCGGGAGACATGAGTTGTTAAGGTTTGAGGTTATGTTTATGGTTTGAGGTTATGTCGCCTTCGGTCCCCAGTCCCCAGACTTGAGGTTATATCTATGGTTTGAGGTTATGATTTGTACAACGGCGTGCCCCAGGGGTGAGGGGTTGGTATGTGGGATCCTGCTATCGCCAAGCAGGGGGCACGCCCCCCGCAAGGCCTACATCCATACGATGCATCCTGCGAACGCCGACTTGAGGTCGCGTGCTGGAGGGTGCCCATGGATATTCGTATGCGGAGCCCCACTGCTACCGTTAAGCACGGGGCGCCCCGCGCCCCACATTACTCTCGGGCCTTACTCTCGGGCCAAAAACGTGTCGGCTGTTTCCAAAAGCCGCGTCGCCGCAAGGAAGGAACCCATCTAACGAGCGATAACCGAGAGATAACCGATGATAACCGAGAATACCAACTGTCATACCAATTTAATCTTTCATAATCCCTGTGATTTGATAATATACGGGTACCGATTGAGAAATAAATTTCGTGTCAATATACGAGGCCGTAAAATATTAAGTCGTATGCGAGTGTAAATTCAAGATGGAGTCCGGCGTAACATGTACAGGAGGATCGGGGTAACAACGTGTACCGAGAGTTCAAAAATAAATTAAATATTATATTAAGGTAAACGGGTAAAACGTACATAGTCTAATTGTTTTTCTCGATAAGTATGGAATAGATGTCGGGGGTGTGTAAGATAATAAAATAATATTAACTCTAGGTGACACTATAATGTTTAAAAATCCATTTAGTTTTTAATTCATTTGTTAATGGCTGGCGAAAAGGTGTAGGCGTTTTTATCAACTAAAAATTGTAAGTCTGGCGATAAAACTTCTGCGGTTTTATTTAAACAAGGATGTGTATATTTTCACACACATAGGTAAATATCAGCATTAATTAACTACGAGCGATCACCGGCAGATGCCCAGTATGCATGACACACCCGACAAACAAGCCATGATGAACCAAATAGGAAGAGGAAAGTGGAGGAACACCTAGCACCTATTTTAAAAACACATATTTGGCTTGGTACAGAAACTTAGAGTAGATGTGACGATGATCTACAGATACCTGTAATTTCCGTATCAGTCGTGTGTCACAAAGGCTACAACAGATGGCACTCCAAACGTCAAATTAAAACTTACGATAACGCCGTGAACCAAGGTGCGAACTCACGTCGCTACATCTCTAACAAAAACCTCCGCAAGGTTCGGCTCCTCCTATCCCCGCAATCCCCTCCCCGCCAACGGCTCGCCATTATTATTAGTATGGCACGAATTAATTTTAATTACGAAATGTGTCAATTTAGCGCTAATTAATTTGAATTATCTGAATCATCGTATGTTGTCGGTGGTTGTCGTCATCGTTGTCGCGCGAGTTTTGAATTATTTGATTATTATATATTAATTACATTAAATATTTTTACTGAATTAGAGTCCATTCATGTTCGGTGTGTTTACAAATCGAGAGATTAGCGCAGTGCGTCAACTGATAAGAACCGTTTTAAACGTTTGTGTTAAATATATATTCTTACAACGGAAGAGTGGAAGAGCAACGAATGGCACACAAATGTGCGTTTTTTATCAACTAAAAATTGTCCTCTTTCAAACAAACAAAAATAATAAGAGGGAAAAATTTGATAACAGGTTCTACAAACGCAACAATTGGTCGCCTCACAAATGAGTATTGAGTAACCATAAATACACGACGCTATGTTGAGTCTTTTGATTGACATTTGCCGTAACATAACCTCAAAATCATTTTACATTAGTTTTCAACCAAATTATTTTCAGTGTTGCCATGTGTAAATTACAGTGTTGGCGATTTGTTATTTTATCAATCAACCGAGTATTAATTAAATTGATTACGCATGTTCATATCTAATAAATTATACTATCGTAACATAACTTTATTTTAAATTAATTAACCCTGAGCCGTGCATCAAGTGTGAGTGCGATGGACACCCAGCCAATGTCAGCATCAAACGAGGACAGCGCACCTATAAACAGCAAGGAACCTAAAAAAACGCCCCAGCCGCCGACCACGGAAAAACATCGAAACGAGTAAGAAATTAAAAACCACACCAAATCTAACAGACACAGGCATCTGAAAAACCCACATACATAACCGCATTCACGCACGTACACACAGCCCTCTAAAGCACACACACAAGCGCACACAGAACACAGGCGAGATCACAGCCACCAAATGAATTCAACTCCTACAAACACAACTATGAAATAAGAACGAATGCCACCATCACACGCATACAACTTGCACGCTTATGGGAAACACACATGCCCAACAACAAGGACATTATCATACAACTGATAAACAACAACTTCACTCTTAAAACAAACAATAAAGAATCTAAAAATAGACTCCAGGAACTGATGGGCAAGCATCTCATCAAAACAGTCCGAACCCAACAACAGCTAACTACCACACCGAACACACAACGCACATACACCGAATCACACTACATAATCCTCTGGGGTTGAAAAGGAAACCCCAGACGACGAATATATTGGCAAACAACTCACTAACAAGAAATACACTTATAGATACTGCAAATGCATCATAGCAAGAGCAACAGACATACCAACATCGATGATTAGAATTATAACTGGAGACATCGACTCGTTCGAAAGAATGACACATGACGGAGGACTGTATTACCTAAATAGGTTCTACAGGTTCATACCAAGCTCCCCACCCAAACCAATACCACAAGCATGCAGCAAGTGCTCCGCCAACGTATCACACAACCGAGGAATGCAATAAAGGAAAAACATTCACCAAGTATCAAGGGGTACATGACGCAACTAAATGCGATTCGCCACAGCCACCGAAATATGATGCCTGCAACGCAGAGGACCACGCAGCGTGGTCAACCAGATGCCCAAAGAGACCGACAACACTCATAGAAGGCAACCCCAACATAATTATCAAAAACATAAATAAAAAATCTACAGAAATGCCAAAGTCAACCACTCATAACAATAGAATCCATAACCCACTGACTATACACGACCATCACATACACACATGACATAAACAACACACAGAACACTAACAGAGAAGAGATTCTCAAAAAGCTCCGCAAACGCTTTATAATTTACTATGACATTGACACACAGGCTGTATTTCACGGTAACAGAATGTATACAATCATGTTCGACAAACAAGCACCAGATAGCGTACCCCCGACAGAACCCTCAAATCATACCACACAAGCCATTATGCATGCACAGAACGACCGACTGACCTTCATATACGCAAACATCAACTGCTACAGTAAGAAACGGACACTAATAAATAACTACATAGAGAATAACAACATTCAAGGTTGCCTTTTCGTAGAAACAAAGACCAAAACTGGGAAATCATACAAACATAAGGACACATCAACATCAATGCACGCGTAGGATCCCTGGTACAGGTATCCTCCACACCACACGTAGAGCCAACCCGCCAGTACTGAACAACCCCACAAAATGATTGCCTGTACTTTACGATCCCATTTGACAATGACAAACTTCACATCTTTCTGATATACATTTAACCACACTCACCAATCGAGCAGATCATCGCCATAAAAGCACCCCTGAATAGATATTCGATTATAATTGGTGACTTTAATCTAAACCCCTAGAAGAGACGTCAACTACAAACGTTCATAAATAACTATGACTTCAGAAGACAATACACACACACAACCAACACTCATCATGCCCAACAATAATGACACCACCCCAGATATACTACATACATACTGACAATCTAACATATAATATAAAAGACATCGAAGTTACACCAGACCTTTGCTCAGATCACTTGGCTGTTAAATTTACGTTTAAACTACCCCGACCACCAACTGCCGAAACAATCAAGACAAAAATCAATCTCAAACTCACAAATACAAAGGCAGTAAATACATTCATGCTGACATACTTGAACGAAATCGAAAGAGAAGACATAGAACTACATCACCTAACGGAATTTCAGACAAAACTCACCAGCTCTATAATAAAACATAGCCCCCAAACAAACGGAACATTTTACAAACACAGACTACCTAAGTACATACTTATACTAATCAAGTACAAGTGACAAACGTGCAGAGAATACACTCTGACAGGGGGCAGAAACACAAAAACAATAATGAATAGACTAAACAAAACCATAAAGACAATGACACGGCAATAAAAGTCACATAAATGGCTCGAAGTATACAAAGAAATTGAGAGAGACCAAGGAACAATCTATTGGACTAACATTAAACGACAGACGAAATACAAAAAGACGTCACGTACACCTACACTCCTACAAGATATTAAAAAACATACGACCGACGAACATATGGCATACGCCTTCACATCTGCTTTCACCCCCATCGGCACCCTACATATAACAACGATAACTCCACAAACGTGAACGACTGGTACGACAGACATTTTAACCAAAACATAGACAATAAGGAATTGCCAAACATAACAGAAGACGAATACTATGACATACTAGATACAGGTAAAAACACCGCCCCGGACTAGATCTTACCTTAAAACACCTTCTTCGAAGCCTATCATACGAAATACATAAACACATAATATCTATTATTTCATGATAAAATAGCTTAATATTTAAATAGACTTAAATCATACTAGTAGCTGATTAAAATATTCTTAAAATGTAGTCACATGTGAGACGCTGTGAGACAGCTGTAAGACACCTCTGAGACAGCTGTGAGACACCTGTGAGATACCCGTGAGACACCTGTTGGTGCTGGTGGTGCTGTGGTGCTGTTGCTGGTGTGGAGGTGCTGGTGGTGCTGTTGCTGGTGTGGAGGTGGTTGTGGTGCTGTTGCTGGTGTGGAGGTGGTGGTGGTGCTTTTGCTGGTGTGGAGGTGGTGCTGGTGATTGTGGTGCTGGTGTGGAGGTGGTGCTGGTGTGGAGGTGGTGCTGGTGATGGTGGTGCTGGTGTGGAGATGTTTTTATTTATTATCATGTGTAATTTTTATGATTTTATTTATTATCTTGCATTTTTGACATATTGTATGTATATTTAAATATTATTGTACATATTTTTTGATGATTTTTTCTTTATTTAATATACTGTCCTCTCTATGCACTATGGAGGGGGTGAATAAAATAAAGTTGTTTACATTGTATTATTATTTTTATTACCAAATAAAATATTCATTACATAGTTGTACAGTACTTTAACATTTCTATACTACAAGCTACATTCTGATAGTATAACGGGTATTACCACATAAAATATCCATTACATTCTCGTGACGGAGGGGCAGAGGGGCTGGTGGTGTTGGTGGCGGCGGCGGGGCAATGGAGCTTCGGGAGGGGCGGAGGGGCTGGTGGGGCTTCGGGAGGGGCGGAGGGGCTGGTGATGTTGGCGGTAGCGGAGGGGCTGGTTGTGTTGGTGGAGGGGCGGAGGGTTTCGAGTTGGGTACGGTGGGGCTTCGGGAGGGTGCGGAGGGGCTTTGGGAGGGTCCACATACTAGCGCCCTGATTGTATTGGGTAGCAAGTTGCTGTGTCTAGTGAAGCTCGGCTCGAATCCAGCACCCCTGTCCATTGATCCATATTGATCACCTCTAGCGATTGCTGCTGCTTGTCGACCTTCATCGTACCAAACCTCTCACACCGCGGATGAGACTCTAGCTCATCACCTCCTTTTAACGTTTGCTGGTCACTACAGGTTCTCCCTGATCCATTCAAAGCATCCTGTTCGGTCTTAGGTTGTCTCATCGTGGCATTTGTTTGATGTTTAGTTTCATGCCGTTTGAGATTATCGCTTCTTGTAAATGTTCTCTCACAGTGCAAACACTTCAATAATCTGGCAGAATTAGTAGTCTTGTGTCTTTTCAATCCACGCAGCCAGCGCAAAGAGGACTCACATCTATTACACTTATACATGCTGATGGATCGAATGCAACTGATATCTCTGTGACAGCCTCTGTGCCAGTCTCTCTTATATATATTTATATATATATATATGCATAGAGTGCATAGAGAGGACAGCATATTAAATAAAGAAAAAATCATCAAAAAATATGTACAATAATATTTAAATATACATACAATATGTCAAAAATGCAAGATAATAAATAAAATAATAAAAATTATACATGATAATAAATAAAAACACCTCCACACCAGCACCACCATCACCAGCACCACCTCCACACCAGCACCACCATCACCAGCACCACCTCCACACCAGCAAAAGCACCACCACCACCTCCACACCAGCAACAGCACCACAACCACCTCCACACCAGCAACAGCACCACCAGCACCTCCACACCAGCAACAGCACCACAGCACCACCAGCACCAACAGGTGTCTCACGGGTATCTCACAGGTGTCTCACAGCTGTCTCAGAGGTGTCTTACAGCTGTCTCACAGCGTCTCACATGTGACTACATTTTAAGAATATTTTAATCAGCTACTAGTATGATTTAAGTCTATTTAAATATTAAGCTATTTTATCATGAAATAATAGATATTATGTGTTTATGTATTTCGTATGATAGGCTTCGAAGAAGGTGTTTTAAGGTAAGATCTAGTCCGGGGCGGTGTTTTTACCTGTATCTAGTATGTCATAGTATTCATCTTCTGTTATGTTTGGCAATTCCTTATTGTCTATGTTTTGGTTAAAATGTCTGTCGTACCAGTCGTTCACGTTTGTGGAGTTATCGTTGTTATATGTAGGGTGCCGATGGGGGTGAAAGCAGATGTGAAGGCGTATGCCATATGTTCGTCGGTCGTATGTTTTTTAATATCTTGTAGGAGTGTAGGTGTACGTGACGTCTTTTTGTATTTCGTCTGTCGTTTAATGTTAGTCCAATAGATTGTTCCTTGGTCTCTCTCAATTTCTTTGTATACTTCGAGCCATTTATGTGACTTTTATTGCCGTGTCATTGTCTTTATGGTTTTGTTTAGTCTATTCATTATTGTTTTTGTGTTTCTGCCCCCTGTCAGAGTGTATTCTCTGCACGTTTGTCACTTGTACTTGATTAGTATAAGTATGTACTTAGGTAGTCTGTGTTTGTAAAATGTTCCGTTTGTTTGGGGGCTATGTTTTATTATAGAGCTGGTGAGTTTTGTCTGAAATTCCGTTAGGTGATGTAGTTCTATGTCTTCTCTTTCGATTTCGTTCAAGTATGTCAGCATGAATGTATTTACTGCCTTTGTATTTGTGAGTTTGAGATTGATTTTTGTCTTGATTGTTTCGGCAGTTGGTGGTCGGGGTAGTTTAAACGTAAATTTAACAGCCAAGTGATCTGAGCAAAGGTCTGGTGTAACTTCGATGTCTTTTATATTATATGTTAGATTGTCAGTATGTATGTAGTATATCTGGGGTGGTGTCATTATTGTTGGGCATGATGAGTGTTGGTTGTGTGTGTGTATTGTCTTCTGAAGTCATAGTTATTTATGAACGTTTGTAGTTGACGTCTCTTCTAGGGGTTTAGATTAAAGTCACCAATTATAATCGAATATCTATTCAGGGGTGCTTTTATGGCGATGATCTGCTCGATTGGTGAGTGTGGTTAAATGTATATCAGAAAGATGTGAAGTTTGTCATTGTCAAATGGGATCGTAAAGTACAGGCAATCATTTTGTGGGGTTGTTCAGTACTGGCGGGTTGGCTCTACGTGTGGTGTGGAGGATACCTGTACCAGGGATCCTACGCGTGCATTGATGTTGATGTGTCCTTATGTTTGTATGATTTCCCAGTTTTGGTCTTTGTTTCTACGAAAAGGCAACCTTGAATGTTGTTATTCTCTATGTAGTTATGTATTAGTGTCCGTTTCTTACTGTAGCAGTTGATGTTTGCGTATATGAAGGTCAGTCGGTCGTTCTGTGCATGCATAATGGCTTGTGTGGTATGATTTGAGGGTTCTGTCGGGGGTACGCTATCTGGTGCTTGTTTGTCGAACATGATTGTATACATTCTGTTACCGTGAAATACAGCCTGTGTGTCAATGTCATAGTCAATTATAAAGCGTTTGCGGAGCTTTTTGAGAATCTCTTCTCTGTTAGTGTTCTGTGTGTTGTTTATGTCATGTGTGTATGTGATGGTCGTGTATAGTCAGTGGGTTATGGATTCTATTGTTATGAGTGGTTGACTTTGGCATTTCTGTAGATTTTTTATTTATGTTTTTGATAATTATGTTGGGGTTGCCTTCTATGAGTGTTGTCGGTCTCTTTGGGCATCTGGTTGACCACGCTGCGTGGTCCTCTGCGTTGCAGGCATCATATTTCGGTGGCTGTGGCGAATCGCATTTAGTTGCGTCATGTACCCCTTGATACTTGGTGAATGTTTTTCCTTTCCTGCATTCCTCGGTTGTGTGATCGTATGCGCAGCACTTGCTGCATGCTTGTGGTATTGGTTTGGGTGGGGAGCTTGGTATGAACCTGTAGAACCTATTTAGGTAATACAGTCCTCCGTCATGTGTCATTCTTTCGAACGAGTCGATGTCTCCAGTTATAATTCTAATCATCGATGTTGGTATGTCTGTTGCTCTTGCTATGATGCATTTGCAGTATCTATAAGTGTATTTCTTGTTAGTGAGTTGTTTGCCAATATATTCGTCGTCTGGGGTTTCCTTTTCAACCCCAGAGGATTATGTAATGTGATTCGGTGTATGTGCGTTGTGTGTTCGGTGTGGTACTTAGCTGTTGTTGGGTTCGGACTGTTTTGATGAGATGCTTGCCCATCAGTTCCTGGAGTCTATTTTTAGATTCTTTATTGTTTGTTTTAAGAGTGAAGTTGTTGTTTATCAGTTGTATGATAATGTCCTTGTTGTTGGGCATGTGTGTTTCCCATAAGCGTGCAAGTTGTATGCGTGTGATGGTGGCATTCGTTCTTATTTCATAGTTGTGTTTGTAGGAGTTGAATTCATTTGGTGGCTGTGATCTCGCCTGTGTTCTGTGTGCGCTTGTGTGTGTGTGCTTTAGAGGGCTGTGTGTGCGTGCGTGAGTGCAGTTTTGTATGTGGGTTTTTCAGATGCCTGTGTCTGTTAGATTTGGTGTGGTTTTTAATTTCTTACTCGTTTCGATGTTTTTCCGCGGTCGGCGTCTGAGGCGTTTTTTTAGGTTCCTTGCTGTTTATAGGTGCGCTGTCCTCGTTTGATGCTGACATTGGCTGGGTGTCCATCGCACTCACACTTGATGCACGGCTCAGGGTTAATTAATTTAAAATAAAGTTATGTTACGATAGTATAATTTATTAGATATGAACAGGCGTAATCAATTTAATTAATACTCGGTTGATTGATAAAATAACAAATCGCAAACACTGTAATTTACACATGGCAACACTGAAAATAATTTGGTTGAAAACTGATGTAAAACGATTTTGAGGTTATGTTACGGCAAATGTCAATCAAAAGACTGAACATAGCGTCGTGTGTTTATGGTTACTCAATACTCATTTGTGAGGCGACCAATTGTTGCGTTTGTAGAACCTGTTATCAAATTTTTCCCTCTTATTATTTTTGTTTGTTTGAAAGAGGACAATTTTTAGTTGATAAAAAACGCACATTTGTGTGCCATTCGTTGCTCTTCCACTCTTCCGTTGTAAGAATATATATTTAACACAAACGTTTAAAACGGTTCTTATCAGTTGACGCACTGCGCTAATCTCTCGCTTTGTAAACACACCGAACATGAATGGACTCTAATTCAGTAAAAATATTTAATGTAATTAATATATAATAATCAAATAATTCGTTGTCGCGCGACAACGATGACGACAACCACCGACAACATACGATGATTCAGATAATTCAAATTAATTAGCGCTAAATTGACACATTTCGTAATTAAAATTAATTCGTGCCATACTAATAATAATGGCGAGCCGTTGGCGGGGGGGGGATTGCGGAGATAGGAGGAGCCGAACCTTGCGGAGGCTTTTGTTAGAGATGTAGCGACGTGAGTGCGCACCTTGGTTCACGGCGTTATCGTAAGTTTTAATTTGACGTTTGGAGTGCCATCTGTTGTAGCCTTTGTGACACACGACTGATACGGAAATTACAGGTATCTGTAGATCATCGTCACATCTACTCTAAGTTTCTGTACCAAGCCAAATATGTGTTTTTAAAATAGGTGCTAGGTGTTCCTCCACTTTCCTCTTCTTATTTGGTTCATCATGGCTTGTTTGTCGGGTGTGTCATGCATACTGGGCATCTGCCGGTGATCGCTCGTAGTTAATTAATGCTGATATTTACCTATGTGTGTGAAAATATACACATCCTTGTTTAAATAAAACCGCAGAAGTTTTATCGCCAGACTTACAATTTTTAGTTGATAAAAACGCCTACACCTTTTCGCCAGCCATTAACAAATGAATTAAAAACTAAATGGATTTTTAAACATTATAGTGTCACCTAGAGTTAATATTATTTTATTATCTTACACACCCCCGACATCTATTCCATACTTATCGAGAAAAACAATTAGACTATGTACGTTTTACCCGTTTACCTTAATATAATATTTAATTTAGTTTTGAACTCTCGGTACACGTTGTTACCCCGATCCTCCTGTACATGTTACGCCGGACTCCATCTTGAATTTACACTCGCATACGATTTAATATTTTACGGCCTCGTATATTGACACGAAATTTATTTCTCAATCGGTACCCGTATATAATCAAATCACAGGGATTATGAAAGATTTAAGTTGGTATGACAGTTGGTATTCTCGGTTATCATCGGTTATCTCTCGGTTATCGCTCGTTAGATGGGTTCCTTCCTTGCGGCGACGCGGCTTTTGGAAACAGCCGACACGTTTTTCTCCGCGGCCCGAGAGTTATGTGGGGCTCGGGGAGCCCCGTGCTTACCGGTAGCAGTGGGGCTCCGCATACGAATATACATGGGCACCCTCCAGCACGCGACCTCAAGTCGGCGTTCGCAGGATGCATCGTATGGATGTAGGCCTTGCGGGGGGCGTGCCCCCTGCTTGGCGATAGCAGGGTCCCACATACCAACCCCTCACCCCAGGGGCACGCCGTTGTACAAATCATAACCTCAAACCATAGATATAACCTCAAGTCTGGGGACTGGGGACCGAAGGCGACATAATCTCAAACCTTAAACATAACCTCAAACCTTAACAACTCATGTCTCCCGCCCAGCACCACGTGACTGAATGGGGCGCTCCCATTGGCTGCACGTCGACAAAGGGGCGTGGTCTGAAAAGGAAAGTGGAGGGGATAGCTCGAATGTTATTCTTATGGAAGAAATAGTTGGATCAAGTGTCCCAATACCTACTTAACTGTACGACACAATCATGTGTCGATCTGAATCTAAGTTCAAAAGTCGGTAATTTTAAGTCCCAAGTTCGTTGTTTTACCATCGATAGAATTACGAATAAAATACCAAATGCACACATAAATATAACATCAATCAAAATACCCGAAAATATACAACTAGCGGATCCGCAATATTACGAACCGGCCGAAATAGATTTACTATTAGGGGTCGAAGTGTTTTATAATGTATTGAAATCTGACCGAATATCTATTAATAATAAAAAACTTGTTTTGCAAAATACTCAGGTAGGATGGGTAATTGGTGGCAAGGTGCCTTATGCACAACCAAACATACATTTAAATTGCCATTCTGTCACATATGCTCAACTAAACTCAAATATCAAACGTATTTGGGAGATAGAAAATGTAGAATCAGCAATCCGAATTAAATCACCGGAAGAAACGCAGTGCGAAGAATTATTTTGCAAATCATTAGAACGTGATGTAGACGGACGCTTTATTGTCGCTCTGCCTTGGAAAACCGACACTTCTACATTAGGCGATTTATACTGTAGTGCCAAGAAGCGATTATTTAACTTGGAAAACAAATTACAACGCAATCCAGAATTACGGTATAAGTATACGTCCTTCATGAATGAATATATTAAGTTAGGGCACATGGAGCGCACCTCACTTTCTAGTAGAGATAGTCAATATTTTTTAACGCACCACGGTGTAATTAAAAACTCAAGTTTGACAACCAAACTCAGGGTTGTATTCGATGTAAGTGCAAAATCATACAACAAAGTAACACTGAATGATTTATTGCTCACTGGTCCCACCTTGCAGGACAACTTATTTGAACTGTTAGTACGATTTCGAACACACGAATATGTTATTACGGCCGACATCCAAATGATGTACCGGCAAATTAAAATTCGCGAATCAGATTGCAAATATCAGCAAATTTTATGGCGCCAATCTCCAAATCACCCGATTGAAACGTATCAACTGAAAACCGTGACATATGGAACTTGCTGTGCGCCGTTCTTGGCGGTTCGGTGTTTGCAAGAGCTCGCAAAAGAAGCACCGGATAGTGTAACAGCCGAAGTTATTATTCACGACTTTTACATGGACGATGTTTTAACGGGAGCTCCAACGGTCGAGTCAGCGCGACAGTTACGCGATACATTAGCAAAAACTCTGGCAAAGGGTGGTTTTTGATTGCGTAAATGGGCAGCAAATAATTACGAAATAATTAGCGATTTAAATAATTCAGAAAGCAGTAATCACGTTTTGAATTTAGCTCCCGAAGAGCAAATAAAAGCATTAGGTGTTCAGTGGAACCCAATTAATGATCAAATTGAATACAAGTCTTTTAATTTTAATTCTGTAAGCACAATGAAGCGAACCATACTATCAGAAATATCCAAATATTTTGATCCCTTAGGACTATTAGGTCCGGTAACTATAATAGCTAAACTTCTTCTTCAAAGAGTGTGGAAACTACAATTAAAATGGGATCAGCGTGTCCCTCAAGATATTTTAGATTCGTGGTGCCAACTACGTGCCGAATTAAATTCGATGCCAACAATCAGAACTGGTCGAAAGGCAAAATCATCGCCAAATGCAATTGTGGAACTTCACGCGTTTGGTGATGCCAGTATGGAGGCATATGGGTCCGCAATATATCTAAAATCAGTAGAACCTGATGGTTCATCATCCTGCACCCTATTATGTGCAAAGTCCAGGGTCGCGCCGTTCAAATCAATTAGTGTACCTCGACTAGAACTATGTGCCGCGGTTCTCACGGCAAATTTGGCCGAACGTGCAAAAAAGGCATTACGTGAGGAAATAGCTCAATGTTATTACTATAGTGACTCAACTATCGTTTTGTCATGGCTTAACTCCGAGGCTAACAAATTTAAACAATTCGTGTCACACCGAGTTGGCGAAATTCAGAAACTAACAAACATAGATAATTGGCAACATATTAGTTCAGGCGATAATCCGGCAGATATTATCTCTCAAGGTATTCTACCGTCAGAATTAATTAATAATCGCTTATGGTGGCATGGTCCAGAGTTTCTAGAACATCAATCAAGTCCTAAACTATTTATTCCAAAATTTGAGCACAGTGCAGAAGTTAGAACATTAATTGTTACTAAATCGAGCTCGAAGCCAAACATATTCTGGATTAATAAATTTTCAAATTATAATAGATTAATTCGTGTAACGGCGTGGATTCGACGTTTTATACACAATTATTTGAATAGTAGTAGTAGAACATCGGGCGAGCTCAGCTCGGATGAATTAAATAAGGCAGAAACTCTAGTTGTAAAGGCAGTTCAATCAACAAAATTTTCAAAGAAAATTGCATTACTAAAAGGGGATCAATCAGTAGATGCACATAGCAACCTTCTGCAATTAAATCCATTCTTAGATATAGATGGAATAATACGCGTCGACGGTAGGCTAAGATATTCTAAATTGATATATGATTCAAAATTTCCAATAATTTTATCAAAGGATAGTTTGTTAACTGAATTAATCATTCGTCATTACCACTGTCGAAATTTTCATATAGGTCCCCAAGGTACATTAGCGTATTTCAGGTAGAAATACCGTCAGACGTATTACGCGAGAATGTGTCACATGTTTTAAGGCAAATCCTAAGGCATCAGAACCAATCATGGGCAACCTGCCAGAATATCGTACAGAACAATTAAGGCCTTTCAGTAAAACAGGTATCGATTATGGTGGACCGTTTATGATCAAGGAAGGTAAACGCAGAACGGCAAATTTAGTTAAAATATATATAGCCTTGTTTGTTTGTATGTCGACAAAGGCCGTTCATCTCGAAATTATGAGTGATTTGACCACTCAATCTTTCTTGTCTGCCCTCCGTAGATTCATTTCACGCCGCGGTGTGGTCACAAACTTATATAGTGACAATGCAACTACGTTTGTAGGGGCTAATAATGAAATTGGAAAGTTGTATGAATTCTTACGCGAACAACAAGATGAGTTAAAGGCGCAATTAAGTATAGATAGGATAAATTGGCATTTTATACCCCCGCGAGCTCCTCATTTTGGTGGCCTATGGGAAGCCGGTATCAAATCAACCAAACGACATTTATATAAAACAGCGACCGATGCGAGTTTAACGTACGAGGAGTTCTGGACGTTGTTAGTCCAAATCGATGCAATACTCAACTCGAGACCTTTATGTCCTTTGTCCAACGATCCTAGTGATCTATCCTTCCTTACACCCGGCCACTTCCTAGTTGGAGGCAATTTAAGGGCTCTTCCGGAACCAAATCTGGAACAAATCATGATTGGACGACTCTCCCGTTGGCAGCTGGTGGAATGTATCCAACAACACTTTTGGGCCAGATGGCACAAAGAATATTTGCAGGAGTTGCAGGGCCACCGCAAGTGGAAGCAGTCGAGAGGTCAACCATTGGAAGTGGGCCAGCTTGTGCTTATCCACGAAGATAACGCACCCCCCAGCCGCTGGCGCACCGGACGCATTGAAACAATATATCCCGGAAGTGATGGTGTAGTGCGATCTGCGTTAGTCAAAACTGCTAGTGATCGTTTTGTTCGCCCGACAGTGAAGCTTTGCGCATTCCCATAGGAACAAAAACTCAACTATTTCCACGATGTATGATTTATAATGTAAATATGTATGTTTATAGTTAGATATAGTATATAGGGTATAGTATTCATTTAAATTTAATAACTTTCCAGCGATTGTGACTGTTTAATTTTGTTATTTTTCTTGAAATTAATTAATTCCAACGGGGGGAGGATGTTTCGGCGCTATTGCACAGCGTCGAACCCCAAATCGATTGAAGTGTAATCGCATTAGTCGGCCTTTATTGCAGCCGATACATTTGTAGTATTAAGATTGTAAAGACAATTTATTGGGGTGGCTAATATTTAGCCATTATGTTCACCGAGAAGTGCTTAAGTAAAGTACGGTGCGCATGAAGATCAATAGGCACATTAAGCCGTTTATTGAGCAAGGATTGCCACTTCGGCAAATACAATTAGCGACCAGGAAATCCCAAATATATTTATTGGACGGCATTAGGAATCCTCAGAAATGCCAGATAGAGGAATTAACCAAGGCTTGTGATAACCAAGTGTGGCAACATGGCTTACCGAAACTAAATGCCGCACCAATCAGGAATCATCTTCAAGCCACCCCTCGCGGTGCACAATTCAAATTGCACCCCACCCCAATAACTCAAAGATTTAATTGTAAGAATGCAGAGCAGACGACACTTCCATTCGTTACCTTCACCGGTGTACATCGCTGTGTATTAATTATTGTTACGTATTAAATTATAGTCCACATTATTTCCAAAACGACGAGTTTTAATTACCTTATCATTTAAATTGGCGAACACCCGCCTGGTCCTTCGATTACGTAACACTATTGTGTTACACTTTATTTACACACCGATTTTAACGTTACAATAATCACTCGCAGTTCACAGTTCTATTAGTGAGTGCCTCGGCTAGAACTGCTACACAATGACGATTTGTTAGATTTAACCTTTATTTGGGCGAAATCCTGGTGTTACCTATCTGGGTACGCTAAGACCTCGGGTACGATACGAGCGATGAGAGGTGGCGAATTTTAATGTCTACGAGCAGCAGTGAGGGTCAAGTTTTCCCAGCACGCTGCAACAAACCGTGAACAAAACGTTTATTTTGACGCCCCGCCGCTCGCCGTAGCCCATCACCGCTCGTATTGTAGCCGAGACCTTTGTGTCGTGTCCATAGTGTGTTGACATAAGTGCGTGTTAGTTGGTGAAATGTGACCACCTAATCCACGACGAGAGGAGCATGCCGAGGATGCTGCTGCACCAAATGTTCGAGCGACTGAGTTACGAGGATGTTGCACCCGGTGCTCATTATGCATCCGAATCAAGTCACTAAAGTATGCAGTCGCACGGGCACCAGAAGTCCTATGGGCCCAACGTGATTTGTGGTGGCACCTGCAGAATATCGATGACAGAATATCGTTGCGAATTTGCAATATGGAGATGCCATAAAACTCTCGCCTCTGGAAAATGGCAATTGTAGCCAACATTCGGGCGCCATTCCACTACAATATTGTAGTCCACGATTACGAAAGGAGCTCCCTTAAAGCCGATACCTGCGGTACTAAGTACGCGATATGTTTTACATTGACAGACAGCTCAATGACATTCAATTTGAATGTTATGCATCTGAATCAAGTTAGGGCATACGTTTAAGTTTCCACAGCTGCCCCTGATGATTTTTTTATGAACATACCGTATTTCCATGGCATCCGCGTTGTCTACATTCCGTTGCTGTGTATATGTTTCGTGGAGATTAGCGCTTTGTGTCGAAGGGTCCGCTGCCAGTATCGGGGGCGACCCGGATCGGTCCCAAGCCGCCCCCTACAAAGTGCCCTGCGCGCCCCCGGGGGCGTTTTTATTGGCGCCGTAAATTATTTAGACGCAGTATGTTTTATGCCCTAGCTAAATTGTTGCTGATATCGCGAGCGACGCGAGGCCCCGCTTAAGATTGCAGATAATTTACAGCCAATAAAAGTGGAAGCTCCGGGTGTCGTGAGCCTCCGTGGTCGGGCTGTGGACGCGGGGGCCAAATTAACTGATCCGGGGCGATTTATCGGGGGAGTAAATAACAGTCAATAAGTCTATCACAGCGGACGACTTCTATTAACGCCGGCCCCGAGAAGCCAGGGCGGTCTTTTCCAACTTATTTCACAGATGAGAGGAAGGCGATCGATTTTTCCTATAGAAAATTTCGCAAGCGTTTAAATCGCAATTTGAATACGTTGAGAATTTCTTAAATAAATAATAGACCTGACCCAGTAGTCAAAGTAGAGATGGACGTGCTAGGACACATTAACCTCGATTCTATAAGCATTATTCTATACTGTAACATCATGTTATAATATAAAGTATTCTGTAAGTTTATCTTTACGTTATTTTTAACATATTTGTTGAATTTTGGTGTCAAAGTTGAAATTTGAACAGCATTGAAATGTATAGCTTCACTTTGATAACAGGTGTTAAAAATGGCAGGTGTTCTAGATTATTTGCATTTTTGCCGGCAGCAGCAAGAAAGAATTACACGGTGAGTTCATCTTGGTCAAATTATTGAGCTAGTGTTTTTTTTTTACTGCAGGTTAGAATGCGATATTTAGACGCAATATACGGTATACCGAGAACCCATTCAAATTACCACAAATAACATTTATCAAAACTTTCCGCATAAGTAGGGACGCATCTATACCGCTCGTTTTTTTTTTATCTCTGAACATGTGCACTGTTCGGTTTTAAAACATCAGGATCAATTGCATTGATCAAAGATCAAAGATTGCATTAAAGTGCAATAGTTGTGAAACAAAAATTACAAGCACAAGAAACTCAATCATTTCAAATGTTAAAACTGTTGACAGAAAATGTATTCAATGAAAGGAAGTATTCAAATACGGCAATCGTACCGAGCTGAGAATGGTGTATATTCTTTTTTGTTCTCAAAAACTACTAAAGATAAGTGTTCACTAGGCTTAACAAAATGTGTTCAGAATTGAACAAGCAATCTTGTAACGATTCGGCAAATACTTTATTTATCTTTGCCAAAATTTGTCAACCAGTGTTATTATTGGCTCGTGATTTTGTGATCGTATTTAGTACTTACGCGTCGTGACGTTTAATTAACTACCGTGATTAGTCTTAAGGTTTCTTTGCTATTGGTAATGTGTTGGTTACTGAACGGAAATCATGGATTAGTATAAGAAAGCACAGATTTATCGATTTGTCTTGTTTATTCAATTATAGACACGCTGAAATTGTAACAGACAGGAAAATAAAACACAGGTTGACGATTATGACGTGAATTGATTTATTTTCTATGATTGTTAGCCTTATGAGTGCATTTAGAATATATTTTGTGATTCATTGGCCGTATGGGGGCATTGTAAATATTTTTTATACATTCAATTACTATTTTGAAACTGTCTGCGAAGTTTATTTAAATGATTTTTTTTAAACATTCACATACTTCTCTCATTTCTCAAATTATTTACTAACATGCTCTTTCGTTCCATTCACTTACGGGAAATTGATATGATCAAAAATAGAGTTGTTCAAAGATTTTGAAATATCATCAATAACGCACGATTAAAAATGATATCTCGCGGTCTCCCCGAATATAATTATCGTATTTGTGTATTCGACAAAGTAGTCACATGGCCATATTGCTTAATTTGATTGGAGTCGATTAATAATTCTATTTATGACCAAAGCGCGCAAATTATGCTAATGCTCGAGTCATAAATATCCTTACCGACAATACAGTGTTACAATTTGTGTCAAATAACAGTTCTTGCTACTTAAATCGGAATGTTTATGTATTGTTATAATTTATTATTGGGACGAGTTAGAGCAAGTTAATACCTATATTTACTACTAACTCATGCCTCGTTTTCTCTACGATCATTCAGGAGGGGACCGTATGAGATGTTAATAATTCCACGTGTGATTTGTTTACTACCTTTGACATTATATTTGTGTTTTGAATGAGGAGTGGAGTGTTCACTTATTAACTTTCAATGACTCTATCTACAACTAATTTATAATGTAAGTATTACACTTCAGATTTTTGCAGTATAATGCTATATATTATTCCCTTAGGAAATAATTACTAGGCATTAATATTCCCTATTCTCTATTCCCTATTACTTATTCCCTCTTGCACTCCTAATACAAAATTTCTCAAATTAAATAACACCATGGAAACAAAATACACAACAATACAAAAACTGAAAGTTCGTTTCACGAACGTGAAATCGAACCTCTGCGAGCCTTTGTACGCTGATGGACATGGGTGAAAGGTTATTTGCTAATAAGTGGTTTAAAGGATAGAATAACACTCCCGTGAATTTATAATGAAACTGACTTATGACCATTGAATCGAGTTATTTAAATTTTATTTTGCCTTGTGCCTAGAATAGTCGTAGTGCTTTCGGTACACCAATATTTTTTTGGACTCGCGTTTTCTGGCGGAGAATTAACGTATTTGTGCAACGCGTGATTTGTAAGTTAATTTAGAACCGGCGTGGACGTATACACTCGTGAACCAACGTAACTTATCTGACCTCGATTATAACTCACGTATCTACTCGTGTATCTACGATCGCGCCCCGTGTTCGTTTACCGACTGCTCTCCTCTGCCATCGTTTTGAGTTTATATAAGTTCTACGGTGTTACTTTATTCCGTCCCCCGCGACTATCTACAAGAAAATTCCACTAGGCATCTGCTATTTTATTTACAGCAAACTATTTCTGCTTATTTGGCGACCGTTTCTATAGAATATTTGAAAGATGTGTTACTTCATACTTTCGCTTGAAACGCCTTTTCCATGTCTGCGAAGATCTTCGTTGCTCGTTAAGGGTTTCGTTGGACCCGCGATGTCGCGTGTATTTCTAGCATTATTTAAAATATGTTTCGACAATGTGTCGCACTCATCTTTTTAAAATATTGCTCTTTTTATTACTCAGTTTATTAGATTTCAGGCCGTATATGTTGGAACCATACAATCTTATATATAAAAATATACCTGGTGTTTAATTTAAAATAACAAAGTTGATGGCCACCTCCGGCAGAACCGGAAATGATGCACGTATTTTGTTTTGACAGATCACGATGATCATGTTTCTGTGAATATTTTCAAATGTTTATTTCATCAGGAACAAAATGCACTTTTAACCAATGATTTTCGTGGAACACCCTGTATACAGGGTGGGCCACGAATACCGGCCATTAAAAGTTTACGGAGTTCCTGATGGAGGAAAATTTTGAAAAAAAACACCATTAGATGGTTGCATACGATCTCTTCAATGAACATATTTTCGACTTTATGTTACTTCCAGTTCTACCGGAAATGGCTACCAACTTTGTTATTTTAAATAGCACACCCTATATATTATTACATTCGTCGATTCCCTATTCAGTTGCCTACATCCCCATATGAATTTATGTTCACTTAACTTTTATAGTTTTTGAGTTAAAAAATCATTTGTCAAATTTTGACCTCAAAAAGACGTTTTGAAAAGTGCGTATAACATCTAGTAGGAACAAGATAGAAACACGAGCTGCATCTTAAATTTTAACTAATAGATCCCTCTACGATTAAAAAAATTATATGTGTCAATTTTGACAATAGAAAAATGTCAATATTTCAGTGCCCACTTCGTCATATTTTAATTTTTTCAAAGGGAACGACCAATATTTTATATGATAGGGCGATTGGCAAGACAATTTGCTACCAAAAAAAAAGTATACCTAGAGCAAATGGTTTTTGAGTAATTTCGAAATTTGTTTCCTCCCAGAATTTCTGCACAATAGAATACCTCCTGTACTATTCACACGTGCACCATAGTAGACTAGTGGTAATATTCATTGTTTCAAATCTGGAAAAAATCATTTCCAACGTGTAATTATTTTTGAACGCGAAATAATCGAGATTAAAATGAGTAAGTATGCAAATCAAGAAATTATAAATTTATTCGTCATACATGGCCAGTGCGACAGAATTGTTGAGAGAACTTGTTGAACGAAATTTATCCAAACTTACCGCCGATGGATAGAAGAAATTTAGAAGATCGGAGTCAAATTTTGTACAATTTGGAAAAAAACGCTGAAAAAATCAATCACAGCCAATAACCCATGACGAGGAAATTCAAGTGATTGTTTTGGCTTATTTTGAAGCATATCTTTGTGCATCCACCTGCAGTTGCCAGCAAGATTTAGGAGTAAGCAGAACATCACCATTAGAACTTTAAAATTGTATCGTATGCATAATTATAAATTTAATTTATAACTTAACCTTCGAATCCAACTATCCTCGAACATATTCGTTAGTTGCCGCGGTATTTCAGGTGTGCAATGAGCTCGGACTCCATCGAGCTGATACCACCATTTTATCCTTGCATTCAAAGGCAGCTCATCCACAAAATTCTCTACAACATTTCTTAATATTTGTAAATATCTACCACTATTTACATTTATTGCATCCGAGGTATGTTTAAGATTTAATGGGTTTCAGAAAATAAAGACTTTTTAATTATTAGTCTAATTACATAATTATTATCATCATGATTTAACTTTCGAATTTACGGAGCACCGCTAAAATAAACATTGGTAATGCAATGTTTCAAACCAGAAATCGAAATTCGTATCAAATTCAAATTATAAACTGATGAAGACTCCAGGTGTGAAGATGTATTTTGCTGCACAACCTCTGTTGTACATATGTTCATTGTAATTAATTTGAGCTGAAAATTGGTTTTAGATTTCTTGACAAGTGTTGACAATGACATATCGGTAAGGTAATATTATTACCTTACCGATTTTACATACAGGATACTGTTATGGCTTAACTACCAGCCAACTTTTATGAATGTAACCAGATGTTTAATAGCCTAAAACCGGTAATTTTTTTAACTTTAACACCAAAATGAACCCATATGTTAAAATGTAACATAAATATAATCTTACAGAATACCAATTTTACTTTTAACTCCTGTTAATTTTATAACGTACTGTTATAAATAACACGATGCTTACTGAATATCTGTTTAGGCCCGCAACGATATCTGACATCCGATGTTGCTTCATGAATAAGGTGACCAGACGTTTGAAAAATGTCCCGACTTTTGAAAGATTGGGTTCTTTTTCGGGGTGATCTTTTATTCGCTATTTTGAAGTTATCAGCTTATATATTTCGCCAATATCTATATTTGGTAGCGGCGCTGCAGCGGCCAAAATACAAATCGGTACTTTAAAAACATGCCTCGTGTTTATTATATTTGTAAATTTGACATTATGTTTCATGTTGTTAAAAAAATTGTAATATAATATTATACAGGGTGTCTCCCAAAAAACGCCGCAAGCGATAACTCCTTTATTTACTGGCCGATATTAATAAAATGAAAACAAAATGTCATGCTCCACATGTCTACAAAGGAGCCCTGAACATGTGGAAACATTTAATTTTATTTCGTTTTATTGAAATCGGGCAATAAATAGTTAGGGAGTTATGGAGTTATTGGCCAACGGCGTTTATTAGGAGACACCCTGTATACTTTGCGTTTTCATTCTTTGTTAATTAATTTATAAATCAACCCCCTCCCCCCCCCCCCCCCCCCCACCAGCTGTCCCGCTTTTTTTCTATCTTTAGGATCTGGTCACCTTATTCATGAATCCATTTAATACATGTAATTGTAATTGTAATAATATCTGTAAATAATAATTAATGCCACTACTGCGATCGCTGGCCTTATCAGAGTCAGTTTCTTAAAATATGCCACAGCGAACACGATGTGGGGGAAAATTGTACAATCCTAATATTGTTCTTTGCGTGATTCCATCTCACGTGTATTCCCATTCCCGAGTCGGAGCCTTAACCGCTCCGCACGGTTGCGCTTCATAAAACTGGATACGAACCGACGACCACTTAATATCAATTAAATCCAAGCCTTATTAGCACTTGTTTTCCTGTTCCTGTTCTCCCCTCGGCGGCTCCTGCCTATAAATATTAAATCGTGTTTCATTTGGTGCGTGTCGAATCGGTCGTGTGTGGTGCTCGCTGCCCTCCACACCCTCGCTACCCGCTCGACACCAAGTTCCGTGTTTGTGTTCCTGCCTGGGAATTATAAAACTGTTAGCCACTTTTCCGCCCTATTAGCCTGTTCCCGGGGGATGCGAGGGTGGAAACGACACGGCCGGGGGTGGGCGCCGTTGGAGTGTTAATCCGGTCGAATTGCCAACCACCTGCTATCCGTGCGGAGGGCATATTTATAAAACAATCATAGGGAGCGCGCCAGGGCCGGGGGTCGCTCCTTGCAATTTATCTAGGGATGGATATAAAAATATTGAAGGAGGCAGTCCATCAGTTTAATCTTGGGTGAAGGAATTGCAATGTGACATTTATTGTATTAGCTATATTCAATTCGCAATCGCTCTATTTTACCAAATTTGATTCATTCCTTAATCAACGTTTGATTTTTTTTATTTCGAAAAAACTCATGTATGATTTATGTGGAAAATGAAAAAAATAGCGCAACGTCGTTTTTTTAAATCACAACCACCGCTTCAAAAACAGTTCGATAATCGCTACAACCAAAATATAATTTAAAAAAAATAAGTCATCTAAGTAAGACGCCATTTTGAAATTTTGGGCTAGATCAGCGATTCACAAACTTTTTGACAGAAAGGCCATGTAGAATTTTTGCAAGTTATTTGCGGACATACCCATTTTCAAGTCAACTGAGTGTCAAACTCTAATTTAAATCGATATTACCTCTTATGTGAACATTAGAAACATTTTAACGACCAAACCATCCTACATTCTACAGTAATTGCAAATTTCACATATACTTTTGAATATATCTCGTAATGCAATGTCTCGCAAACTTAAAAAGAGCCGGGGATAAATCTCCAAATAAGCTGAGATTATGTGTAAAAGGAGGGTACATAAGGTAAAAACCGACATCTAGACCTATTTAAAAACTGCTAAGAGTAAGTAACCCTCTAGAGTCTAGAAGTTTCAATTTAAAACTTCCCGCTTTTATCCAAGTATTAAAAATTACCCTGTATTTTTGGGATAATTTACAACTATTTGCGTATATGTCCGTCAATACTGTGATGTGAATTGTGTTACATAACCTGGACATTTATATCTAAAGTATATTCGGATAAATGACTGCACATTAGCGTCTGCACATTAGTGGTCTGTGGCGTCACCACGCGGTGATATACCAAACACCTCTTAAATCCCCTCGTGGTCCTCGTTGACACGTGAGGTGGAATTTGTAAATATTTTCTTCCTCCCCGCAGTGTGCAGTCAGTGACCGTGCCAAAATGTCGCTGTACAACTTCAAGAAGATCGCCGTGGTGCCGTCCGCGAAGGCAAGTCTCCCATCAGCGGGCACGTCTGAAAAATATGCACCTATAACCTAACATGTGTAACGTTTTCAGGACTTCATCGACATAATCTTGTCGAAAACCCAGCGCAAGACCCCCACGGTGGTGCACAAGCACTACAAGATTTCCAGAATACGCAACTTCTACACGCGTAAAGTGAAGTTCTCGCAGCAGAGCTTCCATGACCGCCTCACGCAGATTCTCACCGAGTTCCCCAAGCTTGATGATGTGCACCCCTTCTACGCTGACCTGATGAATGTCCTGTACGACAAGGACCATTACAAATTAGCTTTGGGTCAGCTGAACACGGCCAGGCATCTCATAGATAAGTACGTTTCATTATATTACGCAACATTTAAATATTGGTAACATATTTCCGCTCGGGATATACTAGTAATAAAACAATTGCATAATTTCTTCTCAAAGTGACATAGAATCTAAGGCCCGTATCTATTGGGCTAAATACAAACCGATGGGGGCGCTGCGAAACTACTTGTTTCGCAAGCTCGTATTTCTGCTGCTACTGAAAACAAATGCTAAGGTGGCGGTGTTGTCACACAATCTCAGCTGTATTATACTTGTTTTGCTAGTTCTATTTCTGCCACTAGACGTCGTACCGGAATCAGGTTGAGCCCTATAGTCTGTACTTGAGCATGAGTTCGACTAAAGTCGTATATTTGGTTGCATGTTCTCTATAAACATTTATGTACGAAAGCAACCAAATATGCGACTTGGGTTGAACTCATGCTCAAGTACGGACTATAGATACAGGCCTAATTCATCCGACAGGTTGGCAGGAATGCCATAGTATATAGTATGTATTCGGGAAGTGAACCGAAAAATTTGTAGAGGTGAATCGGGTGCAAAATGAAGTCGAATATTCCTTTGCAATTTTTGCTTTATTGCAAATAAAATTGGTGCCAAAAATTTTAAGCACTGTTGAAATTAAATAGCAAGTTAACAGTTTTGTTGTTAACAATTTTGTTGTAACAAAGTAAAAGGGTCAAATTTAAAAGTAATGCAAGTGCCGTGTTAGACGTTTTAGACAATGCATTATTGATATTTATTCAGCAGTCTCAAAAAAATGCGGCAACAATTTTAACAGGGATTTAGGGGAAAACTATAAATGTGGACCAAATGTGGCAAGGGAATATTCAACTTCATTTTGCTCCCTGATTCACCCATTGAAAGTTTTCGGTCGACTTCCCAAACACCCTGTATATCTATGAAAATGTATTAGGGTAATTAGGGTACCATTAAGAGGCAGACATTCATAGATTATCAGTAACACTACTATAGTATATTACATAACGAGAGTTGTAAAATGCATATTACGCACAAAGAGAAAGTTTACACCAGTCATGAAGTGGCGAGTTGCGTAATTTCTCAAGGGCGAAATTGCCTTGCAACTCAAGTTGGGTACGCTATTTTTTCTACTCCCAGTCGTAATTATGAAAAATAAGCACAAATCGGTACGCATTTGTTCTGCCAGATTCTCATGGCAATATATGGACCGTCATATGACTATTTTGACAATTTCAAAAGTAAATGTCTGCCAATGGTCATAGAAATAATTCCCCCCTAACTGGTATGTAATATATACAGGGTGTCCCATGCTCATGGCCCATTAAAAGTTTATAAAAGATCAAACACACATTTACAAAAGATGTTTCAAATTAAACGAGGAAGCCAGAAACATAATAATATATAGGGTGTTCTATTTGAAAAACAAAAGTTGATGACTACTTCCGGTAGAACCGGAAGTGATGGTAGGTTAAAAGTATTTCACCTGAGGAGATCGGAATCAGCCATATTTTGACATATTTTGAAATTTTTATGTTTTTTATGTTAAAGGGGACTCTAAACTTTTTATGGTCCATGAGCGTGGGACACCCTGTATATATTACGTAACACTAGTAACTTTTCATTACATAACAGTATAACGTTCTCATACTATTTCAGTGTTGCCAAGGATTATGTGCGTCTTATGAAGTACGGTGATTCACTGTACAGATGTAAACAATTGAAAAGGGCCGCTTTGGGTCGCATGGCGACAATTATGAAGAGGCAAGGATCAAATTTGACGTATTTGGAACAGGTCAGGCAGCATTTAGCTCGTCTACCGTCCATTGATCCTTACACTAGGACGATTATAATCTGTGGTAAGAGATAATATAGGTATATTATAATACAATATAGCCTTTTCTTTTGCTTTCCCCTTTTGTCAATTGTCATTTGACAAAATAGGAATGTAATTTGATTTGTTTTCAACAGCTGTTAAGGAAGAACAAATGTTTTGTTTTACGTGGTATCCCCAGTAGGTACATATACTCCACATGTTCGGGATGGTTGCTTTCGTTACTTCAGAACTTCTACTGACATCCGAATTTCTGCTTTTTGTCGATGGGCCAGGCATATTCATTTCATAGATATTATCTTCGATCTTTTCAGTGTCGACTTTCTCACTTTCATAATCATGGAGGAGAATTCTAAGTCACTACAGTCGTTGTTATTATAATGTTATTATTATTGAAGAAACGACAACAATAGAAGAGGACTGGAGCAGATTAAAGAACACTATAATAGAAACAGCTGAACAGATAATAGGCCTGGGAAATAAAAAACTAGACAAACAATGGTTCGACGAAGAGTTTCAGGAGAAAAGTGCAGAAAAAAGTCAAAAAAGGAAGAAATGGATAAAGACAAAAAAAGAAGAGGACCTCCAAGAATACAGACAAGCACAACGCGACGCAAAGAAACACTACAAAAAGAAAAAAATAGACTGGCTAGATAAAGAACTACAGGAAATAGAAGAAAATATCAAGGACAACAGGAAGCTATACGAATATATCAAACGACAGAACAACAAAAGTAGGCCTGCCACCAAAATCAGGAAGAATGAATGGGAAGAACATTTCACGAAAATATACCTGGAAACACAAACAGAGGATGAGGTAGCAGTAATCAGTGCGGAAGACGAAGAACCACCCAACTACGAAGAACTCACGCAGACGGTAAAAAAGCTAAAACTACACAAAACAGCAGGGCCGGACGAAATAAACAACGAACTGATAAAGAAGGGAGGAGCAGTACTAACGGAGAGAATATACAGTCTAATTAACAAAGTATGGAAAGAAGAAAAAATGCCCTCGGAATGGAAGAACGGACAAATAACACCAATACACAAAAAAGGAGACACAACGAAATGTGAGAACTATAGGCCTATAATGCTACTAAATACCACGTACAAAATACTAACAGAACTAATAAGGAACAGACTAACACAGCACACGGAAGCCAAGATTGGCCCATACCAGAACGGGTTCAGAAGAGGAAAATCAACAATAGACGCCATACACGTATTGACACAAATAATAGAAAAATGCTACGAGTACGGAATGGAGCTACATATCCTATTTATAGATTTCAAACAAGCGTTTGACTGCATAATAAGAGAGCAACTGGTAAAGGAAATGGTGGAAATGGGAATACCGAACAAGCTGATAAATCTAACAAAAATGACAATGAACAACTCAACGGCAGAGATCATCACAAGAGACAGTAAAACAAATAAAGTAAACATAGGGAAAGGAGTTAGACAGGGAGACGGTCTATCAACAGTGCTTTTTAACATTATGTTAGAAGGCATTATAAGCAAAGTGGGAAACAACAAATCACTAGTACAGAACGAAACACAGATAATTGGCTACGCAGATGACCTCGCACTGGTAACAACAAGTAAAAAGAGCCTAGACAAAACTATGGCTACAATTATCAAGGAGGCACATATAAGAGCATTAAGCATCAACGAGGAGAAAACAAAATATATGCACAGTGCACGTACGCATGAAGAAAACAAACCAGCAAAGATACAAATAGCACAGTACACATTCCAACGAGTAAACAGCTACAAATATCTAGGAGTCACAGTAAGTGGAAGCAACAACAGATTTATCGAAATTAGTGAAAGAATAAAGGCAGGGAAAATGGCCTTCTGGAAATACCAGAAGCTGCTTAAAGACAAAAACCTCAGAACGAAAACGAAAATAAAAATCTACAAAACCAACATAAGAACAGTAACAACATACGCAGCAGAGACAATGTGCCTGACCAAAAGAGACGAAGAAAGATTGAGAATATTGGAAAGAAGAATTATAAGAAGATCAGTGGGCCCTAAGAAAATACAAGGCCAAGAGCACAGACCACTAAGAAACGAAGAAATAAAAAGTATTCTAGAAGAGGAAGACATAGTAAAATTCATAAAAGCATGGAGGCTCAGCTGGTATGGTCACATACAAAGGAGCCAAGACCCCATATTGAAGAAAATCACGAGCTGGAAACCACCACTCAGCAGATCAAGAGCAGACCGAAGATAAGATGGCAGGACCAAATACATGAAGATATGCGAATAATGAAAGTCACAGAATGGAAGAAGAAGGTGCAAGAGAGAAAGGAATGGAAATAATACAAGAAACAAAAACACACAAGAACTTATGAAGGAAAAATAGAAAATGTGGACTGATCCACCGCAAAAAAAAGGATCAAAAGAGCTCCAGGAAAGGAGCGGCTAATACTCCGCTACGAGTCTAAGGCCATATATATATATATATATATATATATATATATATATATATATATATATATATATATATATTATTGAAGCAAGCATTGCAACGGCCACCACCAAATTTTAGTTTTATTATTTTTCCATGATGACAGCTATTGAAATATGTTTCAAACAAAAGTTGTGGAGAATATTTTCACCTACAAAATATATTTAAAATTAATAAAATTTGACCAATAGGAGGCGAGAAATTGAGGTTAATCGATTTTTCAAGATGGCCGCCATTTCACAATGTTTTTTTTTATTATGAATTTGGATACCTCTTATGACGTTTTAATCAACCTCACCAGAATTGTCATTTTCTCCCTCTGTATTGTAGATATGGGTGTTTTTTGATACAATTTTGCTGGACTTCAGTGAACTTTATGACTTTTTACATGTTGCCATGACTTCTTTTTCAAAATTTGCTCCCAGGGCCAATTCTCTAATATCTCTGATATTCCGTATTATACGGAACACTTTTATATATTTTTGACACATATTATGCAGTTATGTTGAAAACTATAACAAACCAGAATCTATACCTATACTGTCGGTCCCACTGGATTAACATGGCCCAGCATGGGACTGACGTGGCAGTCAACGTGTTAAAGTCGACAACCGAAAGACGTTAAATTGGCTTGCAGCTCTATTAATACCAACAATTCTTTCAAAGTTTCTTAGGTACCGATTACAGTTATTGGAAGATTGTATATTCCCTAGTTTCTAACTGATCACTGTTTTGCTTCCGGAATTTATTAGTAATAAATTTTAGGATTCCCGAATGTTGGAAAATCGTCGTTCATCAACAAAATTACGAGGGCAGATGTGGAAGTTCAGCCTTACGCCTTCACGACGAAATCGCTGTACGTAGGTCATACAGACTACAAGTATCTGCGGTGGCAAATAATCGACACCCCGGGAATACTGGACCACTCCCTTGAGGAGCGCAACGTCATTGAGATGCAGGCAGTCACGGCGCTTGCCCACTTGCGAGCCTGCATCTTGTACTTCCTCGACCTGTCGGAACAGTGTGGCCATACAATTGACGAGCAGATTAAGCTCTTTGAGTCCATCAAGCCCCTGTTTGCAAACAAACCTCTGGTTCTCGTCGCCAACAAGATCGACATCGTTAAGCGGCAAGATCTGTCCGAAGAGAAGAGGCAGCTGATCGAGGATCTGGACAAGGACCCTGAGCTGACGATTATCGAAATGTCGGCGGTCACCGATGAGGGTGTCATGGAAGTCAAAACGACCGCCTGCGAGAAGCTGTTGAGCTACCGTGTCGACCAGAAGATGCGCACTAAGAAGGTGGATGGAGTGCTTAACCGGCTGCACGTTGCTTTGCCGAAGCCTAGGGACGATAAGGTGCGCCCACCGTGCATCCCGGCGAGCGTGCTGCAGAAGAAGCAGGTAGCCGAGGAGAAGAGGAAGCGCAAGCTGGAGAGAGACATAGAAGTAGAGGAGGGAGATGATTATGTACTCGACCTTAAGAAGCATTACGTTGATATCCCCGAGGACGAGAGGTACGACATAATTCCAGAGATTTGGGAGGGACATAACGTCGCTGATTACATCGATCCCGAAATATTTGATGTAAGTTATTATTTGTATTTTGTTTTTATCATATTTGAACGCATTTTTGTTTTTGCCCCTAGAGACTTGAGGAACTGGAGAAGGAAGAAGAAGTGCGTGAGGAAACCGGATTGTACATTGTGCCCAAAATTGAGTTGGACGAAACTATGCGTGAGATTAAGGCACTCGCCCTGCAAATCAGGAATAAGAAGGCCATCCTCAAAGACGAAGCTCGGGTCAATAAGCAGTGCAAGAAACCAACCATGCCTAGAACGAGCACTGCCAAGGTACATTTATACACTTTTTCCTGTACTAATTGGCTAAAGTAATATGTTTCATATAAATAGAGACAATACTACTCCAATTTACAAAATCTCAAGAAGAAATTAATATAATTTTCCAGTCTTATATACATTTCAATTTTCAAAAATTCGAAAAATTCATCAGTATTCCATCTGAATTGTCTGTTTGCATTTTTTTAGGCACGGGATCGTTCCGTGTCGAGACTCCGCAATGAAATGGAGAACCTGGGAGTCGACATGTCCGAGACGGACCAGGCCCACTTCACCAGAACGAAGGGCAGAAGCAAGTCTCTGGGGCCGCCAACGAAACGCATGCGCATGGACGTTGACCAGAGGTCTGAGACCAAAAACAGAAGCGTCTCCAAGACGCCGAGGAATGAAATGGGTGTCAAGGACGTTGCTGTGAGTATTTATTGGTTAAAATATCTTTTTGACAATGTGACAATAAGTTATATCCTAAATGGCATAGTAACCCCAAACATTCCTTGTCTTGTAATCACTTTTAAATTTTATTACATATTAAATGTCCTTTAAAATATAACTTAGGGTTAGTAATACAATTAGAAAGCTACTAAAATAATCTTTTGTTTTTAGATGCGCAAGAAACTTGCAAAGATTGCACACAGAGCCATTGCCAAGAAAGTCGGCAGAATGGGTCTTAAGGGAGAGGCTGACAGGTTTATCGGCACCAAAATGCCGAGGCATCTGTTCGCCGGCAAGAGGGGCGTCGGCAAAACGGACAGGCGTTAAGTTGGTATTTACTGTTATTGTGTTGGCATTTTATAATGAATTATGCAAGGAATTTATATTGTTAAAACATCTCGGCTGCCTCAACCAGCTTGTGAAGGTGTGTCTGACTAATAAGAATGTATAATATCTATTTTCAATGAAATCATTTAGATATCTTCTACGTATGATAAAATGTGTTTTATTTTTGTCATTGGAGAGGCATTCTTATACAGTGTGAGCGACAATGTTTGGAGATGATCAATTTTCTTGCCAAATAATTAAGGATTACGTGAGCATGTGGCTCAATTGAGTGCAAGGAAGCATACCTAATGTGACCATATGCTCCGTTTCAAACGGGACTGCCCTTTTTTTAGTTCTCCGTCTCGGTGTCCCCAAAAAAAATGCCGGGGCGCAAAATTGTCCCGTTTTCACCAACCACGCGAAAATTGGAGGGCGGGCGGTGCGGGGAGCGCGTCGACGATAGCCCCTCCGCACTCGCGTTAGCCCATGGCCACGAGCACTTCTCGCAATTTGTTATTGTCTTCAGTAGTTTGATACTCGCGCAATATTTGTAGTGGTAACTAACTTAAAGTTTATTGTTTTGGGATCTTATTTCACTATGCCAAAACGCAAGTGTACGTTGAATATTAATTTACAAGCAAAATACCCGTTTATTAAGCAAATAAATACTCCTTCGGATGTCAGATGCGATAAGTGTCGCACAGAATTTAGTGTTTCCCATAGTGGTGCCGGTGATATTGAACAGCATTTAAAGTCGGAGAAACATAAAAATGCTGATCGTTTCGCCGCTTCAAGTTCTTAATTGTTGAACTTTTTCAAGAAATGGACGCGCCAACTTGGCTTTGGATTTGGATATCGCCGCAGCAGAAGACGTCTGGGCCTATCACACAAGACAAGAGAACCACAGTTTTCGCTCCAATGATTGTGCGTCGAAATTAATGCAATTATGTTTCGATCAGAAATTTAGATGCGGGCGTATGAAAACAAAAGCTATTGTAGTAAATGTTTTGACACGTACAGCAATCAAAGAGTTAATAGAGGATCTTGGTAAATCTAACTGTATTTCATTTTCAACTGACGCTTCAAACCACGGTAATAAGAAAATATATCCTGCTTTGGTGCGCTTTTTTCAACCTTACGAAGGAGTGCAAGTAAAAATTTTAGACCTCCAAGCCAACCACTTGAAACTTCTGATATTGTTGTTAATTATTTAGTCAGAGTGTTGAAAGAGAATTGTTTGACTGCAAAATTCGTGGCATTTTGTGGTGACAATGCCAACGTCAATTTTGGGGGTGAAGCTAGGTGAGGAACTAATAATGTGTTAGTGAAATTACAATCATCGCTGGAAAAACCATTAATTGGTATTGGATGTGGGGCCCATATAATTCACAACGCAATAAAATCTGCCACAGATGGCCTACCTGTAGATTACGATTGCATTATTGTAAAGATATATTCTTTTTTTTATATATTTACACTGTTCAAGTTGAAGCTTTAAACGAGTTTTGCACCGAAATTGAAACAGAATATCAAAAAATGCTGGGCTATTGCAAAACCAGGTGGCTTGCTCTTATGCCTGCTGTGGAAAGAGTTGTACCAGCCGTTAAAGAACTACTTTTTGAGCATTGAAAGATGTCCCCAAATATTAAAAAACTTTTTTGAAGACCCCACATCAGAATTATGGCTTCTTTTTTTACACTCTCAGTCAGCAAGTTTTTATCAAGCTGTATTGAAGGTTGAAGGTCAGATGTTATCAGCAATTGAAGCTGCAAAAGATATTACCCAAACAAAACATAATTTGGCCCAAATACAGACTAATCAATTTCTTCCATTTACAGTAGTTCCGTAGTTTAATGGTGAAATTGAAAGAGTGTGTGAAAAGTACGGCTACAGAATTTTATAAAACAAGTCATGAATATTTGGAACAATGGACCGGGTTTTTTACTAAAGAATTGGAAGATATTTTATTGGGCAGATGTAAAAAAAGTGCCTGTATGAGAAGACGTTCAAAAAGCATTGGATGTATTGATTGAAAAGGGATATATTGATTGTAATACAGATACAGACATATTTGACGAATTTTCATTCATTTCTAACTACATCATGTCGCAAAAAGTAACCAAATGGAGTAATCAAAATGTTTCGACGGAAAGTCGTTGGCTGGAAGTTTTCAAACACTTTTACACCAACAATCTTAAACACGAAACCTTTTGTATTTTAATTGAATATATTTTATGTCTGCCCGGCACAAATGCACCAGTAGAAAGAGTCTTTTCTTTAATGAACAAATTGTGTACCTCTGAAAAAACCCAGTTACAGGTTCCGGTCCTTATGGCGATGTTGATAACAAAAGCGAATATTAAAAAAACGTGCCAAGAATTTTATTCGTACTTAAAATCATCAATAGCTATATTAAAACAAATTTGTTCCTCTGACAAATATAAAAATAACTGAACATTTATGTAACATAAATTTTTAAATTTGTAATAAATATTTTTTGATAAATACAATAAAACGTATTAGAAATATGATTTTTTCTTCATTGAAAACCGTAATTGACATAAATAAACCGATGTCCCATTTTGAGTCAAAAAATAAATGGTCCCGATAAGCATACCCAACGTAAATCCCTTAATTTTTTACAGAAAATTTGATTTGACTACAATCATTTGTCGATCATGCAGGATTTGTGCATGTCGATTAATAAATATTTGCTTGTTGCAGTGTGGTACAGTTCTTGATCATTCTTATTTTATATTCCGAACAGTCAAAAGTCGGTTTTATCACATCTCTCCGTTTTATTTTAGAATAAATACACAATAAATAAGTAATTAACATGGACGCGCTTCGTTTATAGGTCTATGTATGGCGAGCCGCAACGGACATTGTAGAACTGATCGCAGACCTGGAACTGCTCGTTGAACAGAGTGCCATTTGTGCAGAGGAATGAGGCTTTGTGGTTTGGGTCGCACAGATGGTAGGCCTGAAATAGATTAATTTGAATTCCGTTTGATCCTTCGTTTAAACTTTTTGAACGAATATACATTTGAAGAAAAAAACCAAAAGATTCTAGGACCGAAGCAAATTACTTTGAAACTATAGGATATTCGTAAGTAGCGCTGAATTTAAAAATGCAATAATAAACTTGATTTGGATTGATAATCTCCGATTTATGTATGGGAAATTGTATCCGACATATAGTAACTCAAGACGGCGTGGTATTAATTATGCGGTCATTGAAGTTTTCGATGACGAGGATACAATTTTTCGTACATAAATCGAAGATTTTTTATCAAGTGTTTTTATGCATTTTTAAATTCCGCCCTACTTTCCGAACACCCTATATTATTATTTTACACCAACTTAGAAATAAAATTAATTGTACTAAAAAATATAAATTGCATATAATGTAAAATATTAATAAAATATGCTCACATAGACAGCTGCGGTCAGAAAAATTCTCTACATTCACAATGATATCAAATAATATCGTCTTGGGAGGACTTGTGTGGGTTATGTGAAAATTGCCTGAGGGGCAGTAAAATGTGGGAGAGAAACAAAATTGCCGGCGATGTTTACAATGATACATTATTGTACCTTCTGAAACAAATGAACACTGTAAATATACAGAGTTTGTTTTCAGTGCTCCGGATTCCAAATAGGTTCCATTATCTTCGTTATTACTCACCTGGCATGCAGCTTCAATGTCCGCATAGTATCCGTAGACTTTCCCGTTGCATGTGAAGCTCGTGCGTGGAATTCTCGTTAGCGTCGGATACAGCGGAGGGTCGTGAGGTAAATGCAAGTCGTGATAGCCGTCGTAAGGCATCGAGCCTGGGATTATGTAATGTCCACAATTAACCATCGTCACTGAAACTATAGAAAGGTACAATTAGTTGTATGCACTGATTAATAAGATATGTAAATTAGTCATTGAAAATGGGGAAAAAATTTAATGGGGATATTTTTGTGTGCAGAATTTTTATATTCTTTTTATGCGATTTTATTGCTCTTTGTTTTGGTTTCAAGAGGTTTTTTTAAATTACGGAACATATCACTATTTTTTCTACGTATTTGGCAAGTCTTTGTGCAGTTTTCTGTGGAACATATCTACTGCATTCTAAGTGACTAGAATGAAATTCATTTAGCTCAATGTGCATTAGTAATTTGTGCGTTTCATTGGTTATTAATTATTATATCAATAATCTGTGTTGGGCCATTAAGTAAAAGCGTGGCTGCTGCTTTATTTTTACTTACATGTTAACAATAAGATTACATTCATCTCGATTCACTTTATATGCACCAACAATTTCTTTTATATCTTTAGTTTGTTCTTTTCAGTTGCGAGGATGGGATGCAAATGTAGCCCAAAAATGCAAGCCCAGGCCAACCAAAACATGCTCAATAGATTTGCACCTCAATGTAGGTCAATAACTAGCAACACACCAGCAGCTCAATCTCCCACAGTTTTTCAACCTTTCCACGCTCGGCTTAATGGTCTGAATGGCTTCTTGCCTTATCGAAAAGACTATTACTTTCATATTTTCATATAGCAAGGTTGCACCGAGCACACACACAATCCAGCAGTAATTACTTTTACTGTATATTGCGCAACACGGCAAGAGTTAATGGACGAATAGGAGACATTTGGAGAGCTCACATATGCCCCAGTTTGCCTTATAAAGACGGTTCTGATTAACACTTGTTGATGTTGCTTTGCATGCTCCGTTTCCATGAATTAATAATAACTGTAGTACCCATTGAAAGGGTAAAGAGGTAGGTACAGGCATATTTTTAAAATATGTACAATACTGTAGGTTGAAGACACAATGAAAAACCAGCCACCCGGTTTTTCATTGTGTATCTTATATCTGCTAAAATATTAAATGGACCAAAAAACAGTTTAATAAGAAGTTTATCAAGAGCAACCTGGTCTTCAAAATGGTGCAAACAATTTGTTTTCATAGCCTACATATTTTATGGAAAAATGTTTAACTTTTTTTTATGGAATACACTGTATATTTTTACAGAACTGATTCTGAATGAAACTCTCTTTACTTTAGACAAGTACCATTTTGATTTTAGATTATGTTCAATATTTCAAAACCTAGAATTGTACAGTCGCTTAATTGGGCCGCCGGTTTATCAGGGCAGCTACCTATTTGGGCCAAATCTCAAGGAACGTAAACCAAACCAAGGAAGTAACACTAAATTACTTCGTTTAATTGGTACAATATTCTTTCTTAATTGGGACAGTAAAAATCAAGTTATTGTGATATGATCTCATATAAGTAGCATAATAACACTTCATAGCATAATAGAGAACAATTTACCATGTTACGATAGAAATGAAAACAGCGACGATGCAATTGTTGAAGTAATTCAATTAAAATATCATAAGTTAGACGCAGAAGATGATGGTGCTCCATCTGAGTCTCACCAGGAGACAAATATATAGCCGGGGTACGGCGATATTTTATGCAGGAAAGCAATGAAGGGGGCCTTACATCCCCACTAAATATATATGCTGATTTTGTAGTGCAAAAATACTTGAACAAATGACAAATTACACTGGATGAATTTTTGAAGACCCCAATTGTATGTAGGTACTTGGTACATATTTTACTTTAGAATATATTATCAAGTTTATATTATTTTCTTATAATGTACACATATGTATTTTTGTTGGCCGCTTTATTAGGCCAAATGTCCTAGTCCTGATATGTCCCAATTAAGCGGAATCGACTGTAGTAGACTATGATACTGTTTTGTTTATTGTAAATTTGTTGACATCAAATACTTACACTTAAAATAAAATTCTTACCAAATTAAACATATCATACGTGTTTAATAGTGTGAAACAGCAAAATTAAAAAACTTGTCAGGTATTTGCAAAAAATTAAACAGTATCACAGCTGACTATAATAATTCTGCTTTTTGAAATATTGAGCATAATTAAAAGGCAAAATGGTTCTTGTGATACACAATTGTAAATAGAATTGGATTTAGAATCCGATTTTGTAATAACAATAGATAAGATATACCACATTTACCAACCATTTCGAAAATCAGAGTAAATGTTCATAATTTTTCTTGTAATAAAAACAATTATGTAATTAATTTGTTAAAATGGTCACAAGTCACGTTAGAATCAATAAATAATTATTTGATTTATTAATTGCCCGTCACACAATTTGTACATTCCGCCAGATTAATAATCAATTTAAAAGTCAATCAAGGATAATTGCTTTCGTATGATAATGGAGCGGATTAATCCGCCGCTGATTCCAAAGCGGCGGATTGTGCAAATGTTACGGTCAAGTTTAAATAGCAAACTGTGGACAGACTCACGGTCGTGGTATTTAACTGTACATGGATGAAATTGATGGCCTGTAATTGGGCATTGGAAATGCGCGAGATCAATGGTGTGCATTTAATTAATGGCTCCGGCATGGTAATGTAATGACTGAGTCGGTGATGAGATCATTTAGGAATACGGGAATTTAATTGCCTGCATTTGAATGGCGAACAAAAATTATTGATAGTTAAGTGTGTTATGTTTAACAGTCCCGTGATTTTCATACAGGGCGATACAAAAATCATTTTATAAACTGTGCCGTGTAGACATTTTGACAGCATTCACGAAATCTAAAGCTCGTTTTTTTTCAGATCCACCAACGTCCCAATTTCTCACTAAACTATAATACTTCGCAAATTTTCTCAGGCTGTATATTAAATTCCTACAATGGATATTTTTTGTAGGCTTTTAAACGGCTTGCATTCAACGATATATACGTTTTAATTGCACTAATCAATCAATAAATTGCTTTGAATTTGGGTGCCTTTGTTTATACATCATAATTCATCATTATTATTTTTTTTAATGTTTTCTGAACAAAATGCAAATCATGTAGATGTATTCATGGACAAAGAATGTGAGCCTATACAATTTTGGAAGTAAATTTATGAAAGGCATTAGGCGGCATTCAGGTTATGGCGCGCGGTTGAAAATTGTGCCTTTTAATGGTGTTTGGAAAGCAATTAAGTCAAGTTTAATTAATTCGGTGGAATGTATAAATCAGAATTTGCGTAATCCCCTTGTATAACAATAGGCAACCAATATTGCACTTCTAAATACGCTGGAATAAAAAACTCGTATATTTCATTTTTGCTGGAGCCGTTTTTGAAATTCAAGTGAAAAACTACGTGTACTGATTAAAGAGCGTTAGATCTTGTTGTGTTGTTAATGTTGCAAGTTCGTTCGTTATTTAACGTTATTTCTGGAGAAACTTTAAATGGTGTGAAAAGGGTACAATTTGCAATATTTCGAATTTCCGTAGCTAGCCTCAGTTAATCTCAGATCAGTTGGAAAAACTCGGCCTTCTTTTTATTTTGCTCTCCTAACTTTTGCTTGGCAAACTGTCCTCCACCTTGCAACGGCCACCCGCTCTCTTAATGAATTGTAAATGAGGGAAAGGGGGTGACTTTATCACATTACGTGTTTACCGGGGTCGGCCAGGATTCATGAGTTTTATGCTTTGTGTTTCTGTTTTTATTACTGAGAGGGTGAGGGTATGAAATCAATTAATAGGTCGGTAATAATGTATATATTGGTTAAAAACTGAAGAGAATACAAAAAAAAAGAACAACTTAAACTAGATTAATCCTCTCGGTACTTGGCCGTATGGTGGGCTGCCTATAGTTGATCCTCGCAGCGGCGCGGCTCTCTAATTTGACATCTCCCAGCGGATGACGTTTCGTGTCGTGCTGGAATTAACTCGGGGTGGTGTTATACAGTCTTCTGTGTTTATTGTTAATTCGGGATTAGCTGGTGTTCTTACATGAAACCGGTGGATAATTTCCATGACCCACAGAGTCTCTAGGTATAATTATCGCACGGTTAGGTTATTTACTGACAGGTTGTTAATTATTAGTTCTCTAAGACAGGTTATGCTCATCCACAGTCAGTGGGGAAGCTCACAGATAAGTTACGCGACCCACAGAGTCTTCATAAATTACCGTGTTACGGGGAAACTGTTAATTATTAATCCTCTAAGACAGGTTATGCTCATCCACAGTCAGTGGGAAAGCTCACAGATAAGTTACGCGACCCACAGAGTCTTCATAAATTACCGTGTTACGGGGAAACTGTTAATTATTAATCCTCTAAGACAGGTTATGCTCATCCACAGTCGGTGGGGAAGCTCACAGATAAGTTACGCGACCCACAGTCTTCATAAATTACCGTGTTACGGGGAAACGGGACAGGTTCTACAGGAAGCCGGTGGATAATTTCCATGACCCACAGAGTCTCAAGGTATAATTATCGCACGGTTAGGTTATTTACTGACAGGTTGTTAATTATTAATCCTCTAAGACAGGTTATGGTGTTAGGTTAGCAAGAGCGACGTGCGTGCACGGGCGGCCTGCTGGGATCTCCTTCTCAGGTCGGTGCGCCGAAGTTAAATATACTCGCGAACAGTTACTTGTGACGTATCGTTCAGCTGATCATTGTGTCCGCGTTTCGGGAGGTGGAAATCGCGCGGCCGCGTATTTTCTTACCGGGGCATCCCGAGATATATATTCTCTTGTTTTTAAGGGCAAAGCAATATATCTCGCGGGTGCACCTTTACACACTTCCCTTACGTCGGGGTGGTGTGTGTGCCTGGTGGGTTTACTGCGAGTCCCAACCGAATGGCTGAGGCTCTGAGAAATTGGAACTTCTCAAATAGAGGCGGATACAAAAGGAGTACCTCTGGGAAAAGAAACGTTATCAGTTTCTTGTCTGGAGTTTTAAATCTTTAACATGGACGCGTGAATTTTTCTCCGGCATTCCTATCTCCGCGATTTCTACGATGACGGGCGAGACAATCTTCGTTATTCGGTGTGGACCAGATAATTTTGGTGCTAATTTAGTCATAAAACCTTTAACAGCGTCGGACAGGTACTGGGTGCGGGCGTACACGATGTCTCCAAGGGCAGGCTTGTATGGGCGACGACGGAGGTTATAGTGCCGCCTCTGGGTCTCGAACGCCCGGCGTAAATTCAGGCGAACTATTTCCTGAACTTCGGCGAGGGCATCGAGGTGGCGGCGATGCTCTTGAGGGGTCCGTGTCGGGGTTTCTGGTGGGTCGGTAGTGACCCTCAATGAACCGGGGACGAGAAGCTCGCGTCCGTAATTCAGCATCGCCGGAGTAAAACCCGTGGAGTCATGGACTTGCGTGTTCATAGCAAAGGCTAACTCGGGCAAGTACGAATCCCACGTACGTTGGTTCCCTCGGCTTAGTTGGGCCAACATCGTGCCTACCACCTTATTAGCCCTCTCCACCGGGTTATTCTGGGGGCTGTATGGGGGCGTGAACCGGTGTTGTATCCCCATTTGGCTGGCGAGGTTCCGGATTAACTGGTTTTTGAATTGTGTCCCGTTATCGCTCACGAGAATCTTGGGAACGCCGTGTCGGTAGATAATTTGTTTGAGCATCTCCAGGACCTTCCGGGCGGTGGCGGTGCGGAGTGGCTGTATCTCAATCCACTTCGTGAATCGGTCCTGGAATATTAACAGGTATTGGTAGCCATTTCGTGAGCGTATTAGGGGTCCGATTAAGTCCGTGCTTACGATCTCCCATGGGCCGTTTACCCTGGACCACCACATCTCGCCCAGTGGGGCTTGTTGAGAGTTTTTGTATTGCTGACATACTTAACAGCGTCGGACGTATTTTGTTATCTCACGATACATCCCGGGCCAGTAGTAATTTGTGGCGGTGCGGGCGATCGTCTTTCTTACCCCTGGATGTCCGGCGGCGTTGGCATCGTGCGATTCCTGGAGGACAGCACGACGTTCAGATAAGGGAACGCACAACTTCCAATTTGTGTGAAAGCCCTCCGTAAGAGCATCACCGGGGAATTGGCGAAATAGGTGCTGATTTTCTATTTTGAAGCCGTCGTTCCTGGCGCACAGTGGTCCAGATTCAAGTTTTAGGTGGACAAAAATCTATAAACCATGAAATCAACCCAAAATATTTGTTAGATAATGAGAAAAATACTGAAAAAAATCTAACCACTAAGGGGTGAATTTTAGGGGAGGGGGGAGAAATATATTTTCTCCAAAAATTATGAAGCTTTGTAAATACACCAATATTATACTTGTGAAGACACATAAAATAATTAAAATATTCTAAGCACTAAGGGGTGGTTTTTATGAAGGGATGAAAACATGTTTTTTTTCAAAAACTCCGGAACTGCTAGTGGTCTAAAAGTTAAGCGTGTACGCCCACGCAACTGAGCGAAGACCCTCAAAATCCATGAAAATCAGTAGTTTACGTCACTCCAAAGTTTTGCCGCATGCGCATACACTATATTATTAGTATAAATTATAACTATTTAATACGTAAAATAAAGAGATATTTGAAAATATGTCAATTAATGTTAATTTTATTTTAACAAAGATACAACATCTTTTGATAAAGTAGACAATTTCCTTTTTGGAAGAGGTCTTAGGCTACTGACAATAGGATCCGACGAAATTAACAAAACGTGAATTAAATCTTCATTAGTTTTCATTCTGGACATTTTTCGCGTATTATGTCTTCTGAATGTTCTATATTCTTTGTGCCTGGATTCAAGAGCTTCTTCACTTAATATGCCAATAGGACACAATATATGTTTCATTACATCCGCGCTGTGAATTAAAATCTTATGAATAGAAGCGGGCATCGGGTACCAGTTGTATAATGAAATGTATAGTCTTGCAGTTTCGTAGGTGTATTCTTTAAATTTCTGAATATTTACATCGTATCCTGAGCATATAGTATCAAGAACAACAGAAAAGCGGTGAATGAGTTCTTCATTAACTCCAGTTATCTGTGATGCTTTGGTTGGATTAGAAAAGAAACGCCTTGACGTATTTCCATCGTTTGACGTACCTTTGCCCTGCTTTACGACATCTATTAATATACCCATTTCGTTTCGCAATTTGTTAATAACAGTTCTCTTTCTTGCGTCTATGGATCCTTTCGGTACTCTCCATTGCCTTAATGTTAGTCTATATGATATATGAATTACGCACTCGAGAAACCGAATGCGAGCGTGGAGTGTAGACAGACCATATGAAAAACACTCTGTTTTGCATGGACGTTTGAGAACTTCATCCATATTATTCATATCTTTGGGAGATACGCCACATATATAACATCCTTGTGCAGATCGGTTACGTGCTAAAAAATTGCACACTTTGCCATCGATCATTGTTTTATGCAATTCGTGGATTACGAGAACACCATTTAGAGACGAATTGTCTACTGCAAGAATTGAAGGTTCTAGACGATTTATTTGTTGTTCAATAATCTCCATTTCATTTGTAAGTTTCTCTTTAGTTTCTTTACAAAATGTAAAACGAATTGGTCTACAAAAACGGGTGGAACTTGGTCTTGGATTTTGCCACACTATAATGTTATCACCAGTGGAAGTTTCATATTGTAAACGAAGTGGCACAACTGAGGTCTGTAGGATATCGGAATCCGTGTAAGAAGGATCGGAGAACTTCTGGCTATATAGGGAGTGGCCAGAGCTACCATCGGTTCCCCATTTATGGATCAATTTAAATATGCCATTGCTTTCTGATCTCTCCAAAACTTCAACAATAACCTCTTTTTGGACGTTAGCGAAACGATTGACCGTTAGATATAATAAACTCTGTAGATCAATATTAACTGATGTTTCGGTTATATCATTTTTTTCTTTAGGTGTATAGCACTTTTGCTTCGATTCCATAACACGAAAATAAGGCGGATAAAGATTGACTCCTTTTACAAGTGCACTGTGCCGAAGTGAGATGTACTGCGCTTTTGTTAATTTGCAATTCATTATAAGAGCCAGCGCTTCATCGCATGTATAAGACTCTTTTGGCAAACGCTTCACATTATGTTCTGTATGCCTACAAACTGTTTTTATCGCTTTTACAGATTGAGGTGATTTACGTATGACTGATTTAATAACGGTTGCCACATTTCTCCTTCCTTTGGACGTATAAGCTGCATGTGCGGCAAATGCTAGTTCTTCTGGAGATTGATTATCTAGCAGTGATTGAATTTTTCTCTGCTTAGCTTTTGGTGTACATTCCACAAACGGTTTAGATGGCCGTCCAATTTTCGCTGTCTGATTTCGTTTTTTATTAGTAGGTGTTGTACATGATTCTATGTATTTTGATACTTTAATTGTTTCCTCTAACCACTTCCGTTGTTTTACAATAAAAACATCGTATTTACTATTGTATTTTTTCCAGCGTTTCAGAAGATTGCACACAAATAGTTTAATATCTTCCGATATAATGGCATCGTTAAACTCGACATGTAAGGGCTTAATATGGTCTATTATGTACATCTTTAAGCGATCAATAACTTTGTTTGGAGCCCCATGTCTTAATACATTTTCAGATCGCATTAATTCGTACAAATCCATACGGCTAGGATAGGGCGGTAGATCTTAAAAAATCAACAATGTTCAAAAGAGACTCAAGGAGACAATGAAACATAGGTATATATATATAGACAATATACTAATCTATATATCTAATAAAGTAAAGGAGTGAAACAAATTGAAACTTTTTTTTAATCGCTATAAAAGTGACGAAATTGTTCAGTTAATTTAATTTAATTTTATTAATAATAAAACAAACGTCAAAACTTACTTTCACTATTGCAATCCATGGAGGACATGTTCATATTTCTAGTATTCAAAACGCTCCCCCAAAAAAATAAATAACCACTCTTCTTTCACTGGTGTACTACAGCGCAACAAATTGGAAAAATAACTTTACGTTATTTTGTAGTTAAATAGCGTTTCGTCAGCGAAGATTATGAATGTTATTAACACTCCTGTCAATACTTCTGACATCAGAAATTAACAGAATGTCAAAAAAATGTCAACAAATTAATATTTAAATTTGGACTTTTGTCCCGCTATTGATTAATAATTAGCCACTGTGTGGCGGGATCATTCAAAGTCGCATGCCACTGGTTATAGTACCAGGTTCCAACGGTCCCGGGATCATGACTGGCGGGTGGTGCGATTGTATTCTCAGCTGGCCGTCCACGGCGTATTCGGGGTGTCTCGGGGGTGGTTTCCGGGTTGACAGCGACAGGTTCGTGGACGGCGGGCAGTCTCCGGCTGGAGGATCTCTACCGTGGCGAGGTGGCTGTTCCGGACATTCCCGGGATCTTTGTTTCCTCCCGACGGGGTGTCTTCCACGGAATTGGTACCGGCTGGACGGATACCGTGTGGGGTTTGCTAGTCCCCCATCGGACGCCTCCCCAGGTGGCGGATAGGGGAAAGCTCGCCAGATATGGCGGGCACCGGGGAAATAAAATACCCGGGGCGGACCAAAACTAGCACCCTGGATCTGGCCTCTCAAACATAATTCGAGGAAGGGTAGATCAGGATCATAGACCGAAATGTGGCCGGGATAAGCAACAAACTTCTCTCCTCGGAATGAAGAAGGGCACTCTCTTGCCCTGGGGGGAGAAATCGCCCCTGAAGACGGATGAACCAACTGGCTTGGCCAACGGCATAGAATCAGACAGGCAAGGGGAAACCATCTGATTATCTTCCCAAGAAAGCATTATGTTGTTACACCAGAAACGGAATGCTGATATGCCGAGCAATCCGAGTAGCGACCGGCGCTGCGTTGGGTCCGGGCTAACCAGTGAGAAATTGGCTACCGGACATGTGAATGTGAGCGACCAGGCAAAACATGGAAAATGGACAACTGGAAGACCAAAAATAGGTTTACAACTTCGCAAAAACCTTAATATAGGCATATGGAACATCAGAGGCCTGCTTCAGGTAGGAAAGCTGAAAATTCTTGAACGAGAACTGATCCGTGAGGAGGTAGATATCTGTGGTATAGCCGAAACCCACTGGAAAGACTGCGGTCATCTTGAAACTGAGGATCATATTATATATATATATCGGGAGCAAGCAAAACTGGTCGAAGTGGGGTTGGGTTAATGGTAAACAAAAAGATAGCTAATTATGTGGAAGAATACCAAGCAATAAATGAACGAATGGTGAAAATCTGCATTAACACAAAACCTGCCAAAATGCACATCCTACAAGTGTATATGCCTACTACACAAGCTACAGATGATGAAGTAGAGTCAATATACCAAATTATCGAGGACATAATAAATACAATACCCCAAAAAGATATCGTAGTGGTGATGGGCGATTTTAACTCGAAAGTAGGTAACACAAGTAAGGATGATCATATACGTAATATTATCGGGAAATATGGACTTGGAGAAAGAAACACCAGAGGAGAGAGACTCATCCAGTTTGCGACTAACAACAACCTGACGATTTCGAACACCTGTTTCAAACACCATCCAAGACGCCTCTCAACATGGACAGCACCAAATGGGAAGCACAAAAATCAGATTGATTACCTATTAATTAGAACTAGATGGAGGGCATCTGTAAGAAATATACGAGCAAGACCAGGCGCAGTATGCGGATCAGACCACAAGCTACTACTTGCCAACCTTAATGTTAAACTAAAGGCAATGCATAGACAGGCACACAGAAAGAGAATGCCTACACCAAATGCGGATATCTTCCAGCAAAAACTAAGAACTGCTAATATACCCGAAATAACGGAAGATGTTGAAAAGTCATGGCAAGAAATCAAACATTGGATAGTAGATGCTGCGGTAAAATGCTCACCAGCGTTAACAAAATCTAAACGGAAGCATTGGATGACTGAAGGTACATTAAAAATAATCGATGAAAGAAGAATAACACAAATATCTAATATACCTATCGAAGAAAAGGCGCAGAAGATCAGACAACTTAGCCAGGAAATAAAAAAGGCATGCAGAACGGACAAAAATAAGCAGATACTAGACATATGTGCAGAAGTAGAACATCACGCCACGCATAATGAATCCCATGATTTATACGACAAAATCCGTTATTTGGCTCGAGAGTTCAAACCACGTACCCAAATAATTAAGAATGAACAAGGTGACATAATAACAGAACTCAAGGGTATCACGGAAGTCTGGAAAATGTACTGCCAGAAACTGTTTGCAAATGCCAGCCCATCAGATAACTATGCCACAATAATAACAGAAGAAAGGGAACCGAGCGTACTCAAGTCGGAAGTAATAAGAGCTATAAAGAAGCTTAATAATGGAAAATCGACCGGAACTGATGAAATAACAGCTGAAGTGATAAAGGCAATGGGAGACATAGGCGTGGATATACTACACAAACTGTGCGAAAAAATATGGGAAGCGGGAAAATGGCCAGAGGACTGGTCCGAATCAATATTTATACCAATATATAAGAAAGGCTCGCCTACAGAATGTAGCAACTATAGAACAGTGGCATTGATATCTCATACCAGTAAAATTCTTCTTACCATACTTAATGAGAGATTAAAGTGGTTCCTGCTCCCGCAAATATCGGACGAACAGACAGGGTTCATTCCAGGAAAAGGAACCAGAGAGCAGATACTGAACATCCGTCAGTTAATAGAAAAAGCACGCGAGTTTAATGTGACTATGTACTTATGCTTTATCGACTACTCGAAAGCATTTGACTGTGTTCAGTGGGAGGCTCTTTGGCAAATTCTCAAGGAAATGGGAACACCCTATCATTTAATACAACTTGTACGCAGTTTGTATGAAAATAACACCGCAAAAATAAGAGTAGGGCAAACATACTCGGGCAATTTTGAAGTAAAATCTGGAGTCAGGCAGGGCTGTATTATCTCACCTATGCTTTTTAATATATACAGCGAATATGTGATGCGAAAGGTCTTAGAGGATTGGGAAGGAGGGGTCGCAGTAGGGGGAAGGCGTATAAGCAACTTAAGATACGCAGACGACACACTCATTATTGCATCGAATCAATTGGAGCTAGAAGCTATCATGGCAAAAGTTACAAATATAAGTAACCATTATGGGCTTAAACTTAACCACTCAAAAACCCAAGTCATGATAGTCGATCGAGCTAATAACAACTCCACTCACATTCGGCAAGTGGCAGGTTTCGAGGTTGTTGATAAGTTCATTTACCTGGGATCAATCATTACCAATGGTGGAGGAAGCGAAGCCGAAATAAGACGTCGGCTAGCAATTGCCAGAACCGCAACAACTAAACTGAGCCGAGTGTGGAAAGATAGCGCAATATCAAAAGCGACTAAACTGAAATTGGCGCAAACACTAATCTTCCCAATCGCAACCTATGCAGCCGAAACCTGGACCATGAAGCAGGCTGACCGCAAAAAAGTCGACTCTTTTGAGATGTGGGTATACAGGAAGATGCTTAAAATACAATGGACCGAACACCGAACAAACGTATCAATCTTAAATGAACTACGAATTACTACCAGATTGTCCAAAAGAGTGAACCAAAAATACCTACAATACTTCGGCCACATATCAAGACGAACTGACGGAATGGAGAAGCTCATGGTGCAGGGAAAGGTTAACGGAAAAAGATCAAGAGGAAGGTCACCATCACGATGGATTGACCAAATGCAGCCGCTTGTTGGACAAGGTCTACATGGGGCCACGTCAATGGCACAGGATCGGGAGACATGGAGGCATACCGTGCAAAGGGCCACAACATAATGCCACCAAACCCTTCTTAGGGTAGCTGGACTGAGAAGAAGAAGGACGGATACCACAGGAACGGAGACACTCGGTCAGTCGGGCATTTGTAGATGCCCGGGCTTTCTCCCTTACAGTTGTCACGGCTGGGGATACGAGAATCGGTGCGGGCTTTTCGTAGTTCCTCGAAAGCGCGTCTGCCACCAGGTTCATGGTCCATTTTCTGTATTCAATTTGGAAATCGTATTCCTGCAGCTCTAATGCCCATCGGGAAAGCCGCCCGGTGGGGTTCCGTAGGGTTTGTAGCCAGCGCAGGCTCCGATGGTCGCTGATGACGGTGAACCGGTATCCCTCCAGGTACCCTCGGAGTTTTCCGATGGCCCAAACCACCGCCAAACATTCTTGTTCGGTGGTGGAATAATTTTTCTCGGCAGGTGTTAATGCCCTGCTGATATACGTAATTACTCGTTCTCCATCTCCTAGATCCTGGGTGAGCACTACTCCTAATCCCGTTTGGCTGGCGTCCGTTTGCAGCTTGAAGGGGGCATTGAAATCGGGGCAGGCGAGGACGGGGGTGCAGCAGAGGGCCCTTTTTATAGCCTGGAAGGCTTCCTCCTCATTGGCGGTCCACTGGTAACGTCTTCCTTTCTGGAGAAGTTTCGTTAAAGGGCTCGGCAACCTGCGTGAAATCCTGTATAAATTTACGATACCAGGAGGCCATCCCCAGAAAGCGTCTTACGGCTTTCACGGTTTGGGGAGCCTCCATCCTGGTAATTGCGCTTATTTTCTCTGGATCGGTTTGAATACCTTCCTCGTTGATTAAATGCCCGAGGTATTTTATTTCTCGCTGGGCGAAATGGCATTTTTCCGGATAATTCGTAGTCCATTCTGATGTAAGCGATTCAGGACTATCTCGAGGTCCCTTAGATGAGTGTCGTAATCCTGACTTACGATTATAATATCATCTAAATAACAAAACGCTCGGGGTCGAGATCTGGCCCGATTATACGGTCTAGAAATCTCTGGAACGTAGCCGGTGCGGAGTGCAGGCCAAAGGGGAGGACTCTGAACTGGAAAAGTCCTCTCCCGGGGACGGTGAAGGCGGTAATCGGTCGGCTCTCTTCTTGAAGGGGAACTTGCCAGTAACCATGCTTCAAGTCCAGGGTGGTGATGTACTTCGCTCCCCGTAGTTGGTTCAAGATTGCCTGAATGAAAGGAATTGGATACGCGTCTTTTATTGTCGCGTCGTTTACTCGTCGGAAATCAATGCAGAACCGGTAGCTGCCAGACGGTTTTTTTACTAGGACTACCGGTGAACTCCAGGGACTATTAGCCGGTTCTATTATGCGGTCTTCGAGCATAGCATCGACCTCGTCGTTAATTACCTTCTGCATGCCTGGATTGCGTGGATAATAACGCTGTTTTATCGGCGTAACTCCCGGCTTTAATTTTATTGTGTGTTCTGTCAGCGTCGTGGGCCCTCGAATTTTCTGGGCTGCTTTCAGATGCCGGCCAACAAGGTGGTGTAGGGCAGTACGCTCTTCTTCGGACAAGGATTCGATGGTGTTTTCGGACGGGATGCTGGAAGGGTTGAACATCCGGACAGGTATGCCATTTAATATTAATTTTCTCTGGCTAATATTAATTACGGCTTGGTGTTTTTCCAGGAAGTCGAGTCCTAGGAGGGCCTCTACGGACAGACTTGGGGTTATCTTCCAGCGGACTTGTGTTTTCGCTCCCGCGATTTCGATTTGGCTTAAAATCGATCCACGTACTTGGGAATAGGATCCATCAGCCAGGCGGATGTCGGACGGGCACATGGAGTCCAACACGTCGCCATACTTTAATAGATATTGCTGGAGGTGCAGGCCAACGTAGGAGGTGGAGGCGCCGGTGTCGATGAGGACGGCGAAATTTTTGTTGTGGATCCGGACGGAGATGGCGAGGCGGGAATCTAGCTGGTTTATGAGCGGTAATTCGGTCTGGAGGGTATGCATTGGTGGGCCTTGGCCAGTGTGTGTAAGAGCGGCCTTCCTGGTCTTACTGGCGCTGCTCGTTTCCCCGAGGAGGGCATGGACAATTTCTGGAGAATATGCCGTCTATGCCGCACCGACTACAGAAGAGCCTAGGGGGGCCTGGACAACGGCTTCGCGGGTGACCTGTCCTTTTGCACCTCCAGCAGGTATTTATGGGGTCGTAAGTTTCGGTTCGGGGATGGATCGTAGATTGGACAATGTTGACGGTTTGCTTTTTTAGGGATTTTTCTTGGAAGGCGGTTTCGGGGTTATTACTTTGTGCAGGTGAGGGTGGACCAATGCACAGCTGGTTGGCTTGTTGAACCTCCTCGAACTCAACGGCGGCCTGATGTAATTCCACTGCGGAAGTGAAATCTTTTCGCCGGATGTAGAGTTTGTATTCTGGACGGAGATTTTCGTAAAGCCTCTCTAGTTGGCCGTTACGCGACATGTCACCGTGTCTCCTCATGAGGGTTAGTAGGGCTGTTTCATAATTGGAATATTTTTCTCCAAAACCCTGAGTCCGGAGGCGGATGTCTTCCTCTAATCTGAAGCTCGACCGTACTGGGGAATATGTATTTGTGAAATCATCTACAAAGTCATTCCACGTCATCCAGGAAGTGCGGTGATTGTACCTCAAAAGGGCCTGACTTTTCAATAATTCGGGTAATGCGGTGAGTAGGTCATTCCCCGATACGTTGTAACATACTCTTAATTCACAGACTCTCTCTAAGAAAGAAATGGGATCTGTGGTGCCATCGAACTTCAACCCCCATTTCCGTATGATGTCACAAACCTGTGCGGAGTTAACTGAGGAGGTTTGCTGGGGATAGAACGGTACGACTATTTCCGGGGCTACCTGGTACGGTCCTTGCGGGGTCCGTGGCCTAGAGGGGCCTTGTGTACTTGGTGGATGGATGTGCAGACGGGGCAAGAACGATTGGAAATATTGGTCCAATTCCGCGCTCGTCGTTGGGTCGGAAGAGAGTCGACCTTTCTCCACCGAGATCACTGGGTCTTGCAGGTCCTCGTCTTCCTTCTGGGATTTCGGCTCCTCAGTCTGGACTACGGTGGATTCGGTTGCTGGTCCTCGGGCCCGTAGATGCGAGATGAATCTTACTCGTAATTCCTCTACGGTCCCGCTGATGAGTAATCCTTGTTCTCTACAGGCCTTGATTAACTGGTCCTTTTTCAGGGCGTAGACCCAGCTAACTGTCTCGGCAACTTCCTGCATGGCCTTTGAAGCTTCGCCGGTGGCTTCTGAATTTGCCATGCTTGCTATTAATTGATTTTTCCTCGACTCTCAGTTTTACAGAATTTAAATATCTCGTTTGGCTGGATTATTTTACTATTTTACATACGGTCCCTGCTCGGGCGCCAAATGCAACGGCCACCCGCTCTCTTAATGAATTGTAAATGAGGGAAAGGGGGTGACTTTATCACATTACGTGTTTACCGGGGTCGGCCAGGATTCATGAGTTTTATGCTTTGTGTTTCTGTTTTTATTACTGAGAGGGTGAGGGTATGAAATCAATTAATAGGTCGGTAATAATGTATATATTGGTTAAAAACTGAAGAGAATACAAAAAAAAAGAACAACTTAAACTAGATTAATCCTCTCGGTACTTGGCCGTATGGTGGGCTGCCTATAGTTGATCCTCGCAGCGGCGCGGCTCTCTAATTTGACATCTCCCAGCGGATGACGTTTCGTGTCGTGCTGGAATTAACTCGGGGTTGTGTTATACAGTCTTCTGTGTTTATTGTTAATTCGGGATTAGCTGGTGTTCTTACATGAAACCGGTGGATAATTTCCATGACCCACAGAGTCTCTAGGTATAATTATCGCACGGTTAGGTTATTTACTGACAGGTTGTTAATTATTAGTTCTCTAAGACAGGTTATGCTCATCCACAGTCAGTGGGGAAGCTCACAGATAAGTTACGCGACCCACAGAGTCTTCATAAATTACCGTGTTACGGGGAAACTGTTAATTATTAATCCTCTAAGACAGGTTATGCTCATCCACAGTCGGTGGGGAAGCTCACAGATAAGTTACGCGACCCACAGTCTTCATAAATTACCGTGTTACGGGGAAACGGGACAGGTTCTACAGGAAGCCGGTGGATAATTTCCATGACCCACAGAGTCTCAAGGTATAATTATCGCACGGTTAGGTTATTTACTGACAGGTTGTTAATTATTAATCCTCTAAGACAGGTTATGGTGTTAGGTTAGCAAGAGCGACGTGCGTGCACGGGCGGCCAGCTGGGATCTCCTTCTCAGGTCGGTGCGCCGAAGTTAAATATACTCGCGAACAATTACTTGTGACGTATCGTTCAGCTGATCATTGTATCCGCGTTTCGGGAGGTGGAAATCGCGCGGCCGCGTATTTTCTTACCGGGGCATCCCGAGATATATATTCCCTTGTTTTTAAGGGTGAAGCAATATATCTCGCGGGTGCACCTTTACAACCTTCCCGATGCGGAGCGTTTTTTGCATTGGGGGTATCGGTTCGGAAGTGAGCAGATAAGGAGCTGTCAAACGTAAGGTGAAAATCACCATTTTCCATAATTTTGTTGATTAACCTTCTGGAAAATGTTAATCTGCAGATGTTATCATTTGTTTGTAAAGTGTGAGAAATATGCAATTTATAACGGTGAAACTTGTGCTTTTTTAAAATTGTTGATGCTCTAGATCAGCGGTTCTCAACGTGGGCCATATGTTTTTATTATCTTTTCTTTTGTTTTGATTTGGTCTCAGATGCATCTAATTATGAGGTAAATTACGATCGGTGATTTGTGCTCGATGGTCAGTTGTGTCTGGCAAAAGTACATACAAGGTCCTGCAATAGTGCATCGGGCTTTCCTAGCGCGTTTCCCGTAAGAGATAGAAAAAAATGTTTCGTACAAAAAGTTATTGGTTTAAAAATCTTTATGCCGTAAAATTATTTTCAATTATACTGGGTGTCCCAATTTCACAGAATAACAAAAACACACATTTTTTTTAAATGGAACACCCTGTATTTATCAAGGTTTCTGATGACATTTTTCAACCTCTACATTGCTGTCTATTTAGTATTGGACTATGTTACAGTGTTGCCAATTTACATTTTTTTTTCTCCAAATATCATGCATAAGCAAACTCATCTTTAAAAAATCGTAGCGACCTCGTTTTTTGAAGGTAAGAATAAGTTTTAGCAATATTCTCAGTGTGGTTAATAAGCAACATGTTGGTAATGAGCAATTTGAATTTAGTAATACAGGGTGTTCAGAAAAAAATGCCAAACTTTACAAATTTCAAAGCGGTATAACCCTTTTTTTTTAATGGAATGCCCCCTATTTTATATCATTATTCGATAGGTCTTTTTCTTCTCTTCAATTTGATGGTACATATCTTATGTCTGAACTCCATAGTTGTTGAGATATTCACCATTTTTTACAAAAGTTACCATTTAATTACATTTCTATGCACTTAAATAGGTCATGCTGAGACAAAATAACTGTCAAAATGTAAGTAAGAATCAATGTGAGATGAGCGAAAATAGTAAAATAGTAGATAGTTCTTCTATAATACGATTAATTATTTTATTCCAAAACCATGAGAGATAACAAAATTATTAATACAAAAAAGAAACGATACTACAGTAATGTTCAAAATGTATTTGTTCATCTCACATTGATTCTTACTTACATTTTGACATTTGTTTTGTCTCAGCATGGCCTACTTCGGTGCATAGAAATGTAATTAAATGGTTACTTTTGTGAAAAATATTGAATATCTCCACAACTATGGGGTTCAGACATAAGATAAGCACCATCAAATTGAAGAGAAGATTAATACCTATCGAATAATGACATAAAATGGGGGGCAATCCGTTTAAAAAAAATGGGTTATACCGCTTTGAAATTTGCAAAGTTTGGCATTTTTTCTGGACACCCTGTATTACTAAATTCAAATTTCTCATTACAAAAAGGTTGCTTATTAACCACCCTAAGATTGTTGCCAAAACTTATTCTTACCTTCAAAAAATGAGGTTGTTACGACAATTTAAAGTTGAACTTGCTTATGCATGATATTTTGAAAAAAAAAATGTAAATTGGTAACACTGCAACATAATCCAAAACTAAATAGACAAAATTGTAGAGGTTGAAAAATGTCATCAGAAAACCTGAATAAATACAGGGTGTTCTATTTAAAAAAATGTTTGTTTTTGTTATTCCGCAAAATTGGGACATCCTGTATATTTGAAAATAATTTTAGAGCATAAAGATTTTTAAGCTAATAACTTTATGTATGAAACATTTTTTTCTATCGCTCACGGGAAGGGCGCTAGGAAAGCCCGACGCACTGTTGCAGGACCCTGTATATCTGATCTCATGGCGAGTCTCATACCCTAACCATTTGGTCTGACATGTATGAGATATAAGCCCCTTGTTTGTTTTTGACTGTTTTTATTTTTATTATCTTTTCTTTTGTTTTGAATATTTTCATTTATTTTTAGTTTGTTTTTCACTTCGTTTTTGTGACAATTGAATTCACCTAGCAGAGTGATTCTGCATGATTTTGGCTTTGATTCATACACCGATTTAGATCCCTTCTATATGCATGCTCATGCATGCATTCCCTTGATTCGCATTCATTCTTCCTTGCCGTTAAGTTTCGTATTTATTAACTTTGTTTCTCACCCGATCATAACTTATAACTTTGATTCATTCAATGATTTATCTCTAATATCTGCATGCTCGTGCTTCAGAACTATATTGACTCGCATTCATTCATTTCTCACACGCTCAAGAATTCAAACATGCAAATACTGACAACATGCATTATCGATGCTGAGGGCTGTTTTATTTCACCGTCATGCAATTACGACTTATTAGTTCGATCACTCACTCGGCTGATTAATTACACTGACACCGATGTTTAGTTCCCGTTGCGACCGATACCTGGGAAATCCCTTGAGTTTATATTTGTTTAAATACCTTCCTAAACTAAGCTCTTTCCCGAATCCCTTGCTAATGAAATATAAATAATAATTAAAACACATGATAATCGAGTATGTTATAACGTAGGCAGGATTTCATCACTTCGCACGTTGGTTTGAAGTTTCGTGGCAATGAAAGCGGTTGGTAAAATAGTCCCGTTATGGTAACTAGATTACAAGGATAAAATTGACATGTGGTTGAAGAAGCTTCAAGTGCGCACATGTGTTTCAAAATGCGTCACGAAACCCACATATCGCTCTTAATATATTCCCGTACCTCTACGCTAATTTAGGCGCAAACATATGTCAGGTGGATAATTGGGTACGGTAATTGGTGGTGGTTTGTTTATGGTTGTAAAACTTATCTTACGTGACAATATTACGAAGAGAACCATGCACGATGTGGTGTGTGATTGGTTAATGTGTTCGATCCGCACACATCAATGGGTAAGATTGATATGAAGTTGATGCTTCACATATCGTTCTTATTACGAAGAGGACCATACACGTTATGGTGTGAGATTGGTGAATGTGTTCGATTCGAACACATCAAAGTGTAAGATTGATATGAAGTTGATGCTTCTAGCGCGCACATCTGTTTCAAAATGCGTCGCGAATCCTACATATCGCTCTTAATGTATTCACACACCTTTGCGCCAGTTTGGGAGTTTTGTTCTTTCGTAATTTTGTCACAGGATATTTTCCGGCGGATTGCCGAGTTAATTTACTTGACACGCATAATGACTCGTCTGCTAAATATTTCGCAGTACCCTTCGAAATTGGCAGTTTGATTCGCGTTATTCGATTATCAATTGCGTCAGTACTCACTCATTAACCATTCCTATCTCTCGCCCGCTGGACAGCCGTGCTGATGTCGCGGTGGCCCTTGCCCTTGGTGTCGTTTTAATTACTCCGCGGTCTCCCGAAAATATCTAACTGTATCAATACTGCCCTAATTGAATTATCAATCTCGCTGACTGTTTGTACTAATCGCGCCCCCGTTTACACTCTCGCGATTTCTCTCGTGCCCTCGGCCGTCGAGAATCAAGTGATCTCCCCCCTGCTTTCGCATATTCTTATATGTTTACCTCCTCATTCTCCCCGCGCTCCAAGGTACATTCACTGTCGTTCCCGACCTTCCACGGTGGTCTTCTTGCCCTGGCTAAGTGCCTTTTCATTCGATGCCTGCGCAATAATTTCTCCCACATGTGCAAGCCATTCGAAATTGCTGCCTGATTTGTGTTTGCTACCGATACAAATCATGTCCCTTCGTGGTGTGAGTTATCCAGGCCAAATGTGCCCTGTTCCCAGAATTTCGGTAAGCGTGCATGTACCTCGCGTTGTTTATGGTACTTAAGTTAATGATTCTATAGACCGTAATATTATACTTTTGGTTATTGGAACCCCCGGAATCGCTCACTGTCGGTCAGTGGCGCATCCCCTGTCTGGTCACGAGTAATTTATATTTCCCTGAACTGTGGTATTTTTGCCCGACACTTTTGTTACACTTAAGTGAATGGTTTTATTGTCCCCATTGTCGACAGAATTCTCTCAGACTGGTTCATGGGTCTGCAGCTCCCACGAGTCACGCCTGTTTACGTATTTTTAAGCCGGAATGCGATACTTACTTATTTATTAATACGAACAATTTCTCAGCAAATAACATCTGTCTCACCTACTCGTTGTTTATCTAAATAAAACATGGTATGTCGTGGATCCTTTCAATACCGAACCATTTTAGCACCTGTTATAATGATTTCTTGACATGTTTTGTTTGTACCAATTGTAAATTGAGCATACAAGTACGATGGCAAGCTGTTAAAAAAGGTACCTAACTATGAAGGAGGCCATGAAAAACAAATAAAATAGTTTTATTATATTCCTTAAAGTGTCAGTAAACTGTAACGCAATTGCCATTGTTGAGTTCTGGTTGTACATTTCTACAGAAATTTTCTAATACTGACCTGTCAAAGTTTTTTTTTTTTATAATGGAAGAAATTGAGCATCGTGCCGTCATAAATTTCCTAACAAGAGAATGATATTTATGGCGATTCTTCTCCAGTAGGTATTGGGACACTTGATCCAACTATTTCTTCCATAAGAATAACATTGGAGCTATCCCCTCCACTTTCCCTTTTAGGCCACGCCCCTTTGTCGACGTGCAGCCAATGGGAGCGCCCCATTCAGTCACGTGGTGCTGGGTGGGAGACATGAGTTGTTAAGGTTTGAGGTTATGTTTAAGGTTTGAGGTTATGTCGCCTTCGGTCCCCAGTCCCCAGACTTGAGGTTATATCTATGGTTTGAGGTTATGATTTGTACAACGGCGTGCCCCAGGGGTGAGGGGTTCGTATGTGGGACCCTGCTATCGCCAAGCAGGGGGCACGCCCCCCGCAAGTCCTACATCCATACGATGCATCCTGCGAACGCCGACTTGAGGTCGAGCGCTGGAGGGTGATGTGCCTATGGATATTCGTATAAGCACGGGGCGCCCCACCCCCCACATTACTCTCGGGCCGCGGAGAAAAACGTGTCGGCTGTTTCCAAAAGCCGCGTCGCTGCAAGGAAGGAACCCATCTAACGAGCGATAACCGAGAGATAACCGATGATAACCGAGAATACCAACTGTCATACCAACTTAAATCTTTCATAATCCCTGTGATTTGATAATATACGGGTACCGATTGAGAAATAAATTTCGTGTCAATATACGAGGCCGTAAAATATTAAATCGTATGCGAGTGTAAATTCAAGATGGAGTCCGGCGTAACATGTACAGGAGGATCGGTGTAACAACGTATACCGAGAGTTCAAAAATTAATTAAATATTATATTAAGGTAAACGAGTAAAACGTACATAGTCTAATTGTTTTTCTCGATAAGTATGGAATAGATGTCGGGGGTGTGTAAGACAATAAAATAATATTAACTCTAGGTGACACTATAATGTTTAAAAATCCATTTAGTTATTAATTCATTTGTTAATGCCTGGCGAAAAGGTGTAGGCGTTTTTATCTGATGATCTACAGATACCTGTAATTTCCGTATCAGTCGTATGTCACAAAGGCTACAACAGATGGCGCTCCAAACGTCAAATTAAAACGTACGAGCCGTGAACCAAGGTGTTCACTCACGTCGCTGCATCCCTAACAAAAGCCTCCGCAAGGTTCGGCTCCTCCTATCTCCGCAATCCCCTCCCCCCTCCCCCAATCGGCTAGCCATTATTATTAGTATGGCACGAATTAATTTTAATTACGAAATGTGGCAATTTAGCGCTAATTAATTTGAATTATCTGAATCATCGTATGTTGTCGGTGGTTGTCGTTATCGGTGTGGCGCGAGTTTTGAATTATTTGATTGTTATATATTAATTACATTAAATATTTTTACTGAATTAGAGTCCATTCATTTTCGGTGTGTTTACAAAGCGAGAGATTAGCGCAGTGCGTCAACTGATAAGAACCGTTTTAAACGTTTGTGTTAAATATATATTCTTACAACGGAAGAGTGGAAGAGCAACGAATGGCACACAAATGTGCGTTTTTTATCAACTAAAAATTGTCCTTTTTCAAACAAACAAAAATAATAAGAGGGAAAAATTTGATAGCAGGTTCTACAAACGCAACAATTGGTCGCATCATAAATGAGGATTGAGTAACCATACTTTTGATTGACATTTGAAGTAACATAACCTCAATATCATTTTACATTAGTTTTCAACCAAATCATTTTCAGTATTGCCATGTGTAAATTACGCTGTTGGCGATTTGTTGTTTTATTAATTAACTGAGCATAAATTAAATTGATTGAAATTGAAACGCACATGCCCAACAACAAGGACATTATCATACAACTGATAAACAACAACTTCACTCTTAAAACAAACAATAAAGAATCTAAAAATAGACTCCAGGAACTGATGGGCAAACATCTCATCAAAACACCCCGAACCCAACAACAGCTAACTACCACACCGAACACACAACGCACATACACCGAATCACACTACATAATCCTCTGAAGTTGAAAAGGAAACCCCAGACAACGAAGATATTGGCAAACAACTCACTAACAAGAAATACGCTTATAGATACTGCAAACGCATCATAGCAAGAACAACAGACATACCAACATCGATGATAAGAATTATAACTGGAGACATCGACTCGTTCGAAAGAATGACACATGACGGGGGACTGTATTACCTAAATAGGTTCTACAGGTTCATACCAAGCCCCCCACCCAAACCAATACCACAAGCATGCAGCAAGTGCTCCGCATACGATCACACAACCGAGGAATGCAGGAAAGGAAAAACATTCACCAAGTGTCAAGGACTACATGACGCAACTAAATGCGATTCGCCACAGCCACCGAAATAAAATGCCTGCAACGCAGAGAACCACGCAGCGTGGTCACCCAGATGCCCAAAGAGACCGACAACATTCATAGAAGGCACCCCCAACATAATTATCAAAACCATAAATTAAAAAATCTACAGAATTGCCAAAGTCAACCACTCATAACAATAGAATCCATAACCCACTGACTATACACGACCAAATCATTATCACATACACACATGACATAAATAACAAACAGAACACTAACAGAGAAGAGCTTCTCAAAAAGCTCCGCAAACGCTTTATAATTGACTATGACATTGACACACAGGCTGTATTCCCCGGATACAGAATGTATACAACCATGTTCGACAAACAAGCACCAGATAGCGTACCCCCGACAGAACCCTCAAATCATACCACACAAGCCATTATGCATGCACAGAACGACCGACTGACCTTCATATACGCAAACATCAACTGCTACAGTAACAAACGGACACTAATAAATAACTACATAGAGAATAACAACATTCAAGGTTGCCTTTTCGCAGAAACAAAGACCAAAACTGGGAAATCATACAAAAATAAGGACACATCAACATCAATGCACGCGGAGGACCCCTGGTACAGGTATCCTCCACACCACACGTAGAGCCAACCCGCCAGTACTGAACAACCCCACAAAATGATTGCCTCTACTTTGCGATCCCACTTGACAATGACAAACTTCACATCTTTCTGATATAACATTTAACCACACTCACCGAGTGTGGTCTATGATCGAACAGAACATCGTATTAAGGTTCCAATCTTAATATAGGCAACCAAACATGCATGCGCAGAGCTCATATACTCATGTACGACACTGTACAGTTAGTTGTCGTCAGCCGTAGTGTGGACTTTATGGGTGCAATTACTTGTAGTCATAGTTTCCTATTAATAAATCAATCAACTCATTAAAGTGGTTATTACATCAGTTATTAGTCATTGTGTTACCTCCATAACTAACACTCCAATAACCCTCTGTTCAATAGGTTATGGGCCCAGACCGCGCGTTTCACCGTGTAACAAAGAAAAAGTAACCTAAAAAGTGTGTAACCTCGCAAGTAACCTCGTGTGGCTAAACGGTTATCCCTGAATAATCTAAAAATGGAGGTAAACGTAAATCACGCAGTGAATAAGCTAAATGGTGAAAATTGGAATACATGGAAGTTCCAGACTACAATTGCTCTAAAAGCAAGAAATCTACATGCAATTACAGCTGGAGAAGAGATTCTTCCCACCGATAGCTCGGCTCAAGTAAGAGAAGAATGGAATAGACGGGATGCTAAGGCCCAAGAGGTCATAATTGCCCGCGTTGAAGATGAACCAATGAGTCATCTGATGCAATGTAACACATCACAAGAAATGTGGAAAAAGCTGGAGTCGATTTATGAAAGAAAATCGGAGGTCAGCGTTCATATACTAAATGAACAATTTTACAATATGAAGTTTGACTCTGATGTCAACAGCTTCGTGACAAAAATCAGCAACCTCACTGCGAAACTGAAGTCACAACAACAAGAGATCCCTGAAAAGATGGTACTTACAAAAATTCTAATGGCTCTGCCTGATCAATATAAACATTTTCGTTCAGCATGGGACAGCGTTCCGGCCGCAGACCATACACTTGACAATCTGACGACAAGGTTGTTGTTAGAAGAGGAGAGAATTTCAAGTGCTAGTGCTACCAACGAATCGGCTGTAGCGTTTGCGGCACGAAACAATAAAAAGCATCATACTCATGACGCCTCCGAGAAACGAAATAACATTCAGTGCTCATACTGTAAGAAAAAAGGTCATAAAATGGAAGACTGCTACCACAAAAAATGGAATGACAGTACAAAAACTAAAACTCCGTGGAATCACAACAATAAACATGATGACGATGAGGTGGCCTTAATCGCGACTCCGGAACACCTGGAATCCAGCATAAACACGTTTTGGTTTCTGGATAGCGGCGCATCACAACATATGTGCAACGACAAGTCTATGTTTTGCAACTACAAGTCCATAAACAAAGATGTCATTATCGGTGACGGATCTAAAATGAGTGCGATCGGTATAGGAAACATTCCGGTACGTTCATATAACGGTGAGTGCTTCATTAATGCCATGCTGTACGACGTGTTGTACATACCAAATTTAAAAGTGAATCTTTTCTCAAAGGGCTCAGCTCTAGACAAAGGCTTAACCGAATCAAGTGACTCGAAGTTCGCGCGCTTTCTAAGCAAAAGCAACAAAGTATGCGCAATGGCTGCAAGATCGGATAAAATGTTTAAAATGCTGTTCCAAAAAGTAAATAATAAAAGTGAAACCGAAGACAATCATTGTTTACTTGCTCATGACAACACCCTCTCATGGTGGCACAGGGCATTGGCTCATCAAAATTTTCGTCATGTTAAAAAATATTTACTTGAAAATAACATAAAATGTGATGAAATAAGTGAAGCGATTTGTGAAACCTGTATACAGGGAAAACATCACCGTGATCCGTTCCCATTGAGCTTTTCGAGATCGGAAGAAGTTGGTGACATTATTCACACCGACCTGTGCGGACCAATTGAAGCGGAATCGATAAGTGGATCTAGGTACATGCTGCTATTTAAGGACGACAAATCCAACTACAAAACGGCGTTCTTCTTAAAAACCAAGTTCGAGGTCGCCATTAAGCTGGACGAATATGTGACAACGTTTAAGACACAAACTGGCAAACCGGTAAAGATACTTCGCAGCGACAACGGCACCGAATTTGTCAACCAACAAGTAGACAAGATACTCAAAAAACATGGAATCGTCCATCAGCTAACCGTACCGTATACACCCCAGCAAAATGGTCGTTCGGAACGTGAATTTCGAACAATTATGGAAGCCGCCAGATCTATGTTAGCAGACAGTCAACAATCCAAAAACCTTTGGGCGGAAGCAGCGAACACTGCCACCTACTTAATCAATAGAACCGGTAACAGCCCAACATCCGGAAAGTCACCATATGAGGTAATGTACAATCAGACATTTAACGTTGCAAATATCAAAGGCATTTTTGGAACCAAAGTATGGAACCATATTCCCAAAGAGAAACGACAGAAACTCGACGCCAAGAGCAAGAAAGGGATTTTTGTCGGATATGCAAACAATACAAAAGGCTACCGTATCTACTATCCAGAGTCGCAAAAAATCGAGATAGCAAGAGAAGTAATATTCGTTCCAGAAACTATAAAACAAAGCAACGAACAGATCACATCGCCAGTAAGCCTTGACTTAAATCCGGATGACCATCTGTATGAAGATGAATCAACTCTGGATAATGAAAACGGTGTGTCAGAAACTTCCGAAACACCACAGACTGTCGCGGATGAGGTCGAAAATTTGGACGCAAATGGAGAACCATTGGATCCACCTCAACGACCCAAACGAATCAGCAAACCACCAGCGTACTTAGATGAGTACGTCAGTTATTACTGTATGGATATGGACGAGCCCACTACATATGAAGAAGCCATGGCCAGTGATCACGCCAGCGATTGGCAAGAAGCGCTGGATGAAGAAATGAGTGCGCTAACTTCAAACAACACGTGGACAGTAGTGGACAGACCAACAAAGTGCGAGGTAATCGACAGTAAGTGGGTGTTTAAAATTAAAAGAAGTGAAAGCAATGAAGTGCTTAAGTACAAGTGTAGACTCGTTGCCCGTGGATTTATGCAGCGCGACATTTTCGATGACACTTATGCGCCAGTTGTAAAATTAAGCACAATTCGAGTCCTGTTGTCAATAAGTACCAGTAAAAGGTGGCAAATTTTTCAATTAGATGTTTGTAACGCTTTCCTGCATGGAAACCTAAAAGAAGACTTGTATTTGAAACTGCCACAAAATCGTAATTTCGAAAAATTGAGAAATCAAATGTTTAATATGTAAGTTTATTGTTTGTTTGCTGTGTTCTAAAGATGGTTCGTTATGTTTGTAATCCCATATGTTACATATTCTATATTGTACAATATGTTATTCTGTTGCATCAGCTGTTAAGATTGAGGGATGGTATTAAGGTTCCAATCTTAATATAGGCAACCAAACATGCATGCGCAGAGCTCATATACTCATGTACGACACTGTACAGTTAGTTGTCGTCAGCCGTAGTGTGGACTTTATGGGTGCAATTACTTGTAGTCATAGTTTCCTATTAATAAATCAATCAACTCATTAAAGTGATTATTACATCAGTTATTAGTCATTGTGTTACCTCCATAACTAACACTCCAATAACCCTCTGTTCAATACATCGCCATAAAAGCACCCCATGAATAGATATTCGATTATCATTGGTGACTTTAATCTAAACCCCTAGAAGAGACGTCAACTACAAACGTTCATAAATAACTCTGACTTCAGAAGACAATACACACACACAACCAACACTCATCATGCCCAACAATAATGACACCACCCCGGATATACTACATACATACTGACAATCCAACAAATAATATAAGAGACATCGAAGTAACACCATACCTTTGCTCAGATCACTTGGCTGTTAAATTTACATTTAAACTAGACCGAACACCAACTGCCGAAACAATCAAGACAAAAATCAATCTCAAACTCACAAATACAAAGGCAGCAAATACATTCATGCTGACATACTTGAACGAAATCGAAAGAGAAGACATAGAACTACATCGCCTAACGGAATTTCAGACAAAACTCACCAGCTCTATAATAAAACATAGCCCCCAAACAAACGGAACATTTTACAAACACAGACTACCTGAGTACATACTTACACTAATCAAGTACAAGTGACAAACGTGCAGAGAATACACTCTGACAGGAGGCAGAAACACAAAAACAATAATGAATAGACTAAACAAAACCATACAGACAATGACACGGCAATAAAAGTCACATAAATGGCTCGAAGTATACAAAGAAATTGAGAGAGGCCGAGGAACAACCTATTGGACTAACATTAAACGACAGACAAAATACAAAAAGACATCACGTACACCTACACTCCTACAAGATATTAAAAAGACATACGGCAGACGAACATACGGCATACGCCTTCGCAAACCACTCCACATCTGCTTTCACTCCCATCGGCGCCCCTACATATATCAACGATAACTCCACAAACGTGAACGACTGGTACGACAGACATTTTAACCAAAACACAGACAATAAGGAACCGCCAATCATAACAGAAGACGAATACTATGACATACTAGATACAGGTAAAACACCGCCCCGGACAAGATCTTACCACAAAACAACTTCTTCGAAGCCTATCATACGAAATACATAAACACATAATATCTATTATTTCATGATAAAATAACTTAATATTTAAACAGACTTGAATCATACTAGTTGCTGATTAAAATATTCTTAAAATGTAGTAACGTATGAGACGCTGTGTTACACATGTGAGACGCTGTGAGACAGCTATAAGACACCTCTGAGACAGCTGTGAGACACCTGTGAGACTGCTGTGAGACACCTGTGAGATACCCGTGAGACACCTGTTGGTGGTGGTGGTGCTGTTGCTGGTGTGGAGGTGGTGGTGGTGCTGTTGCTGGTGTGGAGGTGGTGGCGGTGCTGTTGCTGGTGTGGAGGTGGTGCTGGTGATGGTGCTGATGCTGGTGATGGTGGTGCTGGTGTGGAGGTGTTTTTATTTATTATCTTGTACTTTTGACATATTGTATGTATATTTAAATATTATTGTACATATTTTTAATGATTTTTCTTTATTTAATATGTTGTCCTCTCTATGCACTATGGAGGGGGTGAATAAAATAAAGTTTTTTACATTGTATTATTATTTTTATTACCATATAAAATATTCATTACATAGTTGTACAGTACTTTAACATTTCTATATTACAAGCTACATTATGATAGTATAACGGATATTACCATATAAAATATCCATTACATACTCGTGACGGAGGGGCAGAGGGGGTGGTGGTGTTGATGATGGCAGCGGGGCGGAGGGGCTTCGAGAGGGGTGGAGGGGCTGGTATATGTTGGTGGCAGCGGAGGGGCTGGTTGTGTTGGTGGAGGGGCGGAGGGTTTCAAGGTGGGTACGGCGGGGCTTCGGGAGGGTGCGGAGGGGCTTTGGGAGGGTCCGCATACTAGCGCCCTGATTATATTGGGTAGCAATTTGCTGTGTCTAGTGAAGCTCGGCTCGAATCCAGCACCCCTGTCCATTGATCCATATTGATCACCTCTAGCGATTGCTGCTGCTTAACGACCTTCATCGTACCAAACCTCTCACACCGCGGATGAGACTCTAGCTCATCACCTCCTTTTAACGTTTGCTGGTCACTACAGGTTCTCCCTGATCCATTCAAAGCATCCTTTTCGGTCTTAGGTTGTCTCATCGGGGCATTTGTTTGATATTTAGTTTCATGCCGTTTGAGATTATCGCTTCTTGTAAATGTTCTCTCACACTGCAAACACTTCAATAATCTGGCAGAATTAGTAGTCTTGTGTCTTTTCAATCCACGCAGCCAGCGGAAAGAGGACTCACATCTATTACACTTATACATGCTGATGGATCGAATGCAACTGATATCTCTGTGACCATGTGTATGTTTTCACGGACGAAATGTGTTTGAACATGTTCCGGGTCTTTGAACTTCCGTGTATTGTTTTGTGGGTCCTGAAACGGACCTTTTTCACGACGTTTCGTCCGTGAAAACATACACATGGTCACAGAGATATCAGTTGCATTCGATCCATCAGCATGTATAAGTGTAATAGATGTGAGTCCTCTTTCCGCTGGCTGCGTGGATTGAAAAGACACAAGACTACTAATTCTGCCAGATTATTGAAGTGTTTGCAGTGTGAGAGAACATTTACAAGAAGCGATAATCTCAAACGGCATGAAACTAAATATCAAACAAATGCCCCGATGAGACAACCTAAGACCGAAAAGTATGCTTTGAATGGATCAGGGAGAACCTGTAGTGACCAGCAAACGTTAAAAGGAGGTGATGAGCTAGAGTCTCATCCGCGGTGTGAGAGGTTTGGTACGATGAAGGTCGTTAAGCAGCAGCAATCGCTAGAGGTGATCAATATGGATCAATGGACAGGGGTGCTGGATTCGAGCCGAGCTTCACTAGACACAGCAAATTGCTACCCAATATAATCAGGGCGCTAGTATGCGGACCCTCCCAAAGCCCCTCCGCACCCTCCCGAAGCCCCGCCGTACCCACCTTGAAACCCTCCGCCCCTCCACCAACACAACCAGCCCCTCCGCTGCCACCAACATATACCAGCCCCTCCACCCCTCTCGAAGCCCCTCCGCCCCGCTGCCATCACCAACACCACCACCCCCTCTGCCCCTCCGTCACGAGTATGTAATGGATATTTTATATGGTAATATCCATTATACTATCAGAATGTAGCTTGTAATATAGAAATGTTAAAGTACTGTACAACTATGTAATGAATATTTTATATGGTAATAAAAATAATAATACAATGTAAAAAACTTTATTTTATTCACCCCCTCCATAGTGCATAGAGAGGACAACATATTAAATAAAGAAAAATCATTAAAAATATGTACAATAATATTTAAATATACATACAATATGTCAAAAGTACAAGATAATAAATAAAAACATCTCCACACCAGCACCACCATCACCACCATCACCAGCATCAGCACCATCACCAGCACCACCTCCACACCAGCAACAGCACCGCCACCACCTCCACACCAGCAACAGCACCACCACCACCTCCACACCAGCAACAGCACCACCACCACCAACAGGTGTCTCACGGGTATCTCACAGGTGTCTCACAGCAGTCTCACAGGTGTCTCACAGCTGTCTCAGAGGTGTCTTATAGCTGTCTCACAGCGTCTCACATGTGTAACACAGCGTCTCATACGTTACTACATTTTAAGAATATTTTAATCAGCAACTAGTATGATTCAAGTCTGTTTAAATATTAAGTTATTTTATCATGAAATAATAGATATTATGTGTTTATGTATTTCGTATGATAGGCTTCGAAGAAGTTGTTTTGTGGTAAGATCTTGTCCGGGGCGGTGTTTTACCTGTATCTAGTATGTCATAGTATTCGTCTTCTGTTATGATTGGCGGTTCCTTATTGTCTGTGTTTTGGTTAAAATGTCTGTCGTACCAGTCGTTCACGTTTGTGGAGTTATCGTTGATATATGTAGGGGCGCCGATGGGAGTGAAAGCAGATGTGGAGTGGTTTGCGAAGGCGTATGCCGTATGTTCGTCTGCCGTATGTCTTTTTAATATCTTGTAGGAGTGTAGGTGTACGTGATGTCTTTTTGTATTTTGTCTGTCGTTTAATGTTAGTCCAATAGGTTGTTCCTCGGCCTCTCTCAATTTCTTTGTATACTTCGAGCCATTTATGTGACTTTTATTGCCGTGTCATTGTCTGTATGGTTTTGTTTAGTCTATTCATTATTGTTTTTGTGTTTCTGCCTCCTGTCAGAGTGTATTCTCTGCACGTTTGTCACTTGTACTTGATTAGTGTAAGTATGTACTCAGGTAGTCTGTGTTTGTAAAATGTTCCGTTTGTTTGGGGGCTATGTTTTATTATAGAGCTGGTGAGTTTTGTCTGAAATTCCGTTAGGCGATGTAGTTCTATGTCTTCTCTTTCGATTTCGTTCAAGTATGTCAGCATGAATGTATTTGCTGCCTTTGTATTTGTGAGTTTGAGATTGATTTTTGTCTTGATTGTTTCGGCAGTTGGTGTTCGGTCTAGTTTAAATGTAAATTTAACAGCCAAGTGATCTGAGCAAAGGTATGGTGTTACTTCGATGTCTCTTATATTATTTGTTGGATTGTCAGTATGTATGTAGTATATCCGGGGTGGTGTCATTATTGTTGGGCATGATGAGTGTTGGTTGTGTGTGTATTGTCTTCTGAAATCAGAGTTATTTATGAATGTTTGTAGTTGACGTCTCTTCTAGGGGTGTAGGTTAAAGTCACCAATGATAATCGAATATCTATTCATTGGGTGCTTTTATGGCGATGTTCTGTTCGATTGGTGTGTGTGGTTGAAAAGTATATCAGAAAGATGAGAAGTTTGTCATTGTCAAATGGGATCGTAAAGTAGAGGCAATCATTTTGTGGGTTGTTCGGTACTGGCGGGTTGGCTCTACGTGCGGTGTGGAGGATACCTATCCCACTGTGTTTTGGTTACAATGTCTATCGTACCAGTCGTTCACGTTTGTGGGGTTATCGTTGTTATATGTAGGGTCGTCGATGGGGGTGAAAGCAGATGTGAGGTGGTTTGCGAAGGCGTATGCCTTATGTTCGTCTGTCGTATGTTTTTTTAATATCTTGTTGGAGTGTAGCTGTACGTGACGTCTTTTTGTATTTTGTCTGTCGTTTAATTTTAGTCCAATAGGTTGTTCCTCGGTCTCTCTCAATTTCTTTGCATACTTCGAACCATGTATGTTGTGACGTACCTGAAGGGCAGTCGGCGCGTTAGGCCGTGGAGCGAGTGGAGGGTCCCTTTGAAGTAGTGACGAGGGCCAGGCTCTCGGTGTCAGAGAGTGGGGGGGTAAAAAAAAGGCTCCACGTAATTTTACCTCGTTGCTACTTCGTCGCAAGGGAGGCTCCACCCTACCTGCGTGGGTGGTCGACAGACAGTCAGCGAAGTTCAGAAATCACGAACTGTCACAACGCTGACCGTTTGACGCCAACACCACCAGGTGTAAATCTCGCAGTGAGAATAGAAAACTGTAAAACTGTAACTGAAATGAACCGAATAGAAAACTGTAAAGAGAAAACGTGGGGGGAGCAAAAAATAATAACGGGTGTGAGTTTGGTATGGTAAGATGGCGTTTATTCGCACACACAAATCAAGACGGACACCGTGTCCTGCGCTCCTGAAAACAAATACCTCCGAGCGCCACCTTTTCGCGCAGGGTTTACTTTATTCGGCCGAATAAAACAAGCTCCTAATCGCGCGATTGAAAGGGCAGAGGGAGCGACCTTTCTCGTACACTAGCGCAAACACGTACGACACGAAACACGTAGACGCAATTTACACACAAGAACAATAATCGGCAAAGATGGCTCAATCGAGCACACAAAAAGAATTATATTATTGGAATTTTTATATCTGGCCTGCGTTATATGGATGGTCTCGCCGTTGGCTGGGTTCAGCCCCGGGATGTCGGCGGTTTCCGTCGACGGCGTCTGGGCCAGGTCCGCGGCTTCCAGCCAAGAATGGTTCTGGCCGAGCGGTTTAGCCCGTCGCCAAACGCCTACAAAACACATGGCCTTAATCAAAATGGCCGGACACGTGGCTTCACGAAGAGGAGGAGAAATAACTACTTACTCAGGTGTTATGAGCGTGTTCCCTGCCCCGTAGTCGATGCCTCAATCCCCCTCAAGGGTGGTTAGTTGAGAACCGTTGATTATTCCCGTAAAACGGATGGTGAAATACCTTATCTGCAACGGTTCTTCTGACACGATCTATCTCGGGCACGAGTCAATGTGGTTCTGCTCGTAGTGGCGCTTACGCCGGTGAATTTAAAAATCGCTCACCGGGGAGACGCGTCACCACAACAAAAAAAATGCAAGCATGGTTGCCTACCGTGTAGGTCTACACGCTAGTTAATTTATTAAAAGCCGTTTCTGCCGAACGCTATTTTGGACCGTTACAAATTCCCCCCCAACAAAATTAAAAACTCCGGGAAGCGGATGTTTTTTTTCAAACCCCCAAAAGAAAAATAAACTCATAAAAATGACGAAAGAAAGATAGTGCTAGTGGGAGTAACAATGTCCCGACACACTCGATGCGTAACCTCAATCATATTCATTAAATCCCCCAAAGGGCTAAGCTAAATAGCTAAACTAGGGAGTCGTCGAAAAATTCCGCAATGCGGCATGTCACTCAAGGACAAAACACGAACGATCCCATAGAATACGAAAGTTTACTTACACCGTATGGTTTTAGACAAGTGACAGCCACTAATTACAATCAATTAAACTAACAAAACTAACACAACTAACCTAATGAGCTCAGAAGTTAACAAGGCATCATCGGTCCGCTCCTCGACCGACTTAAACCCAGGAATTCATCAAAAAAAATGAAGGGTAGTGTACGCGGGGCTCCAACGAACTTCCCAGAGCAAGGCTTGCGATTCCGGGGCACCCAAAGCCCAGTAGACGGACGGACCCAACCCGAAGTTGTAGGGAATAGCGGCGCGAACCCCAACTATTCCAAACCCGTCTCATCCCCCCAGTACCCGAGATCCCGGAACCACCTTACTCTGTTCCGATCGCCGGACGCGTACACGCCCGTGGAACAAGGTGATGAATTCCCTTCGTAGAGCATTGTGTCCCGACAACCCGATACGAACAACCTCCCGTCTCCCAGGGTGGAGTTGCCCCACCTCAGTCCCTCTCCACCAGTAGTTACCGAAATAACTACTCCGGAGTCGTTGGGAGCTGAGGATCACGCCCGCAATTATCCACTCAGGGGTCAGGTCAGCGACCCGCATCGCCCGTCAAGCCACAACCTCTACCACCACAACACATACGGAAAACAAGAAGATAAGAGTTACCCTTGTTTCGTAGATAACTCAAAAAGAAAAAGTACTAAACTACACTTAACCAGAAAAATCTAACAAACACCTAGTTCGAAAGCGAATGATCATCGTCCAGAGCAGGTTTCAAATCTTTCACATGCCATGTCCCTCCTGGATCACCAAAGTCATTGGTTAGATCATACGTCCACAAAGACCTCTTATGGGCCACTACAAAAGGACCAACAAACTTAGGAGCTAACTTCGCGTTAAAATAGTTTAGAGCATTCGACAAAACATGATTTCTACGCCACACTCGATCACCAACCTTGTACTGTACATGCCTTCTACGGAAATTATACGATTTCGCATTTTTCTGATACGCTTTCACCAAACGTCCCGCTATCTCTTCTCGTAATGCGTCGAACTTATCAGGATCGCGTGGTTTGTCCCTGATGGGGTCCTCTAACAATTCGTCAACCTCCGGAGGTCCACCAAAGGTATTGCCATACAATACGTGCTCTCGCCCAAAATTGGCGAAGTAAGGCGTATGGCCAATCACCTCGTGTTTTGCCGTCCGAATGGCACAACCAATCTTTGGAAGACTCGCGTCCCACACGCGGTGGTTATTGCTCACATACGATGCGATCATAGTCTTAAGGACCCGGTTAATGCGTTCCGCCGGATTAGCCTGCGGATGATACCGAGCAGTATACAATACCCGAGTGCGATAGGAGTCGCACATCTTAGTGAACTCTTTACTACGAAATTGAACACCGTTGTCTGAGATGATGTATTGAGGGGTTCCAAATACAAGGAAAACTTGTTCTTCTATGGCTTTCGTGACAGCTGAAGCAGTAGCTCGTCTCAACGAGAAAAACATACTAAACTTTGTGAAGGTGTCGGCCACAACCAAAATATAACAATTACCCTTGGTTGAACGCGGCAAAGGTCCCACCAAATCAGTACACAAAATTTGCCAGGGTCTCGTCGCTCGAGCCCTAGGCGCCAAAAAGCCAGGTGGAGCCTTTTGTTCAACCTTGTGTGCCGAACACACCTCACACTCGCGAACATACCGAGCTATATCTGCCTTCATCTTCGGCCAGTAATATCGTGTCTTAAGCCTTTGACAGGTCTTATACACGCCCCCATGACCAGCAGTTGGCAAATCATGGTTTTCCGAAATAAGGGTACGCCGACGCGGTTTCGCTACTACTATCTTCCACGAGTCTTGGGGTTCCTCAAGGTCCCCAAACCTGGGAGGCAAAAACTTATATACGACCCCAGCGTCGACTTTCCAAAGAGGATACTTCCGCGGTCTCTTCGCGATCGCGTCACGCATCTTAACTAACCACGCGTCGCCTTCGGAATGATTAACGACGTTTACAGCGTCTAAAACCGGTACTGAACGTGATAACGCATCAGGAACCACGTGGTCCTTCCCCTTACGATGAATGATATCGAAGTTAAATTGTTGGAGCCGTACACTCCAACGCGCTAAACGACCAGAAGGACTCTGTAAACGGTTAAGCCACAGCAAGGAATAGTGATCGGTGATCACGGTGAACTTAGCACCCTCAATGTAAGGTCGAAATTTCTCTACAGCCCATACTACGGCCAAACATTCCTTCTCCGTAGCACTATAACGTCTCTCCGGTCCTTTCAATGAACAACTATTGTAACTTATTACCTTCTCTCCCTCATCAGTAACTTGCGTCAATACGGCGCCTAGCCCAAAATCGCTAGCGTCGGTCTGAATGACGAAAGGTAAACTAAAATCAGGACAAGACAAAATAGGAGCGCTAACAAGACAATCTTTAATAGTGTTGAATGCCGATTCACAGTCTTCCGACCACATAAATTTAGTATCTTTTCTGACCAATGCCGACATTGGTGCAGTGACTGTGGAAAAATTCGGAATAAACCTACGGTACCAACTAGCCATACCGATTACTCTACGTACACCTGTGACATTAATGGGTGCTGGCATGTTAACGATCGCTGAAACCTTTTCTGGATCGACATGTAACCCTCCCTGATCAACAACATAACCCAAGTAGCGTAACTGTGGCCTACAGAAATGACATTTATCGCGACGCAGCGTTAAACCTGCTTCTGTCAGACGACTCAAAACAGTTTCCAAAACTCTAATGTGCTCCTCGAACGTCGAAGTTACGACCACGATGTCGTCTAAATATGCAAAACATGACGGCTCGAGATCAGCACCTATCACTCTATCAATGAGTCGCTGAAAAGTGGCTGGCGCATTATGAAGGCCAAATGGCATGCGTCGAAATTGATATAGACCACGGTTCGGAACGGTAAATGCGGTTAGCTGCCTCGATTCTTCCTGAACAGGGATCTGCCAGTAAGCCGATCGAATGTCCAAACTCGACAAATATTTCGCGTCCCTTAACCGATCTAATATATGAGAAATATACGGCAGAGGATACGCGTCTCTTTCGGTTACACTATTGACTCGCCTAAAATCTACACAAAAACGGTATGTGTCATCCTTCTTTTTCACCATCACAATTGGTGAAGACCACGGCGATTTAGAAGGTTCAACTACCCCTAAACTTAACATTGAATCTAATTCCGCGTTTACGTGACGTTGTAATGTGGGAGACATCGGATAGTAGCGCTGCTTAATTGGTGTAGCTTTAGTGCTGATGACATGCTCTACCAAATTGGTACACCCGAGAGTATCACTCATCTTCTCGAAAGCACTGGTTAATGATGACTGAAGTTGGACGTGTTGGTGTGAGGTTAACCCATCACTGGTGTTTAACGCATCTACAGCCATATCTTCCAAACCCGAAAACTCCCAATGACCACTACGTAGGTCTGGAATAATTCCTAACCGTTTCCAAAAATCGGTTCCCAAAATCAACGGCCTCGTAATTTCCGGAATTACTAATACATCCAACGTTCTCGTCACGCCTTCAACCATCATCGGAAGTGTAGCCATTCCAATTACCTCGCAACTACGTCCATTCGCCACCGTACAATATTTCACCGACGAAGGTTTCAACCGTACCGCTAAATTTTTGAACATCTGCCACCCTGGACCGCCAAGTATGGTCTGGTTTGCTCCTGAATCTAATAACCCCAACAACGATACCCCATAAACTACTACATTTAAATATGGACGCTCATCGCCCCGCGAACTAGACAACACAAAATCTAAACAAATACGTGTACGTTCACTGAGTCCCTTAAAATTATCTGTCGAAATTCCCAAAACCTCGGAGCAACTTGTTCGACTCAAGTTCTCCTCGACCGGTTTAACGAATTTGATGGAGTGCAAGTTGGGCACCTCGGTTTTGTTACTCCCACTTTCCCACAACCAAAACAATATAAGCGTCTCGGCGCGCGACAATCCTGACTTGAATGTCCCGGTCGTTGACAATTATAACAACGCGACTGAGAGGGCGGACGAATATTTGTAGGAGTGACTTCGTGACAAGACACACTCGGCACAGCCTCCACATACGCCAAGTCTGGCTCTAACACACGACCTTTCCCTGGTGGGGGTGTGTACGAATCGTTAGCGACCGTACTAGCCTCCAGCCTACGTCCTAATCTAAGTAGATCAGCAAAAGTAACAATGTCTAGTGACCACAAAGCCATTCTGTATCTAGGATGTAGATTTTTGGTTACGGTTCTGAGCTGAATATCTTCAGGGAGAGGATTAGGCAATCGCATGAACAGATTTTTCATCACAGAAACATAGAGACTGATGGTCTCATTAGGTCCCTGTGTGCGAGATTTGATTTCTTCGAAGAGACGTTCTTCGTAATCAGGAGATTGGAAGGCCTCTCTCAACCCTAGGACTAACTCATCCCAGTTCCCAAAAGATCTACGGTTCGCTCGATACCAAATAAGGGCATTCCCCGTGAACAAATCTAATGCTGACGCAAACAATAATGCCGAAGATACGTTACGCGCAACGCGCAGTTCTTCTACTCGCTCCAAAAATGAGGACAACGAAACTTTGCCCTGCTCTCCACCAAAAGTGAGATTCCAAAACCTAACCGCGACAGGTTTTACATCTGTAGAAGCCAGATGATCTTGTTCAGTGTCTGAATCAGAATCTGAACTTGAACTATTCGATTCAGCAACTACTCGCGATGAATGAGCGACAGCTTGAATTACGGACAAATTAAGCAACGAACTCTGAGTTGCAGTGGTTTTGCGCTTAGCTAATTTAGCCCCGGAACGCATAGTGCCGGCGCACGCTGCTAATCGTACTAAAAGTCTGGAGACCTTACCTCGTTCTTCGTCAGTCGTAACGACACAACGATTAATTCGCCCGTGTGCGTGTCCACACTTAGTGGCGAGCTTCAAATAGGTCGAAGAGGTAGTAGGCTCCTCGAAGTCCTTTACTAACCCCTCGATCTCCGTCAACTTCAATTCTAGTGCCGCAAGGTCGTCAGTTATTTTAAAGGGATTAGGCACCGGCGCATAGGAGGCAGAAGACTCCAATCTAATTAGAGTTCGTAAGGTGCTACGCTGCGCATCAGCAGTAGTTACCCCTGTAACTCCTCGACGTTCAAGCTCATACACCCGCTCATCGGCTGATAGCCTACTAACTTCTACTTTGAAATCCATCACAACTAATGGACTAGTGAACAAAAAGAAAAGATTCAAATTTCAATTCAAATTGAAAGAAAAATATACGGTATACGTGTACCGAAAAAGAACAAAAATTTAAACTAACTTATCGTAATTATTACGATTACTATAAAAATTCAAAAAAAAATTTTTACCTAGTCGTAGTGAGCTCGAACCCACAAAATCATACGCCAAAAACAAAATATAAATCAACCAATCAACCAAATATGTATGATTCGTGGTCGCCCGTTCACTATCTCACCAAGTTTCTACAAAAACCAACAATAACCAATAATAAATTTATGGTTTTTCGTAACCAGCGAATAATAAACTAATTTCTACACTATAGTAGAAACTATACCAACAAACACTGAAAACAGGCCAGAAAATTCTCTAAATTAAAAATATTTAAATTTAAAGTTAACGTTAAAGTCAAAATATTTTCTTGTGTGTATTCTATATTACCCACAAAACTCACAGAAATTCTCAACAACTGACAAAACAACCACCCCAAATTTTCTCAATATACTAAGGGCTGAAGGCTGATTAAAAATTTGAAATACTGTCAAATTTTCCAACTCCCAGTTCAGTTTCCTTGGCGTAAACTTAAGGCCTACCACAAAAATATATTCCCAATCAAAAGGGCACAAAAATAAACCAAAGGGCCAAAAAGTTTTCGCGAAGGGCTGAAGGGTCAAAATGAAAATTAGCCAAAACTACTAAAACTTTTTCAATTTTATGCGTTTTAGTAAAATTGAAAAAGGGCACAAAAATTTTCTAAAGGGCAAAAAGGGCCAAAACAAAAATTGAAAAAGGGCTGCAAAATTAATTAAATGAGGTCTATTTAAAATGAAAAACAAAATCCTGAAGGGCTAGAAAAAAAATTTACAAAGGGCTGACAAAACCCTTAAGCCTCAAAAGATGTTAATGAGCTAAATAAATAAAGATACCAACGATAGCTATTGTTGCTATTGTTGCTATTGCCCCACGTTGGGCTCCAAAAACGTGTGACGTACCGGAAGGGCAGTCGGCGCGTTAGGCCGTGGAGCGAGTGGAGGGTCCCTTTGAAGTAGTGACGAGGGCCAGGCTCTCGGTGTCAGAGAGTGGGGGGGTAAAAAAAAGGCTCCACGTAATTTTACCTCGTTGCTACTTCGTCGCAAGGGAGGCTCCACCCTACCTGCGTGGGTGGTCGACAGACAGTCAGCGAAGTTCAGAAATCACGAACTGTCACAACGCTGACCGTTTGACGCCAACACCACCAGGTGTAAATCTCGCAGTGAGAATAGAAAACTGTAAAACTGTAACTGAAATGAACCGAATAGAAAACTGTAAAGAGAAAACGTGGGGGGAGCAAAAAATAATAACGGGTGTGAGTTTGGTATGGTAAGATGGCGTTTATTCGCACACACAAATCAAGACGGACACCGTGTCCTGCGCTCCTGAAAACAAATACCTCCGAGCGCCACCCTTTCGCGCAGGGTTTACTTTATTCGGCCGAATAAAACAAGCTCCTAATCGCGCGATTGAAAGGGCAGAGGGAGCGACCTTTCTCGTACACTAGCGCAAACACGTACGACACGAAACACGTAGACGCAATTTACACACAAGAACAATAATCGGCAAAGATGGCTCAATCGAGCACACAAAAAGAATTATATTATTGGAATTTTTATATCTGGCCTGCGTTATATGGATGGTCTCGCCGTTGGCTGGGTTCAGCCCCGGGATGTCGGCGGTTTCCGTCGACGGCGTCTGGGCCAGGTCCGCGGCTTCCAGCCAAGAATGGTTCTGGCCGAGCGGTTTAGCCCGTCGCCAAACGCCTACAAAACACATGGCCTTAATCAAAATGGCCGGACACGTGGCTTCACGAAGAGGAGGAGAAATAACTACTTACTCAGGTGTTATGAGCGTGTTCCCTGCCCCGTAGTCGATGCCTCAATCCCCCTCAAGGGTGGTTAGTTGAGAACCGTTGATTATTCCCGTAAAACGGATGGTGAAATACCTTATCTGCAACGGTTCTTCTGACACGATCTATCTCGGGCACGAGTCAATGTGGTTCTGCTCGTAGTGGCGCTTACGCCGGTGAATTTAAAAATCGCTCACCGGGGAGACGCGTCACCACAACAAAAAAAATGCAAGCATGGTTGCCTACCGTGTAGGTCTACACGCTAGTTAATTTATTAAAAGCCGTTTCTGCCGAACGCTATTTTGGACCGTTACAATGTGCCTTTTATTGCCGTGTCATTGTCTGTATGGTTTTGTTCAGTCTATTCATTATTGTTTTTGTGTTTCTGCCCCCCTGTCAGAGTGTATTTTCGGCACGTTTGTCACTCGTACTTGATTAGTGTAAGTATGTACTTAGGTACTTTGTGTTTGTAAAATGTTTCGTTTTGTTTAGGGGCTATGTTTTATTATAGAGCTAGTGAGTTTTGTCTAAAATTCCGTTAGGTGATGTACTTCTATGTCTTCTCTTTCGATTTCGTTCAGGTATGTTAGCATGAATGTATTTACTGCTTTTGTATTTGTGAGTTTGAGAATGAATTTTGTCTTGATTGTTTCGGCAGTTCGTGGTCGGTCTAGTTGAAATGTAAATTTAATAGCTAAGTTATCTGAGCAACGGTCTGGTGTTACTTTGATGTATGTTATATTATTTGTTAGATTGTCAGTATGCATGTAGTATACCTGGGGTTGTGTCATTATTGTTGGGCATGATGAGTGTTGGTTGTGTGTGTGTATTGTCTTCTGAAGTCAGAGTTATTTATGAACGTTTGTAGTTGACGTCTCTTCTAGGGGTTTAGATTAAAGTCACCAATGATAATCGAATATCTATTCATGGGGTGCTTTTATGGCGATGTTCTGTTCGATCATGGACCACACTCGGTGAGTGTGGTTAAATGTTATATCAGAAAGATGTGAAGTTTGTCATTGTCAAGTGGGATCGCAAAGTAGAGGCAATCATTTTGTGGGGTTGTTCAGTACTGGCGGGTTGGCTCTACGTGTGGTGTGGAGGATACCTGTGCCAGGGGTCCTCCGCGTGCATTGATGTTGATGTGTCCTTATTTTTGTATGATTTCCCAGTTTTGGTCTTTGTTTCTGCGAAAAGGCAACCTTGAATGTTGTTATTCTCTATGTAGTTATTTATTAGTATCCGTTTGTTACTGTAGCAGTTGATGTTTGCGTATATGAAGGTCAGTCGGTCGTTCTGTGCATGCATAATGGCTTGTGTGGTATGATTTGAGGGTTCTGTCGGGGGTACGCTATCTGGTGCTTGTTTGTCGAACATGGTTGTATACATTCTGTATCCGGGGAATACAGCCTGTGTGTCAATGTCATAGTCAATTATAAAGCGTTTGCGGAGCTTTTTGAGAAGCTCTTCTCTGTTAGTGTTCTGTTTGTTATTTATGTCATGTGTGTATGTGATAATGATTTGGTCGTGTATAGTCAGTGGGTTATGGATTCTATTGTTATGAGTGGTTGACTTTGGCAATTCTGTAGATTTTTTAATTTATGGTTTTGATAATTATGTTGGGGGTGCCTTCTATGAATGTTGTCGGTCTCTTTGGGCATCTGGGTGACCACGCTGCGTGGTTCTCTGCGTTGCAGGCATTTTATTTCGGTGGCTGTGGCGAATCGCATTTAGTTGCGTCATGTAGTCCTTGACACTTGGTGAATGTTTTTCCTTTCCTGCATTCCTCGGTTGTGTGATCGTATGCGGAGCACTTGCTGCATGCTTGTGGTATTGGTTTGGGTGGGGGGCTTGGTATGAACCTGTAGAACCTATTTAGGTAATACAGTCCCCCCGTCATGTGTCATTCTTTCGAACGAGTCGATGTCTCCAGTTATAATTCTTATCATCGATGTTGGTATGTCTGTTGTTCTTGCTATGATGCGTTTGCAGTATCTATAAGCGTATTTCTTGTTAGTGAGTTGTTTGCCAATATCTTCGTTGTCTGGGGTTTCCTTTTCAACTTCAGAGGATTATGTAGTGTGATTCGGTGTATGTGCGTTGTGTGTTCGGTGTGGTAGTTAGCTGTTGTTGGGTTCGGGGTGTTTTGATGAGATGTTTGCCCATCAGTTCCTGGAGTCTATTTTTAGATTCTTTATTGTTTGTTTTAAGAGTGAAGTTGTTGTTTATCAGTTGTATGATAATGTCCTTGTTGTTGGGCATGTGCGTTTCAATTTCAATCAATTTAATTTATGCTCAGTTAATTAATAAAACAACAAATCGCCAACAGCGTAATTTACACATGGCAACACTGAAAATGATTTGGTTGAAAACTAATGTAAAATGATATTGAGGTTATGTTACTTCAAATGTCAATCAAAAGTATGGTTACTCAATCCTCATTTATGATGCGACCAATTGTTGCGTTTGTAGAACCTGCTATCAAATTTTTCCCTCTTATTATTTTTGTTTGTTTGAAAAAGGACAATTTTTAGTTGATAAAAAACGCACATTTGTGTGCCATTCGTTGCTCTTCCACTCTTCCGTTGTAAGAATATATATTTAACACAAACGTTTAAAACGGTTCTTATCAGTTGACGCACTGCGCTAATCTCTCGCTTTGTAAACACACCGAAAATGAATGGACTCTAATTCAGTAAAAATATTTAATGTAATTAATATATAACAATCAAATAATTCAAAACTCGCGCCACACCGATGACGACAACCACCGACAACATACGATGATTCAGATAATTCAAATTAATTAGCGCTAAATTGCCACATTTCGTAATTAAAATTAATTCGTGCCATACTAATAATAATGGCTAGCCGATTGGGGGAGGGGGGGGGGGGATTGCGGAGATAGGAGGAGCCGAACCTTGCGGAGACTTTTGTTAGGGATGCAGCGACGTGAGTGAACACCTTGGTTCACGGCTCGTAAGTTTTAATTTGACGTTTGGAGCGCCATCTGTTGTAGCCTTTGTGACATACGACTGATACGGAAATTACAGGTATCTGTAGATCATCAGATAAAAACGCCTACACCTTTTCGCCAGGCATTAACAAATGAATTAATAACTAAATGGATTTTTAAACATTATAGTGTCACCTAGAGTTAATATTATTTTATTGTCTTACACACCCCCGACATCTATTCCATACTTATTGAGAAAAACAATTAGACTATGTACGTTTTACTCGTTTACCTTAATATAATATTTAATTAATTTTTGAACTCTCGGTATACGTTGTTACACCGATCCTCCTGTACATGTTACGCCGGACTCCATCTTGAATTTACACTCGCATACGATTTAATATTTTACGGCCTCGTATATTGACACGAAATTTATTTCTCAATCGGTACCCGTATATTATCAAATCACAGGGATTATGAAAGATTTAAGTTGGTATGACAGTTGGTATTCTCGGTTATCATCGGTTATCTCTCGGTTATCGCTCGTTAGATGGGTTCCTTCCTTGCAGCGACGCGGCTTTTGGAAACAGCCGACACGTTTTTCTCCGCGGCCCGAGAGTAATGTGGGGGGTGGGGCGCCCCGTGCTTATACGAATATCCATAGGCACATCACCCTCCAGCGCTCGACCTCAAGTCGGCGTTCGCAGGATGCATCGTATGGATGTAGGACTTGCGGGGGGCGTGCCCCCTGCTTGGCGATAGCAGGGTCCCACATACGAACCCCTCACCCCTGGGGCACGCCGTTGTACAAATCATAACCTCAAACCATAGATATAACCTCAAGTCTGGGGACTGGGGACCGAAGGCGACATAACCTCAAACCTTAAACATAACCTCAAACCTTAACAACTCATGTCTCCCACCCAGCACCACGTGACTGAATGGGGCGCTCCCATTGGCTGCACGTCGACAAAGGGGCGTGGCCTAAAAGGGAAAGTGGAGGGGATAGCTCCAATGTTATTCTTATGGAAGAAATAGTTGGATCAAGTGTCCCAATACCTACTTTCTCCATTCTATGAAAGCGTTAAATTCTGGTGAAAACAATTTAAGTGGGGTCGGGAGTCCATTGAAGATCATCCTCGCAGTGACCGTCCAAATTCAGCCATCACCCAAGAAACTATTCGAAAAGTTGAAGAATTTATTCTTGAAGATCGACGAGTCAAAATTGATATACTAGCTGAAAGTCTGCAGATCAGCAGGGAACGTGTTTGGACCATCATTCATGACTATTTTAGGTATGTCAATGGTGAGTGCAAGATGGGTCCCAAACATACTGACCCCGTTCGATAAGCAGCGTGAGTTGCAACTTCTCAACAACCAAAAATTGTTTCACAAAGCTCCAAAAAAGCTTTGTGAAGGGCATGAAGAAAGGATTATACAAAGAATTACTGGTGATGAAACATGGATTCATCACAATGATCCTGAAAGCAAACAGGAATGCATGCAATGGAAACATAAGGGGTATCCGCCCCCAAAGAAGTTTAAAGTCGAGCATTCTGCAGGCAAGGTTATTGCCACGGTCTTTTGGGACTCAGAAGGAATTTTGTTGATTTATTACCTGCCACGTAAAACCACCATGAAAGGAATCTAGTATGCCGAAATTTTAGGCAAATTGGAAAAAGCAATAAAAAAAAAATCAAATATTGTATTTATGTAGGTAAAACATACACAAAGATGTCAATTCTGTTTTTTTTTAAGAAATCGTGGAAAATAAAATCTTGTATGCACCACGGCGTCACCGAATGATTACGTGCATCGAACGATATCCATCTCTCGGGCTAAAGCTCTCGAGCTGGATTTAATCGTTGTTCGGGCGTAATCATTGTAGTAGCGCCCTTGATGCATAAATAGCTATAAAATTGTGTCCGCGGTTAATACACCGATTACCTATTTATAACCACCGGTGATCAGGGTTATGTAACAAATGACCCTCAGATTAATTTCGATTCTTAAACTATTGTTATGCATATTCTCGAAAGCAATCACGTTGGTACGAAAAAACTTCATCACACAGCTATTTTATGACGTGAACGCCAGTTTAGAAAAATTAGAGTATACAGGGTGTAACAGAAATACGTGTGTTAATTTTAAACATTGGTAGAACTCGTTATATAAAACATTTTTTCTATATGTTCTTTTTCAAAATTTGCAGTTTTTTTTTACATTTTTTTGCCCCCTAATTTTGACTGAACGAGCCGTTCTCAGGTACTGTCACTATAATTGTTAAGTGAAGTTTATTTCAAAATGCCAAATTTTTATTTTCATCACGAATTAACCGATATTGTGTTGGTATATGGCCGAGCCTTTGGAAATGCCGCAGAAGCCCGTATATTGTACAGTGCACAATATTCTGAACGTGTTTTGCCTAAGGGGCAATGATGTACCTTTATGACACCGTTGCCATCACAACAAAATATTTTATCGCTGCACACCTTTAACCATAGGCGGGTACGCGTTTTAGTAGATAAACTAGAACATATTTTAAATCAGTTTATCGTTGGTTTTTGAAAAAAAAAACATATAGAAAAAATATTTTATTTAACGAGTTCTACCAATGTTAAAAATTAACACACGTATTTCTGTTACACCCTGTATAATTGTAATAGCATTATCAATGTATTGAAAAGCCCGCCATATAAATAGGTTGGTAGCAATGATGAGGGAAGTGAAGTGAGAGGTGGACGAGAAACAATATAGAGAGATGGCGGATGGCAGTTGAACGCACCGAATGTAAATCGTGTCTTATTTAATCCATCCCTAGAAAAGGCCCGTGTGTGACATAATGGTAAACCAACGTCGCAATTTTTCGGAATTTCTGAAATTGGACATTACATACCGAGCGGGGAAACGGATCATTACAGCCAAGTGCTTCTTTAGATGCCGAAGGCGCGAAGAGTCAAGGGTAGCTATAAGCACGAGGTTGGAATGATCTTTCCCGCCTGGGGAACCTCTCCCGAGGTTTGTATGTATACTATTTTACTCACAATCTAACATGGTTTATAAAAAATTAATAAATGATTTCATCAATAAGACCTATGAAATTGTTGCCAAGGGAAAATAACAAATTTGTCATTTTGACAGATGCACATTTTTAAATGACACCCCCTGTATAAATTTATATATTTGAATTTGTCCTTTTTTGGGCTTTATAAATCCGTTTAGTTTTTGCAATTCGCTTTAACCGTTCAGAAGTTGTTCACGTTTTTCTAAAAATTAATGCATTTAATTAATTAATATTTTGCAATTTAATGCAAAAACTAGGTCCAAGGCTGCCCTGCAAAAATGGAACACCCTGTATATGGCAAAATAATTTTACAAACCGCACTTTGGCCTCTAGTTTGCAGTGTCGTTTGGTTCATTTCGATATCATTAACGGTGTAGGTGTAATGGAGCCTGCCCGTTCTATTGACTCACCCTATATATATATATATATATATATATATATATATATATATAATATATACCGGGCTTTTTTTTCGTTTTTACACATATGATTGACAATGTATAACTGGTTGCCTGCATCTGCCCGCAAGGAATTTCCTATGTGTAATTCTAAAAAAAAAATTGTCAACTCATTAGCGGCGTCGGTGCAAGCAACCTGTCAATTTTGGCATATGTTACACAGAGAGGTTATGTTTTTATTCAAGACAATACACGAGAGTATTCGTAATGTATCAAGATCAGCTGATATGTCAACAAATGATTATTTTCTTTGGGGTTACCTGAAAAGTAAAATTTTTATTGACTTACAAATACATAACGTAGATGAATTGAAAGGCCGTATATGTACTGCATGTAATGGCATAAATCCACAATACATTACGAATACTCTGCGTGTCTTCAAAAACCCTGTCGTGTATTGCCTTGAATAAAAACATAACCTCTATGTGTAACATATGCCAAAATTGACAGGTTGCTTGCGCCGACGCCGCTAATGAGTTGACTATTTTTTTTTTTAGAATTACACATAGGAAATTCCTTGCGGGCAGATGCAGGCAACCAGTTATATATATATATATATATATATATATATATATATATATATATATATATATACAGGGTGTCTACGCTAAACCGTTCGTTAAAAGTTTACGGGGTTGCCCATGTACTAAAAATTTCAAAAAATCCTCGTCACACAGTTGAATCAGTTATCCTCATGTGAAATATTTTCAACTTTCTATCACTTCCGGTTCCGCCGGAAGTAGCACAAACTTTCTTATTTTAAATGGAATACCCCATATATTATTATATTTTTGAATTCCTCGCTTACATTGGAACATATTTTGTAAGAACGTATGTACACCTATCTCTTCCAGTTTTCAAGAAAAAAAATGTTTTTCTAAAATTTTGACCTCTAAAAGGTAGCCTGAAATCTGTTTATAACTCCTCTTAGGAATAAGATAAAATTATGAGTGAAATTTCTAATTATACATAGAGGATGCCTCTATGAGTGAAATAATTGGAAACTGTCAATTTGGATAATAAGTGTTCATAAAATGTCAATATCTAAATGCCCTCTTAAATATCCTGTAATTCAATGTTTTTAAATGCAATGACCCATTTTTTATCGTGTAGCACGATTGGGAGATAAATTTACTACAAAAAAGTATTATACAACCATACTCCTAAAGCAAGTATTTTTTGAAATATTTCGAGGATTACTTTTTCGTCGCATTTCTGCAGGGTATAATTTTGCATGTCACAAGTGCACTTTAGTAGGCATGTGATATGCTTTTGTTTTGTCGCTATTGTAAGGCAAACTGTCAAATTATAAAACCATTTAGAATAAAGTATTACAGAAATCAAAATCAACAAAATGAATCATGACACAAATCAACAAATTATCAATTTATTCTTTATTAATGGCAACTGCGATTGAATTGTTGCTCTAACATGTAGGGTATTCAATAAAACGTATCCACATTTGCCGCCGATGAATAAAACAAGATAGAGAACACCCCATATATTATTATATTTTTGAATTCCCCGCTTAAATTGGAACATATTTTGTAAGAACGTATGTACACTTATCACTTCTAGTTTTCATGAAAAATATGTTTTTCTAAAATTCTGAGCTCTAAAAGGTAGCCTGAAATATGTCTATTACTTCTCTTAGGAATAAGATAAAATTATGAGTTATATTTCTAATTGTACCTAGAGGTTACCTCTATGAGTAAAATAATTGGAAACTGTCAATTTTGATAATAAGTGATAATTGTGCATGCTATGTTTTTTCAAAATTTTCTGTATTGAAGATTTATCAATGCCTAAATCCTGTTGTGCACAGCGGATAGATGCTTGTGGCTTAACTTGAAAATAGGCCAACACTATTTCTTGCACTTCCTCATTTTCCATAACTGGCTTTTGTCGATGTCTTATTGCATTCACTTGTCCAAATTGAACAACATTTGATTCCAATCTACTAAATCTTGTTTTATTCATCGGCGGCAAATGTGGATAAGTTTGATTGAATACTCTACATGTTAGACCAACAATTCTATCACAGTTGCCATGTATAAAGAATAAATTGATAATTTGTTGATTTGTGTAATGATTCATTTTATTGCTTTTGATTTCTGTAATACTTTATTCTAAATGGTTTTATTATTTGACAGTTTGCATTACAATAGCGACAAAACAAAAGCATATCACATGCCTACTAAAGTGCACTTGTGACATGCAAAATTATACCTTGCAGAAATGCGACGAAAAAGTAATCCTCGAAATAATTCAAAAAATACTTGCTTTAGGAGTATGGTTGTTTTATACTTTTTTGAAGTAAATTTTTCTCCCAATCGTGCTATGCAATAAAAAATGGGTCATTCCATTTAAAAAAATTGAATTACAGGATATTTAAGAGGGCACTTAGATATTGACATTTTATGAACACTTATTATCAAAATTGACAGTTTCCAATTATTTCACTCATAGAGGCATCCTCTATGTATAATTAGAAACTTCACTCATAATTTTATCTTATTCCTAAGAGAAGTTATAAACAGATTTCAGGCTACCTTTTAGAGGTCAAAATTTTAGAAAAACATTTTTTTTCTTGAAAACTGGAAGAGATAGGTATACATACGTTCTTACAAAATATGTTCCAATTTAAGTGAAGAATTCAAAAATATAATAATATATGGGGTATTCCATTTAAAATAAGAAAGTTGGTGCTACTTCCGGCGGAACCGGAAGTGATAGATAGTTGAAAATATTTCACATGAGGATAACTGATTCAACTGTATGACGAGGATTTTTTTGAAATTTTTAGTACATCGGCAACCCCGTAAACTTTTAACGAACGGTTTAGCGTAGACACCCTGTATATACAGGGTGTAACAGAAATACGTGTGTTAATTTTAAACATTGGTAGAACTCGTTATATAAAACATTTTTTCTATATAATCTCTTTCAAAATTTGCAGGTTTTTTTTTACATTTTTTTGCCCCCTAATTTTGACTGAACGAGCCGTTCTCAGGTACTGTCACTATAATTGTCAAGTGAAGTTTATTTCAAAATGCCAAATTTTCATTTTCATCAAGAATTAACCGATATTGTGTTGGTATATGGCCGAGCCTTTGGAAATGCCGCAGAAGCCCGTAGATTGTACAGTGTACAATATCCTGAACGTGTTTTGCCTAACAGGCAATGATGTACCTTTATGACACCGTTGCCATCACAACAAAAGATTTTATCGCTGAACACCTTTAACCATAGGCGGGTACGAGTTTTAATAGATAAACTAGAACATATTTTAAATCAGTTTAACGTTGGTTTTTGAAAAAAAAACATATAGAAAAAATGTTTTATTTAACGAGTTCTACCAATGTTTAAAATTAACACACGTATTTCTGTTACACCCTGTATATATATATATATATATATATATATATACCGGGCTTTTTTTCGTTTTTACACATATGATTGACAATGTATAACTGGTTGCCTGCATCTACCCGTAAGGAATTTCCTATGTGTAATTCTAAAAAAAAAAAAACAACTCATTATCGGCGTCGGTGCAAGCAACCTGTCAATTTAGGCATATGTTACACATAGAGGTTATGTTTTTATTCAAGGCAATACATGACGGGGTCTTTGAAGATACGCAGAGTATTACTAATGTATTGTGGATATATGACGCCATAACATGCAGTACGTATACGGCCTTTCAATTCATCTACGTTATGTATTTGTACGTCATTAAAAATGTTCATTTTCAGGTATACATTGTCAATCATATGTGTAAAAACGAAAAAAAAGCCCGGTATATATATAATAATCATATCCACTTCTAACACTCGGCAATATAATTTAGAGGAAATGCATGGCTTGATGTTAACAATCAATAGGGATGATAATAATAATGTAACCGTCAATATTAATTGTTCTAAATAGTTTAATACTGTTCCTAGTTTACTTTTAAAGTTTTGTGATTTATCAAACTGACAGTGACACTTGCTACCTGGAAATTTTTATTAAAATGCATTTAAAATATAATGGGAAATAAAATGATGCAATGAGTCGCTTCCCGACAGCTTTAAAAGCATAAATGCACATATTTTCAACTGATTGTAAGTAAATTTATTAATTGCGCCTGTTCCACCATCTCGTGAAGCGCGCTTGCAGTAATGCTACGGTAGTACCATCTCGTGACCAATTTTAGAAAGAAAGCTATGTGGCACCATCTCTCGCGGCGTGCGTCAAACCACTGAAAATACTACAATCTATTCACTCAGGGATGTCCCGTCTATCGGATAAGTTGTCTGTGTATCGGACTAATCTATGATATCTGTATATTTTCCTCAATGTGGTACTGCCGACTGTGAAAACACCGTTTTGACGTCTCAAAATGGTAAGTGCAAATATTAATGTTTTCAGCATTCCGACGTCACAGAAGTCCCGCGGCCGCCTAAAAAATGGGCTCCTTTCAAGGCGGCGTGAGCTGGAACGTAAACTACGCGCGGATGTTCACGCCGATCAGGGTAAACGCTGTGGGGGCCGCGCCATAACCTCGCCCCTTGCCTGTCGCACTGACCGGGACCTCTCTAACTGTGCTTGCAGCCAACGACGCCGCAGCAGCTCTCCCCCGTCGAGGAGCAGGAGAAGCTTCTGGACGAGGCGCTCGCCATTGTCAAGAACCAGGCCTTCCAGATGAAGCGGTGCCTCGACAAGACAAAGCTGATGGACGCATTGAAGGCAGCCAGCGTGATGCTCGGGGAGCTGAGGACCTCGTTGCTCTCACCGAAGAGCTACTATGAGCTGTGTAAGTGCACTGCAGAGGTCATACTATATTGTACGCTGTACGTGAACCTTAATGTTGTGCGTTGCGAATCACATGTACTCTCAACCAGATATAAAAATCCAAATCGGAATCTATAATTAAATTAGTATATTCTATTTTATAAATTCAAATATCGTTTTGTATTAAAATTATTACAAACAGCAAAAATTGAATGCCAAAGAAACAGATTTCATTATATTTACACTTATTTTTTATGCCGCTCTTCATACAACAAATTATTTAATCATTTTGTTGAATTTAATTGATATATTGTCGCACATCTCTTTCAAATTGTAAGGCTGTGTTCGTTAATATGAAACTTGAGAGTTCATGCTTGGCCTGTCCTGCATGCGCCATCTTTGGGGTTTTCACTTGATAACTTTTAAGATATGGCGATCACGGATGAGCTGCGGCACATGGAACTCTTCCTCACCGACGAGTTCCAGAAGGGCCGAAAGGTGGCCGACTTGTATGAGTTGGTCCAGTATGCGGGGAACATTGTGCCTCGGCTCTACCTGCTCATCACAGTCGGGCTCGTCTACATCAAATCCAACCAAATGTTCCGGAGGGACCTGCTCAAGGACTTGGTGGAGATGTGTAGAGGTAACGTTAATGATAATTACATTTCCGGGTATCTCAATCTTGATTGTGAACTTAATTCCATGTTTGCCTCCAAGATTTTGTTCTTATAAATGTTATTGCTTTAGGGGTGCAACATCCTCTAAGGGGTCTCTTCCTGCGCAACTACCTCCTACAGTGCACTAGAAACGTCCTGCCGGACGTCCCCGACTGCGACGCGGACAGCCCTGAGGGCACCGTCAAGGACTCGATAGACTTTGTGTTGATGAACTTTGCCGAGATGAACAAGCTGTGGGTCAGGATGCAGCACCAGGGACACTCGAGGGAGAGGCAGCACAGAGAGAAGGAGCGCGAGGAGCTCAGGATACTGGTCGGCACGAATCTTGTTCGCCTGAGTCAGCTGGAGTGTGTCACACTCGAGAAGTACCAGAAACTGGTGCTGCCTGGTATTTTAGAACAGGTGAAAATTGAAACTCTTGCTAACGTTGCGACACAAAATTCAATTTCATTTGTCGTTAATTATAAAGCATATATTGATGATCTGACAGCAAAATATTATGTTCCCATTTGTGTGTATAAACTGCGTCTCACGTTATCAAATCAGTACATTGTCTTATGACAGGCAACTAAGGTAAACTTCTACTCTACTGGTGTTTGGCACAAACAATAGGACATGACTTTAAAGAAAAACTCAACAAGAAACAGATAAGCAGTTTTTTTTTTAAATTTTGCAGGTGGTCAGCTGCAGGGACGCGATCGCACAGGAATACCTAATGGAGTGCATCATTCAGGTGTTCCCCGACGAGTTCCACATACAAACACTTAATCCATTCCTAAAGTCTTGTGCCGAGCTTGAATCTGGGGTTAACGTAAAAAATATTGTAATCAGTCTAATGGAAAGGCTGGCCACATACAGTCAGCGATCGGATGGTGTCGGCATGTCAACTGCAAACGATTCAGGTGAATAACATCATTTTAATCAGAAATTTTCTTGTATCAGTAAATTTTTCCGAGAGGAAAGGCAATTCAATTAGGCTACTGAATGAATTTATTTTTCTAAGCTTGCTGCACACCCACATGATAAAATACTGAAATAAAAAGGATAAATAGTGATCCAGTTAGGGTGAGACTTTTTTATGTTAGTAATATAATTTAGGTACCACTTTGTGTTTGTTACTGCTTTTTTTAAATTTCAAATTACTGTGGTTATATACACCTTATGTTAATTTAAAAAGGCCATAAGAGGTGGTTGTGGAAATTCAAGCATAGGTCCGTGACTTGATTCAGATTTTCATTTTTCTGACATTTACCAAGTGATAAAGTAACCCCTAGTCTAAGGGGTTAGTTTAACTAGTTAGTTTGGTTAGTTTAACTAACCTCTAAGTCACCGCAATGATCTTGTTGGTTTGTTTAACAAGCGAAACAACAACCAATGTGGAATCATTGCTGATTGCACATCAGCAATAACTTTCTGCGTACACGCTGTGGGCTGGCGCTTCCCTTTTTTCGATGTATGCTGCCAGGGAGCAGATTCTCGAATCGTTCGCAAAACTTTGCGTATACTTATTTCAATAGTTGCGTATGCTTTTCTAAAAAGTATATTCTCGACCGTCGTAACATAAACGTATACTTAAAATTTCATTCGCAACTTTACGAGTGCCTAATTTCATGCGCAACTTTACGAGTGGTTGTGCATAAGTACGTCGCGTCGAATTTTGACAGATGGGTACCTAAATGATATAGTGAATTTGGCTGCAATTGGGCCTTTAGAGGAAACTGAATTAGCAAACGGTAGACATAGACACCGGGCATACAAGATCGCAAGCTTGAGATTACTTTCGTCATAACAAAATTTTAGAACATTTATAATTTAAAATAAACTGACTTACTTTTCGCCATTCCTTCCACGACTTATTGGCCCCATTGCAGCTGTTCAATATATCAGCCGACTCACTCCAAAGCGCTTTGGCATCTGAATATTTAAAACTATCACTAAATTTTGTGTTGATCAAATTTTCGTGATTTTTCACAAAATCGATTAACAATTTATTTTGTTCTACTGTAGTATTTGCACAGCGGTTTTTCTTATCCATTTTATATAAGTGGCGTAACGACTATTTCAGGGGAATTCTGAACCGAGCAATAGTTATTTGATGATTTGACGGATAATACAGCGTTGTCAGACATCCATTGCATTTGCGATTAATATAAATCTAAGCACACGTTTCGATTTACGAAGGGTACTGGAGAATGCAAAAGTATCCAACAAAATATACGTATGCGTATTCCAACCATTCGTAACTTGAGTATACGCAAGTTTGCGAGCGATTTCGAGAATTTGGACCCAGTTTGCCGGAACAAGGGCAATTATTTTGACATTGACAGCTATACTCTAATTTTTCTAAACTGGCGTTCACGTCATCAAAATAATAATCATAATAATGATGACACAATTTTACAAGGTTGTCAGCTGTCCTGGGTATTTAAAAATGGCTGCAATCAGCTGTTGCGCCCGTGCAATCTTGTGCGACAGTGCTCGGTTCGTATCAAATTCGTCGACTTCTCTGCCGTTTATCGTACAGAAATCAATGTTGTGGTTATGGTTTAACACCTACCTACCTAGTGAAAAAGATTTAGCATCGTCGCCGAAAAAATATCAAGGCCGCCAAGATAACATGATTTATTACATGATTGGCAGGCGAAAATTGTGTCCGCGGTTAATACACCTATTTACCTATTAGGTGATACCTAATAGGTAATACCTATTTATAACCACCAGTGATCAGTGTTATGTAACAAATGATCCTCAGATTAATTTCGATTCTTAAACTATTGTTATGCATATTCTCGAAAACAATCACGTTGGTATGAAAAAACTTCATCATACAGTTGTTTGATGACGTGAACGCCAGTTTAGAAAATTTAGAGGATAGCTCAATGACATTCGATTTTAATTTTATGCATCTGAATCAAGTCACCGACATATGTTTAAGTTTCCACAGCCGCCCCTTATGAACTTTTTTTATGGACATACGGTAATTCAGAGTCTTACTGACAGGTTATATTATAAACACTAATGTTTGCACATCATTTTTGTCAGAACACATTTTGTACACGCACCGCTGCCAATGGCTTCAGGTTACCAACCTAAATTACAATCCCACCCTAAATGGATCACTCGGTATATTATTAATAACCTCAAATATCAAAATCAAAACTGACAGAATGCCATTCTTTGTAACAATATTAATTTCATAGGTTTTGCTGTGAACGCTTCAATTTTGTCAGCGGTCAGATTTTCAATTACATTTGTTGGAATTTCAATTACTTCTGTCAAAATTTGATTGATTATTTCATCCGTCAAATCAAGCAGTTATTAGAATCTGATTAGAGAATTAAAGCCAACCAGCTCTAAATACATTAGGCAGGCACACACATATGAGATTTTCAACCGATCTGGCCCGCTATACGCGCTAATGTAGAACAGATGAGCGTGACAGGGATGCCAAACGAGGACGGCCGGCCAGATCGGTTGAAAATCCAGTACATGTGTGCCTGCCTATTGGCTATTTACACGAGAGGCTAAATCCTGCAAAGTATTCCCAGTACTCCTCATGTCTTTCGTAACATGGATGAAATTGAAGGTGTTCACTCGTACATTCGTAGCAGCCTCTTCTGTTATATAACGACCTAACCTAACCTAACCTGCTGACTGAGCTGGTTTTTCTTCTCGTCTCGTTTTGACTCGTTGTTTTGTGTGTTCAAGCTTGTTGTCTAATCCCACTCGTTCTTCGAACTCGTAGATTTATTAACAAGCTTTCATGAAAGTTAAGTTATCAGTAATTTCTAAGCAGTGTGGAATTACCCCCTGATAATTTCACTCAATAGTGAATATATCCCTAGGGAAATATCTGAATATACCCCGTAAGGCATGCATGATTTTGATACCAATTTACAAACTTCAAGTTGACATTACATGTTTTAAAAACTTCAAGTTAATGTTCTACATATTACTATAAAATGTCTCAATTCGATCTCAATAAGAATTGTACGTTCACAAATTGCAATTTCTATTAAAATATATTTGACATTGACGTTAGTAATGACATTGGTTATTTGATTGGAATATGATATTTTTGTAAAATTATCTTAATAAATACCACTTAGGAAAAGATATGCCCTCATAATTTTGATATCCTTTGCCAAGGCAGACAAGTCTCAAGTAGTCAGTCAAAATTATTTCGAATATCTTTTCCCTAGGGATATTACACAGTGTGTTCATTCAAAAGCAATTTGTTATTTAATCATCAACAAACCATACATATTATTAAATGAGACAGTCTTAGCTACAAATTAGCTTCACCACCATTTTTTTTAAATGACTCGGTGTAATTTTTTTGGGGTATTCTTGTAGAGCATTTCAAGTATTTTTCACATTTCACTAGTATAGTTATAATATAAAATTTTTGCAAAAAATGTAAAAAACTGATTTGAGCTAGTAGACTGTTAAATCCGAAATTCTTTGGAACACACAATTGGTGATAATAATTAAGCAAGCTTAATACAAGTTTATTCCTTTTGCATTCAGTTGTAAATTATGAACTAGGTTGGCCCAATGAATTATTAAAAGTATATTAATATCATAAGTAATAACGATGTAATGCACCTTACATGGACGTAATTTATGCTTTCTCAAAATGCGGTGAACCATGTGTTAGCATAATACAAACTTAAATAAAGGCCATCTTCGAAAATTAACTTTATGGAAATTATTACTTACTTTGACAAATAAACACGATACAAGACTATTTGTATTATTGAGAGTAGCAAAAGCAGAGTTTGCCATGGAAAAAAAATTGTTTTCGTCTTACTACGAGAATTCTATTAATTTTTCTATTCTAATTATACTAAATTCTATTCAAAAATACAACGAAAATTCCTTCATCTCATTTATTTATAAAAGTAAGTATAACAAACCTTGTATCTTTTAAAGAGAAAAAATGTCCTTTTTAAAAATGTCAAAGCCAACTATGACTCTTAAAAGCTCTTAAAATGACAACTCTTTCCTCATTTAGCCGAATCTCTATGTTTTGTGGTTTCTGAGATCCCAATGCTTAAAATGAAAAAAAAACTCGCCCTGTATATGGTTTGTTAACAATAAAATAACAAATGAGGTCGCTATAGTCTTGGGCTCTTTTTATATGATTACACTGTATATAATTATTTTCAAGATTTCTATAGGCGATTTACATCAAGACAGCAGTGCCACGGTGGTATATTTCCTACTAGCCATAGCGTTGACGCTTCCACTCAAATGTGTTCCTATGTGTTTGTTGTGCTAAAGTGTGTGATTCGTATCAAATTCATCGACTTCTGCCATTTATCCCACAGTTATCATTCTTGTGGTTATGGTTTAACATCAACAATGGCAAAATATAAAAGGGTTTGTTTGCACCGGATTCCTCCAACGCTGACCAACAAAAATCTTGACGTCAGTTCACATTGATTCTCGGCTGCAGGCAAAATGAAAGTGAAATATGTAACGAAGCTGGCAAACACCAACCTGATGGATATATAAAGAGCATGGAAGCTCAAAATAAGAATGGGCATGAAAAAGCATGTACAGTCGTGTTCATTAAAGTGTTTACATATGTGTTCCAACCATTTTCTTCCTGAAAATGTGCATTGCACAGTTGGAATGTGCATATCAATCGATGAAGTGGATACAAATTGCACACCTTTTACCTGCAGATGGGAATCGGTGGAAACTGGTGTCGAAATTTTTGTTGTTGTCAGCGTTGGAGCCGAATACGGTACAAACCCCTTTATATTTTGCCATTGTTGATGTTAACGCATAACCACAAGATTTATAACTGTACGATAAACGGCAGAAGTCCATGAATTTGATACGAATCGCACACTGTAGCACAACAAACGCATAGGAACACGGTTGACTTCAAGGGTCAACACTAGTAGGTAAATACGCCACTGTGGCGCTGCCGTCTTAATGTACATTACCTATTATTGCTCAAATTTTCAGTTAAATCTGTCAAAACTTCAAGTATATTTACCAAATTTCAATTTGCAATTCATATTCTGCCACCTTGCTTGTAATATTTTGTGAAGAACAATTTCTATCATTGCTTGTGTTTTATTTTAGGCAATCCGGGAGGTCTGCTGGCCGACGTACAGCTGTTTGAAGTGTTCTCCGACCAAGTAGCCTCGATAATTACCACCCGCCAGTACCTGCCCTCCGAGGACATGGTCGCCTTGCAGGTGGCCCTCGTGAATCTTGCCCTAAAGTGCTACCCAGACCGCGTCGACTACATAGACAAGGTCATGCTTAGCAGCGTCGAGGTGTTCCAGCGGCTCGGCCTTGAGCGCCTTGAGTACAACACGATGGTGGCCAAGGAGCTCTCCAAGCTGCTGAAGATCCCTGTTGACCACTACAGCAACGTACTGACGGTGCTGCAGCTGAAGCACTATGCCGCCCTCATGCAGCACCTCGATTACTACGGCAGGAAGTCGCTAAGTATGTACATACTGAACAACGCCCTGGATAGCGAGACGGTCATACCGACCCAGGAGGAAGTGGAGCAGGCGCTCAGCCTGGTTTCCACGCTGGTGAGTGATCAGAGCGACCAACCACCGGGGCCCACCGACCTTGAAGAGCTCGCCGAGGAGCAGAGTCTGCTGGCCAGGCTTATACACCAGTTTAAGAGCGAGTCCGCCGATCAGCAGTACCTCATTTTGAATGCCGCACGAAAGGTAACAATTTCAATTAATCATCTTAAAACTGTGGATTATGACCTTTCAAAAAATTACGCTGGCTGTTGTCTCCTTTTGATTTAATTCAATAATTTCCCAATATACTAATACGGCTGCGAAGCCGTTTTGAAAAAATGCATAATGCCGTTTACCAAAGAATAGTAAAAATTGAATTCCAGAGGAATGCGATTAAAAAATAACTACTTTCAAATCATAATTACTAACCTCAATTTATCTTTTGGTAGTTGTTAATGTTTACTGCAAAATAAAAGAACTTTTAACAGTAACTGTCACAAATTAAAAAGCAATGGGCGCGTTTAGCGAACGCAACTGTTGAGAAAGTTGACTGACAGCGGTTCGCTGACTATGCACTAACTGTCAGCTGCCGTTAAATTTACTAAGCCCATTTTTTGTACGTTTTCAGTAAACAGCAGAGTTGTTTAACCTCAAATAATACGTGTAACCTACAAACATAATACACACAACATAACCTCAATAACTGGAGTGACATATTTAGCAGTTTTGCTTCTGGATCGTTCAGCGAACTTGCAACAGTTCACTGTTATCACGAAGTAATCAGGTTGATTGCTGTTGATGTCACAACAGTTGCGTTCGCTAAACGCACCCAATTTATTGGCATTTACATGTTTTAGCAACATTTATTTATAGTTGTCGTGAAAGACCTAAAGGCGGAGCTTACCTTGGGGTGCCATTTAATTTTTTTTTAATGAAGTGGCTTTTGCTTAACGAGTGGGTAGTCGACATTACCTATGTCATTTAGGTTCCCTTTTCGAACCACCCAAGAGGTTTTGAGTAAGTTTAGAGATAATTATGTGTTCTATGAAAACAGTCGATGGCAACGTTTAAAATTGACACCCTGTATGTTATTTGAAGCGTACATACAGAGAGTTTTTTTTATCGTGCAACATAGGGATAATCTTCAAATAGTTACACACTTTTGTCACAATGACAGCAATGTATCAAAGCGTCTTGCTTCAAATGCAACATATAGTCGTTTTTTTTTTTATGTGAGTAACCATTGTAAATATTTCATAACTTTCATAAATGTGATTGGTACTGACTAGTTTATTTTGTTTCGACCTAACTGGAGGATTGGTAATACAGATTTAAAATAGACAGCAAAATTTCAATTTTGTTGTCACTTTTTTCAATTAACTGTACTCGACCAATCTTTCTGAGAAATTGAACAAACATAGGTCCATTACACAAGGCACGAAACAACATGATCACAAGGCATTCAAATGCCCATAAAATATTGCACAAAGCTCGACCTCTACCTGAAATTTACAGGCTCGCACCGACAAGAGGCTTGCTGGCGCTCGGCCGTTACCTTTCTGTGCTCGCTTGTTAATTTCTGCTATTTTATCTACTCCCAGTCGTAGTTATGATTTTTTTTTTCACAAATTAATACATATTTGTTCTGTCAGATGGTCATGTCAATATTTGATATTGACCATCATATGACTATTTTGACAATTAAAAACTAAATGTCACAATGTTGCCAATGCTCATACAAATGATTCCCCCCTAACTGATACGTAATATATACAGGGTGTCCAAGATAAGAATCAACAGCATCCGGATCTTGGAAAACGTAAAAATTACAAAGGCGGTGAAATTACTAAAAAGTTGAAAAATATTCTGTTGAGAAAACCAGAAATTTCCGCTTACTTCCGGAGATATTCGACAAAATCCGAAATCTTGGGATTTCGTTTTTATTTTTTTCTGAAGTTATTTGAAAAGATATAAGAAAGCGAAATGCACTTCCTCATTGCCACATTTTTAGGTCTATAAGACAGAATCTACAGATTTTCAGTACAACTTTTCGTTTCGAAGAAATCAAACGTGTAACAATATAATGTACTGAACAACTGATAGCCAACTTTCCCTATTTTATGCGAATGAACTCATCCTAACTACTTTGGTTTTGTGTGCAGATGACATGACAGGTCCTTACCAGTTTGCTACAACTCTACTTTGAAGATTTAGACGTCATAGAAATTTTTGAATAACGATTTTTCTACTTATTTACATTTTTGTGTATAAAATTATTACACATGTTTTTATTTAGATTTTAGGTGCAGGTGGGCAGCAGCGCATCAAGCACACGCTGCCCCCACTGGTGTTCCAAGCATACCAGCTGGCGTTCAAATACCACGACTTGAAGTCGGACGACGAGATGTGGGAGAAAAAGTGCCAAAAAATATTCCAGTTCTGCCACTCGACGGTGACGGCGCTGGTTAAAGCCGAGCTGGCGGAGCTGCCCCTCCGCCTCTTCCTCCAGGGGGCCCTGGCGATTGACCAGATTGCCTTCGACAACCATGAGACAGTGGCCTACGAGTTCCTCTCGCAGGCGTTCAGCCTCTACGAGGACGAGATCTCTGACTCGAAGGCCCAGCTTGCGGCGATCACTCTAATTGTTGGTACGCTGGAGAAGATCAGCTGCTTCTCTGAGGAAAACGCCGAGCCTTTGATCACCCAATGCGCTCTGGCAGCAAGCAAGTTGTTGAAGAAGCCAGACCAGTGCCGTGGAGTAGCTACCTGCTCGCACCTCTTCTGGAGCGGCAAGAGCCTGGCCAGCGGTAGGCAGGAGATGCATGATGGCAAGCGGGTCGTCGAGTGCCTCAAGAAGGGTGTTAAGATCGCCAACCAGTGCATGGACATCAGTGTGCAAGTGCAGTTGTTCGTCGAGCTGCTCAACCACTACGTGTACTTCTACGAAAACGGCAATGACCAGGTCAGTGTGCAAATCCTCAACCAGGTGGTCGGCAAGATCAAGGAGGAGAGCCCCAATCTGGACGGCTCTGAAGAGACTGAGCAGATCACCAAGCACTTCAGCAACACGCTCGACCACCTGAGGGCGCGAATCGAAAATCCCGAGAGCGATGGGGTTTCCTATGAAGGCCTGGAGATTTAACTTTGCCATGCTAATTTGTAATCATATAAATGTATTTATACTGTAGGGTAAAGGTGGTAAGTCTCAAACATTTCTACCAATAATTGAGATGGTGGACATTTTTGTCTATTGCAATCGGCAAACAGCTATAACTAGCTTTTACGTTCATAAAAAAATTCAATTTTGCAATTAATTTATTAAAAAAAATTAGAAAAAAATTGTTATAATGATGTTACTTTTTATAAGTTATTTATTTCAATAAGTGTAACAATTTGTTTACAATCTTAAAATAATTTTATCCCGATCTCAATTCTTGGAGTAGATATTGTGATTTTTGGATTCCATATTGCAAGGGACTAAACTGAAAAACTAAATAGTATCAAAATGAAATATTTATATATATTTGTATATAATGAATTTATAATTGCTACATATATATATATAGACCGAATGTATACTACAAAATATTTTTCGTTGATGATTATTTATAAGGAGAAACTCTCATGTCGTACAGCTGGGCCGCTGTAAGGAGGTATACCACTGCAGTCATTTTTCGTTTTTAAATTACGATTGTTCACTTTTGAATGGTTTTGATAGTAGGTATGTATCCACCTCATGTTATCCTCTGTTGGCACATCTTATTTTACGTAAGATATACATACAGCATTTTTTCGGGTTTAAATAAATATTAAACCTAACATAACCTACAATAAAATACAGTTCTACTGGCAATCAATTTTTCTGAAATTTTGGAAAGTTGACTCATACACCCGTAATACCAGATATGCATTGTGTTGGCAAAAGTGCGGAAAGAAAATTACCAAATCTGGGATGTTACCCTAGAGCGGCGTAACTGTAAGTAAATGTTTTGCCACCTCCAGAGTGCATTCGCTTATGCGCCCGTCGGTATTTTGAACGATCGGGAATCTTGGCGGGATTATTTATTTTTAATGTATCCCATTATATATAATTTAGAATAGTGTACGCTGCATCTATATATATTGAACAATAAGTACATTTTAAATTATTGTTTTAAAGAATTTTAGCCTATTGTTGTTAAATTTATAATATATGTATATTGTGAGCTCTACTATGAGATAAAATATATTATTATAACTTAAAATAATCTTTTTGCAATAGTTAATACTCAATGTGCATTCCTTAGCTTGTAGTAACATGTTGAGATGTTTGTTTTCAAGCAATTTACAGATGATATTCTCGAAGTCAAAAGAGAAGTACCAAACCCAAGAAGACTGAGTAGAAATGTAAGCGCTGAAAGGACCGATGAACTAATTGAAGAAAACGCTGAATAGCCGCCACTGCTACAAATAGTAGATTAAGGAGGAACGATCTTAAAGCCTTTAATGCACAAGGACTACAATCGGTTTCTAAACTCCAACATTCACCCTGACAACTACATTGACATGCGTGATAATATGATGCAACTAATTCCGTTTCAGTTTAGCTCAACCGCCATCACTGCCTATTCCTCGTCAAACCCGAGCTTCCGTAAAACTGGTTCTTGGGGCACTTCACACACTCATCCACCAACTGGTGCTCCCTGTAGCAGGACCTCCGTGGCTCCGTCTGCCCAATTTCATTCAGGTACTTCCGCAGCTTGATCTCGTTCAGTCTGTCCCCCTGCGTTACCCGCTTTGTAATATCCGGGACTGGCTTGTAAGCCACGTACTCGCCTCTCTGCTTGATCTTCCTGTACAGGTTGTGCAGCTCCAGCTCCCGCTGTTTCACCTGGAACATGTCATACTCGTTGTACATCAGGGGGTTCACGGCACACTGCTTCATTGGGCCCTCTGATTGCGCCCGCTTGTGGGCCAGTAGCAGCATCTTCTTCCTCTGCATCTGCCACGCCTTGCTGTAGATACCGTACTTGTGGTGCGGCAGCTTGCCGCCCTCCCCGTAGTGTTCTATCCTGGAATGTGTGGTAAGTGTAGTTTTTTTAAAAATATTTTCGTAATTTTTAAACTTTACGTATACAGGGTGTTCAAAAACAGATGTATATTTGTAGGACATATACTACAGACCAAAATAAGTCTAGAAGTCTTAATAAACGTCTATATAATTGGTACATTTCCATTTAACTTTTATAAGTCACCCAACCCCTATACAAGTGAGGAGGGTTACAAAGTTGCGTATAATGTCACGTAGTGTCCCCAACATCAAATTGCATTATCCCAAACTCAATCTTGTTTAAATGAGCAGTTTCTTAAATATAGCATTGTAACACTTTAAATGGACGACCCGTTAGATATTCATGTTTTGTGTCAGTCAAAACATATTTAACAGTTTCGCTAGCCAACTTGGTGTTTGAATCACTAAGTTTGATTTATTCATATAATAATTGATATGATTGGCTAATAAATAGTACCAAGCCTTACTGTTATTGGCTACATATAATAATAATATAAATTCTATTAACAGTTTTGTCGGTTTGTCGGAGTCGGTATTGGTTAGAAACTCAAGTTACTAAAAATGTGATATTAAAATTTGTCACAATGCAACATGTATAGGTGTAGATAACGAAGTTGGCGTTGGCAATCTCATGTCATGTATGCACTATGATCAAATCTGATATGTCAACATGACAGCCAACATTGCACACATGTGCGTGTGTGATCTTAGATGTCGACACCTTTTTACCAGAACATCGTACGTGACATTTTTTTAGATTTTTTTAGAGCTAATTTCACTTTGTTCACCATAAGTAGCTCTTAATGCGGCAGCTCCTGCCAAAGTATATTACATTTAAAATACAGTTTTACCCTTAAACTTGCATGGTTTCTAAAACATAAGTTTGAGTTTAAGTTTTATTATTATGAATCATATTCTTTACAAACATTACATTTACATGTTACATATTACATTTATGAATGTTTATGTCGCTGAAGCAGTGCTTGCACGCGACAATATCTATGGTGGTGGGTACTTTCAAATGATTAGATGAATGATAAAACAATACATAACAATAACAACAAATAATATGTAATTTATATACAGTATGTCCCCGGATTGAGTTTACAAGAGGAAAAACTTTTTTTTCTTTAATTTTACGCCAAAACTTCAAAGGAATAAGATTTTTTATTTGTCCTGAAACCAGCAAATCTCTAATTAAAACTTCATTATTCTGACTCGGTGGAAAGAAAAGTTCATTTTTCTTTTGATTTCGGACTTTCTCTGCTTTTTAAAACCCATCACATTGGCCGTTTTATTTTTTTGACGATGTCACTTTGACAAATGAGTTTACGCAAGTTAAACAACAAAAATGTTTGTGAAAAACATAATTTTAATAAAGAGCAACTCAAAGAAACAGCTTTAAGATAAAAAAGTCATTTTTAACAAGAACAATCATTATTCAATTAACCCCCCACCCAATTCTGCGCACAATTCTACTCTAAAACGAAGCTCCGTGAAACATCTTTGAATTTCTTCGATGGACAACGATGCCACGGCGTCTCTTATTCGATTTTTTAATCCATATACACAATTTGCTTTAAACGTCCCCACAAATAAAAATCCATAATTGTTAAATCGTGAGTTCTGGCAGGCCACAATACTGGACCATTTCTTCCAATCCACTAATCTCCCAATTTAACATTCAACCAGTTAGTAACAAAGCGAGAATAATGCGCGGGACAACCATCCTGCTGAAAAAACATTGCACTGTAATTCATTTCTAAAGCATGAAGCCCATCGCTAAGAAAATTTTCTAACATATCTAAATATGTGTGCTGATTAACGTTGTTATCAAAAAAGTATGGACCTATTATCCCGTGATAACCAACGCCACACCACACATTTACTTTGATAAAATACTGGCGACCTTTTAAAATTCTGAAATGTGGATTATTATCGCTCAAATATTTACATGCTGTGAGGCAACTGTCCCATTGGTAGAAAATGTTGCCTCATCAGAAAACATTATTCTGCGGTAAAAGTTTCTGTCTCTAGATATGTGATCTCCAAGCCACAAACAAAAATATAATCGTTTTGCATCATCCCCAGGTTCCAATGTGTGATTAAATATCGGCTTGTATGGGTGAATTTTCGTCGCTTTTAAAATTCTTTCAATGTGGGACTTACTCATGCCCAGTTGAAGTGACCGCCTCCTTAGTGAGGTTTTTGATTGATCTTGCACAGATTCCAACACCAAAAGAGTAGCAGCGTCGTCGTCATCGTATGGTTTCTTCTGTTTCTTTAAATTCTCAACAGATCCAGTTATTAAAAACTTTTTTATCAGTTTTTGGTCCCCCATACGTGAAACTTGAATATCCGGAAATTTATCATTGAACTTTTATAACAGAACGATAATAGTGCTCACCGGTACCATAACATTGAATCAAATAAATTCTCTGCTCCAATGTCTACATTTTGTAAACTTTTATGACAGTAAGCTTTCACGGAGTTGTCAAAACTAGGCGAGCCCGCCTACATGATTAGAAATCTTTTAAATTAAAATTTATAATTACTAAGTCCAAAATCAGGAGAAAAATATACTTTTCTTTCTACTGAGTCAGAATAATGAAGTTTTAATTAGAGATTTGCTGGTTTCAGGACAAGCAAAAAATCTTATTCCTTTGAAGTTTTGGCGTAAAATTAAAGAAAAAAAAGTTTTTCCTCTTGTAAACTCAATCCGGGGACATACTGTATATATATATATGTATACAGTCTGTTTGATTTATTGTGACACAGCAAATGTCTCGGTTATTGGTTAAAGAAGTTAAAGAAAAAAGTTTTAGTACTTTTTGTCGTCTATTTCATCTTAATGTCAGGAACAATTGAAAATGAAATAAACACGTGAAAGCTGTAAGCTTAATTTTCTTTAATGCAACACCCTGTATATTTTTGTTAATTCTAATAGGCAGTAACATTAGCGTTATAATGATACTGCATAAGTACCCCTTTATTATACAAATAACGTGACAATTGCCAATAAAGAATATTTATCAGTTGCCATGAATTACAATTGCACACTGACGTAAAACAATTTGCTATTGCTTTAATGTCAAAGTGGCTTTGTAACTTCCCGTCCTGCGTATTGTTGATTCACATCTTTAGATATTGGTGATAATTATTATACTAATGATGAAAAAAATCATGTGCTGAAGGTCTTCGTTAGATGCAACGATAATTCTAGAGAAGCTAGTATCACTTATGGAAACATGTATACAGAAAGAAGATAACCACATTATCGCACTTTTGCAAAACTTGAACTTGAACAAAATTTATGGAGAAATGGCTGTTTTAATAATAAATTAAGAATGAACGTGAAGAAATAATGAAGTTTTGATATTGGCCTATTTTAGAGCACATCCACAAAATTCAATACGTGAAGCAGTGGCTGCCTTAGGAATAACTCTGAATAAAATATTTTCTATTCTACTAAAACATAAAATGAGACCATATAAAATTAAATTATTGCAAGGTTTAAGAGATGGTGATTTTGACAGGAGGATAATATTTTGTAATTGGCTTAATAATAATCAACATTTATTAAATTTAATTCTTTGGAGCGACGAGTCTAATTTCAACAACAATGGAATCTCCAACCTAAAAAGCGACCATTCCTGGGATACTGAGAATCAACGTCAAATTCGGGAATGCAGATTCCAACACAGATTTGCAGTTAGGCTTGGTGTGTTAGGTGATGCTATAATATATCCTATATTTATCAAGAAGAGTTAAATGCACAGCGATATGACAGAATTCGAAGATTATTTGGATGATATCCCCCTAGAAATACGTCGTGATATGTGGTTCCAGCAAGATGGAGCTCCCCCATAACGCAAGAATTGTTCAAGATATTTTGGAAAGAAAGTTTGGTGTGAAATTGATTGCAAATGGTGGCCCCAGAAACTATCTCTGTCTATTTTAGATTTTTTTTATGGGGATTTTTAAAGTAAAAAGTTTTATGTTACTCGTCCAGAAAATCTAGACGATCTGAAAAATCGTATTCGTAGGGAATGTGGCCAAAGAGATTTGAAGAATGTATTGCCAACAACGGAGGTCACTTTGAATAGACACTTTAAATTGTAATTCATAGCTATTTGTAGAATAAAGGGGTACTTATGTGGGATCGTTATAAAGCTAACTTTATTACCTATTAGAAATAACCAAAATATACAGGCTGTTCAATTAAATAAAATGATGCTTATAGCTTTCACGTGTTTATTTGATTATCAATTGTTCTTCTGATATTAGGATTAAATAGACGACAAAAAGAACTAAAACTTTTTTCTTTACCTTTTTTTTTCTATCTGTACTAATAACCGAGTTATTTACCGTGTCACAATAAATCAAACAGACTTTAAACTTCCCCCTCCAAAAGTCAATCGACGTGTTTTTTATTTTTATCAAGTTAGCTTGCATTCAAAAGTTACTGAGATTGGCTAGTTTTGAATGTATACCCAATATACAGGGTGTAACAGAAATACGTGTGTTAATTTTAAACATTGGTAGAACTCGTTAAATAAAACATTTTTTCTATGTTTTTTTTTCAAAAACCAACGTTAAACTGATTTAATATATGTTCTAGTTTATCTACTAAAACGCGTACGCGCCTATGGTTAAAGGTGTGCAGCGATAAAATCTTTTGTTGTGATGGCAACAATGTCATTAAGGTACATCATTGCCTGTTAGGCAAAACACGTTCAGGATATTGTGCGCTGTACAATCTACGGGCTTCTGCGGCATTTCCAAAAGCTCGGCCATATACCGACACAATATCTGTTAATTCTTGATTAGAAAAATTTGACATTTTGAAATAAACTTCACTTGACAATTATAGTGACAGTACCTGAGAACGGCTCGTTCGGTCAAAATTAGGGGGCAAAAAATATTTAAAAAAACCTGCAAATTTTGAAGAAAAAAAACATAGAAAAAATGTTTTATATAACGAGTTCTACCAATGTTTAAAATTAACACACGTATTTCTGTTGCACCCTGTATAAATATATATATTAATATATATTTTTTGGATCAAAAATTTCCCAAGCATGAAAATGTTAGGCTTTTTAGAGCAAATTAAATGCAAACTTTTCCCGCAAAAAACTTTTTTTTTTCGTTTACCTAGAAAAAATTTACTCGCACGGTGGTTCGACTTCGTCTTTATTTTAAAGACATAATTATAAGCAATAACAAATTTTTGGGCGAATCAATTTATTTGCGAAACTTCATTTTGAAAAATTTATAATTTGTTGGGTGAATAGAGACTTAATTTGCTTTGTATTATTTAAAAACATTTAAAAGATAATTTTCTTCCAAAAATAAAATCATTAACTCTAAAAAAATATCAACTTCCAATTTGACGATTTACGCTATATATATATATATATATATATATATATATATATAATATACAGGGTGTCCGGAAAATACGTGTACAACGTTTGACGACAGACTCCTGACGTCAAAATAGGTCGATCTAAGCCGACTTAGTTATATCCAAAATTGTCTCGTTTAGCCGGTAGAGGGCGTCATAAAAAACAAAAGTATAACAAAGTTGAAAGTATCTATTGTAAGAAACTAAGTAAAACAAAAACATTACTTAAGCAAATGTGTAAAATGACCGCCATCTTGCTGAATACACTTATTAACACTCTTTAAAAAATGATATTGGACCCTATCTAATGTCTCGGGATTATTAAAATGGTTGCCTGCATTTAAAATCCGCTGCAATAAATCATCGCGTGTGTTTACCGGAGTCTTGTAAACTTCTGTTTTAATAGCGCCCCACAAAAAGAAGTCACACATATTTAACTCAGGAGAACGTGGTGGCCATTTTACTGGTGCATCATTGCCTCTTCCAATCCATCGGTTGGGATACTGATGATGTAAGTATTGCCGAACGGCAACGGAAAAATGGGGCGGGGCACCATCATGCATATACCACATTTCCCTCCGAAGTAAAATGGGCAAATTCTCCAGAAGAATTGGTAATGTGTCTTGCAAAAAATTTAAATAAATATTTCCATCTAACCTGTCTGGAATAACAATGGGACCAATAAGGTAGTGATCAATAATACCTGCCCAAATATTAATTTTAAATTGATGCTGATGATGTGCAACTTTAATGGCATGTGGATTTTCATCGGAATAAATATGTTCGTTGTGCAGATTGGTTACCCCAGATCTTGTAAAGCATGCCTCGTCAGTAAACATAATTTTTCTACAAAAATTTGGAACAAGGATTCTTTTGTTTCTAATAAATTGACAAAATGTAAGCCGCATGGGGGGATCAGTCGGTAAAAGTTCCTGGACTTTTTGTATGTGGTAAGGATGTAACAACTGTTCTCTTAAAACCTCATTGACAATCGTTTTAGGAACATTTAACTCACGTTCTAAGAGACGGGTACTGGTACTTGGTTCTTCTTCAACTCTTTCCAGAATCATCTCTTCTGTTTCCACAGTTCGAGTTGTTCGCATACGACCCCTGCCTTCAAACTTTTTCTCAAAACTGCCCGTTTCCCGAAGATGACGCTCAATATTGGCAAATGTTTGGTGGTTTGGTATTCGACGGTTAGGAAACCTCTCCATGTAAACCCTAACACTCTGACGCCCATTTCCTCGACAAAACCCGTATACCAGGAGCATGTCAACTTTCTGAGAGTTTGTATAATTTTCCATTTTTAATGGTAAAATGAACTTGTAATTCAATAATGTTGATCGTATACTTGAGTAAATATTATACTTGATTAATTGTCAAATTATTAAACGTCATTGATATTAATTTTTGACGCCCTCTACCGGCTAAACGAGACAATTTTGGATATAACTAAGTCGGCTTAGATCGACCTATTTTGACGTCAGGAGTCTGTCGTCAAACGTTGTACACGTATTTTCCGGACACCCTGTATATAATAAAATTTAAAAAATACCACACTTGAATGATTGAAGCAATAATTTAATTATTTTAATACATGAATTAGGCATTGTTGTTAGAAATCTGACAATTGATAAATTTTTTACTTTCAGATTTTTTTTTTGTGTTTATGTGTAAAACTTTATAAAATGAAACCACAGCCTTCTTAGTTAAAAATAAAAATGGAACAGAGTTTAAACTCTGTAATATAATATTGCTATTATAACGAATTGTCAATTAATTAGATTTATGCTTTAAGAAAAACAATCGTCAACTATATTTTATATTATAATTTGACTGATTTGCTTTTGTAAAATAAAAATAGCAAATAAATTCGGTACTCAATAGATACTCAATTTGATGACAACATTGCCCACTGTCATAAAATATAGCCTTTTTAAAAATATAACCTATTGTTTCAAGTCTAGTCACTTTTTACATTGGCCAACAATACTGTCCCTAACAGACAACTTAGTTAAAAATAAAAAGGGAACAGTGTATACCTATCCTATTTTCGTACATATTCATAAATTTTATCAGTAATACTCTAAAAATTGACTTTGAAAAGCAAAGCCTGCCGCTCTTGTATTTTGTGTTTTTGTGAATATTACTAAACCAGGCAAGGTATGTGAAGAATATTTTAAGGGGGAATATTTTCTGTAGGAAATAAATTTTCGCAGAATTCTTGAGTTGCGCAGAAATCTAACTTGATGAAATTTAATATTCCGGTGTATTACATATCAAAAAACGTTAGTAGTAACGTGTATGTTACTTGACAGCATCACATGCGATTGTCAAATGTATTTATAACATAAATGCATCTAACATTCGAATGTGCTGCTGTCCAGTAACGTACACCTTACTGCTTACGTTTTTTGTTACGCAATACACCTGATTGTTAGCCCAAAACTCAAAATTTAATTTGTCGTTTTAGTCAAAAATGTAATATTTTGTGTAGGCAAAACTTTAAATTGACTACTGATATACATTATTTCACAAGGCCATTGAAAACATCATGGCTAGACTGGTATTATCTGTATTACCTGAATATTGTGCCTTGTTTCCACAGCCAAGCCTCGATCTTCTCGAGCCACCCCTGCTGCTGCCCAATGACGGACCCCGGCCGGCAGATCCTCATCCAGGCGATCGCCTCCTTGGCTGTGAAGCGGTAGTGCTTCATAATGTAGGCCCCGATTAGGGAGCCCGTCCGCCCCAGCCCCGCCTGCAAGCACAACCGCCCCATTATTTGCACCCCGCAAGCCGCCCATTACCTTGCAGTGCACCGCAATAGCACCTGGCGACTTCTCCACTATCTGCAAGAACTTCACTAGCACCTGCTTCGGGGGCGTCGTCCCGTCCGGGAAGAACAGGTCAAAGTGTTCTATGCCGGCCCTTGCAAACCTAAATACCGATAATGGTAGGGAAGAAAACACATTATAAGGTTGTTGGCGATCAGGCGTTCGGGGGATAAACCTGTGGAGATAGTCGATCAATTCCGGATCAGAGACGATTATAAATATTTAGTCCTACACTACCGATTTAAATCCGGACGGCAAATTATTCCGGATTGAAATATTTAATCGCACAATTTCCGCTTTGAGTATTTGACAGCATCTTTGTCTTACATGTAGGCATCGTAGAGCTTGTTGTTCAGCCTGATGACGGTCCTGACGTCATTCTTCAGGAAGTACTTGATGTAGAAGTTGGGCGAGTGGCCACTGGCCGAATGGTCCTTGTCGATTGGACCGATAAGGGCGAGGAACTTGCGCGGCACTATCCAGTTGAAGTCGCCATTCTGGATCTTGTCGTACAGGTCGTACTCGGCCACGTTGAAGTCATTGAAGTCGAAGAAGTTCAGTGTGTGGGCCCTCTTAACACCCTCAAGGCACTCGATCAATTTTAATGTGTACCGGGAGATGCCCTGCGAGGCGTCCACGAACTGTCTGCAATCAGACGACTATAAAATAAACCCGCGTCACCATATTTTTGTATGTTAACAATGTTATTATACTTAAATGTACAGATTAGATACCTAAAAGTTACACCCGAATCCAGTAACTTTCGATAGAATAATTTAGGTTCCACATTGAGATAAATAACGGTGTAAGATCCTATCAGATAGGCCGCGTTGACTCGTTTGTTCGGGTCACTTGACGTGTAGTGTATGACCCGCTTGGCCTCGTTGCATTGCATGTACGCGTGCAACTTGGAGCAGTACTTGTAGAGGCAACTGATGTTGAGCGGCCCAAAGTCCATGTAGTAGTTCAGGTAGACCAGCTCCTCATCTGTGCAGAAGTAGAAGTTGTCGGCTGTGTTCTTTATGAGCTGTGGCTTGTCCGAGTAGGTGACAGCGAAGTACAGCCGGCCTCTGACCACCTCGGCCAGGTTTTCAATGTCCGGGCTCACGTGGAACTCGCCCATGGGGGCAGGCGAGACCGTCAGGGGGCGTCCCTTGCCAACCAACGGGCAGTACTGCATCTAGTAAATGAAGCAGCTCTTGGACTTGTCGCTGCAGAGGGTCAGGTACGAGAGGAAGTGCAACAGGTAATTTACAATAAAGGCTAGAAGTAGTAGGAATGATTTCTGTAGGATCTTTTTCATATTTTGAATTTTGAAATGCAAATGATAGCAGAATGTCAAATCTTTTATTTTTCAAAATACATATTGACTCGGACACTCTATGATGCTAAACTCACATAGCATGTGGTTCATGCTGTATCTATAAAGTAATTTTTACAAGCGCTCTTTTACACATCAGGTATAACGCGATGTGATTATCGCATTTTTTTAATGTTGTGAAGGTACATAACCTCCTAGATCAATGCTTACTCGGAAAGCAGTAAATTATCTGAACACTTCTCCCTCTATCCATGTTTGATATCTCACTCTATCGTGCACAAAATGACGAACTCCGAAAAATAAAGGCTCGCCTGTTATCTGATTTACAACCATGTTTATTTAAAACATATTTGCCCATTTTTCTCTGTGTTTTCCATGGACAATGGGTAAATTAACGATTATGGCCCAAGAATATTCCCCATTCACCAGGGCCGTCCTAAGATATTTGGAGCCCGTGGGCTAGCAACAATAATGAGCCCCTCTTTATAAGAAAACATACGGGAGGGTAAGCTGGAGCGGGGTGACCGGTGAAGTTTTACAATAGTTTTCAAAAGTAGAAAAAGTCAATATATTGTAAATATTTGAACAAATAAAAATATAAAACTTATTCAAAATTAAAATGAACAATATTAAGAAACAAACACTAACTATATAAACAATACACGAAAAACAAAGTAAACTCTGTTCCATTTTTATTTTTAACTAAGTTGGCTTTGTTAGGGTGACAGTATTGTTGGCCAATGTAAAAAGAAACAAAACTTGAAAAAATAGGATATATTAACCCTTTCGCTGCACGTAGCATTTTAAAGATTGGATTGTCTATGCGCGCAAAATCACCGCTCGCGAGAATACTCGCTTGGAGCACTTTTGTGTTTACGAATATATTCGCTTAGAGCAGCATACCATAATTTTATATTTATATGTGATAAAAGCCATTATATTCGAAAATATTGTACCTAAAATGATAGATAAAAGTATAAACAAAGAACTGTTACAAAAGTAAAGGGTGTTTTTTTTAGACATGTGGTTTTCAAGATGGCTTTACTTTTTTCGGATATTGTCTTTTTGACAGCTGTCACTTGATTTATGCTCTGTTTGGTTTGCCATTTCATAATGAATAGACTTACTTCTGAACAACGTTTGCAAATCGTGCAAATTTATTACCAAAATAATGGTTCGGTTCGCGCGACGCATCGCGCGCTGCGTCCAATATTCGGTCGACATAATCGCCCTGCAGAGTCGGTAATTCGAGCAACCATGGATCGGTTTCGCACCACGTTTACTCTAGTGGATAATGCGCATCCTCAGAGACGCCGTACAGTGCGCACCGAAGACGCTATTGCTGCTGTGGAGCAGAGTATCGAAGAAGACCCGAATGAGTCCATTCGCCATCGCGCGCAACAATTGGAGCTGTGCCCATCAACTTTATGGAAGATTTTGAGGAAGGATCTTGGTTTGCTTGCTTACAAAATCCAACTCGTGCAAGAATTGATGCCAAACGACCATCAAGCGCGTCGCACGTTCTGTGAATGGGCCCAAAACGAGATGGCCACCGATCCTGATTTTCACAAGAAAATTTTGTTCAGCGATGAAGCTCACTTTTGGTTAAATGGGTATGTCAATAAGCAAAATTGTCGCTTCTGGAGTAGAGATAATCCACAAGCTATTGTTGAGACGCCGTTACATCCTCAAAAAGTCACTGTTTGGTGTGCTCTATGGGCAGAGGGAATCATTGGTCCATATTTCTTTAAAAATGAAGCCGGCCATAATGTTACAGTTAATGGGGAACGCTATAGAGCCATGATTAATGACTTTTTCGTGCCTGAATTGGAGGATGTTGATGTGGACGACCTATGGTTCCAACAAGACGGTGCTACATGCCATACAGCCAACGCAACAATCACTTTATTGCAACAAACTTTTGGTGAGCGCATTATCTCGCGTCCTGGACCTGTGGCGTGGCCTCCAAGATCGTGCGATTTAACACCGCTGGACTATTTCTTGTGGGGTTATGTGAAATCGCTTGTGTACGCAGATAAGCCCGAGACGATTGACGCCTTGGAAGAAAATATTCGGCGCGTTATTGCTGACATACGGCCCCAATTGCTGCAAAAAGTGGTCGGAAATTGGGTCTCTCGGCTGGAATTTCTTCGAGCCAGCCGCGGCGCCCACTTTACCAAAATCATTTTTAAAACATAATGGCAAACCCTTATCTTTCTAATAAAGCTAAATTCTTGGCCATAACATTAAATTACATGCGTTTTATTTCTTCTCGAAAACCACACGTCTAAAAAAAACACCCTTTATATTGCAAAGAAACAAAAACAATTTTTACATAATAAGTTCAATAAACTGAAATAATATTGCTAGCTCTAAGATGAAAAATTATTTTTTGTGATATACTTCAAAACAGGGTACTACACATAATGCAGCATGACACGGAACACAGATATATCTTGATTTTGTCCGCCTGTTGTTCTTCTCGCACACCACACATCTTATCGTTGTACGCTCCTTATTTGCAGTGGCTGGTACTAAATTCGGAAAATGCCTTTCATTCAGATGCAGATTGCAATCGGAATTTGCAGATCTTCTTCCACCTCAAGAGCGACTCAAAGGGGTGTGATATTTAGTTATTATATTCTCTAAATCACAAGTTATCATCACTGTTATCCACTAAAACCAAAAGCTGTTCTTCCGTCAGCGGTTTATTTCGGCGTGACATTTGTACGCGATAGTCAAACTCGAGGTTGAAGACGGTGCGTTTATTAGCGAATATACACACCTTGAGCAGTTAAAGCACAATAAAATTCAGCGTGTAGGAGTGGGGTGATAGACAGGTATTGACTTGACATATACTACATGATGCTACACCACAAGCATGAATATTCGTTTCGAGCAGCTAACTATTAAACAAAGCATGCGTGTATGCTCGCTTTGAGCAGCGCACCGCTATGCGAGTTTATTCGTCTAGAGCAGCGAAAGGGTATCTATTGAGTACAGAATTTATTTGCATTTTTTTTTTTACAAAAGCAAATCAGTCAAATTATAATATAAAATATAGTTGATGATTGGTTTACTTAAAGCATAAATCTAATTAATTAACACTTGAGTGATTGAAGCAATAATTGAATTATTTTAATATATGAATTAGGCAACGTTAGAAATCTGACAATTAATAATTTTTTTCTACTCCTATATGTATATTAGCATATTCTTTCATAGACTACTATACATATATGTGGCCTATTGCAATGAACAATGTGGATATATTTTCATTCCCACACATGTGTGCGGATATGATATCCACCAATCAGAGAGATGGAAAATTGCAGAGCAACATGTTTTTTCATAAATTTGTCATAGTTGTCAACGACAAATTAATAAGCAAAAAGTCAAATCGACATTATTACAATTATCTTTACAGTGCTGAATTATGATTTCCAATGAAAGCGATTCATCATTAAGCTGTACACCCCCCGATATTCGGCAGTCCGCGAATGATACATATAAATCATTACTTCCGGAAAAGTCGAAGGCAAAGTACGAATTAGCATATGTAAAATTCAAAGATTGGTCAAGTGGTAACAATATAAACATAATTTCTGAAAATGTGCTAACTGCATATATGTCGCATTTGGCAAAAACCATTAAACCATCTACCCTCTGGACTACTTATTCGATGCTAAGGACAACGATAAGTATAAAAGATAATGTTGACATTTCAAAATTTTGCAAATTAAAATCATTTCTTAAACGTGAATCCAGCGGATACAAATCCAAAAAGTCCAAGATTCTTTCATCCGACAACATACAAAAATTTTTACATGAAGCACCGGATACGCAATATTTGTTGACGAAGGTAATAATTTATATATAAATTGATTTCAATGAATATGATCATTATTTGTAATTTAGGTTATCCTAATTTTCGGTATTTCTGGCGGATGTCGTAGACAAGAACTTAAAAATTTAAAAGTAAATCACATTCGTGATTTATCAAATGAAATGCAAGTAAAACTAATAGACACGAAAACTAAAACTGATATAACATTTGTCATCCCTGGAAAGTTTTATGAAGTTTGTAAGAAATACATGAGTATCCGTTCTCCAGAGGTAGATACATTTTTTTTAAACTATCAAAACGGAAAATGTACTAAGCAAGTAGTAGGAATCAACAAAATTGGACAGCAGCCTAAAGTAATTGCCCGATTTTTAAAATTAACTAATCCCGAACTATACACCGGACACTGCTTTCGGCGGTCTGGAGCCACTATACTCGCTGATGCAGGTGGTGATATTTTGACCATAAAAAATTTTGGAGGATGGAAGATAACTCCTGCAATGGAGAGCTACGTAGAGCATTCTCTAAATAAAAAGAAACAAATCGGTAATGCAATTCTCACTTCTGTTGAGTACAATAGAAGTGAAATACAATTTGAAAGCACTCCATCCACATCGAGCATCTACAGTCATCAACATCAACATTTACAACAGGCCGAACTAAATAATAGTATACACTGCACTCCATCCACATCAATCACTTCCAGTGCAGAAGTCGAATCCAGTAGAAGCAACGTATATAAAAATTGCAATTTTCATAATTGCACCTTTATTGTGAAAAAGTAAAAAGAATATTGATAGTTGAGTGTTAATTGCGTTGCCGAGTTCTGAAATGCTCATGTTTTTGTAAAAGATATTAATTCTAATATATTAAATGTATTGAATGATGAATGACATTCAAATGTGTCACACTGACATTTATTAGTAAATACCATTTACATAACATTGTTATTCGTTTTTGTCTTAGAAAAAGTAGTGTGTACAACTCGAGTGGATTGCCCATATCGCACTCGGAGGTTTGGCGAAACTCCACCGAACTCCACCTCGTGCGATATGGGCATCGTATCCACTCTAGTTGTACAAACTACTATTTCAATATCAGATCATTTTTGTTGATGTTCATGTGTAAAACTTTATAATATGAAAGCACAGCCTTCTTAGTTAAAAATATAAATGGAACAGAGGAACTTATTTTAAGTGCGGAAAAAGATCTTTCACCGCTGCAATTTGTAGCGGAAATACTTCCCAAAATTTTACCCTATACTGATTTTCGAGCAAAAATGCCGTCCCAATCCATGCCACAAAAGAAGGCTCCCTTCGGTTCGCAAACTCTGAAACAAACATGGCTCGGTCGATGCAGCGGCGTCGCCCTGGGGCTATAGCCCATTTAGCCGTGCTGTAAGGACGGCCCTGCCTTTCACACTCCTCTCTCGCTCTTTCTTTGGCAAACTGGTTAATAATATCAGACGTCTTTAAATTATTAAATAAATCACTCTATGGACAAAATATCACTACACAAAATACATCAGAAGCATGAAACAATTTTAGCATTGGAAAAAATGTTATCATAATAATTATAAATTTATGCCATATTTTAATATAATAATAAGGATTTCCATATTGAGCGAATGTTAATGGTGGTAATTATGTTTTTTATGAAACTGAAAATTTGTTTTTAAAAACGGCAATTTTTTTTAAATTTAATTTAATTTAATTTATTTTTTATTTAATGATGCCCTATTTGTGCAGCTATGACTAAATACCGTGCCCAAGGAGCGATCCACCACACTTGGAAATTTTGCCTTTATGACTTTCGCTTCATCCATATCGGGTTCTTTAACGTGGACGTACAACTTAACGCTATACGGGATCGTCTGCTTCACTTCCCCTTCAAGGGGGAAAATTCTCGGGCCCACGGGGTTTAAACCTGCGACCCTTAGCAAGAGAGGGAAGTACGCTAACCTCTCAGCCACCGTCGACATTTATTTTATTTTAAACAACAATTTAGAATTTGTATCATAAGTATGGATAAGTATTGGACAGAATGAAACTCGGCAAGGCTCCAGGACATGATAAAATCCGTGCAGAACAATTTAGACATATGGGAGAAGAGGGAAAACAGCTAATGAAGGATATGGTAAGGTATGGAAACAAGGCACAATACCAATAGACTGGGAGAAAGCTGTAATTTTTCCAATTTATAAAAATGGAGACAAAAGGACATGTGGAAACTACCGAGAAATGTCATTGCTTTGTACGGCGTTAAAGGTATATGAAGCAATATTAGAAAATAGAATAAAAGAAACAATGGAGGAGAAGTTGGACCTGACACAAAGTGCTTTCAGGAAAGGACATTCCACACATGACCACATTTTTACTTTAAAACAATTAACAGAACATTTAATGATCCATAAGAAAAGTCTGTATGTGGTATTTGTAGATTTAAAAAAGGCCTTTGACATAGTGAATAGGAATTTATTATGGCAAACTATGCATGAAATGGAGATAGAACAGAATCTCATTAGTGCTGTACAGTGTATCAGAATACAACAAACTATATAAGAACGGACAGAGACGAATCGGATGAGTTTGTAACATATCAAGGGGTAAGACAAGGAGGTGCACTGAGTTCAACTCTGTTCAATATTTATTTGGATGGTATCATTAAATAAGTGAAACCTAGAACAAAAAAGATAAATGTGGGCTTCTACAAAACAAAGAGGATACAAATCTCAGAGTATGGTTTCGCAGACGATCTTATCATCCTGGCCGAAAAAACAGAATTCGAAACGTACAATATGGAAATTAACATTGATAAGACAAAAATAATGGTGATATCAGATAAGAAAATAAAAACTCAAGTTAGACTAGACGGACAACTAATAGAACAAACAAAAACATATAAATACCTCGGATCGACAATAAGCTGTACAGGGAAAGACGAAAAGGAAATTAACAACAGGATACTACAGGCAAATAGACTGTATCATGCACTGAACAACGTAATATTAAACAACAGATAAATTAGTAAAGATATCAAAATTACAACGTACAAAGTAATGTATAGGCCTACTTTTATATATGGAAGTGAAACATGGAACCTGACTAACAGAGAGAAGAGTAAGTTGCAAGCAGCCGAAATGAAATATTTAAGAAAAATAGTAGGGAAAACGAGACTAGATCGAATACGTAACGAAGAGATAAGACAACAATTAGATATTGAGCTTTTAAGCACTACAATTAGGAAAAAACAGCTACAATCGTATGGAATGTCAGAAGAATGTCAACTAAAACAAATCTGGACAGCAAAGAAATCCGGGAAGTGGAAAAGGGGAAGGCCGGCGAAAAACTGGAATCACAGAGTGGCTAGAAGAAACAACATCGACAAGCAGGCATCCATTAGAGATGCAAAAGATAGAAACAAATGGAGGAAAATATTGAATCTCGACACCCGAAAGGGTACTAAGAGATTTAAATGATAATATATATACATTTATAAATCCTTTTACTTTTTGCAATTCGCTTTAACCTTTCAGAAGTTGTTCACGTTTTTCTAAAAATTAATGTGTTTGCAAGCACTTATTAAAAAAATTGCAGGGCACTTGGTTTCTGGGATATCAAGTTGGGACTTTGCCTGAGTCTAAACAACTGACTGAGGTATCTTCTGGCGGCAAGACCGCCTAGGTGCATTGTGGCATCACCTAGCTACGACACATTAATTTTAGTAAACTTTATTTCAGTACTTAGTCCTATTCAGGGTCTCAGTTTACATCTTTTTTGCCCCTTATATTTTTTCTTAAAAGTTGATACATGAGAGATAATTCTAATTTTCATAAAAATCTACACAGATCTCATCGACATAAACTTAGCGGGCCATGAAAATCACTTAATTCTGTCATGCCAACGTCAAAGCAACTTTTATTGTATGACACGTTTTATTTTTCTTAGCGCATTTTCTTAATGTAATGGTGGATATGGTTTATGTACACGGTGACAGCGCAATTCGTTCCTGGTGACCAGAATCTATTGAGGCATAACAAATCAATAGCAAACACATTTGAATTAAAATATTTCATATTTACATCAAAAATTACAACGTGTCGTACAATAAATTTCACTTTCACGTTGACGTGACAGAAACAATTGATATTCAATGCACGTTAAGTTTATATCGATGAGATTTGGGTTCATTTTTCAGAATATCCAAATTATTTCTCAAACTATGAACAATGAAAAAATATAAGGGGCAAAACAGATGTAAAATGAGACGCTCAATACGAATATGGGTGTGCCATTTAAAATAATCAAGTTATGGCCGTTCAAAGTTTTCCAAAATTGAGGTCCCACAGCAAGGTGATGTCACAATGCAACGACGATCTTGCCACCAGAAGATACCCCAGACAGTTGTTTAAGATCGGGCAAAGTGCAACCCGATATCCTAGAAAACAAGTGCCCTGCGATTTTATTAATAAGTGCCTGTAAATGCATTAAATTTTAGAAAAACATAAACAACTTCTGAACGGTTAAAGCGAATTGCAAAAACTAAACGGATTTATAAAGCCCAAAAAAGGGCAAATTCAAATATGTAAAATTATACAGGGGGTGCAATTTACAACATCTAGGTCGAAGGCTGCCCTGCAAAAATGGAACACCCTGTATATGGCAACATAATTTTACAAACTGCACTTGGGCCTCTAGTTTGCAGTGCCGTTTGATTCATTTCGGTATCATTAATGGTGTAGGTGTAATCGAGCCTGCCCGTCCTATTGACTCACCCTGTATATCATAAGTATTATAACACCTGTTACATAAGTTTTGGGATTTTTTTTAATACGGTGCAGGAGGCCAATACCATGGTAGATTAATAAAAAATTACAGTTCTCAATCGCTTTCGATACATTGCCGTAAACGTACCAAGGCCGAGTGTGTGCCCAGGGAGCGCCTTTGTAGTTGGCTATTTCTATGCTTTTTAGTTTATATCGTCTGCTTACAAGTGAAATCACTGAAGTCAAAAACTATAAAATGTGAGAAACTGCAATTAAAGTTTTATATTCTGCCGTTACCGTTCCTACTCAGTCATTTATTGAGTTAAGAATTTGGAAGTTCGGCTACAGGACCCTTCACTATACCCCTACTAAGCCTGAGATTTGTTACAATTTAGTAAACCATCAAAATAAAACTTAGCTAAAAACAGCCAAAAATTTACTTAGTGTATTTTACTTGTAAGCCAACAAAATTATATGGGGTGGACCAAATGCAACTTTCATTTTAAAAATGCAATAAAATAACCAAATATTTATTTTTTTCCATATATTATGGCTTTATTAAAAAGAGCGAACATTCCCATTATGTATGGAATACGACTTCATTCATAGGGATGGCCACAGATTATACACAGGGTGAGTTTTTTCGGATGTTTAGTATGGGGATCTCGGAAACTAGCGGAGATAGAGGGACGATTAAATGGGGAAAGAATTGCAGTTTTGCGAGCCCAATTTCATGAGCTTTTTGTTTTTTGGAAAAATTGCACGGCTAACTAGATATCTTGAAAAAATATATTTTTTGTTATTTGGTTCTGAGCGTATTGCTCCGTTATTATTAACTTTAGAAAAAATGTGTAAAGGAAAAAGTTATAGGAAATGATGTGCTTAATAATACAGTCAAACCGATTATTTTATTTATGCTATAATTTTTGAGTTATGACACAAACTTGTGTTTTTTCTAATGGAAACCATAGTCGGCTATGACTTTATAAAAAAGGCCTCTTTTCAACGATTCTAATGATATATCATATTAGATAGGTATTTTTATAAATATTTGAATTATGGGAATTTTTTTCTTTTCAGTTTCGAACTATTCGAAGTAGTACGCTATAGAAACAATTGCTAGATACAAACGACAATTATAGAGGTGGCCGATCTTCCGATCTTTCTGTTTTAGATTTTTATTTATGGGGAAGGGTAAAAGATGGAGTGTCTCAAACATCGTACGTCACAGTAGATGACCTTAGAGAAGCTGTACTTACAAGTTACAAGTTTTTGCTAATATAGATGGACGCTCCGTTAGAAAAGCAACAAATTCTGTTTTAAAAAGGTGTGCATTAATCATAATGGTGAACCTTTTGAGCATATTTAGTCTTAAATACTTTCCTAACTTTAATTACGTTGTTTTGGTACTACTTTAGTTACGTTCTAATATGCTTGTATTGTTTCTCAAGTTATCGTCTGTCATTCAATGTTTAGTAGTTTTGTACTTATGTAATTTTGTTTTATCTGAAATAATTTTTATATAAAATTGTAACTCCAACGAAATAAACATTTTACACCAAAATAATAATGTTTATAATTTCGAAATGAAAAGAAAAATTTTAATAACTAACTTGAATTTTATTATTTAACGTGTTGCGCATCTATCAATTGTTTCCATAACCTACTTCTTGAATAGTTCGAAAATGAAAAGAAAAAAATAACGATAATTTAATTATTTATAAAAATAACTATATCAAGTGGTATATCATTAGAATAGTTGAAAAAGCGCCTGTTTTATAAAGTCGTGGCCAACTATGGTTTCCATTAGAAAAAACTAAACTTTGTCTCATAACTCTAATAAGCTTTAATAAAATAATCGGTTAGATTGTATTATTAAGGTCATAATTACGTACAACTTTTTCCTTTACACATTTTTTCTAAAGTCAATAATAACAGACCCATAGGCACCGAACCAAATAACAAAACATATGTTTTTTCGAGATATCTAGTTAGCCATGCAATTTTTCCAAAAAACAAAAAGCTCATGAATTTGAACTCTTAAAACTGCAATTCTTTCCCCATTTAATCGTTCCTCTATCTCCGCTAGTTTCCGAGATCCCCATACTAAACATCCGAAAGAACTCACCCTGTATATACAGATAGGCCACTCTGTGTAAAAAACATTTGTCGCGTTTGCGCCCTCTATGATATGCAGGTCCGTACCATTTTCTTAACAAAAGAACACACGAGATGGCGCCACTACAGCCTAATGTAGCCAAAATCCACGAGATGGCGCTATACGTTAAAAAAAGCGGTATTTATAAATAAATATATTAGTAATTATAATATAGCGGGAAATTTAGGCAATTAATTTAATAAGCCAAGTAGTATTGGAGCTATAGATTTATTTGATAGTGGTTTTTAATCGATTATCATCGACGTTTCGCACTTCGCTTGAAGGCTTCTTCAGGACGTTTAGATTATACACGGTGGAAACTTTAACTGGAATAAAATTCATAACTTCGATATAGGCGATTTTTGCAAAAAATCCCGAAACACGCTAAGTATTGTTTTTTCTTGCCCTCATTTCTATGTATATGCTGCTTGTTTATCTGTTCCCGGAAGAGCCCAGCCACCTCCGACTTTTTTTTTTTCAAATGGAAAGGTATGTCAAGTGACACCTCGTTTGAAAGGTCTCTTCGCAAGTAATACAACACACTATTTATTTCTTGAATATTTACAAATCCCACGTGATAAAAAAAAACCACTTTTATAACTTGAATACTATTTAATGCAACAAATGTTCAAAATGAGCACCGTTTCTTTCATGGCAAAGTGCAAATCGATGATAACATGCATCTCTAATGTTTTGTAACATTTCTGGTGTGCCCATTTTGAACATTTGTTGCATTAAATAGTATTCAAGTTATAAAAGTATTTTTTTTTATCACGTGGGATTTGTAAATATTCAAGAAATAAATAGTGTGTTGTATTACTTGCGCAGAGACCTTTCAAACGAGGTGTCACTTGACATACCTTTCCATTTGAAAAAAAAAAAGTCGGAGGTGGCTGGGCTCTTCCGGGAACAGATAAACAAGCAGCATATACATAGAAATGAGGGCAAGAAAAAACAATACTTAGCGTGTTTCGGGATTTTTTGCAAAAATCGCCTATATCGAAGTTATGAATTTTATTCCAGTTAAAGTTTCCACCCTGTATAACACAAATAACTTACTATAATCTTGAATTATTGTAATAAATAAAAATCTTTATAAATAAATTTTACAATTCTTTTAAATTTTAGATTATAGTTAGTTATTTGTGTTATATAATCTAAACATCCTGAAGAACCTTTCAATCGTAGTGCGAAACGTCGATGATAATTGATTTAAAAACACTATAAAATAAATCTATAGCTAACAATGCAACTTAGCTCATTAAATTAATTTACTAAACTTTCCCGCTATACAATAATTACATAAACAAATAGTAGTTATCTCAAGAAAAACACTAGTATATGCATATATAAAGAAATCACTAAATATATTAATAAATGTTTATAATAATAATTATGATACATGAATACATTTAAAATAGTGTGAATAAACAATAATTTTCTTTACTTATAATATATAATGTGCTCCCGTGCAAACAATGTCTTTAAGGTAGTGCTGCAGTCGCTTCAATTGCAGGAGATTTAAATGGGTGAAACGTTAGTTCACATATTTTCCTGGGCTATTGTTTGCATTATAGCATTGTATAACATTATTGTAATTTACATGACACTAGTATATGCATATATAAACAAATCATTAAATATATTAATAAATGTTAATAATAATTATATGATACTTGAATACATTTAAAATAGGGTGAATAAACAATAAAAAATGTAAAGAAAAACAATACTTTTCTTTACTTATAATACAAATAACTATACAATGTGCCACGTCCAATTATTAATAAAATTATGCGCTTGTCAATCCATATGCAAATTGAAGGAAGATATATCCTACAAAACTAAACACTAAAAAAATTCTTTACAAAAAACTCCAAATATATAATAATGCCCGTACAGATAACCAAATGCAGACATTTAACGAGGAACTAATGTATGACAGTTTTTGATTTTGCAAGGCCTAAATGTCGCGATATGGTTTTTTGATATTTAACTAATGCTGGTTTTTTCACAGGATCATTAATTTTATGAAGTTCTTTTCCTTGCGGTATGTTGTTGATGTTTTGTATCCACACCACAACATAAAATGGGTTCAGAAGACTTAAAATTAGGTCAGCCAAATTGTGAATATGACAGTGACAAAAATTTGGAATAATTGTACAAGAAATTTTATGTGTAAAAAATGATACTATATTAAAATGAGTGCAAATCTTCGGTATATAAAACCGCAAACATGCATTAACGTATTTGGAAAAATTATAGTTGGGTCGCAGCAAATTTCCACATGTAAATTGAATACATTCAATATAGGAGTGAATGGGTTCCAACGTATCGGAAACCAGGTCCTGTTTACATATACTACATCCTTGTAATTTTCTCAACATATTGCGGGCCAAATATCCTGATATGTACATATTTATATTGTCCGCCAGAAAACTGGGGTTGTCTAAAAATGTGAACTCATCAGAGACATTTGGGGACACTATCTCAGTTGGCGTAGGAACTTCAATCGTTATCAAGTTTTGTTCAGAATTTAGTGCCCCTCTACTGCCTCTACAACCATCTTCCTCACAATTTGCAAATGGAGAATGGCGAGTCATAAGATTATTAATAATCAAGCTTTATAAGAAGCTCTGAAGGCAGCAGGTGTTCGATTTATATTCCGAGCACCATGACTTCGGACACCACCAAAAAAATTTTCAACGGGGTCCTGATTCAAATTTCTCGGACAAAGATATTTAATTCCCTTAGCGTGTAATTTGTTCCAGATGCATTAAATAAATTTTACATAGTGGCGCCATCTCGTGTGTTCTTTTGTTACGAAAATGGTACGAACATACTAATCATAGAGGGCGCAAACGCGACAAATGTTTTTTAGAGAGAGTTGCCTATCTGTATATACCGGGCTTTTTTTTCGTTATTACACATATGATTGACAATGTATAACTGGTTGCCTGCACCTACCCCCATGGAATTTCCTGTGTAATTCTAAAAAAAAAAAAAATCAACTCATTAGTGGCGTCGGTGCAAGCAACCTGTCAATTTTGGCATATGTTACACAGAGAGGTTATGTTTTTATTCAAGGCAATACACGACGGGGTCTTTGAACATACGCAGAGTATTCCTAATGTATTGTGGATATATGATGCCATTACATGCAGTACGTATACGGCATTTCAATTCATCTACGTTATGTATTTGTACGTCATTAAAAATTTTCATTTTCAGGTAACCCCAAAGAAAATAATCATTTGTTGACAAATCAGCTGGTCTTGATACATTAGGAATACTCTCGTGTATTGTCTTGAATAAAAACCTAACCTCTCTGTGTAACATATGCCAAAATTGACAGGTTGCTTGCACCGACGCCGCTAATGAGTTGATTATTATTTTTTTAAATTACACATAGGAAATTCCTTGCGGGTTGATGCAGGCAACCAGTTATACATTGAGAATCATATGTGTAATAACGACAAAAAAGCCCGGTATATAATCTGTGCCCTATCGGATACAGGCTGTGGATACAGGACTGTTGCGGAATAATTGTTTTCGAATTTCTGTGTGTTCTTAGCGAAGATTCTTAATTCTGTTGAAACCTCACGAATATTTAATTCAAAATGTTCCAAACTGCGCTTAAAAACAGGTTTTTTGACTTAAGCGGAATTCACCCTAATGTATTTTAAACCAAAATCGAATATAATCTCACTCTACCCCTATAATCTAACCTAACCTGACCTAAAATAACCGAATCTCACTCTACCCCTATAACATAACCTAACCTAAACTAAACCAAATCTAACCTAACCTAAACTACCCTCACTTTTTTTAATTATTATTGAGAAAAGGAATGCGTTAAGCACCTTCCCTTCCATGCAGGGGTGTGTGGGACTTCTCCTACCTTTCAGAGTAGGCCCTACATTAAGGTGACGAGACGTCCCGATTTTGGCGGGACAGTCCCGATTTTTAGAAATTTGTCCCGCGTCCCGCGACGTTTCAAAAATGTCCCGACTTTTGAAAGATTTGGTTTTTTTCGGGATGATCTTTTATTCGATATTTTGAAGTTATCAGCGTATATATTTCGCCAATATCTGTATTTGGTAGCAGGACTGTAGCGGCCAAAATACAAAACGGTACTTTAAAAACATTCCTCGTATTTATTATATTTGTAAATATGACATTATATTCATGTTGTTAAAAAAAATTGTAATATAATATTATACAGGGTGTCTGCTAAAAAACGGCGCTAGCGATAACTCCTTTATTTATTGGCCGATTTCAATAAAACGAAAACAAAACTAAATGGCTCCACATGTCTACAAAGGGGACCTAATTTTTATTTTGCAAAATCTAGCAGACTATCACTGAAATGAAAGTTGATTTTGCAAAAAAAAAGAAAATTAGGGCCCCTTTATATTTATATGGCCAGCGGCGTTTTTTAGGAGATACTCTGAATATTTTGCGCTTTGCGTTCTTTGTTAATTAATTTTAATTTTAAAATAACCCCCCCCCCCCCCCCCCGGCCCCGCTGTTTATTCCGTTAAGTATATCATTTAAAAAAAACTTTTCTTACAAAATATGTTTCTTTTTAAAATACCTATCTAACGATGTTACATACAACCTAGGTTCCCATATAAAATTCTGAAGTTCAGTGCAGTTACGCCTACTTCCGGTTACTTCCGGAAATCGAAACAACCTCCATTAAATTCTTCAGCCCAATTTTTGAAACGAGGGAAAATTTTCCCATGTGAAAGACGCCATGTTTTCCCATGAAATCAGGGTTATGCTATTTTTGAAATCCCCATGGGAATATTTTCCCACGAAAGTCGGGTGATTTGCGGCACCTACTCCAGACCAGGGGAATTCGGAAATCCCATGGGAAAGTAACCCACCATGCATTGTAATATACCCAAAATGCAGTGAAATGTTCAAATAATAGTGCATATATGTATAATTGTAATTTTTTATATGTTTAAAATTAAATGAATACTGTAACAACCCCGGAAATTTCACGCGCTCGACGCCGAGTGTCGTCTCTCTCGCACACTGACCTTCGCGGTTACACACCCCCGCCAGCGATAAAATCCACCACCATCCCCAAAGCAACGCGCCCCACCGGCGCAAACGGAGCAGCGCGCCTACAAATAGGACGCCCCCTGCTATCACTCGCCAGTTGTAGAGCGCTCGCATCGGCCTTCGATCAAGCCCAGGGGCTATTTAATAGCATTACAAAACTGGAAACACGGATTTAGTTCCTGCATACCCAAGCAAGGGCGTAGGTGTCGCTTTAATACGGATTCCTATATATTTTAATACAGATCACTGTATCTGGACTATATTGCCGGTCCGATCGCACCTGTGGCTCGACCCCCCTCCCCCCCAACACCACACCATTTTATGTAGAGTTGCTGACAGTTGCGTTATTTTGCTTCTTGGGCTTTATGCACGGTAATCGGTATTTCACAAATCACTGATTTTCACAGAAAGTTAATCAGAGTGTTTCAATATTTATAGAAATAGCTCATTTGTGTTGTGGATACAATGCAAGCTCCTGGTGTGTGCAAATATAGCTGCAAAGCTCCAAATTGTGACAGTAGGTATTATTCCAATATAACCGATCCCTCTTACAAAAACAAAAGTTTTTTCTCGTTTCCATCTTCTGAAGAGGGTAGGAAGTCAGACGTATCTGTTGAACATAATGTTTTAAATGTGAATCCTAATCAAGGCCTTCCTGCCGCCAATCCAGACGTAATATTGTACAGTATTCGGATGTTATATCTGATTCATAGAATCGTATGTAACATTTGGAAATGTAAATAATATAGAACTTTTATAATATCTAATGTAGTAAATATAAATTTTAAAAAGCGCGCAAATCGAAACACGGATACACCCACACACCCGTACAGCACGGATAGTACCCGCTGCAGCGGAAAGGGGCGCTGTTTTCGTGTTTCCACTTTAGTACACGGGATTGACGCGTCTGATATAAGTTGTCTGTGATCAAGCCTCTACTCTAGCCCCTAGCTCGCATCGGCACTCGATCAAGCTTAGCGGTCCGCTCCACGTGCATCGTCTTCGATCACGCTCCGCCGTCCAGAAACGCTCAGACGCCGCGCCCGGCCCTCTAGTTTCACTCGCGCTACGATACATCGTGAGTTCCCGTGTAACGCGCTGAGTGCAAAGTGTGCGCTGAACATTAACGAACAGTCTCCCCCCCAACTTTGTATATATTGCCATCTACGCCATTCTTCTGTATGTAACAATTGCTCTGTGTGAATAAACTGCTAGTAAAACCCAGCTCTGTGCCTACATTCTTTTATGACGTGTTGCCCCGGCGGCTCGTTATAAAGTGGCAGCCCAACGTGTGGCCAGAAGCTACTGTACTAGGAGCCGTTCACAACAAATCAACATGGCACTCACTCCGGACCAGTTTCAACAATTTCTACAGAACAACACGCGGAACGGAAGCTTCACCACGTGCACTGCTCGCTACAACGGAACCCAGGACACAGCCGCCGTGGAAGCCTTCCTAGACGCCGTCATCGTCTTCAAGGGGATCGAACGAGTAACCGACGAGGATGCTTTCCTAGGCCTCACTCTATTGCTAGGAGACGCCGCCGTGTGGTGGCAAGGAGTAAAACATATCGCCGGAACCTGGGCACAGGCGATCACCCTCTTCCGACGCAGATTTGCGCCAACGAAGCCAGCTCACCGTGTTTACCAAGAGCTCTTCGACAATAAACAGACCAGCATGGACGGCACAATACCGTTCATCACTCAGAAGCGAGCACTGCTAGCAATGTTGCCGGTGCCACGGCCAACAGAGGCCACTCAAATCGATCTAATGTACAGTCAGCTGCATTTCGATTTGCGAGAACGAATTCCGAGGGACAGCATAGAGACGTTCCAGGACCTGGAACGAAAGACGCTGCATGTCGAACAGTCGTGGAAAGAAAGACTCGCTGTGACGACTCCAACCTCGAAGCCACGCGATAATGGTCGCAAGGATCGACCCGATAGACCTCGCTGTGCTTACTGCAAGGCATACGGACACCGATTTGCGGATTGCCGCAAACGTGAACGACGAGAGCCACGTCAGCAGTTCAATGACACGCAAGCTACGAGCAGCCACCGCTTCTCGTGCTACGGATGTGGAGCACCAGGAGTTATTCGCAGTGAGTGTTCCACCTGCACCCCCGCCAACAACGGCAACCAAGCTCTCGCCTTCTGCGCACTGGGAAGCAGCCACGTACGAGCTCGCCCAGCAGTCCACATCACTGTCGGTGGACAGACCGGAACCGCACTAATTGACACCGGAGCTGAAACCAGTGTCGCCTCCAAGTCACTACATAAGCACCTGGTGCTCACTGGCCACCAATTCAAGGAGCACGAAGCTCAGGTCACCCTCGCCGATGGGAAGCCGAAAACACAAAAGCTCCTCGTGACTAAGGTCAACGTCACGCTAAAGGGAAGAATCATCCCCACAACATTTATCGTTCTGCCGGACAGCGGAAACAACCGCACCCTCCTAGGTGTGAACTTCCTAGGACGTTGCAGTCATCCTCGACGTTCCACAACGCTCCTGGCCTACAGTAGAGACCACGCTCCAGGAACACGAAGACGTGTTCCGAGAAAACTCACCGCCAGTCACCATGGTCCAACACCGCATCGACACCGGCGACCACGCCCCAATCGCAGGCCCGCCGTATCGCCTGTCGCCCGCAAAGAAGCAAGAACTACAGAGTGAAGTCCACCGGATGCTGAGCCAGCAGATAATCCGTGAAAGCCACTCACCCTGGGCCGCATCCGTCGTTATGGTGCCAAAGAAGGATGGAAGCAATCGCGTTTGCGTCGATTATCGACGCTTAAATGCCATTACCAAACCTGACGCGTACCCGCTACCTCGAATGGATGATCTTCTTCATGCCACCGGACGGACGAAGCACCTCTCCACCATCGATTTGCGCGCTGGTTACTGGCAGATTCTGGTGCGTGAAGAAGACCAGGAAAAAACCGCTTTCGTCACGCCATTCGGAACGTACGAATTCACGAGGATGCCGTTCGGTCTACGGAACGCACCGGCCACGTTCCAGCGCCTCATGGACGGCGCACGCCGAGAACTCTCCGAGGTTAATATTCTGATATACCTAGACGACCTCGTCATCATGACCCAGACACCCGAGCAGCATTTGCAAGACTTGCGAGAGGTTCTCCAGCTGCTGCGGCGCTATGGACTCGCGGCCCATCGCAGCAAGAGCCGATTCGCATACCAGGAAGTCCGCTACCTAGGACACCCGATCAGCTCAGAAGGAATTCGCGCCGACCCCGCCAAAGTCAGCGCCATCGTGGACATGGCCCCGCCAAGGAGCGTCAAGCACCTCCTCACATTCTTACAAACTTGTTCATGGTACCGCCGCTTCATTCCGGAATTCTCCCACATCTCCAGGCCTTTAAGTGAGCTGACGAGGAAGGCCGCCACGTGGAAATGGGAACAGCCCCAGGAGTGCGCCTTCTCCACCCTCAAAGAGCTCCTGACGACAGCCCCAGTGCTGCAACAGACAAATCCGTCGCTTCCATACATCATCCGAACCGATGCCAGTGATTACGCCCTGGGGGCAGTCCTTGTCCAGGGGGAGACCGAAGAACACCCCGTGGAATACATAAGCAGACCCCTCACCCCAGCGGAGCGGAACTACACCACCACGGAACGAGAAATGCTCGCCATCATCTGGGCGCTAAACAAATTCCGCGGGTACATCGAGGGAACTCCCGTCACCATCGCCACAGATCACCAGGCTCTCCGATGGTTGATGACCCTCAAATCACCTACAGAACGCCTCGCCAGATGGGCCCTCCAGCTTCAGGCGTACCAACCTGACATTAAATATGTCCCAGGGTGAATGAATAAAGTCGCCGACGCGTTGTCTCGCCCGCCCTGCACCCCAGTGACAGCCGCCAGCTGCGGGTTGTGCCACATTCAGGTAGATCTGCCTACCAGAGGAAGCCAGGACATCCGCCAAGAACAAATGAAGGATGACCTCCTTCGCCGAATCATCTCCAGTTTCGAGAAACCCGCAGGTGATGACGACGTCACATACTGGACCACTAAAGGGTACCTCCTGGTACAAAGAGTACTATACCGCTACCACACCGATAGTGACACTGACGATGCCCAGCAGGTCGTGCCCGCTCACGAAGTGCCCCAAGTAATGGCCGCTCACCACAGCAGCCCCACCGCTGGCCACTACGGGATGCAGAAAACTCTGCAGAAGCTACAATCCCGCTACCATTGAAAGAAAATGAGGATCAGCGTACAAAATTACGTCCGCCAATGCCCCGAGTGCCAGAAGTACAAAATTTTGAACCAAAAACCCGCCGGACTACTCCTGACGAGTCCGCCACACCAGCGCTTCGAGACGCTGGCGTTCGACTTATTCGGCCCACTGCCGCCCACTCCAGACAAGAAGACTACGATCCTGATTGTCGAGGATCTCGCCACTAAATGGGTAGAACTATTTGCCCTTGAAAGACCTACTGCAGCCGCCTGCGCCCGCACTCTGATCGAGGAGGTTTTTCTCCGACATGGAACCCCACGCCGCCTCGTCAGCGACAACGGAGTCCAATTTGTGAGCGCCATGATGCAACAAGTTACCCATTGTCTAGGCATCACCCACTCCTTCACTCCCCTCTATCATCCGGAGGCCAACCCGGTCGAGAGGAAGAATCGGGACCTGAAGACGCAGCTCGCCATCCTCTTAAAGGATGCCCACGACTCTTGGTCCACCCATTTGCCTGCAATTAGATTTGCGATGAACACCACCAAGAGCGACGCCACCGGCCACACCGCCGCCTACCTCGCCTTCGGACGAGAACTGAGGACCCCAGATGACGCCTCCCGAGACATCCGAGGAATCCTCCAGAACGAGAATTTCATAGCAGAGATCACGCCCTACCTGGATCGCATGGCAGCGACCCTACAAGCTGCCCACGCCGTCCAGGACGAACAACGGGACCGTCAGAAGTTACGTCTCGACAACCGACGCCGCCCCGCACCGACCTACAGTCCAGGAGACCTGGTGCTCGTCAGCACGAACACCCTGAGCAACGCCAAACGAGGATTTGCAGCAAAATTGGCACCCCGTCGAAATGGCCCATATGTCATCTTACGACAACACGGCCCCACCAGCTACGAAATCGCCGCTGAGCCAGGGACCGCTACAGTTCTAGGGATCTACCACTCATCCGCCCTGACGCCTTACCTCGGACCCCGGCCACTTCGCCGCCGGGGATGTCCACGCAAGAAGCCCTAAGGACCAACAGCAATTTCATCTTCTACGTCGGGACGACTGCAGAACATGAGGGGGAGGATGTAACAACCCCGGAAATTTCACGCGCTCGACGCCGAGTGTCGTCTCTCTCGCACACTGACCTTCGCGGTTACACACCCCCGCCAGCGATAAAATCCACCACCATCCCCAAAGCAACGCGCCCCAGCGGCGCAAACGGAGCAGCGCGCCTAGAAATAGGACCCCCCTGCTATCACTCGCCAGTTGTAGAGCGCTCGCATCGGCCTTCGATCAAGCCTCTACTCTAGCCCCTAGCTCGCATCGGCTCTCGATCAAGCTTAGCGGCCCGCTCCACGTGCATCGTCTTCGATCACGCTCCGCCGTCCAGAAACGCTCAGACGCCGCGCCCGGCCCTCTAGTTTCACTCGCGCTACGATACATCGTGAGTTCCCGTGTAACGCGCTGAGTGCAAAGTGTGCGCTGAACATTAACGAACAGTCTCCCCCCCAACTTTGTATATATTGCCATCTACGCCATTCTTCTGTATGTAACAATTGCTCTGTGTGAATAAACTGCTAGTAAAACCCAGCTCTGTGCCTACATTCTTTTATGACGTGTTGCCCCGGCGGCTCGTTATAATACCTAAATATTTTAATAAAGTAAAGTAAAGTAAAGTTATTATTTTGAAACATTTGACCTCTAAACTATTAGTGTACACAAAAGAATGGCAAGGAAATATGTGACGTACCTGAAGGGCAGTCAGCGCGTTAGGCCGTGGAGCGAGTGGAGGGTCCCTTCGAAGTAGTGACGAGGGCCAGGCTCTCGGTGTCAGAGAGTGGGGGGGGTTAAAAAAAGGCTCCGCGTAATTTTAACCTCGTTGCTACTTCGTCGCAAAGGGTGGCTCCACCCTACCGGCGTGGGTGGACGGCAGACAGTCAGCGAAGTTCAGAAATCACGAACTGTCACAACGCTGACCATTTGGCGCCAACACCACCAGATTTAAATCTCGCAGTGAGAATAGAAAACTGTAACTGAAATAAATGCCCGATCGAGAAAACGTGGGGGGAACAAAAAATAACAGGTGTGAGTTTGTAGTGTAATATCGGCGTTTATTCACACACAAACGACGGACACCGTGTCCGCGCTCCTGAAACAAATACCTCCGAACGCCACCTTTCGCGCAGGGTTCACTCTATTCGGCCGAATATAGTAAGCTCCTTATCGCGCGATTCAAAGGGCCGACGGAGCGACCTCTCTCTTACACAAGCGCAAAACACGTACGGCACGAAACACGTAACGCAACTTATACACAAAAGAATAAACGATATGGAATTAAATAACGGTCTAGACCACAAAAAAAGTATCAAAATCTATATATATATATTGGAATCTGGTTATCTATATCTGGCCTGTGTTCCTGGTGGTCTCGCTGGTGACTGGCCACAGCTCCGGGAGGGCGACGGCTTGCGTCGTAGACGCCTGGTGCTCGATTCGCGGCCTCCAGCCAAGAATGTTCTGGCCGAGCTGCTTAGCCCGTAGCTAAACGCCTGCAAAGCACAAGGCCTTAGTCACAATGGCCGGACACGTGGCTTCACGAAAAGGAAAAGAAACAACTACTTACTCAGGTGTTATGAGCGTTTTAGTCCTCTGCCCTGTACTCGGTGCCTCAATCCCCTCAAGGGTGGTTCTGAGTCCCCGTTGATTATCCCGTAAACCGGATGGTGATACCCTTATCTCAACGGTTCTTCTGGCACGGTCTATACTGGACACGAGTAAGCTGAGTTCTGCTCATGGCGGCGTCTCGCCGGCGAATTTAAAAATCGCTCACAGGGGAAACGCGTCACCACAACAAAAAAATGCGAGCACGGTTGTCTACCGTGCAGGTCTATACGCCAATTAATTATTAAAATGCAGTTTCTGCCAACGCTATTTCTGGACCGTTACAAATTCCCCCCCAACAAAATTAAAAACTCCGGGAAGCGGATGTTTTTTTCAAACCCCCAAAAAGAAAAATAAACTCATAAAAATGACGAAAGAAAGATAGTACTAGTGGGAGTAACAATGTCCCGACACACTCGATGCGTAACCACAATCATATTCATTAAATCCCCCAAAGGGCTAAGCTAAATAGCTAAACTAGGGAGTCGCCGAAAAATTCCGCAATGCGGCATGTCACTCAAGGACAAAACACGAACGATCCCATAGAATATGAAAGTTTACTTACACCGTATGGTTTTAGACAAGTGACAGCCACTAGTTACCACAAAAGAGAAAAAGTACTAAACTACACTTAAACAGAAAAATCTAACAAACACCTAGTTCGAAAGAGAATGATCATCGTCCAGAGCAGGTTTCAAATCTTTCACATGCCATTTCCCTCCTGGATCACCAAAATCATTGGTTAGATCATACGTCCACAAAGACCTCTTATGGGCCACTACAAAAGGACCAACAAACTTAGGAGCTAACTTCGCGTTAAAATAGTTTAGAGCATTCGACAAAACATGATTTCTACGCCACACTCGATCACCAACCTTGTACTGTACATGCCTTCTACGGAAATTATACGATTTCGCATTTTTCTGATACGCTTTCACCAAACGTCCCGCTATCTCTTCTCGTAATGCGTCGAACTTATCAGGATCGCGTGGCTTGTCCCTGATGGGGTCCTCCAACAATTCGTCAACCTCCGGAGGTCCACCAAAGGTATTGCCATACAATACGTGCTCTCGCCCAAAATTGGCGAAGTAAGGCGTATGGCCAATCACCTCGTGTTTTGCCGTCCGAATGGCACAACCAATCTTTGGAAGACTCGCGTCCCACACGCGGTGGTTATTGCTCACATACGATGCGATCATAGTCTTAAGGACCCGGTTAATGCGTTCCGCCGGATTAGCCTGCGGATGATACCGAGCAGTATACAATACCCGAGTGCGATAGGAGTCGCACATCTTAGTGAACTCTTTACTACGAAATTGAACACCGTTGTCTGAAGTGATGTATTGAGGGGTTCCAAATACAAGGAAAACTTGTTCTTCTATGGATTTCGTGACAGCTGAAGCAGTAGCTCGTCTCAACGGGAAAAACATACTAAACTTTGTGAAGGTGTCGGCCACAACCAAAATATAACAATTACCCTTGGTTGAACGCGGCAAAGGTCCCACCAAATCAGTACACAAAATTTGCCAGGGTCTCGTCGCTCGAGCCCTAGGCGCCAAAAAGCCAGGTGGAGCCTTTTGTTCAACCTTGTGTGCCGAACACACCTCACACTCACGAACATACCGAGCTATATCTGCCTTCATCTTCGGCCAGTAATATCGTGTCTTAAGCCTTTGACAGGTCTTATACACGCCCCCATGACCAGCAGTTGGCAAATCATGGTTTTCCGAAATAAGGGCACGCCGACGCGGTTTCGCTACTACTATCTTCCACGAGTCTTGGGGTTCCTCAAGGTCCCCAAACCTGGGAGGCAAAAACTTATATACGACCCCAGCGTCGACTTTCCAAAGAGGATACTTCCGCGGTCTCTTCGCGATCGCGTCACGCATCTTAACTAACCACGCGTCGCCTTCGGAATGATTAACGACGTTTACAGCGTCTAAAACCGGTACTGAACGTGATAACGCATCAGGAACCACGTGGTCCTTCCCCTTACGATGAATGATATCGAAGTTAAATTGTTGGAGCCGTACACTCCAACGCGCTAAACGACCAGAAGGACTCTGCAAACGGTTAAGCCACAGCAAGGAATAGTGATCGGTGATCACGGTGAACTTAGCACCCTCAATGTAAGGTCGAAATTTCTCTACAGCCCATACTACGGCCAAACATTCCTTCTCCGTAGCACTATAACGCCTCTCCGGTCCTTTCAATGAACAACTATTGTAACTTATTACCTTCTCTCCCTCATCAGTAACTTGCGTCAATACGGCGCCTAGCCCAAAATCGCTAGCGTCGGTCTGAATGACGAAAGGTAAAGTAAAATCAGGACAAGACAAAATAGGAGCGCTAACAAGACAATCTTTAATAGTGTTGAATGCCGATTCACAGTCTTCCGACCACATAAATTTAGTATCTTTTCTGACCAATGCTGACATTGGTGCAGTGACTGTGGAAAAATTCGGAATAAACCTACGGTACCAACTAGCCATACCGATAACTCTACGTACACCTGTGACATTAATGGGTGCTGGCATGTTAACAATCGCTGAAACCTTTTCTGGATCGACATGTAACCCTCCCTGATCAACAACATAACCCAAGTAGCGTAACTGTGGCCTACAGAAATGACATTTATCGCGACGCAGCGTTAAACCTGCTTCTGTCAGACGACTCAAAACAGTTTCCAAAACTCTAATGTGCTCCTCGAACGTCGAAGTTACGACCACGATGTCGTCTAAATATGCAAAACATGACGGCTCGAGATCAGCACCTATCACTCTATCAATGAGTCGCTGAAAAGTGGCTGGCGCATTATGAAGGCCAAATGGCATGCGTCGAAATTGATATAGACCACGGTTCGGAACGGTAAATGCTGTTAGCTGCCTCGATTCTTCCTGAACAGGGATCTGCCAGTAAGCCGATCGAATGTCCAAACTCGACAAATATTTCGCGTCCCTTAACCGATCTGATATATGAGAAATATACGGCAGAGGATACGCGTCTCTTTCGGTTACACTATTGACTCGCCTAAAATCGACACAAAAACGGTATGTGTCATCCTTCTTTTTCACCATCACAATGGGTGAAGACCACGGCGATTTAGAAGGTTCAACTACCCCTAAACTTAACATGGTATCTAACTCCACGTTTACGTGACGTTGTAGTGTGGGAGACATCGGATAGTAGTGCTGCTTAATTGGCGTAGCTTTAGTGCTGATGACATGCTCTACCAAATTGGTACACCCGAGAGTATCACTCATCTTCTCGAAAGCACTTGTTAATGATGACTGAAGTTGGACGTGTTGGTGTGAAGTTAACCCATCACTGGTGTTTAACTCATCTACAGCCATATCTTCCAAACCCGAAAACTCCCAATGACCACTACGTAGGTCTGGAATAATTCCTAACCGTTTCCAAAAATCGGTTCCCAAAATCAACGGCCTCGTAATTTCCGGAATTACTAATACATCTAACGTTCTCGTCACGCCTTCAACCATCATCGGAAGGGTAGCCATTCCAATTACCTCGCAACTACGTCCATTCGCCACCGTACAATATTTCACCGACGAAGGTTTCAACCGTACCGCTAAATTTTTGAACATCTGCCACCCTGGACCGCCAAGTATGGTCTGGTTTGCTCCTGAATCTAATAACCCCAACAACGACACCCCATAAACTACCACATTTAAATATGGACGCTCATCGCCCCGCGAACTAGACAACACAAAATCTAAACAAATACGCGTACGTTCACTAAGTCCCTTAAAATTATCTGCCGAAATTCCCAAACCCTCGGAGCAACTCGTTCGGCTCAAGTTCTCCTCGACCGGTTTAAAGAATTTGATGGAGTGCAATTTGGGCACCTTGGTTTTGTTACTCCCACTTTCCCACAACCAAAACAATATAAGCGTCTCGGCGCACGACAATCCTGACTTGAATGTCCCGGTCGTTGACAATTATAACAACGCGACTGAGAGGGCGGACGAATATTTGTAGGAGGAGTGACTTCGTGACAAGACACACTCGGCACAGCCTCCACATACGCCAAGTCTGGCTCTAACACACGACCTTTCCCTGGTGGGGGTGTGTACGATTCGTTCGCGACCGTACTAGCCTCCAGCCTACGTCCTAATCTAAGTAGATCAGCAAAAGTAACAATGTCTAGTGACCACAAAGCCATTCTGTACCTAGGATGTAGATTTTTTGTTACTGTTCTGAGCTGAATATCTTCAGGGAGAGGATTAGGCAATCGCATGAACAGATATTTCATCACAGAAACATAGAGACTGATGGTCTCATTAGGTCCCTGTGTGCGAGATTTGATCTCTTCGAAGAGACGTTCTTCGTAATCAGGAGATTGGAAGGCCTCTCTCAACCCTAGGACTAACTCATCCCAGTTCCCAAAAGATCTACGGTTCGCTCGATACCAAATGAGGGCGTTCCCCGTGAACAAATCTAATGCCGACGCAAACAATAACGCCGAAGATACGTTACGCGCAACGCGTAGTTCTTCTACCCGCTCCAAAAATGAGGACAACGAAACTTTGCCCTGCTCTCCTCCAAAAGTGAGATTCCAAAACCTAACCGCGACAGGTTTTACATCTGTAGAAGCCAGATGATCTTGTTCATTTTCTGAATCAGAATCTGAACTTGAACTATTCGATTCAGCAACTACTCGCGATGAATGAGCGACAGCTTGAATTACGGACAAATTAAGCAACGAACTCTGAGTTGCAGTGGTTTTGCGCTTAGCTAATTTAGCCCCGGAACGCATAGTACCGGCGCACGTTGCTAATCGTACTAAAAGTCTGGAGACCTTAACTCGTTCTTCGTCAGTCGTAACGACACAACGATTAATTCGCCCGTGTGCGTGTCCACACTTAGTGGCGAGCTTCAAATAGGTCGAAGAGGTAGTAGGCTCCTCGAAGTCCTTTACTAACCCCTCGATCTCCGTCAACTTCAATTCTAGTGCCGCAAGGTCGTCAGTTATCTCAAAGGGATTAGGCACCGGCACATAGGAGGCAGAAGACTCCAATCTAATTAGAGTTCGTAAGGTGCTACGCTGCGCATCAGCAGTAGTTACCCCTGTAACTCCTCGACGTTCAAGCTCATACACCCGCTCATCGGCTGATAGCCTATTAACTTCTACTTTGAAATCCATCACAACTAATGGACTAGTGAACAAAAAGAAAAGATTCAAATTTCAATTCAAATTGAAAGAAAAATATACGGTATACGTGTACCGAAAAAGAACAAAAATTTAAACTAACTTATCGTAATTATTACGATTACTATAAAAATCCAAAAAAAATTTAACCTAGTCGTAGTGAGCTCGAACCCACAAAATCATACGCCAAAAATCAAAATATAAATCAACCAATCAACCAAATATGTATGATTCGTGGTCGCCCGTTCACTATCTCACCAAGTTTCTACAAAAACCAACAATAAATTTATAACCAGCGAATAATAAACTAATTTCTACACTATAGTAGAAATTATACCAACAAACACTGAAAACAGGCCAGAAAATTCTCTAAATTAAAAATATTTAAATTTAAAGTTAACGTTAAAGTCAAAATATTTTCTTGTGTGTATTCTATATTACCCACAAAACTCACAGAAATTCTCAACAACTCACAAAACAACCACCCCAAATTTTCTCAATATACTGAATGCTGAAGGCTGATTAAAAATTTGAAATACTGTCAAATTTTCCAACTCCCAGTTCAGTTTCCTTGGCGTAAACTTAAGGCCTACCACAAAAATATATTCCCTATCAAAAAGGGCACAAAAATAAACCAAAGGGCCAAAAAGTTTTCGCGAGGGCTGAAGGGTCATAATGAAAATTAGTGCCAAAACTACTAAAACGCATAAAATTGAAAAAGGGCACAAAAATTTTCTAAAGGGCAAAAAGGGCCAAAACAAAAATTGAAAAAGGGCTGCAAAATTAATTAAATGAGGTCTATTTAAAATGAAAAACAAAATCCTGAAGGGCTAGAAAAAAATTACAAAGGGCTGACAAAACCCTTAAGCCTCAAAAGATGTTAATGAGCTAAATAAATAAAGATACCAACGATAGCTATTGTTGCTATTGCCCCATACGTTGGGTTCCAAAAACGTGTGACGTACCTGAAGGGCAGTCAGCGCGTTAGGCCGTGGAGCGAGTGGAGGGTCCCTTCGAAGTAGTTCGAAGGTTAAAAAAAGGCTCCACGTAATTTTAACCTCGTTGCTACTTCGTCGCAAAGGGTGGCTCCACCCTACCTGCGTGGGTGGACGGCAGACAGTCAGCGAAGTTCAGAAATCACGAACTGTCACAACGCTGACCATTTGGCGCCAACACCACCAGATTTAAATCTCGCAGTGAGAATAGAAAACTGTAACTGAAATAAATGCCCGATCGAGAAAACGTGGGGGGAACAAAAAATAACAGGTGTGAGTTTGTAGTGTAATATCGGCGTTTATTCACACACAAACGACGGACACCGTGTCCGCGCTCCTGAAACAAATACCTCCGAACGCCACCCTTTCGCGCAGGGTTCACTCTATTCGGCCGAATATAGTAAGCTCCTTATCGCGCGATTCAAAGGGCCGACGGAGCGACCTCTCTCTTACACAAGCGCAAAACACGTACGGCACGAAACACGTAACGCAACTTATACACAAAAGAATAAACGATATGGAATTAAATAACGGTCTAGACCAGTGCTCCGCAACCTTTTGTCACTCACGTCACACCAAAGTTCTTTCGAGAATTTCGTGGCACACCACGAGAGTACAAAGCATAAGCGCTGAGTGATCAAATGCTACGCAGGGCTTTTTTTTTCAAAAACTGGCGCGATTTCTAATACACTTTTCAGCCAGAGCAAACTGGAAATTTTTAAACATCAATTAAGAAGCATAAATGTAGCATTTAGTAAAACGATTTTTTTTTGTTTGTTATCTTTGAAAATGTTTTACTTCTCAAAGGTATGAATATAAAAAAAACACAAATTGTACTTTTTTTTTAATTTGATAAATATACCTACATACAAAACAAATATTTGTTAATTAATGTGATACCTGAGCTTGTTCCGTTGAACATAAAAGTTTTATGTTCGGCTCGATATTTGAAAGTGCAACCCGAAGTTCTTGATCAAGACCTTGTAAGTATGACCGTTTATCATTTTTAATTATCACTGGAGTTGAAAAACTTTGTTGGCGTGAATATGTCGTCAAAAATGGGAGTAGAATTGCAATAGCGTTGTCTGAAATCCGAGGTTGTCTGAAATCCCTCTTATCCGAAATGCAGAAAATATCCAATGGAACTTCGGCGAACTAAAGCTTAAGCGTCCCGTCGTTACTCAATTCAACAAATTCCTCCCGAATCTGCAGGGAAAGTGCTTCTTTAGAATTTATGGCGTTCGTTGCAAAAGGATTTTGAATCCAATCGTATTGTTCCGTATTAGTTGCATAAAAATAATGATCATATTTATTCTGGATCGTAGTTAAATGTTGTTGAGCCAGATACACAATTTACTGTTTGTTTTCAAACGTAGTCTGGTTAGTCCTTTAGAACATTTCTACAGAGCCTTTTCCTAACTCCTTCTGCCAAAGTGTGAGTTTTGTTTTGAACCACTGTAATTTGTCGGAGCACGTCAATATGTTTTCACTCCTACCTTGCATTTTGTTATTCAGTTCATTCAGATGCTCGAATATATCAGCCTTGTATGCAAGTCTCGCCATCCAGTTATTGTCCTCGAGGTGCTGGTATAATTCAGGCATAGTTTGTTCCAAAAGAAACTTACGAACCTCGTAACGAAGCTCAAACTACCTAGCTTAAACTTTACCTCTGGATAGTCAACGTACTTCTGTGTAAAACAATAAGGATTCATATTCTGATCCCATTTCTGCACAAAGTATTTGAAAAATTTGCGAATTCAAAGCTCTCGATTTAATTATGTTTATTATGTTGATGCATTCTTTCATCGTTTGCAATAATTCTTCTGGTAAATTCTTGACCATTAGTGCTTCGCGATGTTTGCAACAGTGTGAAATTTGTACTATAGGATTATGGGTTTTTACACACGAGACAAAACCTTTTTTATTGCCCTCATTACCGCAGCGCCGTCCGTGCAAATACTAGTACAATTGGGTTAAATCAAACACTTGGTTAAAGTTTCACTGTATTGGAAGAATAAACCTCTACAATTGTTTCGGCCTCCCGACCATTATCAAGAGTACAGAGTAAATTTTAATTTTAGTATCTCTGTACTCTTGATAATGGTCGGGAGGCCGAAACAATTGTAGAGGTTTATTCTTCCAATACAGTGAAACTTTAACCAAGTGTTTGATTTAACCTAATCATAATGTTTCACCAAGTAGTATCCACACATAGTTTCAATTTAACTAGTACAATTACTCCATTGAATACCATACGTCTTGAAGAAATCATCTGTTACTTGGAAAATGTCTTCGCCGGTAGTTCGCTCTGAAAGCTGCTTACAAAATAAATAATGCTCTTTTATGGAGTCCTCGTCAACGAAACGAACAATCGCTATCAGCTGTGCTTGATTTTTAATATCTATCGATGCGTCCACTTGAAGTGCAAATTTTTCAGTCGTTATCAATTTTGCAATAAGCGTTCCCAAATTATTGCTCGACATGTCATCAATACGTCTTTTAATACTATCCGCTGACATTGTAACCTTACTCACTTCATTAACTTCATTAGGCCCAAGCATAAGCCGAACAACTTCCACACATGCGGGTTTAATGTGTTTCATCAATAGTATGTATTTTTTTCTGACGTACAATTAATTTTGCAATCTGGTAACTATCTTCTAAGGCTTTTGCAGAAACAGTAAGGTCGATTTCATACATAGAATTTGTTTTCGATTTTGAATTTGATTTTTCGAATATTGTATATTTTTTTTGGCGCAATTGGGATGGTATGAAGTTACATGTAGATTCAGTTTACTGGGTACCATTGCTTCGTTGGTTAGCTGTTCTCTACAAATGATGCATTGTGGTTTTGATGCCGTTTCTTCGCCACACCATGAAAATCCATATCGAATGTAGTCTTCCTTCTACTTCCTATTAACAATATTCGTTAATTAGCAACACTGCTGGTACTGGGTTTGTTATCATCCATCTCGGAATTCGAATGTTTTCTAAATAAAAACTTATCCATATTTAACGGGATGTAAAACTAAATATAAATCCAGCAAGGCAACCGAAGACCATGTCAACTACTGACCGAATGACAAGCGTTACCGAGTGATAAGCCGACGCGATTGACGAGAAAAGCGGTTGTGCGTACTTTTACTGTCTGCGAAATATTTGTTATTTTGTGGTGGCACACCCAGCATCGCTCATAGCACACCGGTGTGCCGCGGCACACCGGTTGCGGAGCACTGGTCTAGACCACAAAAAAAGTATCAAAATCTATATATATTGGAATCTGGTTATCTATATCTGGCCTGTGTTCCTGGTGGTCTCGCTGGTGACTGGCCACAGCTCCGGGAGGGCGACGGCTTGCGTCGTAGACGCCTGGTGCTCGATTCGCGGCCTCCAGCCAAGAATGTTCTGGCCGAGCTGCTTAGCCCGTAGCTAAACGCCTGCAAAGCACATGGCCTTAGTCACAATGGCCGGACACGTGGCTTCACGAAAAGGAAAAGAAACAACTACTTACTCAGGTGTTATGAGCGTTTTAGTCCTCTGCCCTGTACTCGGTGCCTCAATCCCCTCAAGGGTGGTTCTGAGTCCCCGTTGATTATCCCGTAAACCGGATGGTGATACCCTTATCTCAACGGTTCTTCTGGCACGGTCTATACTGGACACGAGTAAGCTGAGTTCTGCTCATGGCGGCGTCTCGCCGGCGAATTTAAAAATCGCTCACAGGGGAAACGCGTCACCACAACAAAAAAATGCGAGCACGGTTGTCTACCGTGCAGGTCTATACGCCAATTAATTATTAAAATGCAGTTTCTGCCAACGCTATTTCTGGACCGTTACAAATAGTATAGGTACTTGTCTCCTATTAGCAGGGTAATTAAGTAAGTAAACACTTTCACCCATAATTATGTTTGATGCCAACCTTAATGACCACTTTAAAGGCACAGTTTGTTAATAACAGTGGTAGTGAACAGTCCTTGGTGCACATTTTATTAGGGAAAGTAAATTTTATTAGAACGATATGGAAGATCTTGTATTGATAGTGGCCATCGATGATTGGGAGAGAGAGCAGTTGAGAGTAGAGCGTAACAGGCTGAGAGTCCCAGTTAATGCATTCGAAGTCCTTACCGAACAAGCGTTCATCAAGACATTTAGGCTCTCAAAGCAATTGGTTCGAGAGCTCCTTGAAGTGCTCGATCCTCATTTGGAAGAACCAACTAGAGCATCAGCACTATCTAAAGAAATTCAGGTATGATGACATTTTGTGGTATTCTTCTTTCACTTCTACAAATGTATCATATGTAGTGACATTTAATGATCGGTAAACATTGAATAATAGCACCCTGAAAGTACTCCGATTCTAAATATTCTTATGTTCAATTTTAAAACATTGATGTTTATATTTATGTGTGTCCTTTATTTATACATAGAATAGACTTTTATTTTATCATTGAAACTATATTGTTATAGGTTCTAGTTGCACTATCATTTTTTGCTGTTGGTTCATACCAAACAGGAATTGGAAACAACATTTTTTGTCAAGTGAGTCAGTCGAGCGTTAGCAAATGCATATCGGATGTGGTAAATGCATTGCATGAACCATATATATTGAACAGATTTGTGGTATTCCCATCTGAGCAAAGGATTGAACAGAATAGAAGAGAGTAAGTGTTCATTATGAGCAATTCAAGTATTAAGCGCAATACATTCATTTTTTTAATTTTAGATTTTTTGAACAATACGGAATTCCTGGTGTGGTGGGCTGCATCGATTGCACTCATGTGGCGATTACTCCTCCAAACAAGGAAGATCCTCTATACCCAGAGCACTTATACGTGAATCGAAAAAAATATCATTCGATAAATGTCCAACTGGTAAAATATTCAAACAATATAATTAATGCATTTATATCTGTACACTAGTAGTGAATGTATTTGTTAAGGATATTATCCCTAACTGGCTATCGACCATTGGGGGTCCTTCTGCCATGTGATTTATGTAAGTGTGTGTATTGAGTTAGGGCTTGTTACTCTAGAAATTCGACCCCCGATCTGTAGAGTGCCGTTAATGAGCTCCCAACGACGAATGGCACTAGTTTCTCAGTACAAATGTTCAACCTGTACTGAGGCTCGAAACCCAGGTCTTCGTACATGCTAAGCAAGCATTCTAACCTGTTAGCTAAACTTGCATATTATTTTCTGTACATATTCTGTATCTTTTTCTATAGATCTGTGATTCTCAGTTAAGGATATTGAATGTCAATGCAAGATTTCCAGGCAGTAGCCATGATGCACATATTTGGACCAGGAGTAGAGTATGAGAAAATATGGTGAGACTGGTGAGAGGAGGTAATCAGTGTTTTTTAATTGGTAAGTGGGTATTTATTTATAACTTTAATTTTAAATTATTCATATAAGTACTTAGCGTGTTATGGGATTAATAAGATGAATTTTACTTCTTTTTTTTTTAAGAAAAATAAAGTGTGTTAATTTTATAACTTTTTCAGGAGACTCGGGATATCCACTGCGGCCTTGGCTACTTGTTCCATTTCGTAATCCCAATAGAGAAACACCGGAGCACCGCTTTAATGAAGCATTTACAAAAGCCAGAAGTGTGATCGAACGGTGCAATGGGCTTCTGAAAATGAGATTCAGATGTTTATTGAAAGACAGGACACTTCACTATTGTCCAACAAAAGCGTCCCAAATAATTAATGCATGTGTCGTTCTACACAATATGTGTATCAATGCTAATATTCCTCCTCCCGAGCAAAATATTGAGGAGAATAATATTGATGCAGGGCATGTAGGGCATATTCATCAAGATCAAGCTGGTCGTAATCCAGATTTAATAGCAGGTCAAAATTTACGGCAGAGAATTGTTGAAAATTATTTTGCTAATCAATAATAGTGTATATTTGGTTTATAGTTATTAACATTATTAAACATAAGAGACAAAAATTCAATGTAAAGCTTTATTATATATAAAATAAGTATAAAAATAAATTTAATAATCAATTTTATAAAATAAAATAAGAATTCCTTATCTCAACCGTATTCTGCCACGAAAATTGTAATGTTCATGGTTTATATACAACACAAACTATTTTAACATCCCTGGCGAAGGACACAATTCAAATGTCCGAAAGCTTGGACGTTTAATCAAAAATATGTTTTATTAACCCTAGCCGAATACCTGGTTCTTTGATAAAAAAAGAAGAAGAAATTATAATAATACTTATTTCAATTCCTATTTGGCTATCATAATTTTTGACTTAAAGCTAAAATTGCTTCTGCAATTAATTTATTGCTTTCTACAAGCATTTTGGTGGCTTCAACCCCCTGTTTTAAAACAGCTATTTTTCTCTATAATATTCTTTCTTCATTTCCATTTTTTTCTGGGACTGAAATGTATAATTTTTCATTGCTTCCTCTGCTGAGGTCTTCGGTCTTTTCTGTCTGTATGTTGAAGGAGTGCCCGCGTCCATAGTCCATTTATTATCATCAACAAATGTAGTTTGTCCCTCATTTGCATTTTTATTTTGTTGATATATTGTTCCACACACGGTTTGGTTTGAAGCGTTCAGGAAAATGTTATCGTCTATTAGCTCTGCTGCATAATTATGTTCTTTGTTTTCCTAAAAAAAGTAATTATGTTTACAAACTTTTTTTATCATTGTTTTTGTTTGTTAGTAACATTTACACTTGTGAAATAACAGTTATTGAAGTCAAAAAGAAGGTACGGACCAGATAACATGTAATGAATGTGAATATGAACCGAGGCGTCAGCCGAGGTTCATATATCTTCCTTTCTTCATAGTATTTTATGTTAGTATTATGTATGTTATGTATTTTTGGTGTTTCAAAAAACTCGTATAAAATGAAAAAACTTCACACATGACTAAACTATGACTAAACTTTATATTTTTTGCGGTTGTGGAAAATAGCTATTTATTATATAAGCAATTAAAATAGATGATTACTGTTACTGTTAGCATAATAATATGAGTTTACGTATGGAGGAATGTAAAAATGACTTTTAAATACTCACTTGAAAGACACCACTTTCTGATATAGCTGGATCGCCTCCAACTGTCGTCTCATTTACCAACAACAAAATGTTTTCATCGTCCTCTGTTAATATTGGCGGCTATCTCGCCGGACCTCCTCCTGTTCCACGCTGGTACAGAAATTGTTCGTTAATTTTTTTCTTACATTTTTATTTTAAATCTTGCTATGTCTGAAAAAATAAGAAATATTAATATAAGAGAAATGAATAATTCGCCACACTTTGTACATATTATAAAATGTTACTTACACGTCTCCACTCTTTCCAGTTTTTTTTTGCTTCTGGTATAGAGTTCAAAATAACTGCTAACTCCTCCCATTTATTTTGCGCACCACGCGCCGTAAAGTGTGGGGAGAATTTTTCTCTTTTTAGATCGTCGTTCTCCTCAAGAAAACTTATAATTTTTTTTTCTGCGATGCGGACAAATGGCTCTTCTTTTCCATGTTTGCTGCGCTAATGGTGATTTGCGAATGGAACATCAAATGAAATTTTGTGCATTTTGATCTATTGTACTCTTATTTCCTCCTCAAACAATAAAGATCTGGTTCACCTAAAATTCCCCGTCATAAAACTGCATCCCGTTTATGACGGGGATTATCGGATTACGTTTTGCTTTGTAAATCTCCGGCGATTCATTAGGGCTTCATTCTCGGGAAAATGTAACTTTCAGTACATCTGTGCCAAAAGAATGGTTATTTTTCAGCCATGATTGGGATTAAAGTAATATACATTCCTCGGCACCATAGTGCTACGCGCCTTCGTTTGCTATCTTTGCCCTCGCCAGTAAGTCACTTCCCACCTCAGTATGCAAAATACTTACATTTTCGTAATCAGCGACCTCGAAATAGGGCGAAAATGGGGTTTCAGCGAAATTCGTGTTATGCACCTAAACTGCAAAATACCCCCCATCTGTAAATAAATTTTGTTTCAAGTATATTAATTACAATTTTCAACATATAAATTAATATTTTTACCTTCTACAACCGTAAATCGCACTTCTGTTACAGACTGCGCCTCAGCTGTAGGTGGGCATATTTTATATCCGGTTTCGACATTGTGTATGGATAAATATTTAAACATTTCATAAGCCAGAAATTAACTTCAAATCACATTGTATACCTTCTGTGTCCATCCAAAACTGTTCAGAGGGATACTACTGAGGGATACTGGGATGGCTACCCAACCGTCAAGACGTGTTGTTGGTTTCGGGCCCTATTTGACTTAGGCGGCTGAATCGCTTGTGGATTGCCGGCATAATATCGATCTTTCACGGTATTGCAAATTATTTATATATATATAATTTCTGTTTTAGAACGTCTGTCGACGCTGTCCGATCCCCAGACTCTTCCTCCATCCTAACCTATCCTGCCATTGGTCATCTTGTAGGTTCCTTTCGCTCATAGCTTTCTGGATGCCGTCATTCCAGGATTTCCTGGGCCTGCCTCGTTTCCGTCTTTCCGGAGGGACCCAGTCGAGCGTAATTTTTGGCAAGCGATGATCTGCCATCCTTTTCACGTGTCCGTACCAGATTAGTTGCCGTTTTCCTGCTTCCTGTACGATATTTTCTCTCAAGCCGATTAATTCCTTTATCCTTGTATTGCGTACCCTATCCAACCTCGATATTCTACATGATCTTCTTAGGGCATCCATCTCCAGAGCCTCTAGTCTTCTTTTGTCAGCTTCGGTCCACCTCCATCCTTCTGCTCCGTAGAGTACAATACTTTTTATAACTGTGTTGTATATGTTATATTTTCTCTTTTTCGTTATTTCTTTACTCCACCATATACCATTTAGCCTCTTAATACCTCTTCTACCTTGTCCGATTCTTTGCCTAATTTCCTTTTCATCCTTTCCATCTTTTTGTATGTTTACCCCTAAGTATTGGTAACTATTGCATGCTGATATTATTTCTCCATTCTCCAGTTCCAAATCCTCGGATTCTCCTCCAATACATAGGTATTTAGTTTTGTTCAGGTTCATAGATAGACCTGCTTTTTCATACTCTTCTTTAATTTTCCTGGTCATATATTGAAGGTCATCTTTATCTTGGGCCATGAGCACTTGGTCATCTGCAAATTGGAGAGTGTATATGTTGTTGTCTCCTATGTTAATTCCCATGCCTTTGCATTTCCTTTTCCACGTTCTCAAGGAGTGCTCGATATAAATTTTAAATAGTGTCGGTGATAGGCAGCATCCTTGTTTCAAACCTTTAGATGTACTGATTCCATTCGATATTGATTCTCCAATTTTCATTTTAATTTTGGTATCTCGGTAAAGTTCTTTAATGGCTTTTATTACTCTCGTACTTATATTAGTGTTTTCTAGAGCTTTCCATAGTCCTTGTATGGGCACATTATCATACGCTTTTGCTAGGTCTATGAAAAGTAGGTGCAACTCTCTTCCTGTGCTAATTTTCTTTTCCATTAGCTGTTTTAAGCAAAATAAATTGTCCATGCACGATCTGCCTGCCCTGAAACCACTTTGTTCCTCTGCTTCAATTACCGCATATTCCGTTTCAACAAGATCGCGAAGTACTCTTCCATATAGGCGGCTAAAAGTTGATGTTACCGTTATTCCTCTGTAATTTTCGCACTTGCGAGGATCTCCTTTCTTAAGTATAGATGACATGAACCCCATTTTCCATTCTTCAGGGGCTTTATTTTCGTTGATACATTTGTTTAGTAATTTTGTTATCATTTCATTAAGTTTTTTTGTACCATTTTTTAACATCTCCGCAGCCACATCTCCTGGTCCGCTCGCCTTTCCATTTTTCATGTTTTTTATTGCCTTCTCTACCATATCTATTGAAATTTCCATGGGCTCTCCATCCACCATAATATTTATTTGTTCTTCGATAAATTGATGTCGGTCTTCCGATAGCAGTCTTCCGTAATATTCTTCCCACTTTTTTGCCGATATTTGTTCCAGGGGTATTTGTTTCTTGTCTGCTCTTATATTGTTTACAAACCTCCATGCTTCTGTACATCTCCGGCCGCCGATGTACATTTCTATTTCGCGGCATTTGTTGTCCCATGTCTTTGTTTTTTCTTCTTTTACTAGATTTCTAACCGCATTTCTTTTCTCCGTATACACTTGTCTGTCTGCTTCTGTTTTAGTATTGAGCCATTTGAGGTACGCCTGTTTTTTGCTTTTAACTTCTTCTTCGATCTCATCATTCCACCAAATGTTTCTGCTGATGGGCTTCTTCTTTTCTAATGCCCCTAAAGCTTCATGTGATGCTTCATGTATAGCTAGCTTTATGTGTTCATACATTTCCTCGACATTGTTAGATGCGTTATGTGTTAGCTTTTGATCTAACCTTTGTTGGTATAAATATCTGATGCTTTCCTCTTTAAAATTTGCGATGTTGTATCTTTTTCTGTCTAGCTTTGTTAGTTCTTCCTTAGACACCTTTCCTTTTTTTTCTGGTGGTAGGTTAGAAGACTTATATGGAAAATATGGAAAATAGAATACTCCCTTTACTAGATAATGGTCTGACCCACATTCCGGCCCTCTATATGCTCTTACATCATTGACCTTGATTGATTTGTCTTGACTGGTAATGATATAATCAATAATAGATTTTAGTTGTCTAGTGTGCTGGGTCCACGTGTATTTATGTATGTCTCTGTGTTTAAAAAATCCATTTTCGATCTTCAATGTATTCTGTGCACAGAAATCCGTCAGTCTATCCCCATTATTGTTGATATTTACTTCGCCGAATTGTCCGATTACTTTATCGTCTCTTCTACTCCCTATATGAGCATTAAAGTCTCCCATCAGAATGATCTCTCTATTGTCTCCTATGTTATCTAGCGCCATTTGAAGTTCTTCGAAAAATAGGTCTTTTAGTAGGACTGTTTCGTCTTCATTGGGAGCATAAATTCCAAAGATGGTTAGTCGTCTTCCTAGTATATTGATATTCACCTTGATGATCCTTTCATTGATTGCTTCAAAGTTAGTCAAAAGTTTTTTGTATTTCTTCTTAATTAACAGGGATACTCCTCTCTTAGCTCTATCTTCTTTCGGTACTCCACTAAAAAGGTGAATATACTCGTCTATTTCTTCAGTTCCAAATCCTTTCTTCTTTGTTTCTGTGAGGACTACAATATCCATATCCATTTTCTTGATCTCCGTTATTACTTCGGCTTGTTTCGTACGTATACCTTGTACGTTCCACGTTCCCATATTCATTATCCTTTTCCTTTGCTTGGTTCGTCTATTTTCGTTGTCGTTCAGTTTCCGAGGCTGTTGTCTGTTTGTTTTTGCGGTTGAATTATTTTTTCCGGGTGATGGGTTGCAGGCCCTTCGCCCCAACCCCCAACCAGGAGGGCCAGGTAATTTATTTTTTATGGTTTTCTTCCATTAGACAGATTGCCTTACTGGGCTGCGGGATTCCGTCTATCCCGATGTGGTTCTTCCGCTCTCTTGACCATTGAGATCTAGGATCTTCGTCTGCTCTCGGGACCGTTGGCCGTTTTTCACCTGTAACCCTAGGCAAGGGGCCCTACAGGGTACTATCATCCGGAGCCAGCTGACCCCTGGTTTTTTAACGAGGTTGATACTCCTCCCCCTCCTCCTTTCTCATCCGGGCTTGGGACCGGCAACGGCGGAGTTGCCGGTCCCAAGTTATTTATTAAAAATTATTTAAAAAAAAAAAAAAACAATTACGCCGGCGTAAAACAATAGCTCCAAGGCAGCCAAAGACATCACCAAGACGGCTGATTGATTACTCTATTACCGAACTTGGTGCGCAAAGATCGATTGTTTGATGGGCTGTATATCAAAGAATATACTAAAGCTGTATATCATGTCGCTCCATTCTGTTAATACCAAAGATGGTCCAAGGCCATGTTCTCAATTTCTGGTCATAAAAAATCTGTTAACATGCCTTTCCGTTGACCGTAACGACGTTTCCATCATCATATGATTTAAAAAGAAAGCTCTAGGGTGGGCCCCCATATTATGCGCAAAAAGATTTTCTGTTGACGCCCATGTGTGGATTTGCTGGGTAAGCAACGAAATATACATATTGGCAGGCCTGTTAATATTAAAAAGAAAATCCCCTACATTGCTTCTTCATTGGCGGAGCAAATATATTTCCACCAAAATTGAATAGTTTTGCAATTTTTGAAAACATAAGGATTGATCCCTTGATTACCAATCGTTCACTCATAAAATTGTTGCAATTTTAAAACCTTATCGAACTTTACCCGTTGACTATTGGCAGTACCGTTTTATCTTCTCTCCACAGGAAGTTCGAGTCGCCGTGGCTTACAGTTGGCAACAGTGCACAGCGCGATTCACCTTTCCACCTCTTACTTCACTCGTCATTCGTACCTCGGCCAGGCTGTGGTGAAGTTGCGCGCAAACGGGAGAGACCATGAAGCGCAGTGTGCCGCATTTGAAAGTGTCCGCTTTCGCGGCGCTCGCCATTCTCTGCCTCGTCCACCTGGGGGACACGAACCTTGTGCACAGGCGGTTCGAGTACAGGTACTCGTTCAAGCCGCCTTACCTGGCACAGAAGGACGGGACGGTGCCGTTCTGGGAGTACGGAGGCAGTGAGTAAACCACGTATGTGATTTTCGCGACGCAAGCTAGGTCGTACGCACCTGCGCCCCGGGGGTAGGTGCGCGTGCGAAAGAAGCACGCGGCTAGCGGGGACGTGCGCGATTTCGCATATGTTGCGCCGCCCAATTTTGACACGTTAACCACAAAAACAGATGGTAAATTTTGATTTTTGGATAGATTCATGTATGGGACTGCCATTCATTTGGCTCCGTATATCTAATTTATTGCCATATTCTGCGCTCCCGTTATCCACACTCTGCTTCCAGGTGGCATTAAAACCGCAATGTTTTCCTCGTTTTTCAATCAAATCTTCAGTTCACATTAACAATTCACAAATGGAAAAAACGCAGGGACCCTCTGGGCTCTTCCAAGCACACAAATTAAGCTCACAATAATAAATTGAAACCAGTAGGGCCTGTTTGTTTGATGAGAAACTGACGATGGGGATCCTTTGTATTTTTTTTATGTATGCTTTCATGTTTCAAAATCCGAGATGGATAAAAAATTACGCTTAGAAAAGGGTTGGACGAAGCTTGTGGATGAAACAACCGCACTTTTGGCTTATAAAAACATTACCATAGCTTACACTTGACCCAACCTAAGAAATATCTTTTTACCGATTTGTATAAGTGGCAATACAGACATTCCTAACCTAGTCGTAAATGTCTGTCAATTATTAGGCTAGATTTCAATAAGACTGGTAGAATATCCCTGTTGACGGAAGTCAGCCACAGCAGTCAATCAGCTCAGACATTCAGTTTATTTAAAAATATGCTAATTAAAAACTTGAGTTGTGTAAATTTTTCAACAATGTTTGTCGTTATCGTTGATATTTGCTTATACCGTACTCACTCACTTGCTCTTGATTATCTCTCACACTTGTTCATGCATTTATGTTAGTATGAATATTCATTTCTCGTTTAGTTGACGGCAGTGATTCATTTAGTAGTATTTAATAAAGAAATTCGTGATTACATATTTTTATGGGAATTTGTATAGTAAAGATATGTTTATTTAGCTCTGTCACTAGGGGGGGTTACGAGACTTTTAATGGTCTAGCCTGGGTCAAAAATTATAATGGGCTGTTGACATGGATACCATGACAACATACGAGTCAAAAAGTTCCCGGGATTGGTCAAAATATTTTTATTCATTAAAGTTAATAGCAAATTAAATTTAACTAACTTCAACATATTCTATTCCTGCATTTACACAGTTAATCCATCATTCGTACAATTATAGAAAATACTTCTAAAAGCGGTTTCTCCAAAGCCCCCAGCTCTCTTGGCGCATTTTTAATTTCGTTGTGAACATCACCCATTCATTTTCAGTTTTAGCTGGGGGTATAGGTAGAAGTTGGGGGTGAGTAGGGGTGGGGGTGTTCGAGGGTGGTAATATTCTACTTGGTGGGGTACGTTTCTACTACTAATGATGGAAGGGCTGTGGCATAGTCATGGAGAAAGACCCACTCGTTCTCCTCCCAGTTTTCTAGACGTTTGTTCCTGATTGCATCTCGTAAGTGGCGAAGAATTTTCGGTTGAAATTCTTTGCTGATAGTTTGACGCATTGGAATGAATTCATAATGAATAACCCCTCAAAATACATCTCCTAAATAACCTTCCAAAGCGACATTTTAGCCTCACTAGGTGTTCTTGACTTCCACTCAAAAGTCTGGTTTGTGACACTTGTAGACTTGTGACTTTTTCATCGCATATTTTCTCAAGAGTTTCAGACTGTGATTTCTTTTTCTAAATACTAAATACAAAATTTGATGTTTCACGCAGCTCAATTGCCGTTATTTCAAAATGTGCCGAACACAAAAATCTGTCTCAATGTAATCACGAGTCACTGATCACAGGCAGATCCAATATGCACCTAATCTGCTGTACGTCTCCACCAGTAGTGTTGTTATCGAGAAAACATGAAATCCCGGGCCAGCGATCATTTGGCCGAGCTGTAGGCACCAATTCCGGGGAACTTTTTCACTCTACTACGTATATTATTTCAAACGTCTGACATCTTTTTAAAAAATATAACCGGCCTCTGGACTTCTCTGGTAATAATTTGGTATTAACTTCTTCCCCTTGAAGAATTTTATCGGGAATATCCATATTGCTAAATTAGCTGACACTAAAAATATCTGTCAGATTTTCAAAGTCTACCTTTATTGAACATTTTAGTTATTGCATTACACTACTGCAATCGATTAAATATAAATATATTGCGATTTAAATGCCCATAAAACATGCTCTACCGTTAAAATTTACAGGCTCACACAGATAACAGGCTAGGTAGCAGTCGCCTGTTACATTCCTATGCTCCCTGTAAATGTCTGTATGACGGTCTTGCAATGTAAATAACAATTATAACATATAGAACAATTTTTTTTCTTGGAGACCAAATGCAGTGATGTAAAAGCGAAACTGCACCTCTGGTCAATTGGAATTATAAATGCAGGCATCAATGCATCCATATGGTAAATGAACAATTCGTGCTCAACCAACGATTTGTGCCAGTACTGAAGTAATTATAAATGTGTAATAATGCATATGTGTGCACAAATATTTCCCAATGAGCTGTTTTATTTTGTTCATTTGTGCGATTTATAAACTGATAATTTCACTGTTTTTGAATTCACATTGATGCACTTTTTATTAGCAATCAAACAATAATTTCTTGCTTTCAGTGCGCATTGTAGTACTTCATAACTTTGCCCCCTTTTAATACGGCAAGTGCCTCTGAAAAATCACGTTTTTAACTGGAAACTTGAAATCTAATTGTTAAGTTAATAATAACAAAAAAGGTAGGTTAGTTTATCGTGTTTATAACTTATTGATTATTGTTAATAACGAAGATATCGATGAAGTATTTTGTGTACTCTAAATGAAAGTGCAATAAATGTTTGTATAGTTTTGATTTAAATTAATTATCAATATTTCAAAAATTATAATAAAAATTTGCTAATTTTACTATTGCGATGTTCCTCTCAACATGTAAATTCAACATTCTAAAGCTACTCACAACCACTCAATTAGTGATTAACGTAGTACTTGAATTAGTACACAAAATTGAAAAAATTGTAATTCCGTTAAAGTTAATTATTTTTTTTATTATAATTTTACAAAATTCAGGAAACAGTTTTAAACACATAGAAAGCGTATATTCATCTGAATGTATCAACCAATTAGTTTTTATATTGTATTTTATCAAGTTTTTGAACTATTTTGCGTCACTTAACAATAGAAACTAGCAGTTAATTGAAATTTAACTATCAGGGGACTATTATTTTGGTGGGAACTGAAAGGTAAAATTAAAGAATAAAATACTAGTGAAACATAATTTTTAATTTATAAAACATTATAATTATTGGGCTTATTATTATAATCATTAATTAATAACAAACACAATGTGTTTGTTCCGAACCGCCGTCATCCAAGGCACAAAACAATCTAAAATTTAAATTTTCAGTTCAATTTTACCTGAAAACGGCATCGCTTTTTTAGGCTTCTTATTTTTTTATTTGTTTTTTATTGTAGCACACAAGAGATCTGTGGAGTGAATATTGACGCACCCTGTATGTAAAAATAGCAATTTGTCCACGGCTTACTGTACATGAAAGTGATATTTTTCACTCTAAGAGATGAAAATATTTTTATATCAAGACATGAAAATAAAAATGTAACTGTAATGGAAAGAATGCATTTAATACCATGGAAACAACTTTACTAACATTAATTTCAGTGATTTGCATTGGGACAGTTCGTTGTCATTGAATTAGATTGAACTTGAAAGTTTTGTACTTGAAAGTTCTCTAATATCTAATACTTTATTAACTGCAATATAGTAGTAAAAATAGCATTTCCTACTCGAGATGACTAGGTTTTTTTCATTCGTGAACTTGCCCCACTCGCCGCTAGCGTGGCTCGTGAACAAGTCCACTGACAAAAAAAAACCTGTATTTTCATCTCTTGTTGCAAAATATACTATTGTACTGTAGTAAACAATATGCCATAAATAAAATGACACATTGTGGTAATTTTTAAATTTCACTTGTAAATGTCATGCAACCAATTTGTCAAGAAAAATAACTATTCATTGAACATTTTGTAGGCTTCAGATAAGAAGTTGTATGTAACATATGATAAGTAGCGAGTGTATAATTTCTGACTGTCTAATAGTTATTTATTGTACTGCAAGCTGTTCTAAAAGACATTTAGGCTCGCTTCACACTTTCACGGCAACAGTCCCGCCGGCGGCAATATTATTGGCTTATTTTTAAGGGCACAGGCAAAAGCTTATTGTCTATTAGCGGTTTATTGCCGCCATGGACGGTTGTCATGAAAGTGTTGTTAGCGAGACCATTAATGTCCTTGAATTGAACGTATATTTTAACCTGCGAATGTAAAACAAGTTTTTATCCAATCTTCCCCATTTGAATTCTGTATTCCATGTTCTTTCATGTTTTTTTTTTTAATGTATTCTTTGACGTGCCCGACTGCATCTGCGGATATTAACATTGGAATGAAATTTTGTATCTCATAACTTTAAAGCAGCTGATCAAAAAGTGACGTGTTTAAACCACAACTTAAGTTATTAATATTATCAAGTGCTTAAATTATAAGTAGTGTTTTAATTTTAAAATACTATCTTAGCTCTAAAAGTCAATATTACAAGTACATTTTTGTTATTAAATGCGTGTTTATGCCTTCGACGAAAAACGTATTCTACTAATGTAAATTCCTGAAGAATTAGGAACTGATTCATTTATTAATTTATTTTTCATTGTTTCTTCTTAGATGCCATCGCAAGCTCCGAAAATGTGAGAGTCGCCCCGTCTCTCAGGAGCCAGAAAGGTGCAATATGGACGAGGAACCCCATCAACTTCGACTCCTGGGATATCGACGTGTCGTTCCGGGTGACCGGGAGGGGGAGAATTGGAGCTGACGGTCTTGTAAGACAAACATTTGATTTTATATATTAATTTTTCATCATGTCATAACTATGAGAAACACTGTTTTAGATTACAGGTAACTCTTCTAATCCTTTCAGATCTGCCAGCTTTTATTATTCGGTCAACTTTTTTATACAGGGTGTACAAAGCTATCGGTCCATCAGTACTAACTCTGTTGTTATTGAAGTTACAAAGTCAGTTAAAATAACAAACAAGTAGTATTTTTTCTGCTGATTAAGATAATAAAACATAGAGTACAATTGAATATTAGGTTTTGGAGTTATTCAAAGAAACTTTTTTTTAAATGAAACATTCTGTATATTGTTACATATTTTTAAAAATATTTTGATTATGAACAAAGATATAAAGAACAAGTAATACACACTTAAACATTCTGAAGTTTTTTTATCCAAGGACGCAACAGAAATGATAGAAATAGTGAATTATACTATTATAGCCCAGGTCTGTTGTATTGCGAGGCGCTTGTGCTGAGGGATACATGACCCGTGGCTATAATAGTATTCACAACTGTGGTGTATATACTATTTTTTGCAGTACTAGAACAATTGCAATCATTAAAAATTAAATGTTGGCTGTTGGGATTTGGTTGTCGCAAACTGTGGATCTGCGGACAGGCAGAGCTTAGCCGAGTAGCCTTGGACGAACACAACTTTGGTAAAAAAAGATACTTTTTTACCAGTAAAAAGAGAACAATGTCACCTCGGACGAACACTTTTCACCTTGATAAAAAAATATATATATTAACCACTAGTCACAAAAATCAACTTTCCAGTGCTTTGATACATGACACAATTATGGGTTTTTCGGCTAGTAGTGCAAAATATATCTTTTACACATTTTTAAATAGTATAAAGTTGCGTATTCTCAAGCAATATATCTGATAGACTTTTCAGGATGTTTTAAAATTGGGCAGTACACTGGTTTCTGTTTCTTCGTCAATTATATAATCATTCGTTTTTCTTGATTTTTTAAATGATATTAAATTTTTGTCACTATTCTGTATTCTCTCAGAAAATATCGCCTAGTTTGTACGTGACGATCTGGGAATGAAAGATTATAATTTTGTAATGCTTCTACAGATTTTTTTGTGCACGCCTGATGTGGCTCTGGCATATTACATTTTTCTAAATGTGTGAATGGTATTTCTACAAGACAAAATAACAATAACTAAACTGAAGACTAAACAATATTGTTGCTTGGAGGGTAGAAATAAGCACTCTCAGGTAACTTGTAATTTAATTTATATATTATTGAACCAGTTTCGGCCTTGGGACCGTCTTCAGCAAAAATTCAAATCTATAAAATAGTATTAAATAGTATATGTGATGTGGGATGTATATGTTGTTTAAAATTTTTAATATATTTTACTTACAGTAAAAAAAAAAACAGATGTACGTATGAGGAATGTGGTATAATATTTATTCTAGCCTAGGTTGAATATGTTGCCAAATTTTAATATCGTCAAACACTATCATCACATGCATATCACATCGTTTCTTTAATTCGACCTAAGCCAGAATAAGTATTATACCACATTCCTCATACATCTGTTTTTTGACTCCTGTATTGTAACTCTTAAATACCAACTCGTCCGGTTCTTCTAATTTATAATTGTTTTTTTCTCTCAGGCATTCTGGTACACGCAAGAAAAGGGGTCCTACGACGGAGACGTTTTTGGCTCCTCTGACAAGTGGGTCGGCCTTGGCATATTCTTTGATTCGTTTGATAATGACAATAAACACAACAATCCGTACATCATGGCAGTGGTTAACGATGGCACCAAAGAATTCGATCATCAAAAGTAAGATTTCTAAAAACACTTCTGCAATTTCATGTTAATGAGCAAGTAATTGCACAATACTAATGAACTGGCATATATTATATAATTATGTACAAACTGTCTTGCAAAATTTTGTACTTACAACTAGGGGCGTACAGAAAATGAGAATAAGAATTATTCGATACAGTAGCGCATCATGCAAGTGAATTTTCATTCTGAAACAAAACGTTTGAACAGAATCACAATTGAGAGCGTGTAATGGCTGATTCATAGATTCCTTACACGGTGCAATGAGCATTGAAAATGTCCATTGCGACAGCATTTCCAAAGCGTAGTTTGAGTTGCGTAATAAATTTATGAATCATATGAGTCAGATTTTTAAAAACGAAATGTAAAATTGAATGTAAAATTATTCCGTGTCGTCGAAAGGTTTAATGCAGCGACATTTCAATGAAAACGTTGAAACGTAAACACATAACAGCTAACAGCCAATCTTCCCTATTTAGTGCGAATGAACTCGTCCCCAGTAACTGGGTTTTGTGTGTGGACCACGTGACAGGTCCTTCTAGTTTGCGACAAATCTACTACATAACTTTGTTAAGAGCGCGGTTTTTCGGGCGTAAAAGTGTTTTTCAACTTAAACGCTGTTAATAATCACTTTCACGTTATATTTTCTGTACCATAAATTATCAAAATAAATACTACGTGTCGCTGTAGAGTTATTTTTTCGATTATTTACGTTTTTCTATGAAATTTCATGAAATCTTCGATATTTGCCGTTTTTCATCTTCATGGATTGTATTTGAAAATATTTGCACAATTTTAAAGCTTTACATGAATATAGACCTGATTCTACGTGTCACTGTATAATTTATAATTAAAATTACCAATTGTTTACCATATTATTTAAATAAATAAATAAACATCGGTAATGGCTCACTTATTATGGAAAAAAAATAAAAATCGGTAATGGCTCACTTATTATGGAAAAACTAAAAATCTGTAATGGCTCACTTATTACGGAACAGAGGTATTAGTTTTTTGGACAGTTGAAGAGGTCACCAAGAGCTTGCTTATATTGATCCCAAACATTTGATTTGAAGTCAAAAATAAAAGTATTAAAAATAAATATGGTCTCAGTTTACTTATAGTTTTATTAGGGTGAAATTGAAGGAAACTCGTTTTCCAATGTTATTTCGCGATCAAATAATCCCTCGTCACAACAACGAAAATGGAATTGGCTGTGTCAGGCATCTATTTATTTTAAAATAAAAGTGATCCTAAAGTGTAAGAAATGTTTCATATACCTTTTTTGGCTAATAAGCGTACAGTAATCTTAATAAGACTCAAATTTGGTCACATAAATTACAAAACTTGTAAAGGGATTTAGTGAATTTAATTAAATAAATATAACATTTTAAAGAAATTATTCCCTGATATTAAGAGGCCTCTTTACCCCAGCTAGTATACAGCATTATTAATAAGCGACAGCCAAATAATTTATGAACGGGTTAACATAATTACAATCGGAGAACTGATATAGAAAGTTTAGACATTTATCTACAATTAGACTAAGTTTTAAGAAATAAATTAAAAGTGACTTATTTCTGATCACCTAATCGTATTTATATGCAGACAAGAATACTCCATTATAATTCAAGATATTGGAACAAAAAAACAGAAGGTATTTCACAACAATATTAGCTCCAAAGAAACCGAGGGATTTCCATTTTATGTACCCTGTCTTAATTAAATAAATACAGAAGAAAATTTCACAAATCTGCTAAACAGCCATTCTTTTAATACACATAATAAATCACCGTTTTATTATTTCCTAAAACTACTCGGCTCAATTGTAGATAAATATCTGAAGTTTCTAAATCAGGTCTCCGATTGCAATTAGTTGACCCGTTCATAAATTATCTTGGCTGTCGTTTACATGCAATTCCACATACCGCCTTTGCGTAAAGACGGCTCTTAAAATATATAATATAATATAATATAATAATAATAATAATAATAATAATAATAAGCCCTACTACTCCTCCACCTATGGCGTAATTGGTTACTGTCTTTGTTTGAAAGAGAGTTGTTACCCAATTATATAATTAATGTATCGGAAATAAAGTGTTTATGCTCATAAATTAGCACGCGTCGAGAAAAATCTCGCGCTGCTTATCGTAAAATTATTTGTGGTCCGCCGCAAAAAAAGCTGGCTATACAAATTAAACACATGGCAACATGTTCAATTTTTTGCACGCAAATTTCGTTAGCAAGGAATGCAAAATATATTACAGAGCGCTTTTAAATTAAATCCTGGCGGATTTATCAACAACCAGAGGCCAGTTATCGCGCCAAAACCCCGCTCTTAAGACTTTCTTTTAATTTGCTACCATGATAATTTCGAGAAAACAATTTAACTGATTTTCATCTTCAACATTTGAGTCGCCTAGATTCAAATCCGGTTATATCCACTTTTTAAGGAAATGTTTAGTTACATTTTAGTTACAGTTTATGTTGAAAAATTTTAAGTAAGATATTTGAAGCAATGGTGCCAGGTGTGTGAAAAATTTAAAAAAGAAAATGGATATATCCGCTTTTACAGCTTAGTTTTCCAAGAAAAAAGCCATATGGTTAATAATTCAGTCTTTTATTCAATAAAAGGAATGAAACATGACATATTCTTAATAAAAGCTTAAAACTAAACAAACTAAAAAAATATTTTGTAGGTTCCTACACCTCGTAATACAGAGAAAATAAAATATTTTCTAAGCATAATTCTAACTCAACCAAACAAAACTTTTAAGCAAACTCATTTTCATCTACTGTTGGAGGTTCGCATAAGTCATTCGGATCATCTACATCAGCGTTTCTCAACCTCTTTACAACTGCGGACTGGTAAAAATAGGAGAAATATTTTGCGGACCGGACTCTGGAATTAAACAAGACAACAATATATTATAATAGGACTACGTATATCATCGATATATATATATATATATATATATATATATTTTTTTTATATATATATTAAATATATAAATTTTTTTTTTTTCATCTAGAACAAATAAATAGCACTCTTATTGCAAATACAAACCAAAATAGTACATGAATACAAAAAGATCACTTTTTACTTAAAAATAATAGTGCGATATCTGCTGTTGAGCCTTTCGTAGAATAGTTGATAAACGTGGCTCTAGTGTTGTTTCCGAGAGACGAAGGGCATCACTAACGTCTAATCGATTTTCTCAGCTTCGGTTTAATTATCGACATGGACGAAAAGGTCTTCTCACACGAATAAGTAGTTGAAAAGACTGTTAACAATTTAATTGCTTTGTGGCTTAAGGATGGATATTCTTTTTCCATTTTCCATCGATAACCAAAACTGAGCCAATGTTAGCAATTTATGTTTGGACACCAGAAGAGCATCCGAAGACAATTCAATTAAGTTTTGTTTTTCTTGAAGATTGAGTGAGCATGCTGTCATGTCTTGCATGAAGGGATTATTAATCCATAGATTAGCTTGCGAGGATCCTCATTATTGGGGTAATAATGATAATAATAAACGAAATTCCTATATTGATTGCACTGTATGAACATGTGGCTTTATACATTGATTTTCATCTCTGTATTTCCATTTGGCTTGAATCGTCGCCGATTTTCAGTGATGGAACCACGCAGCTGTCGGCTGGGTGTCTGCGTGACTTCAGGAACAAGCCATTCCCGACACGTGCTCGCATAGAATACTACAACAACGTGCTGACCTTGTTGTTCCACAATGGCATGACCAACAACGACCAAGATTATGAGATGTGCTTCAGGGCGGAGAATGTTGTGCTCCCAAAGGGTGGGTACTTCGGCGTGTCCGCGGCCACTGGGGGCCTTGCCGACGACCATGACGTCCTTCATTTCCTCACCAACAGCCTGCACCAGCCGGGACAGCAACCAACTGTACCACAAGGTAATAACAACAATGATAATACTGTTGTATTAGATTACAAAGGTTATAGCAAATCTGTAGATTAACTACAAATTCAAGACTTGAAATTACTAGTGGTATACGATTAAATTATTTGAGTGGAAATAATATTATAAAATAGTTAATTCAGTTTAAAAAAATAGGTGATGACTCCCAAAAATTGAACCAAGAGTATCAGGAATATCAGAAAAAATTGGATCAACAGAAAGAAGAGTATAGGAAGGAACATCCAGAGGTACGAATTACTATTTATAAATGAATTCAATATATGATTTAATTTAATTTGTTGCCAGAGTACCTTCTCTTTAAATTTATTAATTTTCGTCTGTGTTTTTTTAAATAAAGTTATTTTCGACATTGATTTTAATTATTAGATGGGGGAATTAGAGGAAAATTAATAATCTGTTATATTAATAAATTTTAATTTTTAGTGTTAAACCACAAATTATTGACTTTAGGTGAAAGAGCCCGATGTAGATGATTGGTTCGAATCGGATAACCAGAGGGAGCTGCGCCAGATCTTTCAGGGCCAATCGCAGATGTTCGACGTTCTCAGGGAGCTGCACCGTAAGCTCGACGAGGTCGTTGGGCGGCAGGAGCGCACCCTTAGCCTCGTCTCGCAAGGCGGGGGCGGCCAGGTGCCTCCTGCACAACTCGGCCAACCGGCGCAGCAGCAGGTGCCCCCAGCCGGCGGTTTTGTGGACACCATCAGGCGGCATGAAGTCGACGCAGTGTTCAATAACCATAACCAAATACTCGCAGCTAGCAAAGAGATTAGGTAATTAATTACGGATAATATTTCATATTTTATCATCTTATGATATTTTCATCTACAGACATTTATCATTTATTTTTGGTGTAGCTGGGTCTTCCCCTGACAAATGTTTCTTTTTTGTTTTTTTAGGCAATTCATTTTAGAATTGAAAACTCGTTCTGATACTATTATAAATAACCAGGCGAGAGCCCCTACTGCACAGGTGCAGTCGGTTGGTTACGATACGCAGTCCCTCGTGTCAGAGATGCGTGACGGGCTTAACCATGTGAAGCAGCACTACGGGCAGGTGATGCAGAAGCTGAACGAGAAGCCCTCATGTCCTTCAGGGAGTGGCGTTTCCGTTACATTGTTCCTCGTTACGATAGTCGTGCATCTGGCAATTATTCTTGGATATAATATATATAGGTACGTCCTTCCAAAAGTTAATTGTCTTTTCATTGGTTATACTGTCCAATCAACAATTATTTACATAAAAGAAGCCCTTGAAATGTTGGAAGTATGCTGCTAGGGTACAAGACGTATATTAAAATCTGGTGGCAGCCAGAATTATAGGCCTGTATTTTGTAGGGACGCATATCCAAGTCCGTCTTCAAAATTTCTTGGCAGGTTCCATACCACAGACACTCATAGCCGCCTCTTATCTAAATAATTTTTGATCATACAGTACATTACAATTAAATATGACTAGGAGTAATTTCTTATTCATTTCCAGGGATAGTAAAGAAAGCCAAGCGAAGAAATTTTATTAGCATTCCGGACACTACAACGTGCAAAGACTTTAATTAAAGAATTGATTGTTTTATTAGTGGAGTCTTAAATTACGTGAAATAACCGATTGCGACGTGGTACCCCTGGAGTCGTCACACTGTCAAATTCATTAATTGGCTTCAATATTATATTTGCACTCACCTTTCGGTTCAGTTTTCATAACGTATTCTAATTTATTATTAATGAATTTGACGGCTCTCACTTCCATGTCTTCCTAGTTACGTTTTTGATCATACTGTTTTGTAATTTTAACTATATCTACGGAGAACAATAAAAAATATTTTTTGTTACTTTATAAAGTGGACGTTGGAGATTTAAGACTTGCACCCCATGTACATGTTAATTTATGAGCATTTGCCTGTCCATACAAAAAATATTAAATGAGTAGAGGTAAATTACCTGCCGTGTACTATGATGGTTGTTTTTTGGAGAATTTTATATGATACTTGTCTTGTATATTTGAGAATGTTTAAGATTATATTTGTGATTTACAATGGTTTAATGATAAATAAACTTTTTCTTCCTGATAATGGGAAGGGAATAACTCTGCGGTTGCCAAAGTAATATTTTATTAGAATTTAATTCATACATACTCTCCTTTCACCATGTTTTTGCGTCAGGGGAGTCTATGAATATCTAGTAATTTTGATGGTGTTTCGGAAATAACTGAATTCCTCAATGGAGCTTATATATATATATATATATATTTAGGTAAAGTTGTTTTCAATTTGAAACTTATTTCTGGATTCAAATATGCAGTAAAAATAAATAAATAATATAATAAATAAATCTTGAAAAGCTAGTAGTGAAAAAAATTATAAATCTGACAATGTGGTAGGAAGCAAATGTCTAATAGACATCGACCCAAAAAAATAATTAACTTCCGTTGCATCAGTTTGTCCAACATGACAAAAAGAAAACCCAGCCAACTCGGCTGCAACAAGGTCGTGAATTTAATATATTCAGTTAAAAGCAATGCCACAACTTTGTGCCGCGTACAAAATCTATGAATCCGCCATTATTAATCAATCTGATGTAAAACAATCATTAATTTTCTTTTCGAATAAATGGGGGTGATTTAGTTATTTGTTGGTTAATATTTAACTATAATAGATTATAGTTAAAAATAGTTATTATATTCCGTGTTGAATCTGTTAGGTATACATAGAAATTTAACATGTAAAACCACATTTTTTCAATGTCCTGCTTTCCCGATTATTTAGAGAAAAAGTACAAGAGTAATGAAATGTTTAGGAATCAGAAATCGACCTAATTACATTTACATCCACTATCAATGTGCTAACGAAGAAGAGAAAATGTGAAAATTAAATGGTAATAAATACATGTAAAAATGTCCATAGAATTGACAGTGACCAACTGAAACTTTTAATTTCTCAATTTTGAAGTTTCATAAATCAATGCGTGTTGGAAATGGCTTATCATTACCAATTACCAATAAAAATCTGTTTTTAAAGATTTATTATGACTGTAATACTTATTATCTGTGAACTTTGTGATCTGTTCTGGGGATCAAATCCAGAGAAACCAGTGCCTAGTCTTACGAGTATACAAAGAGCAATAGACAATCAAAATAAATACAGATCTGTTTTTAAACCATGCTTGAGGAAACATTAAATTTCACTGATGAAGAACGGGAACAGTGCACTCCAGTGACTGCAGCTTTACTATGCCGGTAATAGTATACGTGAAGTATTCGTGATCTGTTCAGGGAATTATATCCAGAGATGCCAGTGCCTAGGGATATACCAAAAGTAATAGACAATGAAAATAAACAATGATCCGCTTTTAAACCGTATCGGCCCTGCTTGAGGAAACTAAATTTCACTAAGAACGTGAAGATGATTTGGCGAATGAAACGGGTAGGGTATGGCTGCAGTAATAAAGAACCCTAATATAAGTACAAGGTCCATATTTAGACTATTACCGCCATAATAAAGCTTTAAAAACTGATTTTAGTCAGTACTTGTGTAATGATTGGAGTTGGAAAGCCATTTCCAACTCTTATGCCCGGTTGCATCAACACGAGTTAAACATTAACTCGGGGTTAACGTCAAAAATGACTTACACCAGATCTGAAATAAAACATAAAATGCGAGTTATACGAACTTGATTAATTCCAAGTGACCAGTTTTATTTAACCCGAGGGGTTTTGTTGCTAGACGTTCCTCCACATCATCAAATTTTGATGCTACTGATTCAAAACGTCACTCTGACAAATATAACTCGGGGTTACATAACCAGAGTTAAAACAATGTTGATGCAACATTGTTGCATCAGATGCAATGTTGGGCATTATTGATTCATGAAACTTCAAAACTGTCACTGAAATTACAAGTTTACAAGTAGCACATCGATAGTAAATGTAAATGTTATTAAATAGATTTCTGGTTTCTAAACATTTGTTTACTCTTGAACTTTTTCTCTAAAATAATCGGGAAAGCAGGAAAACGCATAAATGTGGCTTTACATGTTAAATTTCTATGTACACCTAATAGACTGGCCGGTAGTGACAGATTTGGTGCAACGATATTTTAATGTATGCATCTTTTAAGTTATTATTATAAGCTTTTAACATGTTATCTAAGAGTGCTCTCATGCAGCGATGTCACCAATAAAATTTTAATTTGCATTGAATATTGATGGTTTCCATTAGTAAATGCATGCAAAGTGGATTTTGTTGAAATTTGAATACAGTAATTCGGCAGGTAATAATCTGCATAAGCCTCCCTCGTGTAGCTAGTCCCAAAATTATTACCGAACATGTAAGGAAAGAGTCGGTATTGAAGAACAATTATTAAACGTATGTGTTTATGTTGTTATGTGGATCACGAAATGCTACTTTGCATACAAAATTGCGGCGTGCACATGTGCAGCGGTAATTTCTTAACCATGCTCTTTTTTTCGTAATAATTCTGAACAATTATGTAACTCTTAAAAAGGATTTAATGTTAAGTTTATATAGTATATTGTCAATATAACCATTTGCATACAGTTTTGGCTTGTTGCACCATTTCCAAAAACAATTTGAATGTTGCAAATGTTGCAGCCATTTTTGAACAATAATTTAATGTATGCTATTTTGTCTTTCGTGAAATGATGACAATTTATCACGAATTCGAAATTTGCATACAATCAAATACAATCTCGATGTGTAAATGTGTGCATTTTTTAAAAGTTATAGACAAAACAGGAACTCTTAACAAACTTGTTGGAAAATAATTCGTTTTTGTTATAACCGTTATAATTCTTATTAAATGAATCTATGTAATAACAAATTTTGAAATTGTAAAAAAAGACATTTAATTTTTCTAAATGAGTTTAATCACTTAAAAATGTGATTCTTTTATTAGTTTATAGATTCCTTTTTTGTAAATAAGTGAAAAATTTTGATTAAAAAATAGACATTGTCTATAGCTTTGTATAGACAAAATATCATCGTCATCGATATCATTGTCGTGATCAACATCGTTATCACTATCGTCATCATCAAGATCCTCATCGCATTCAACTTCATTCTTTAACATCTTCTGAAAATATGATTGCAAATTAATATCTGATCATGAAACAAATTACTACAGCGTGGCCCAACAAAAGCGCAACATTTAATTCCTGAATAAAATGCATTTTTTTTTTAATTTTCAATAATGTTTTATTTCAGCTAGTAGTACATAGGTTCCGATTAGGAATGTAATACACCATTCATCAAATGGCCACCACAACTTGGCTGGTACCCTCTTGCTCTTTTGATGACATTTTCAAGTAATATTTAAGTCATTTGCTGATCAATGTCTTCAATGATGCGTCTAATTCGATCTTTCAGCTCATTTAATATTCTTGGATGATCAGAATCAGAATATGCAAATGAAGTTTATTTAATTCTAATTTTAAAAACAAATTCTGCTAATTCTTTTGTGAATGGCGTGAGTTGGCGTTTTCAGAATTTCAGCAATCTGCATTTACTGCGGAAATACTTTCGACAGATCATCGGGACCGACTACAGGTGTTGGTTTGTCAATTATGACAAATATGATATTTCATGAATCATCATTGAAAGTTGTGATATCCCGGAATTACCACACAAAAGACACTTCGGATCCATAGCAATTTACGCGTGGCGTTCCAATCGTGAGCGAAACTTTTTTTTTCGCCTATTTTATATCGTACACGCCGGAATCGTATGCAAGTCACTACATTATGATATTTTATCAAGAATTTGACGAAAGGCAAAATAGCATACGTTTGTTTATTGTCTAAAGTGCATCGATTACTTTTCCACTTTCTTTAGCGTACGCAAATATCTTTTATTAGTTTCATATGCGTAAATCTCACTCTAACCAGCCCGTGCAGTTACCTAGTAAGGTAACCATTACATGCACCGTGCATGTAATGGTTTACACGAGCCAGTGTAAAAATTTTACATATCACGTGTGAAATTTAGGCACTTGTCATGTTTATATTATTTTAATTCGCTTAATTTTCAATTATTATTGTTTGGTGTGTTTGTTTCAACATTGCCGTCGATCGATTTAAATATAAAACTGCAATTATGATTGAAATTATGATATTGTGCTTATGAAAATTTTGACACTGACAGATTTATTTTATACTGTCATGTTATTATCTTAATTTTACTATTTACTCGTGTTTAACAAATACAATTTTGTACATTATACGCCGGGTAATGGTTTTTACTACCTCTACAAGGTGAAAGAGTCAGGCTCACTTTATTACACTTTTGTTTCTCATGTTTTTATTCAGATAAAAATGCTTGTTAATGCATTTCGAACAGTTTGATGTAGCAGGCGTTGAAATGAGCGACGAAGACAAAATGTATCACCTAATTTTAAAATTTTAAAATAATTAAATGAACAGAACATTTCTCATACCACAGTGTGAAAAAATAATAAGTGTGGTTCTCAATAACTGTAATGTTTCAATGTTTAACAACTATTCTTGCTAAATTGTTTTTAGTTACTATTTGGTACCTATTCTGGGTTAAAATTAGGTAATAATTGTTGTCTTCATCGCCATTAAATGAGCAGAACAATTCTCAAACCACCGAAAAAAAAAATGATAAGTGTGGTTCTAAATAAGTATAATGTTTTAATGTTTAACAACTATTCTTGATAATTTAATTTTTAGTTACTATTTTGGTACCTATTCTGGGTTAAAATTAGATAATACTACTATTTTTTTTCTTTGTCGTCATCATTTCAACGCCTACTACAAGAAAATGTTCTAAATGTATTAACAAGCCCTTTTCTGTATAAAAACATGAGAAACGATACTGTAATATAAATCGTTGCATTAGTAATAGGAATTGCTATCTAATACAGGGTGCACATTTTTCACTCGCCGTATAAAAAAAATAAAGTTGAAACGAAACGAGACTTTGTACTGAAACTTTGTAAACGCTATCTTGTTGAGCTAAAACTGCGGCAATGAGTAAGTGCCTTTTGTTTTTATACCTTTTCAAATAACTTCAGAAAAAAATAAAAACGAAATCGCACATTAATTTTGGTAAACCTTGAAGTGCCATAACTTGATTTTTTTAAATGGCACAGCCTATATTTCAGAACTTGGTCCTATTCAGAGTCTCAGTTTACATATTTTTTGCCCATTCTATTTTTTCTTGAAAGTTGACAGTTGAGAGATAATTCTGATTTTCTTAAAAATTCACACAGATCTCATCAACGTAAACCTTAGCGTGCCATGAAAATCACCAAATTCTGTCATGCCAACGTGAAAGTGACATTTATTGTACGACACGTTTTATTTTTCTTAGCGCATTTTCTTAATGAATTGTTCTGATAATGAAATGGTGGATATGGTTTATGTATTTGCTGACAGCGCAAACCGTTGCTGGTGACCAGAATCTATTGAGGCATAACAAATGAAGAGCAAACACATTTTAATTAAACTATAACATTACAACATAACAAAAATAACATTTAACTTTACAATAATTACAACATTGTAAAAAGTGTTCAAAATGACGGCCCTCTTGTGCAATACATTCGTCAATTCTTTTAAAAAATGAATCTGTCACGGTTTCTAATGTGGCATGATCAATGCTACAGGCTCTCTAATTCTTTCCTGCATATTTTCCCTGGTAGTAACTTCGTATACCCGATCATGAACAAATGTCACTTTGACGTTGACATGACAGAAACAATTGATATTCAATGCACTCTAAGTTTATATCGATGGGATCTGGGTTCATTTTTCAGAAAATCCAAATTATTTCTCTATGAACTTTTAAGAAAAAATATAAGGGGCAAAACAGATGTAAAATGAGATGCTGAATACGACTAAGTAATGAAATATACGGTGTGCCATTTAAAAAAATCAAGTTACGGCCCTTCAAATTTTACAAAAATTAATGCCCCACAGCAAAGTGATGCCACAATGCAAATCGACGATCTTGCCGCCAGAAGATATCGCAGACAATTGTTTAGGATCTGGCAAAGTCCCAACCCGATATCTTAGAAAACAAGTGCCCTGCGACATAAACAACTTCTGAACGGTTTAAGCGAATTGCAAAAACTAAACGGATTTATAAAGCCCAAAAAAGGGCAAATTCAAATATGTAAATTTATACAGGGGGTGCCATTTAAAAAAACTAGGTTGAACGCTGCCCTGCAAAAATGGAACACGCTGTATATGGCAAAATAATTTTACAAACTGCACTTTGGCCTCTAGTTTGCAGTGCCGTTTGGTTCATTTCGATATCATTAACTGTGTAGCTGTAATCGAGCATGCCCGTGCTATTGACTCACCCTGTACATACATATATTGTACAGGGTGACTGAAACACCCTGTATATAAACTCGGTTCCATTTTTATTTTTAACTAAATTGGCTCTGTTAGGATGACAGTATTGTTGGCCAATGTAAAAAATCACTAGACTTGAAATATAATATTATTATATCTATTAAACAGCGTGAGTTCGCCAGCTCTAACTAGATCCCGCGCTAAAACTACTGGAGGTCTAGGGTTCGACTCTGAGATGCAGTGCGAGTTAAAAACCCCCGTACAATACCGCTATTGGGATAAGATAGAAGAGCTGGTGGATAGGCTATGTCTGCTACATGCTGCTAGGAATGCTGGGAATAGCAGCGTCGGTAATGAGATTCTGGCTATTGAAGATGAGCTCCGCGAAGCTGATATAATTGAATAAAACGAACGACATGTGCGCTACCTGCTCAAATATACGATGAGCGTCGGCAAGTTCGGACGTTTCTTTAGAGCGGGAGGCACGCGAAAATGCTCTCGAGGACGCGATGGCGTGGGATTTATGCTAACGTCGAGCGGTCATTATGATTTATATAATAGACGTCTCACACGCATAAAGGAGCCCGCGGATTTGGACGATGCGGCTAGCAGGAGGTTCGTGGAAGATTCTTTGAACAAGATGGAGGCTGATATTTTAGAGCGTGCGGCTAGTGCTGCTCGCAATAAACTGGCACTTTATTCGCAGGCTGCTGCGCATAATATGCAAAATCTGCAGAAAAATACCGATGCAAAACTATCTGATCCGAACAAGCAGCAGGAGGAAAAACTGCAGGCTAATGATTCGTCTAATGTGTGGTAGTTATCTATCCTGCAAAAGCAGGAGGAAGATAAGCTGCATGCTTATGGCGTTACTATTAATCAGGTATTGGATGCTCTGAAGAAGCAGCAGGAAGAAAGACTACAGATCCATGATGTGATTGCTGTTCGTGAGTTAGCCGATCTGAAGAAGAAGAGTGAGGATAGCGATGTAAAGCTGAAAGAGATGGTGTTCACCAGAGTAGAGCAGCTGCGCGAGTTATTTGTTCAGTTGGCGGCTGAGAGAGAAAAACTTCAGGCTTATGGCGCTGCTTTTAAGCAGGAGTTGGATAATGCGAAGAAGCAGCAGGAAGAAAGAATGCAGGCTCACGATGCGCTTGTTATAGGCCAGTTAGCCGACCTGAAGAAAAAGCGCCAGGATGATGATGTACATTTGCGAGAGCTGATACATACCAAAGTACAGCAGACTATAAGAGAGAGCAGACGTACTCCGGGCGTCACTCCTCGCAAGCCCGTAGCCGCACCTAAATAATGAGTGCTATTAAAAGCGGTATCGTTGATGAGCTCCATAGGCCCGCCCGTGTTAACTTTGGGAGAAGGAGGACTGTCATTAAAGGTCTTGATGATCTATGGCAAGCTGACTTGGCAGAATTCCAAATAAGGGGCACAGATTCATTCTGGTGGTGATTGACTGCTTCTCCAAGTTCCTATGGACTCGACCACTAAAGGATAAAATTGCTAAATGCGTTAGTGCCGCTTTCGCTGATATTTTTCGCGGGCGTCGTACTCCGAAGAATTTGCAGACTGACAATGGTACTGAATTTTACAACTCTACGATGAAGGCGCTGCTAGCTAAATATAAAGTGAATCATTATTCATCCTACACTAAAATCAAGGCATCCATGGCTGAGCGCGTGATACGTACTATGAAAAATAGTCTTTATCGATCGCTTAGTCTGAGGGGGACATATTCATGGATAGACATTCTCACCGATGCCACCGCCGAATAAAATGTCAGGAAACTATTGGCATGAGACCCTGTGACGTCACCAAGAAGCATGAACAACATCTTCTAGATACCGTTTATTTGCACGTTAAAATGTCCGGTGTGCGAAAGTTTAGTGTTAATGATGTAGTTCGAATAAGCAGGCAGAAAGCGTTATTCGAGAAGGGGTACACGCCAAATTGATCGGCTGAATTATTTAAAATTAAGCATGCTCGAATCACAGATCCTGCCTCATATCTGCTCGAGGACATGCATGGGACCCCCCATACGCGGAGCATTCTATAATGAAGAGCTGCAGCTGACGAAACATACTGATACCTACCTCGTTGAGAAGATCTTGAAGCGGAAGGGCAGCAAAGTCTTTGTCAAGTGGCTGGGCCATGATAATGTATTTAATTCCTGGATAGATAGTACAAATGTATTGTAATATATGTAATTCCCTGATAGAGATGTAACATGATGATTAATAAATCTGTATTATTATTATCCATTGTTTTATTTTTCTTTATTTATTACAGGTGGTTAATAAGACACATAAATAGATATAGGAGGTCTTTATTTTAAACTTTCAAATGTTGACAGTATAGCATCATTATACATGTACAAATATTCTAACATTATTTGTGCTCGAAACAATTTTTTATGCGGATGTATTAACATCATAATATTATCCATTAAATCACTTTGGGGGTCGTTGTCGGTCGACTGAATCCTCTTTATCAGTTTTTACAGATTATTTATTAATTTCCACAACATACATATATATATACATCACAGTGTTAATGCAGCGCGCGGCGTCGGTTGGCGCGGATCGTAAACCGCCGCGGATCCTCTAAGCCCACCTTCGAGGGGCTTATCCCCGGGTACGGTGTCCTGGGGGATATGGCGAGGGCGTGGAGCTTGTAGGTGATCCTGGGGGGGCTTACGATGGAGCTGCGGGGCGACGGGCGGACAATCGCGCTGGCCGGGGCAGAGGCGTCCTGTCGGGGCGGCAGCTTCGGCTGCGTCGGGGGCAGCGGGCTGAGGACCTGAGGGTGCGGTGGACGCTTCAGGAACTCCCGGACAACGTTCCGCTGGAGTCGGCGCGGGGGCGTGGTGTCGCGGGTCCGGGCCTCCATGCAGTTCACCCTGGTGCTACCCGTCGAGGGTCGTCGTGCCTGCCGAGGAGCCGGTTCAAGATCACGCGGCTCCGGCGAAGTCTAGCTGGTTCAAAATCACGCAGCGTACTTTGGAACAAGCCGGTTCAAGATCACGCGGCTTGTTCGTTTGAGCGGGCCGGTTCAGAATCACGCGGCTGCTCGTATCGTGGCTCCCTGGTTCGTAATCACGCAGCGGAGCCTCAGCTACCAGGTTCACAACCACGCTGGTACTGTGATCCTTATCTATGTGATCCTCTGTGGTCCGGCGCTCTGCCTTTTAAAGGCGCTCGCTCGGGTGGGGAGTGCTGCGTCATCGTCCGTGGGTGCTGTGTGGGGGCACGCGTCGTCGTCCGTTGCTGGGGGTGCTGCGTCATCGTCCGTAGGTGGGGGTGCCGTTGTTGTCGGCTCGCATCGATAGAGCCGAGACGTGGCTGGCGTCGTTGCGGCCTACCTAGCGGGGGGTGTTAAGACGCTACATCACCATTATTCATTTTTGCACACGCGCACAGCAGACCGTTGTAATAGCCTTTAAATGCGCACTCTGATAAAATATCCAATTTAGAGTCTATTAGCTTTTTAATGCGCATCAGGGTATGTACAGCCTCTTCGGACAGAGCTATCTTGAACTCCCGCTGTTCGATCCACAGTGAGGCCTCTCTATATATGTCGAACTGCACCATCGAGATGGGCTCTGTCAATCCTCCAATGTCGAGTGCGGTAAACTGCTTCCACTCGTCAGCTGTGAAGAATATCGAGGCGAATGGACCCCATATTTTGACGATGGGTATGAAACCCGCAGTCGGACTGATGGTTCCCAATGGTCACGTGCTTTGTTTGGGATTTATTGAGTGAGAATGTAGAGCTGCCCAGAAGCGTCTCCTCCAATGTGAATTCTATGTCAAACCTCTTCATGAGGATATCGATGCGATCCATCTCTTTGTGCTGACATTAAAAGACTAAACACTTATTTTTAATGATGCCATCTGCTTGATGATTTCGATGCTGCGCTTGCGCGTCTCGATCATCCTTTTAACCTCGTCGATTTTACGCTTCAGCAACAACGTCCTATCGCGCAGCTCTCTCTGCATCACTCTCAAATGACAGTTTATTGTTCGACCCCCTGCTGATGTAGAGGCCTCGTGCGATCGCCTCCCCAAACTCATCGCTACTGATGCTGGCGAACTGCTTTGGTAGGAATATTATACCCTGCTCCAGCTCGACCGTTTGCTTCTCGCCAAATTTGGTGGTTATCTTCCTGCCTTCGATGATGCGATAGCGAGCGTCCTGCTGCAGCTCACCGATTTTGATGAAAACTTTTGGCACCCCAATCTTATTCAGCTTACTTACGAAGTCCATATCTGTGAGCAATAAAATACAATCTATTAATTCATGCTGATTCAAAAGCTGCATTAAATTACGATGTGAGGCATCTGCTATATATCCAGGATAATGCATTCAAATTGATTAAGTTTACACAGCTACACGAATAATTTTATTTAAACGGGGGTCCGCGTATATTTAATTTAATATAAATGATCACTTACCTATTCGAAACTGGGCGGGCGCTGGATTATAGCTGTATGTTGGACGGTGGGCTTTAATTAAGGAACACTTTGTTGTAGCACACTCGCAGACTGTGAGATAACTCTACTCGCCGAAACTGTGTTGTTGGAAATGGAGCGATGCCTAGAATCCTCGCGTTTAAATAAGCTTCGGTGGTGGTGGTGGGGGTAAACATGTCTCGACTTGCCAGACACCAGACATCTGCGCGACACATGTGTCCGATTATGCATCTTGGTGGGGGGTGTCTGGCAAGCCAGATGTGCAATTACCAGGCAAACACGCCGCTTTCGTATCTGATTTATGACCCTCATAACATTAAAAGTGACAGGTTTTACATCTGTCGCCCATAAATCATGCTGCACCCTTTCAAATAGCCGTCTCAAGCAGCTGCGCGCCATATGTCTCCCCGATCTCAGGCCACGAATGTGCGTGCACGGGGGCAGCGCCGCCTCTGGTCAGCGGGGGCCGGGGGCGGCGACGGTTGGTCTCGGGTGTTGTCCGGGGGGCGGCAAGGGGGTGGGTCAAGGTTGGGTGGTACGCTGGTCAGCACTTGTCCGTTGAGAGGCAAGGGGGGGAGACGGTGGGTGGGTCAAGGTTGTGTGGTACGCTGGTCAGCACTTGTCCGAATCACCACAATGTAAATACCTGCGCAATTACCTGCAAATTCAGCCGATTAACGCGAATCAAAAGTTCGATTAAAACGCGGATTAAATTAATCGAAATCTTCGCGGGGGGCGATCCAGAATCCCCACAGTTTAACTACTGTTAGGAGAGAATTATTTTTATGAGGATTGGCAACATTGTGACATCCAGTTTTGAAATTGTCAAAATAGGTGTACGATGGTCATTATCAAAATCTGATGGATTAAAAATGTAACAATTTGTGCAACATTTCATAATTACGACTGGGAGTACAAAATATTAGCGTTGTGCCGAGTCGAATAATCCTATGACTCGAGAAATTACGACTCGTATATATTCGAACTCGAATGATTATTCGAGTTGGCTAACCCGAGTCAGCACCTGTGTTAGTTTACTTGATTTCCAAGTCGCGTGCGCAGCTATTCATTCGTTCAGAGGATTTGTCCAGTTGCAGTCGTGTGCTCCTGACGCGCCGACGCACACTGTGGCGGATCGGCATTCTGACCTTACTTTAGTAGAAAAATGAAATTAAACAATTCATTATAAAAAAAAAAATGATTGATCAAATATGTTTGAACTTTATGATCCCACTTAAAAAAAGTCAATATGTTAACTTTCGTGGCTGTGATAAGGCTCAATAGTTGAAATTTGAAATAAGTAGCTATTTTAACAGGTTTTTGTTGCATTTTCACTAATTTATTGCAAATCTATAAAAAGAAAAAGAGCAAAAGTAAATTTAAAACATTATTTATCAAACATTAGTTGTTAACAATCCATAACTATAAATTCAATTAGGAATTGTGAAATGCAAAAAAAATATTATTTTATCGCATATTGTCAAATTTGAGTGAAATTCAATTTCAAAGTAGATTATTTCAAAAGTTCCAATCGATACACCTTTTTAAACTTATGAACATGAAAGGTTGAACATTCCTTTAAGAAAATAGATATAATTTAGGTGCGTCAGCCTGCAATTTCAAAAGTTACAATTTTTTTCCCTTCGCAAGTTTTTGACATGATTACTATTATACAAGTTCATACGCCTATTTTCTGTATTTAGTAACAATTTTTTGTCACATATAAAAGTATGTATGTGTATGTCAGTTAGTACGTATATGCGTTAGTGTGAGTACATGCACACGTTCAAGGTGAACCTCCCTACATATTTCGATTTTCGAAAAAGAAATCTTTTATTTATATTTTTGTTACAAATAACTATATATTTAAACGTCATCGTGGGTCGGTGGCGCTAAATCGGGCGCAAAAGCGGCGAAAATCGCATGTAATTTGAAGAAAATGAAGAGTCCCAAGAGGCTAAAAATAAATATTATAGAAACTCTTGACAATTTTTCAGCAGAAAAACTTCGCGGAAAGATACTAATACTGATCAAACATATTGATTATATCATCAGATCATGTAATTAGTAATTACAGTGGAAGTACGAAGGAAACTTCTACTTTTTGTCCGGAAGTGATATATCTCTTGGTCAATAAAGATTCTTCTGTCTCACAATCTGTAATTAGCCGTAAGTTACTTTAATTTTTTTATTGTAACTGTAAATATATCTATACAATATGAACCATATTGTAAGTGGAATTACCAAAATAAAAAAATCTGAATGAAAAGTTAAAATATTAATAAAAGACACAATACTAAATTATTGATAAACAAATTGTACAAAATGTACAAAATGGTATACATTAGATTTCAGCGAAGTTTTTTTCGAAAAGCAAGAGTGCTATGAAATTTTGTTTTCTACAAAAGCAGTTTAAGATGTCTTCAACTTTTATTGAAATATTTTTCAGATATTTGTACTATTTTCTAAGCTATTGATCAAAAACAAAACAAAAAAATAAGATTAAACACCCACTTCCAATTGTCGATTCTTTTCCATAACCTTTCCAAAGGTAGATTTTGTGCTAAAAATCTTAATTTCAAAATTTTATTCAATTATCTTTGGCCGTTTTTGACTTTGCGTGTACACAAATAAGTTGTCACACACATCCACAAATTAACACACATACATACACGTACAGCCACACACACACAAAGACGATCAGACATTTTTCAAAAACCGTTTTAATGGACTTCTGGGACCCCGAAACTGATATATCAGATGAAATCTCGGGTTTGAAAATTTTCACGAAAACAATACTTTCTCGTAGTGTCATCTTCGCGAAAAATATATATTTTCGTACTGAAAACAGAAATATAGACGTTTCGGTTGGTTAATCGAAAATAAAAATTAATTATTTAATTCACATTACTGAGTTATTAATTTAGTAAAGTCAGATTCCATATCCGCAACAGTGTGCGACGTGTCTGGGCCAACAATTGTTACTGACAATGCCGCCAATATTAAAAGCAGTAAAAGCAGTAGCTGGATATTTACGCCAACAAAATCACTATTGCGTAGCGCATACTTTGAATTCGGCAGTCCAATACTGCATAAAAAGTAACTCCGAATTTTTTGAACTCTTAAAAAAATGCAGACGTATAGTTATGCATTTTAAAATGAATAACGTAGCCAGTTATAAATTAATGAAATGCAACAACAAATGGGTCTTCCACAGTTAAAATTGAAGCAAGATGTTCCAACAAGATGGAACTCTGCATTAATCATGATTCAAAGATTAATGGATACTCGATCACCATTATCGACTACATTGCGTTTATTAGAATCGCCACCACAGAACTTATGAGTGGACAATTATAACAGATTGCATTAGTCTTTTAAAACTTTTGTTAGGGTTTCAATCAACGTATACGTACACTACGTACGTACGTATACTACGTTGTCCCGTGTCATTCTATTAGTTAGAGGTTTAAAAAGTGCAATACGAAATAAAATATTGGTAACAAAAACAGGCAATAGTCTACAATCAAAATTGTTAGATGTACTTGACAGGCGGTTAGGACATTTGGAAACGAATAGTATTGTAGCAAGATCTTGTTTCCTTGATCCACGATTCAAAAAAATGGGATTTAGCATTGAAGGTAATGCAGAAAGTGCTATGCAGTCGATTATAGATGACTTAATTCAAATTAGTGAAACTGAACCAATTTGTGAGATCAAAAATCTGGCTCCTTCTCCCCGGAATTCTGAAAATGTTGAATCCGATGATGAGTTATAGGAAAACTTCAATATGGCAATGGGTGAGAATGTTTCTTCAACTGCTCCAGTTTCGGAATCTGTGGTAGGCGTGAAACAATACTTAGACCTTCCGCTACTGAACAGAAAACATAATCCGTTAGATTTTTGGAAACTGCATCAAAATTTCTTTCTAGATTTATATAAAATGGCCACGCATGCATTCCTGCTACTTCAGTTCCGTCTGAGAGAGTTTTCACAAAAGCTGGACAATTAACAAATCAAGACAGAAATAGACTTCACCCGAAGAAACTTGACCAAATATTGTTTCTTAATAGTATATTGCGTGATTCAAATTCAGTTATTTTCTAAATAACGTATGGCCCTAAAGTTTTTGGAAAAATTTTAAGTGCTAATATTTTTTTCCAAACTCATTTAATTTGAAAAACAAATGTTACATTAATTTACGACACTAATAACAAAAAATAATTACTAATTACATTATGGACAGTGGCCTATTATTCTCAATAAGTCGTCAATTTCTTCGGACTTGTCCCATCTTCCTTTGGACAAGTTCAGGTTCTATTTCTCTAATCTTTTGGAAGATGCGACGCCGCAATTGATCTTCATTTGTAGCTTTCCATCCTGTATCGTATACTTTCCTCGATAGTATTGACCGGAATTCTTCTATTGGTCCAGCCTGAGGTACATTAGGAGTATTGTCCAACTTAGGTACAAAGTCTATGTTATTTTCATTTAACCACTGTCCAGCATTGTGGCATGAAGCTAGATCAGGCCAAAACATGATATTATCGTCGGCATGATGTGTATTTAAAAATATTAGTAATTTAGTGAGACATCTTTGAATATAACGGTCTGCGTTTAAGGCTTCTCCTCGAACACGACCAACATACGGCTGTGAGATAAATCCTGTTTCAGAAATGGCACACTACACAAAAATTTTATCCTCAAATTTCGATTTACCTTTAAATTAAACATTGTCTGGTGTATTTTCTAATCTCGTCGTTCTAAAACCCATCGTTTCATTTAATCTCTGAATGGGATATGGTAAAATATTTCTCATCATCCATTAGAATCAATTTATTATCAAAGTGTATGCGCTTTAATGCGCGACAACAACGCAGAATTCTTTTTCACTAGTCTGCGGTGTGTTTTGGTGCCTTTCTTCTCTTTCCAAACACTAAGTTTGTGCGATCAATTGTTCTTAACACAGTGGTCTTCCAAATACCAAATCTCCGGTCTAATATTCTCTGAGAAACTCCAACTGTGTCTTTCGCTGCTTCCATCAGTCTTCTTTCTCTTATTCCACTCAAAATTCTTAGTCTACCGCTTTTGGGTAAATTAATGCAAGGTATACCCTCTTAGCAATTCCTTATAGCGCTGTAAATGGTTGACTTCCCTACAGTTTGCTCTCGGTAGATTGCAATCATATCACGCTTAGGTATTCGCCCAACTAGATTGTAAATACCTTTACGGATATCTAATTTGAAAGACATTTTGCTACAATCGATTCGCAAAACTAAACGGTCATAATCAAATCTGATTACTTGTAACGTTTTAGTTTCCATGGAAACTTGATTAAACAACATTGGTTATAAAAACGAATCATTGAACAATTTTCCAAAAACCTTAGGACCATGCGTTAGTAGTAGCGAAAAGTAAGAATTATTATTTATTGTTATATTTATTTTGAATTGTGTTAATTAACTTTTAATTATTATTTTTATGTTATAAGAAATTGTATTTTGGTTTCCTTATATAGATATGTTTGGCTAGCCGACCGCTCGCGATTGAACACGAGCCAACTCGAGTTGCCGCTATTAATATCTCGAGTTATTCGAATACATGTATAACTCGAGATGACCGAATACTTTTATTCGAGTCGGCGCAACGCTACAAAATATAGAAATTACTCGAATTGTAAGGCAACAATTGAAATAACGCGTAAACTTGCTCGTCGTGCGTAATATGGTTCTTACGACTCTCGTTATGTAATATACTATAAACACTTGCGCAATGTATGCAACTTTTTTAGTAGTATTTAGGAGGATTAATTCGTGAACCATCTTTACTAAATCCTAAAAATAAATTAAGCTTTAAACTTCATATGTAATATGTATACCCAGTGGGTCCACGACGTAATAGACAGGCGATATTTTATAAACGGTTGGTAGTACAAACATGAAATTTGGTAAATTTAAATGGTTCAAAATGATGCCCCCTTCAGTCTATTTAGATTTAATTTCCGGTTCTGCATTTCCGGGAAAATGACACCAACTTAAGAATTGCAGATGGAACACCCTATATATTTATGGATTTTTGTAAACGTAATTCGAAGACAAATTCAACGATGTGTTTAAAATCCGGTCATTATAATAAAAAAGAACAGATTTCAATTATAAAAAACTGCGCTAAATGCGCTATTAAAAAAATGAAGGCTGAAATTGATAAATACATAATAATAATGAATACTGAATTAGATGTGTTTTATGATTTTAATTTAATATAATTTCTTATAATAAGAACAAGTAAGTAAGATATAAATCATAAAACATATCTAATTAGGTATTAATTATGTATTAATAAATTTATTCCTTTATTATATTAAAACGCATTTAGTGCAGTATATGTATTATAGTTGAACTGTTTTTTTTTTTATAAAATCGCCGAGTTTTAAACACTTGTTCTCGATTTCGGTTCTTACAACTCGGATACACGGTTCCGGGTAGCCGGCTTTTGAAACCCGGTTCCAGATACCCGGGTTTTAAAAACCCGGTTCCGGATACCAGGGTGGTGTCACTTGACGGGTTTCTGCACCAAACGCAATATTCACTGCAAATTATATCCCATAAAATGGAATGGCAGTTGAAGAGACAAGCAGAAAAATTTCTGTTCACAGTATGAGATGAAGATTCCGTAAAAAATTTAATCCATAAAAATGTCTGTTGATGGGTTTTTGAAATAAACGAACATTTGGATTCTGCATTCTATAATCTGGCGTGCTGTACACTCATTTTAAATCAAAATGGTCCATCTGTATAAAAAAATGGAATTGAAAAATCCCTATGGCCATCTATAGAGCGCCATTAAGTAAGACTTTTCACGAAACAACAATTATTCACATTTTTAATTTGGTTTTATTTTTTATTTCAATAACTAAACATCTCATAGCATTGCGGTCTGCATATATTGATTCTACATTCATTAATCATTACTCTATCGCGCTTTGTACTTAGTTAAAATCTGCATTTTCTGGTTTATTTTTTCAAGGTCTGATAAAATTTTCACTGAAAAAATGGAATTGAAAATTTCGAATAGCAATCGATAGGGCGACATTTTACAATTTCCGTTAACAGTTCGATTGTATTTCTTCCAGTTTTTCTGTGGCAGTGAAATTAATATGACATTTTTCATTTGGTTTTTAATTTTTATCCCAACAAGTAAACATCTCTCAGTAATTCGGTTTGCATATTTGGACTCTGCAATCAATACTCTATCGAAGTGTGTATGAGTACACACTTCGATTACACACTACACACATCCATTTTATCCTGAGGTTCGGATAAAACAATGTCTATCCATTTCGTGAAAATCTTACAGAAGTTTCGGGAAAAAAATGAAATTGAAATTTTTTAATGACAATCGTTAAAAAGCCATTAAATAAGACTATTTAGTTATGGCTGTTTTACACGGTGAAAAAAAATGATGAATTTTGTAACCTTGAAGTTATTGTTGCCCGTAATTTTATATTATATAAATTATATTAAATAATATAGGTATAACTCTACACATTACACGTAATACACAAAATTGTCGTGAATAAATTGACGACAATAAATGCATGAATAAATTGTCACAATAAAACCTGCTCTAAGTTTTCGGCAACTTTTTGGGGAATTCTAGTTATATTTCGGTTTTTTAAATTAATACCAACCTACTGGAAAGTGACATGTGCACATGGTGTATCTAACATGCATACAAGGCAGCACAATGTTTTTTTGTTACTCTTCCTACTTACATTTTTATTTAAATGAGAACACACAAATAGAGACAAGATGAGAAGGAAGTAAGACTGAAAGTTTGCAACACATTGGCAGTGCAGAAGTTCCAAGTTTACAGTTGGTAAAAATTTTGAGCGTGTAATACGCCTTCACATTTTCAATTTATTCACGAATTTATCCATGTATAAATTCATCAATTTCTTCATCAATTTCTTTGGACGTGTAAAACAGCTATTAGATTCTATTTCTCCGTTAACAGTAAAGGCTGATTCATAGATTTATTACGTGACGCGACGCTACGCTATGACATTGCTATCGCTATAGGCATTTTCAACAGCGTATTGATGCTGTTGAAGATGACCATCGATTGTATTTCTTCCAGTCTTTGTGCCATTTTTCATACCTTTTATAAATCCTCTCAATAACTAAACCTAACTCAGCATTGCAGTCCACATATTTGGATTCTGCATTAATTACTCATAGAGCGCTGTGCACTCAGTGTAAATTTTAACTTTCTATATATTTCGTGAACAGTTCCAAGTTCCATTGAGCATTTTCAGTAAAAAATCGATTTGCAATCGATATAGCAATAAATGCTAGTAATTTCGATGGCTCGATGGTATTCTTTGCGGTTTTCTGTAGCAATGAAATTATTATGACATTTATCATTTCGAGTTTATTTGGCTGCCTACGTATTAGCATGTTCAATATTATTTATTTTATATTTTCTATCTCAATAACTATATAAACATCTCTCCGCAATACGGTTTGCGTATGTTTATTCTGAATTCAGTACTCTATACTCTATCGTGCCCTGTTATTTTCTTACCTTCCCAAATTTTTAGTAATACCTAAAATAAAATTGAAAAATCCTAATTTAATAATTACATATGTTCTTCTTGTTGTGTTGCAGTGAAATTATTATGACATTTTTTATTTTGTTTTTATTTATTATCACAATAATAAGAATTTTCTCGTAAACCATTAGGTACTTTACGCAAAATCCATTTTTTCTTCGAAATTATTTTGTTTACTTGTTAATATGTAAGTGTTCGCGAATTTTCCCACTCGTTGGAAAACTACCACTTTAAATCACTTGTAGAATAATCTATTGTTATTTCAACACCATCCTCAAGTAGTATTTTGTATATTTTAAATTAACGATACTGTTGTGGTTTACATGCAAATAGACCACGCTTTGATTTGGTAATTGAACGTCCGCTTTAGTAGTCTAATGGATTCCAGTCAGTTTTTTTGTGTGCATGTGTATTTGTTTTTCTTATTGCGAACAATACTAGAATAAACAATACAGGACGCAAAAAATGGATTACGCAAATTATTATTGTGGGTGTGGGGGTATTAACCCCCATTCGTTAGCCTGGATCGTCTTTTACGTCTCCGAATATTGATCTAAAATTGGCACACATTCGATTGGCTCGGCGGTCAAATAATATCCATTCGATTTAAACGCCGGACCGTTACATAACGTTTCCTGGGCATTTAAAAAGTAAAAAGTAACAAAATGAGCACTGCCGCCGCAACGTGGCAACGCCGCTTGCACCCACTTTAGCTGGATTCTTTTTGCCATATTTACACCTCAATCTCGCAATTGAGCCACGATTTCGTGCGTTACCGGGCCTTATTTGTTGCATTTGCCATTGATGCATCCTGTTTTGGTGCAAACCTGCAAATCCCTACAAACACTCCCGCAATTATCGATTGCCACCATCTACGGTGCATCAAAAGATTGCCTCTAATAATGTGCTAGTCGGCCAGACGATTATTGAGCAGGGCCTGTTGGTCGCGGGACCGACGGCGCGGCGCGAGCAACTGCGGCGGAAAGTTGCGAAGCCAGCCGAAAGCAGTCCGACGTGTCGTTCCTCCGTGCACGCGCCAGTCGAGGCCGAGCGGCCGAGAGGTGGGTAAGCGCGCGCGTATACACCAACCCCAGAAGCCCTAAAAGGACCAGCAGTGCCCGCGCGTGTGCCATAGTAGTGCCGAGGCCCCCCCGATCAGGGCCGCAGCCCCATAGGACATGGCCCTGTACCAGTACGTGCAGCCGAGGTACGTGTAAGTCCCTGTGCGATGTGGGGTTTGTTTGCGGGGGAAACTTGGGCGCCATTCTCGGCAGCTCCTGGTCTCGACCACCAAAACCACCACCGCAGTGGCGCGCCAATTGGTTTGTCGCATTTCGTAGGGTCGCAGACGCCACTGCAACTCGTTAAACATTCTTTTGTTTTAATCGCAAATTGGCTGGGCTAAAAATAGGGCAGTGGCTATATTTTTGCAAGTCTGCGGACGCCCCGGTTAGATATGTGCTCTCTGTATCGTTTCCTGTTCCAATTCTAACATGTAGGTTGATCTAGGTGACAGTTGAGATGATTAACACAGCACACACATTCACACAGGGCAGGCACGCACTCTGTCACACGATAGGCATTTGTTTTATGTAACAGGCTGCGTAGTGCGTGCGTACACCATTCACCATTCGTGTGGAGGCGATGGTGTGTTTGCCGTGCCGTATGTAAATACGCACATGCCGGCTTCAAAGTTTAAATTTCAATGACATCATCTCCAACGGACTCGCTCGCGTGTGCACACCTTGGCGGCCGCACGTTCGGTGTGCCGCGCCGCCGCTGTTCAAATACGGAGACGGCAGGTTGCGGCTAAAATTATCTAAACATCAATGCGATGTATCCCTTATGCTACACTTCAGTGTAATTGCGGTTTCAAGTCGTTTGCGTTTGTCACTGGATAACATTACAAGTTGCGTGGCTTAATAAGTGCAAAAATTAAAATCGTCACTATCTAAGGATTTATTTTACACAAAGTATCCGGATTGTTGACAGATTAGCGACTCTAGCCTTCCTCTCTTACGCTTCGTCGGTACACTAAGGCATTTACTCTTCTACAATTATGCCTTGAAAATATAAAATAAGTAGGAAATTAAAAATACCTGAAATGTATGCGATCGTTATATATACAGGGCGAGTCACTGCATGTGGACAAACATACTTTCACAGTTTGCAAGGGAGACATTTTTGACTAAAAAAGTTCATATGAGTTATTTGCCGAAGGGTCATGAAAATTACCCATTACTTACAAGGAGCCAGTGAAATACGATTCACTCTGTGCGAGTATTTTGTAGGCCCCGAGTAAAGTAGGACATTTTACTGATGAGTATATTAATTTTTTTCTGAAACCCCCAATTATAATAAAAAATATTTATTAATTTATTAAATTGAATGGGAGATGTTCTACATACCTATCTAGTAGTACGTTTCTCTGTTTCCAAGGCGACAGATAAATGTCTGTCACCTTAGTGACAGAGAATGATTTTCCCGGACTAGTCAGGGAAATACAACTTTCGCGCCGCAACTTTCAGAAAAACATAGTTTTTTCAAATGTCGAAACTAAGCCATACAAGTTTTAATTTTACAGATTTGAGAAAATCTTAATTTTTAACAGCAGAAGTTAAAAACTTCACTTTATATTTCCAAAAAAATGTAAAATTAGTAAACACCCTTTAGTGTTCTAGTAATTTTAAGGACGAAAATCCGTATCTCTAACACGTCGTGTTTTAAAGTAGCCTAGTATGGTAAAGTTTTTCAAGTATAACTAAGGTGACCAGATCCTAACGATACAAAAGCGGGACAGAAGAACGCAAAACGCAAAATATACAGGGTGTCTCATTAAAAAACGCCGCTGGCCAATAACTCCATAACTTCCTAACTATTGCCCGATTTCAATAAAACAAAGACAAAATTAAATGTCTCCACATGTTCTACAAAGAGGCCCGAATTGTCTTCTTTTTTTTGCAAAATCAACTTTCATTTCAGCGAGTGTCTGCTAGATTATGCAAAAAAGCTAAGATGTAGCTTAAAATAAAAATAGGACCTCTTTGTACACATGTGGAGCCATTTAGTTTTGTTTTCGTTTTATTGAAATCGGCCAATAAATAAAGGAGTTAGCGGCGTTTTTTAGCAGACACCCTGTATAATATTATATTACATTTTTTTTAACAACATGAAATATAATGTCATATTTATAAATATGATAAGTACGAGGCATGTTTTTAAAGTACCCTTTTGTATTTTGGCCGCTGCAGCGCTGCTACCAAATACAGATATTGGCGAAATATATAAGCTGATAACTTCAAAATAGCGAATAAAAGATCACCCCGAAAGAAAACCCAATCTTTCAAAAGTCGGGACATTTTTGAAACGTCGCGGGATGCGGGACAAATTTCTAAAAATCGGGACTGTCCCGCCAAAATCGGGACGTCTGGTCACCTTAAGTATAACCCCTTCAAGGAACCCATTTTGAGTTAAAACGTTCATATGTCCTAATCCTCATTCTCGGGAAACTACAAGAAGTCACTGGTTTTTTTTGTTTTTTTTTTAATATACACAGTATGTCCCCGGATTGAGTTTGCAAACGGGATTTATTTTTTATTTTACGTTTAAGTAAAAATGTTATAGGAATTATAATTCCTGCTTGGTCTGAAACTACCAGTTCAGTTATTAAAACTTGGCCTGGCCTAAAGCCAACACCCTGTATAAATAAATCAATGTTTTAATAACTGAAATGATACTTTCAGACCAAGCAGAAATTTTAATTCCTGTAACACTTTTACGTAAAAGTAAAAAATAAAAACATCCCTCTTTTAAACTCAATTCAGGGACATACTGTAATCACCTTTAAAGATTTAATAACAACGAGAGCTGTGAAAATTGAATAAACTGTACAAAAATACTTCAAATTAATCAAATAACAACATTATTATACCAACAACTGTTCAAACTATGCACCTTGTGAAGGCACGAGTCCTATCTATTTCATCATAGTACACATTAGCGATTTCACCAGTATTCCTAATTTCATACTTCATCTTCTTCTACTGGTTCTTCTTCTTCAGCCCTGGGTCATAAAATCCTGGATGTAGGCCTCTTCCAGTTCCTGTCATGTTTTCTTGTACTGTGCTGTTTTTATCCAATTCCTCCCCGACATCATCTTTACATTGTCGATCCACCTCACCTCATCAGGTCTTCCTCTATTTATTTTGGTACCTCGTGGCCACCATAGTGCTACTCTGTGCTCTTCGACCATTGCCATCGCAGTAACTGCACAAGTAAACGATATATACACACTCAACCACATTTAAATCTGCCATTTGAGGAAATTGACCTTAAGTAGTAATATGTATGAACTGACATATAACTTTGTAAATGTATTGTCAGTAGTTATTTCTAAAATTCGAAATTTTTGTTTCTGTCAGCGTTGGAGCCGAATACGGTACAAACCCTTTTATATTTTCCCATTGTTGTTGTTAAACCATAACCACAAGATTGACAACTGTACGATAAACGGCAGAAGTCGACGAATTTGATACTAATCGCACACTTTAGCAAGACAAACACATAGGAACACATTTGACCAGAAGCGTCAAATAGCTATGGCTAGTACTTTGAAAACTATGAATGTATGATGAACTCTGCATTGTTGTTATGTATTTGTACACATTGCGGTGACAATATTTTCATGGCGCCATTGTAACGTCAACTTGAAGTTTGTAAATTGGTATTAAAATCATGCATGCCTCGCATGAGGGGTGTTTTCGGACATTTCCCTATAGATGTTTTCACTATTGAGTGAAATTATCATCAAAATATTAAACTTTCTTTGGCTTTTTGTAGTTCCGTAACTGTGAAGATTAAAACATTTTTTTGTCAAAAATGTCTTCCTTCTTCTTCTTCTTTAGGTGCCATCTCCGATACGAAGGTCGGCAATCATCAAGGCGATCTTCACTTTTGAGACCGCATTTCTAAATAATTGGTTGCTAGTACAGCCAAACCACTCTCTAAGGTTTTTCATCCATGAGTTTCGTCTCCTTCCTATGGACCTCTTTCCTCTAATTTTCCCCTGCATAATTACTTGTAGTATTTGATATTTTTCTCCTCTCATGATATGTCCTATATATTCCAGTTTTCTTTGCTTAGTTGTCAGAATTACTTCTTTTTCTTTATTCATACGTCTCATCACTTCTACATTCGTTATTTTCTCTACCCACGAGATCCTCAGTATTCTTCGATATATCCATAGCTCGAATGCCTCCAGTCTCTTTATGTCGATTGCTTTCAATGTCCAGGATTCCATTCCGTAGTATAGTATTGATAGTACGTAGCATCTCATCATTCGAATTTTTAGATCGAGGTTTAGATCTCGGCAACTGAAAAGGCTCTTCATTTTAGAAAAGGAGCTTCTTGCCTGTTCGATTCTGATTCGAATTTCTTGGGAGCTATCATTATTTTCATTAATGGTTGTGCCTAGGTATTTGTATTCTCTTACCCTTTCAATAGGCTGGTTCTTTACATATACTCGATGGTTGTCCTGAGTTGTTTTAGTTATTAGCATGTATTTTGTTTTGTTTATGTTCAGTGATAGCCCATATTCTTCACTTTCTGTGACTATTTTATTAATTAGCGTCTGTAGGTCTTCGAGCGTTTCAGCTAAAAGAACCGTATCGTCGGCGTACCTCAGATTATTTATTGACATGCCGTTAATTTTTATGCCTATGTCTTGATCATCGAGTGCTTTATTTACTATGTCCTCTGAGTAGAGATTAAAGAGGGTTGGTGAGAGAATACACCCTTGACGGACACCTCTCTGTATTTCTATTTCTTCGGATGTTGTGTCTGCTACTCTTATTGCTGCCTTCTGGTTGTAGTAGAGGTTTGAGATTATTCTTATGTCTCTAAGGTCTATCTTTCTCTTTATTAGCGTATCTATTAGTTTGTCATGTCTAACTTTGTCAAAGGCTTTGTTATAGTCTATGAAGCAAACGTGTAGGTCTTGATTCATATCTAGGCATCTTTGCGACAGGACATTAAGTGCAAACAGTGCCTCCCTTGTTCCTAGGCCTTTGCGGAATCCAAATTGTGTGTCGCTGATGTCTGCATCTAGTTTCCTGTATATTCTATTATGGATCACCTTCAACAGGATTTTCAGTGTGTGTGCCATTAGGCTAATCGTACGGTAGTCGGAGCAATGCTTGGCACTTTTCTTTTTTGGGAGGGTTATAAAAGTTGATAGCAACCATTCATTTGGTATCACTCCTGTTGTGTATATGGTATTAATTATTTCTACTAGAATATGAATCTGGTCCTCCTCTATCAGTTTAAGAATTTCTGCTGGCAGTTGGTCTGGACCTGCTGCTTTTTTGTTCTTTAGTGTATTCAGTGCATATATTACTTCTTCTTTAATTATGTCCGGGCCCACCTCCCCTTCTATATTTTCGAGAATAGTTTTCCGTCTCTCATCATCGAAGAGCTGTGCTATGTAGTTCTTCCATACTTCAAGTTTTTGCCCTATCTCTGAGACTATTTTCCCGTTGTTGTCATACAATATATTGAGTTGTTTGTGTGTACTGAAGCCTGCGAATTCTTTGACTTTTTTGACTTTTTTTTTGCATACTGTCAAAGTTTGTCGAATCCGGATCTTTAACTTAACGCTCATCCATTTGAGAATTACAAACTCTTATAGCGTACATATCTATAAAAAAAGAATTATACACGAATAACACATCCCAGACAACTGTACGGATGTGAAGTTAGCAATTGATTTATAAAAGGTTTTCTCTTAAAAAAAGCATGTTTTCTTAAAGGTTTGGGCATCATTGGAAATAGGATGGTACTCTTAGCGCACCAGAATAGAACATAGAACAGGAATCAAGTAAAATCCGGATGTACTATTTTCATATTCTCGAGAAAAAAATAATGTATCTGCATTTAGTCGGAAATTCATTTAGGTTTTTTGTTCCCAAAAATAGAAAATCTACTTCTATTGTTTCGATCTTGTTTTGTTTTGTTAATTCTTCCGGTGTTGTTTTTGTTTTTATTATTCTCTGAATAGAGCCTGAAATATGTGGAATTTAGGTTTTATGTTCCCGAAAATAGAAAATCTACATCTAGTCCTTTTCGGTCTGTTCTTGTTTTTTCTTTCGGATTGGTTTTATATTTATTATTCCCTGAATACAGCGTAAAATTTAGGGAATCCAGTTTTCTTGATCCTGAAAATAGAAAATCTAAATCTGTTGTTTCATATTTGACGCGTTGGTACTTCGTTCCGTTAAAGAATACATTTTTCATTTTTAGTTTTCATTTTCTATTTAGCCTGCAGGATTTCTAGTTTTCATTTTATTTTAGAGTTGTGTTTTATTTTCCTCTAAATAGTCGTGGACATGTGCCTTACTCCAGAAACTGGAAGAAGTTTTAAGTTTTCTGTGAGACCGTTCCTCAGGCTGGGAATAGGAAAAAGAGATGTTGTCGCATAGATTTCTAACTAAGTGCAGATAAATGATTTTTTTCTCTCGAGGATATGAAAATAATAAATCCGGATTTTTCTTGATTCCTATTCTATGGATTGTGGGGAACAATGTTGTGCCATTAGATTTTCTATGAGAGCGTGCCAACCGCCGGAAAATTGAAAAATATGACGTAGCATTAATTTCTGACTAATTGTAGAAATGATTTTTTCTCTCTCGAAAATATGAAAATTCAACATCTGGATTTTTATTGATTCATATTCTACTGAATGTGGGGAACAATGTTGTGCCATTAGTTCTTCTATGGAAACGTGCCAACGGCCGGAAAAACGGAAAATAAAATGTAGCATGAATTTCTGATTAAAGTTACGAAAAGTACGAAAAACGAGTAGATTAAATTTTCACGAGCATGGAAAATCACTTTTCTAACGCGTGGAACACGGTATTTTTTCGTGTACTTGTTGTACACCATGTATATTTGAAACTAATTTTAGCACATGCACTTTTCGGTATGCTAAAACTTTTATTTGAGTCATTTTGTTGTATTTTCAAAATTAAACGAGATAGCCTCCAATCCCGCACTGTTGACTCAACCTATATAATAAATATAAATAATACAATATACAGAGAGTTTTTTTTATCGTGCAATATAGGGTTAATCATTTCAATAGTTACACGCTTATGTCACAATGACAGTAATGAATCAACGCATCTGAAAATACAACATGCAAAAAATGCAACATACAAGAAATCCTCTGTGTAGCAAATATTACAGTTTACGACGTGAAGAATGTATACAATTGAAGAAAGAGCTAATTCAAATGGATAATACTGCAAACATTAGCTTAACATTGTTCACTTCTTGAACTGTAATATTTACCTCGCAGAGAATTAATTTTACTTGTATATTGCATTTTAAAAAAGGCGCTTTGATACATTGATGTCATTGTGACAGAAGTGTGTAACTATTAATATAAAAATGATTAACCCTATGGTGCACTATATAAAAATACTATAAAATCAGTATGTAAAAAAATCATTCATAATTTACGACACATCTGCTTAATTTATAGAAATTTAAGTGTAAGGGTTAACATTCTCATCAAGATTTTTGTAATATATGATTATATACAAGGTGTATATAATACACCCGTATCGGGCTTTTTTCTGGTAATATGACGTTTTAGAGGTTCAGGAAAAAAATTGCATAAGATAAGCTTACCTAAAGAATATAGTAGAGGTACTTTCGATTTCGGGAAGTTATCGCAACTAGGCGTAACTGCACTCATCTTCAGAATTTTAAATCCGGAACCTAGGTTATATGTAGCATCGTTGGATAGGGATTTGAAATAGAAACAACTTTTGTAAAAAAAAAAGTTTTTTTGTAAATGATATGCATAACGAAATAAATAAAAATGTTTCAGACAATCAGTCCCGGCCATTTTCTCGAAAGGATGACGGTCCAGGAAAAATAATCGTATGACATAAGGCTACTGAAGAATTTAATGGTGGTAGTTTCGATTCTCAGAAAATACTGGAAGTAGGCGTAACTGCACTCAGCTTTCAAGAATTTTTGTAAATACTTTACTTTATAGAGTAATTGGAGAAAAAGTATAGTATTTACAAAAATATTTAAATGCTAACCTAGGTTCCCACTTCTGGTAACTTCCGGAAATAGAAACTGCCTCAATTATATTCTTCAGGTAGGCGTATGTAATGCTATTTTTTTTTTTTTCTGAACCTCTAGATTCTAGAACGTCATATTACCGAGTAAAAGGACTGATACAAGTGGTGTGGGGCACCACCATCGTTTTCAGCCTATTTCTTCGTTACCTTTCTCCCGGGGCACCCTGTATAAATCAATTATGCTTCAAATTATCAATTCGTATATACATACATGTATACAGGGTGTAACAGAAATACGTGTGTTAATTTTAAACATTGGTAGAACTAGTTATAAAAAACATTTTTTCTATATGTTTTTTTTCAAAATTTGCAGGTTTTTTAAATATTTTTTTGCCCCCTAATTTTGACCGAACGAACCGTTCTCAGGTACTGTCACTATAATTGTCAAGTGAAGTTTATTTCAAAATGCCAAATTTTTCTAATCAAGAATTAACAGATATTGTGTTGGTATATGGCCGAGCCTTCGGAAATGCCGCAGAAGCCCGTAGATTGTACAGTGCACAATATCCTAAACGTGTTTTGCCTAAGAGGCAATGATGCACCTTTATGACACCGTTGCCATCACAACAAACGATTGTATCGCTGCACACCTTTAACCATAGGCGGGTACGCGTTTTAGTAGAAAAACTAGAACATATTTTAAATCAGTTTAACGTTGGTTTTTGAAAAAAAAACATATAGAAAAAATGTTTTATTTAACGAGTTCTACCAATGTTTAAAATTAACACACGTATTTCTGTTACACCCTGTATATATTTTAGTGCTAAGTACTGTACAATAAATAAGGGCACTCAGTTATCTTCGCCCGTGGGGCAATTATTTCCACTCGAGACTCCCACGAGCCCCATTGTAATTTTAGAAGCCCCCTCCTCCCCTCGGACTGCACATACGCAACCATCTCTTCATGTTAATGGTGCGTACAGATGTTCCTGTGGAGCCCCACGCGTCGCCGAGGAGCGGAGTCATGCGATTGCCGGAGAGCCTAGGAGGGTTGCAGCTGCCTCAGCCATTCAACCCTCTGTGGCCTTATCTTTTTGGATCCCGCTCAATGGAATCATTGGGCATCGCAGTTAACACAAATATAAACTATTCAAGATTTGTTAAGGTATCCCAAGGTTCGGCTCCGTACTAATTTCGGCGGGAGGTTCCCATGACCAACTTTATGACAAAATCTTGAATTTTTTCCGATTATTGAGCGGAGATTGTAATAAAACTCGGCCTAATGTACAGCCTTTCAAAGTTGTTGATAACATATCTCTCGCAAGGAAAAATATCTTCCTAATGCAAACTATTTCTGTATTAATTTTTTATGTACACATACAACGTGCACACAATTTCGTTATATTATAGTTATGGTCATAATAAAATATGATTACCGACAAAAATTAACAAAATCGTTTTGGAGTGCGGTTCAATTGTGGGGCGATTAGCCTCCGTGGTCGACTGACCGAAATCGACGTCCTTCACTGTCCGGTCGGGGAGATCCTCGGGCACCGAGGTCACCTCCATTTTGATCCGAAGGAGAGGTTCCGACGGACGCAGTGTTACGGTGTCCATGGGAAAGGTGATCCCCGACGGAACAGGTTATATCGTGTACGTCCACAATGCGTTTACATAATGTCGTCCGTGAGATGCAAGCACGAAAAGTGTTCGAGGGAATCAATGTACCCCCAATTGAACGGCACTTAGACAAGTTCTTTTTAAATATCGCCCTGCAGTTCAAGCCCATGTCCCGTTTAGACCGAAACGTGTCAGCGGGATGCGTTCCAAGGCAGTGGTTCTTAAACTGTGGGTCGCAGAATGTATTGAAACACGTGACGCGCAAACATAAAACATTACCCTGAGTTTGGTAGTTCAGCATAGCAAGGGGCCGCCATTTTTTCGCCTTGTATAAATGGGGTCGCTGAAAAAGTTTGCGAACCTCTGCTCTAAAACTGACAAAGGTTGGATCCTCAACTTGTATGCCAGTAGAGCCATAGGAATATTGCAAATTTTTAGAAGAAAAAAGTTTCTAGAAATACTTGAATTCGTTTTTGGTCAAATAATGAACATTGCACTTATAGTGCAAAATTAAGTAGTTTTTATTGTGCACAATGTATCATGGGAGGAAGCAGGGGGTGGGGGGCATAGAGGGTTCGATGGTCCGGCGCCCGCACGGCGCACACTGACCATTTACCTATTCTAGCCGATAATTTCATAGAAAATGAACTATTTCACGTAATTATCATTAGTAAAATGTTCAATGTTAATAGCAGGTAGTGTCATAAATCCATCTGACCCTTTAGTGCAGCTACTATCACTGTCCAAATTACGCTCTTCCCAATCGCCGCCCCTCAATATCCAAATGTCGAGCGCTCGGAACGTTCAAGTTTGTTATCAGTTATTTCGACTCGTGTTGAGTGAAAATAGTATGTACATTATTATAAGTTTGGGTAACTATTTTCCAGACATGTATTCAAAATAATTATATGTTATTTTAGAAGTACAATAACCCGTCTAATATATTTATCCAATTATCCAGGTAAACAACATAAAAGCAATGAAAAGTAATACATAAGGTAATCAAAATATTTAAAAATATATCCAATTCGGTAAGGTAGGAGTGTGTAGTAAGATTTGTACTATTCTATATCTAAATTCTGCGTGCAGTTATTAAAGCGTAACATATCATCGGCTTGGTGTTATAAGGTTGCATGTAACATTTTTTCAATTTTGAGGTCTATAGCTTTACAGGGCTATATGTTTTCAAAGCGTGACTTTTCAACTTGTTGGAAGGTTAAATTCGGATTATTAAGAATCTGTGCTATAAAAAAATGTAATTACAGTGCACAATACATCATTTTCTATAATAATAAACATATTTAAAGTCGTTATTCCCAAATTTATAAATTTGCACATACAACCTTGTAACATTAAGCTGACGATATGCAACGACAAGCCTAAGGGTGTAGAGGGAAGTGAGGTTATGTTATGAGTTCAACACGTGTCCAACTCATGCTAATAATAACTGCACGCTTAAATTTAGGCATAGAATAGTATCTGTACAAACCTTACTACACCCTCCTCTACCTTACGCAATTGTATATATTTTTAAATATTTTGATTACCTTACTTATTGCTTCTTTACTGTTACGATATTGCTTACTATAAAGAGGAAGCATTTAGCCTGAAAATTGCTAAACGATCAGCTGAAACCGGTTGCAAATAGTAATAAACCATTTTATTAAGGATGTACGACTTTTCAATGAAAATAAAAATTAACCTTAATATGTGAAACATATACCAGATTAGAAAATTGGTCAGAACAATTATTGCCTCTGTGGGTTTATTCTGTTATGTAGACAACCCAATTGGCAGAAAATCGTACATTGATTTATTATTCTCTTTATTGACCATTTCCGGAAAAAGGTATTATTCAATATACCTATGTATTACCAAATGAATAAAATTCACTACGTTTCTTGTTTCTAACGTTTCTGTTATGTGATGATTTTTCTGCTGGGCTATGAAAATAAGTTGTGCAGCTTTTATGCCATTGTTTGAATGTCGCAATTCATTTACATTTATTACCACTACTAATAATAACAGTTGTAAGGCATTTCTGTAAATTGTTTTTAAATTCCAACGCAAACAAAATTCAGCTTACATTTATTTCAAAGTGTGTACACGGTGATTAAACTATCGGTCCGATTGCACCGTACCCAAACATTCTCACATCTTATTTCACAGTACTCTCAACCAAACATCAGCAATAAATTGTGTTGTAAACAATTTTACACGATCGTTACAGTTGCGATTACCGCGATAAAACCCTGGTCATTTGATTAATTACGCCCCCGCAATTAACCGTCGCTGAATTACTCACTTAATTAACAGCCGTCAAGGCGATAATCCAGTGTGAGGAAAACACCTCGGACAGATAAGTAAATTCTTCCGGAACGCTGAACACGCGCCTTGCTCCGTGGGAAAAGTGCATATCTGGCTTTCATTATCAGTCCGGTCCTGGACCCAAGGCCGCGCGGCCAAAATGTGCCAAATGCGATTAATCAGGGCGCCTTTGTTTACACTAATACGTAATCTTTGCCAAATATTGGTTTGCATAAATTTTGAAATCCACTTTTAAGGCTAGTACGGCGTAATGTTAAGTACCGGTTTGGCGCATTAACTAGTGCAGGTTTAATTAACAAAAAAAAAAACTGAGAAATACTACAAAATTGGCTTATCAATATTACTATTATCCGATAGGGTCAGAGAGAATGACGCTTGATATACCCGATTAAAACTATGACCTTCCGCTCACTAGTCGAGGCATGCCCACCGTCATTTATTATTAAAACCCCAAAAAGTTTAATTTTGTTTTCTTCAATTAACTAATATTGCTTGAGGAAAGTACTTTCGCTGTCTCTAGTTTTCCAGCTTTTGTAACTGGGGCTTTTCTCCCACCAATCGCATGCTTCGTACGTTACGCTCTTCACATTTATTACTAGAACCCCGAAAAATATTATTGTTATATGAGGTGCTACCTAAGCGTTACTATTAGACAAATACTTAAATATGTAAAGTGTAGTGTAATTTAATTTTCTAGTGAATGAGATAAGAATGCAATTAAACGCGCAGGTCGTACGGGAAGAATGGAGCTGGGAAAAATAGTTTCGTGTTGGAATGCTGCTTGATTCGTAATAACGTTTGTTGTTTCCGTTTGTTAGTATGTATTACAGTCTACTAGGCCCATTAAAATCTATCCACACACTCACATTACGCGCAAATATTTACGTTATTTGGTTTTCCTCTGGACTTTATTGTATTAAAAATTGAAACAAAAAATCTATCAAATTTGTCTACTGTTAGTCGGACGCTAATTAACTTTAAAAAGTGAAACAAAAAAAAAAAAAAATATATATATATATATATATATATATATATATATATATATATATATATATCAATTGTCCTATTACAAGCAGAATATAATGGTCTAAAAGTGTTTACTTATTTAAAAAAAAAATATATATAAATATAATAAAATATATAAATTGATTTAACCAATGTCTTTTCTTTTTAAATGATGTATTTAAATTTCGATCAGTTCAAATTATTGTAATAGCCCTGCTAGAATTACATTTTACTTCTTCTTCATGTGCCGTCTCCATTCCGGAGGTTGGCTATCATCATTACTATCCTAATTTTGGAAACTGCAGCCCTAAATAGATCAGCTGACGTGGCATTAAACCATTTTTGCAAATTCCTAAGCCAGGACATTCTTCTCGCTCCGATAGATCTTTTCCCCACGATTCTTCCTTGGATTATGAGTCGCAGAATCTCATATTTCGGACCTCTCATGATGTGGCCGAGATATTGCAGTTTACTTTTTGTCACTTCCAGTAGGATCTCTGTCTTTCTCCATTCTTCTCAGAACCTCCACGTTGGTCGTGTTTTTTATCGCGTAAAGTTTACTAAATCAATTCATTTAAAAAAAATTGACTTTAAAAAGTGAAACCAAAAATATATCAATTATTGTCCTACTGCAAGCAGAAGATAATTGTCTAAAAGTGTTTTACTCGTATTGCATCAACTTTTTTGTTGTTACTCTATTCGTCCTACAGTAACACATACGTATAAACTTACACGAGTGAACTATTCGTTAATCGAATCCTTTATTTTCAAACTTGTAATTCGCCCTTTACACTCATAGTGACTTACTAGACTTACACTCATAGTGACATTTTGTTAATAAAACAAGCTTGTGCGCCTGTTAATCGAGGCTTTCATAAATTACAATCTGTATCAGTATTCCTTTGATGCTTGCGCAATGCCATTCATTAGCGCTTTATCACAAAACATGAATGAGTCGTGTGACCTAAATGATTTGCCAAACGAACACTCATCAATATCGAGACAAAACATTTGATGAACAAGAAAGTAATCACTTAAAGTTAACTGATGTGGATTCTATAGCTATGCTATGTATGCAATCCAATTTACACACACTTTGGAATCCGCCCTTTAAAATCAAATCTATCACGGACATTGTAATATACCACGCGTTTTTTAAATCTCTGAACATATGGTATGTTCAGTTTTAAAACGACAGGATGAATCCTTTGCTAAAATTCAATTATATGCAACCAAATTTACTAGCGTGGGTAAATCAATTATTTAAAAAAAATGACAAATTCATAACCAATTTAATAAAACTTCAAAACTGTAGACAGAAAATATATTCAACGCAAGAAAAGATACAATCTGGTCAGTGCATCTGTACCAGTGCACAAATACAGTGCACTGGTAACAAAGTGGCATTAGTATACGGAATGTGCGCGATTTATTTTCTGTGCATTATCCTGACAGACCAATACCATCAATCGGAACAATTTGTTATATAATCGCCAAATTTGAAAGTAGAGGATGCCACGTTATGACTGAAGAAATGAAATTAAACGTGCTATGTTATGCTGAAGAAGATACTGATGAAGAAAATTTAAATACTTTCTTGCGTTGAATACATTTTCCGTCAACAGTGTTGACGTTTTATACGTTACGTAAATATACGTTATGAATTGGTCTTTTTTTTTTTTAAATCGAGTTACACACGCTAGTAAATTTGGTTGCATATAATTGAATATTACCATAGGTTTGATCCCGTCGTGTTAAAACTGAACATACCCTATGTTCAGCGATTTAAAAAAAACGCGCGGTTTAGTTTTCGAGAAAACTAAATTGAAGTTTCAAGTCTAATAAGGGACGGAAAGGATGAATAAAAACAACTAACTGATTATAATTGAGGAGCTGGGTGCAAGAACAGCGTAAGTCGATTTATGCTGTTTTTGAGCATATTTGTTTATTAGAATATTTGTACCCTCATTTATAAGTCTGTTAAAAATATATAGCTACTGTTCATACAAATTGCAAAAAAAAATCCACGTTTCTAATTGCAAAAGTTTTGCAGCTTTTATTAAGTTTTGAATCTTTCGGCGCGTTTTTCTCGAAACTCATTTTTTCGACTTACGCTATTCTTGCACCCATGTCCAGAATTATCTACTTTGACAACAGGTGAATTGAAATATTGAGCAAAACAAGAAATACATATAAAAAACAATTCTTAATAACAAGTCGTGGGCTCTGATCGTTTTTTTAAAAAGATTTTCTATAGGTACAGTCATGCTCACATAAATCTAGTACAAGAAATTAGGTTACAATAGCAATGTCATTTTTTTGTACTAGATTTATGTGAGCATGACTGTACATACAAAAAATATTTATTTAAATAAAATACGAATTATTGATATCATATTATTACCGATTATTCTCCATTAGGGGGTCGTCTATTATCTTTTCTACTTTACACTTCTCTACTAAAAACGATCAGAGATCAAAATCTCCCGTTTAAAAGGGTACCTTATACGTTACCCCTTACCCCTTTAGCTTTCCCCTTTAAATCTAGTACAAGAAATTAGGTTACAATAACAATTTTATATAGCAATGGCAAATTTTTTGTACTAGATATATGTGAGCATGACTGTACATACAAAACATATTTTTTAAATGAAATACTATTTATTGATAAAATATTATTACCGATTATTGTCCATTAGGGGGGTCGTCTATTATTTTTTCTTCTTTATACTTCTCTACTAAAAACGATCAGAGATCAAAATCTCTGATCGTTTTTAGTCAAAATCCTATTCTATTTCTTCGTTTTTATAGCGAACGGTGATCGTTTTCAACTGTTTTACTTCACGTGTCGAAACTACTTCTCCCATGCTACATGCTACAACCATCAGCACCATCAGCTCGATTTCGATAAAAAATGGACACTGATCGTTCTTCTCCGTAGCCCTTCATAAATTAAATTATTCAATACGTCAATTATTAATATATTTTTTTAAGTATTATACTTTTTAAGTACCTTGTAGTAACGATATTTTATTGACTGTCGGCTTGCCGTCTTTCCACCCTCTTATTTTTTCTTCAATTTTGGCGATTTGAATAAATATAATTTATAATTATTTTACTGATATTTACATAGTTCGTTTTTCATCATGTATGTTTCTGCTTGTGCTTAATTGAGAAATGCATACATTTTAGCATCCGCATCGGAAAAAGTCCCTATTCTGTTCGCCCGTAGTTCTGTACTAACGCACACGTGTGCGTTAGTGTGTTTGCGTGTCGCCCGATGGAGGTGATAGAGTCTCTCGGCCCCTTTGGGGCGATGCGGGGCCCACGGCGGGCAGGTGGGCCTCGCGCACATCGCGAGCAGATGGCTCAGTTTGATCGATAATATAAACACGATTCTGTGCACCCTATCAACTAGGAAGTGACTATTGTCTTGCCCACTTCCCCATCGAGGCAGCCTGGGACAGTGTAATTCGAGACTGAAATAATAATGCGGAATAATGAATCGATCCAAAGGAACGCAGCGGATGGAAATGAAAAAGCTCGATTCGTATTCGAAGATTCGCAGGAGCTTTCCTTTTGCGAGTTTGAAAGGACTGAAAACTAGAAAATTAAATTATAAAATAAAACTGGTATTACCTATTATGTGAAAATTAGAAATGTTTTCCCAAGCAAACTTGCAAATGACCCACATATATTTTTGAGCATATCTCTAAATACGTAAATACAAATTTCAAAATGAGCTGGGGTTCTGTGTGGAATGGAAGGCACCTATCTTCACCATCCTTAAACCAAGTGATAACAATAAAGTGATTTTCATTAAATAAAATATTTTTTTGCAATTTCTGTGGCAATTTTCATTCCTTGTACGGCGAGTCTTGAACTTTTTGTTAAAAGGTGATTCTTATACACAAACCAATAAAATTGAAATGTTCATGTTGAAACACTTATAAACTTTTTTTTTTCAATTCGCATTATTAAAATGCTCATTATGTATATTGAATCTCATCGTTAAAACTACACTTTAATCGAATGGGTGAATAAAATGTTCACATTTTCACTTAATTCACTATAACCATTGACAACGTGAATAAAGTAAAAAATATGTAAATTCGCACTGTCCTTGAAATTTTCACCTGACAATGGGACACTTCACGATTCTGACAACGAATTGGAAAAAATCTTCTCGAAACATCGTCGCACTCGGCTTCGAATCTTGCGCTAAACTGTTATTTCATGGATAAAATTCGACTTTATTCCGTTACACCATAAATAGCTATTTTCTATCCAGGCGTCAATGATTCATTATATATTCGCTGATTGTGGCAGTGAGCTATTTTCCCGTAAGATGCAGATTGCTCTCACTGAACCGTGTGTTATATGGATTAAAAACATATTACCACAGTCTCTTCGACCCTGTCATTCACTGACAGTGATTAGCTAATGGTTTAAGTCATACCATAGAGGAAGGGTGCAGTAAGTGAAATTTACTTTATTTCGCTACAAAGAAAAGAATGAGATATCTCCTAAGTCATAAGTCAGTATGTCGGTCGCCGGGCTGCCATTAATTTTGGCCATCCTCCTGGACAACATCCCAGGAAACGATTCTCTTTCAGACCCGTCCAGCTGATCGCTTTCAATCGAATTTTTTCCCGTCCGACGTGAAAGACCTCGCCCCCCTTCCATGGCTCTCTCTTCGCAATGCCAGGAACGTCTGGAAAAAACTAAATGCTTCCCGTTTTCTCTCACAGTCTCTCACACACACAGGCAGAGTTCCTCCGTCTTCTGGGCATTGTTGCCGAGGCCCATTGTCCCGTGCGAGTACAAATCGCAATCGCACACGAATACACATTATACGCACGGCAAACACCGTCCTCTCCCCAGCTTTGATCGCGATTTGAACAGCTGTCGTGGTGGCAAAGGTAGAGCACGCGCCGCCTGTCTGGTCGTCTTACAAGACATCTTGCGGCTTCGGCTGGGGAGTCACCCTCTGACGAACAATACGGCATATGGCGACGACTTTCGCGCCCAAAGTTTGTCGTGCCACAGGAAAATGCGTGTCGAGAATCTTTAAACCCGCGTCCAGATCTACAGGTTATACTAACATATAACCATGTATTACAACAAAAGTTAGACAAATTTCTGCGTTTTGCCATACAACACGGGTTATACAACAAGTTATATGTTATCGCTTTCGTAGCGGTAAAGATCAAAGAATGTCATACAACAAGTGGAACATGAGGTTGTATAACACGTCCATATATGCTCTCGTTCGTCTGACAGTGTCAGACTAACAGACGAAATAATTTACACTTTGCATTGTACGGTTCAAACTATACTGCTCTGCTTAAAGTCGTATTTAAGCAGAGCAGTATAGTTTGGACGACCGAATGCCATACAACAATCACACACCACTTAATTATTTGACAAGTTATACAACTTGGTTACAAGGTGTGGATGCGGCTTAAGTGCTGTACAAAGAAGATAGTCCAATCATAACTCAGTTGGTAGATATTCCGGCACTGCTTAAATCAGTGGTCTCAAACTCAAATTACATGCGGGTCGAATGCATGATCTGAAAACAGCTGACGGGTCGGATTATATTTTCTTAAAGTCGTAATAATATATGTTTCCAAGGCGGAAAGACCCCATGGGGTCGATAGCCTAATAAAGATTGTTTATATATATATATATATATATATATATATATATGTTTCCGCGTGCTTAGCATGCACGCAGAGCTGGGTTCGGGCCCCAGTACAGGTTGTACATTTTTACTGAGAAACTAGTGCCATTCGCCGTTGGGAGCTCATTAACGGCGCTCTAGAGATCGGGGGCGAATTTCTTGAGTAACAAGCCCTAACTCAATACACACATTTACACAAATCACACGGCGGAAGGACCCACGTTGGTCGATAGCCAGTTCGGGATAATGTCCCTAACAAATTCAGTCACTACTACTATATGTTTCCTGTAAGTTTATAACGTATGAAAATTTTAAAATTCAATTTGCCTGGAACATGATTTAAAAGTGAATTTATTTCAATAAACTTCAATTGTATAAACTGCAAATCCTATTACCATTTCCATTATTATTTCCATGCTCTATGACTCTAAAACAAACAGGACCGTATCTACAACAAATACCCAATTGATTGAAATGTTGGTATTCGCATATCCGTAGAATTTGTGCGTAATTAATAAAAGAGTTAAAGAGTTATTCATGTCTAACCCAACCGCTCCAGACCCCCCCCCACCCTTGATTTTTCCATTTTTTTGTGCCAATATTTAGTGCTAATTTGTGCCGTTAATTTCAGAATTTGTGCGTAATTTATAAAAGAGTTATTCATGTCTAACCAAACCCAAACCGCTCCACCCCCCACCCCCCCCCACTACGAATTTTCCAATTTTTTTAATGCCAATATTTAGTGCTTAATTAGATCTAATTTGTGCCGTCAAGTTCAGAATTTGTGCGTAATTAATAAAAAGAGTAATTCATGTCTAACCAAACCGCTCCAGACCCCCCACCCCCTATGAATTTTTCATTTTTTATGCCAATATTTAGTGCCTAATTCGTGCTAATTTGTGCCGTTACAAATTACATTTTTACAATTTGTCATTCACAAATGTCATTAGTTAAGAGCCCACTTAAAGTTAGCGTTTTTTTTTTTTTTTTTTAATGGAATGTCATGCTTATTTTCTCACGAGCAATTGGCATGACAATTTGCTACAAAAAAGTATTATACAACCATATTCCCAAAATAAGTACTTTTTGTAATATTTCGAAAATTCCAATTTCTGCATCATGTAATTTCGCCTATGCTATTTACACATGCATTATAGTGCGAAATATGCTCATTTTTCGTTCATGTCTCAAAAAACATTTTTAAGGCATTAATTTGGGCTTGTCTAAATACCTTATTAGCCATGTACCGAGTGATTTCTATTTACCTAGAAAATCTCGTTTTTTAAAATGATAAAAATCGAAATAGTGCTCATTTTCGGAAATCAGGCGAAATTTAAATGAAATTTGATTATTGCTTGTTGGTTTTAAATTACTGAATCGTTTGAAAGTCATAAGGTTTTTTGTAGTCTGTAACTTTTGCAACAATTGAAATTTAGTTTTTGCAAGTGAAATCTTAAAAAATTGAAAAATGTATTTTAAATCCAATTTTTGCGAAAGTTACAGAAAACAAAAACAAACTTATGAACTTTAAATGATTCAGTAATCTAAAACTAACACGCAATAAAAAAATCTCATTGACATCTCACGTGATTTCCGTAAATTAGCACATTTTGGATTTAATCATTTTGAAAAACGATATTTTCTTGGTAAGTAAAAATTACTCGGTACATCGATACGAGCTAATAAGGTTTCTAGACAAACACAAATAAATGTAAAAAAAAAACTTTTTTGAAATATCAATAATAAAAAAGTTCTCCATGTGATGGCGACTTTTGGCGGTCCCTGTATATTTTTCAATGAATCACGGATTACGCCGAAGATTCATATTTTAAAAACAAAATATCAGTTGTTTGATTTATTTAATCACAAACAACAGTTGAAAAACAGAAATTGCCGAAAATTCTCAAACAATCTCGCATAGTTGTCCTCGTGTTCGATTTAATTTTTTCTCGGAAAATCGAAAATTTGAATAGGTGATTTTTTATAGAAATTCAATTCTAAATAATTTTTGTTTGACCTTTTTTTTTAAATGCATACTTTTTGAGATATTTGAAGTTTTTGACTGAAAAAGGCGAAAAATAATATACAGGGTGTCATTAATATGACAAATCTCGATTGCACCTACACCTGTAATGATATCAAAATGAACCAAATGGTACTGCAAATGAGAGGCCAAAGTGCAGTTTATAATATTTGGCACTATACAGGGTGTACCATTTTTGCTGAGCAGCCTTTAACCTATTTTTTTTAATGGCGCCCCTGTATAACTTTACATATTTTAATTTGTCCTTTCTTAGGCTGTATAAATCCGTCAGAAGTTTTTTTTTTTCTTCTAAATATTAATGTTTGCCGGCAACAAAAATCGCAGGGCACTTGGTTTTGGGATGTTAGGTTGGAACTTTGCCTGTGTTTAAACAACTGGGGTATCTTTTGGCAGCAAGACCGTCTACTTGTATTGTGGCATCACCTTGCTGTGACGCATAAATTTTGGTAAAATTTGAAGGGCCATAACTTGATTTTTTTAAATGGCACACCTTATATTTTATTACTTAATCATATTCAGCGTCTCATTTTACATATTTTTCACTCCTTATATTTTTTTCTCAAAAAATGATTGTTTGAGAGATAATTCGGATTTTCTGAAAAATAACCACATATCTCATCGAAATAAACACACCGTGTCATAAAAATCAATTAACTGTGACATGCCAACGTCAAAGTAATATTTATTGAACGTCACGTTTTAATTTTCTCGTGAAAATGAATGTTTCGCATATTGCATATTGAAAAGGTGGATATGGTATATGGTTTATGTACTGGGTGAAATGTTATCGCTATTAATTTATTATACCTCAGTAGATTCTGGTCGCCAGCAAAGGGTTCCGCTCACTTTAACCCAGTATATAAACCATATCCTCCATTTCATATACATTTCATATACAGGGGAGTATGAATAGGCGACATTCTGAGTGGAAAATCTTAATACATAAATGTTTTATACTGAATAAAATTGAATAAAAAAGTAATAAGCAATTAAGAAGTGTTAAAAAGCATGTTTGAAGTAAAAAGACAGCTTACTATCTAAATTGCAGGGTTTTTTTGCAGGATCTGGGGCGGTTTGGTTAGACATGAATAACTCCTTAATAAATTACACACAAATTCTAAAATTAACGGCACAAATTAGCACAAATTAAGCACTAAATATTAGAACAATAGAAACATCGAAATTTCGATACCACGAACCTGGCATTCGCGGGCCGTGTAAAATTGCGGGCGGCCCGCCACTTTGAGGCCACTGATTTCCTGAGCAAAATAAAAATGTTTTGAAACTTTCTATATCATCTCAAGTTTTTCCGACTTCTCCGCCATCGTGGCCCTCAGTTTAGGAACCACTGATCTGGAAATTAAATTTATCTTTCGGGCCACCTAAATACATTCGATTGCCTTTTTTATTACCTTATGTAAGAGATATTTCCGTAACTATGATATTAACTGGGACTTCTAACCTAGTGGCGCCCATTACTCCATTCTCCATTACTAGGTTAATAATTAAGATATTTGGACACCTGCACGGATTTATGCAGTCATTTTACTTTGTTTTGCGATGTAGCTATCTTCGTACAGGACACGTCGCAATCTGTTTTCAAGAAGACTGAGTTCAAATATCTCACTCTGTATTATTTAATCCTAATTCGGCACCCTTCGTTAACCGTGCGACTCTCCCTTTCACACGTACTCTCGCTCTCGCGAGGCTTCCCCGAAGACCTGTTCGCGTGAGTCACGGGGGCTTCACGCTCTCCGGAGCACCTCGCCCTGCTTTGTTGGCACCGCGGGCTAATGAAGCGCTCGTTAATCACAAAAGGGGCCGCCTACCCGGATCGGGCCCTCAAACGGCGCCCCCCTAATGAAGACTTGGTCTGTTTACGCACCGTAATTTCCAAAAATCCCACCGCATTTGGTCAGTCGGAACAAACCAGAGGCGAAAATTATTAACACTATTGCGACAACACACGTACTGATTTTGTCTAATACATATATCAAATGTTTTATTGACGATGGGGCCTCGAATTTAATTAGAATTTAATTTTTAAGTTAAAAAGCTTAAATCACTTTAAAAGACGAGAAGACTCTTTAGAGTAATATTTAATTTTGTTATACACTGTGTATCAGCCAAATGGAATAAATTCGATAATAAATAAATGGGGGCGTGTTCGAAAAAACGCTCGGACACGTCGATTGTTATTTTTAGTTGCGCATTTTTTTCAGCAAAAACTTTTTATACAGGGTGTGTCATGTGACCGTGGCCAATACCAACTTTCTTATTTTAAATGCAACACCTGGTATATTATTCAATTTTTGGATTCTTCAGAAAATTCTAGACATATTTCATGTACAATGTCCTATACCTATCTTCAACTTTCCAAGAGTGAGGCTCCACGTAATTTTACCATCGTCACTACTTCAGTATAAGGGATACTCAAAACTACGAAAATATCGTAACAGCTGACTATCTAACGCCCACACCACAAGATCCAATGTGTCTCAAAGTGAGAATGATATTGCTATAAAGAAAAAACATTATATTTGAAATAAAATATAGACAACCTGAAGGGCAAATTTATCTGAAGGATATTAAATCATTGTGCGCTCTGAAACATTAAGAAATTTGGGGTAAGGAGAAGTTCTGAGTTTTCTGATGTCATTAACTTGTGTTTATTTGCACAAAATGGGGGCTACCGTCTTCCGCTATCACCTGCAAGAAAATACCTCCGCTCTGTAAATAATTACACCGCATCAACCGAATTTGGCCAAATTCCGTCCGACACGTATCGCGTAATATGAAATACCTACGGCAATACTTCTTTTACAAGGGCGCAAGAACACGTACAATACAATAACGCTGTACAACAAATATATATACACACTAAGGAAAAATATGATATGTAAGTCTGAAGGACAATCAAAACTGAAACTGTACTGAAGTTACCAAAGAAAAATATAAAATTCAACTGAAAAACTTGAAGAGTGAATTGAAGCAAAGAAAAAAACTTTAAGAGTAAAGGTAATTAATAAAGATTATGTGATTATGTTAAATAAACTAATTTATGGCCTTATTGAGAAGTTCTTGGTGAACTCCGCCGGTCCGCTGCGACTTCACGAACGACCCTCATACTCGCCGTCTCCACGTTTAACACCAAGTTATCGCCATGCGGTCGGAACCTCTTCCTTCACCAGCGACTTCAAAATTTCCTGCCGTAATTATTATTAGGGCTACACCGATGTTATTGGCTAGCCTCGGCCTAAACGCTCGTTTAGATGTTGGTTCGAGCGTAATCAATTCTCTCCCAGCTAAGTACCCAGCGTATTGTCCTCCTGTGGAGTATTTATGGGTGACCACGATGATCCCGAAAAATCGGCTACGGTATGATACCACCACTATCGCGTTACGCCACTTCGCTGTTTACACGGCTCCAGATGATAATTGAATGGGGCGGGATAGCTCTCCCGGTCGCTAAGTTTATCATATGTTGCCCGAATACAGGTACGCAGTGTTGCCAACCCGCGCTACATAAAGCCCTGAATCAAAATGATCCATGATGCCTTTGGGGACCGTTACACATGTTCCGAGGTATTTGAATGTTTGTACTCTTTCAATTGGTAAGTCATAAGCCGCCCCGATTGCCGCCTTATTATTACGCGCGATGGTAAAATGCGCCAAAATGTTACCTGCCTCTTTAATCCGGTCGGCAAATTGCGCCGGGCACTTCTGCAACTTCCTTAATCCCTTTGGTAATTTTGCGCCAAGTGGTAGGGATTAGCGCAACGCCATATTAATTTGCCATCGTGTAAATTTACCTACCTCCAAACTACCTAAGTACCTCATTTCTTAAAAAATGTTCAGTACTACACAAGATGAGGGAGGGAGTTTCGTTCAAAATATTTAGTATCAACGAAAATTTTGTAGAATCAGTCTTCTAAGTGGTCCAAAATGGATGCATTGACAAGTAACCGTGAAGCGCAGTTACTAGTTATAGATTCTTTTATATTTAGGAAAGTGAATGATTTAAAAAGTAGATAAACTGTTGCGTTGTACAAAAAGATCCTGTCCAGCATCCTACATCATTACGTACACTAAGAGCAGAAAATATAATTTCTCAACGTAACCAAGAACACGATCACGGTGCTGACTTAAGTGCGCTACATAGACAGGTAATTGTTGTTTTTATTACCATAAAAAAATGTCAAATTATACCGTCCAACAAAGTTATGTCGTCACACATGAGCAAGACCATATGTCCGAAAAACTATTTTTTCCCTTTCGAGTCCTTTAAGCCGTTTGCTTGTATCACATCAGGATTTATTTTTAAATTAATTTTAAAGTCTAAAAAAATGTATTTTTAGCTATTTAAGGGATATTTTTAAAAATTCATATATTTTGCAATTTTTGACGTTTTTAGATAATTCTTTGACGAGTTGAAAGCTTAAAAGGGTATCTTTCAAAATAATTAGCGTTTATATCATTCTAATCAACAGATGAGATGTAAATGCCATCTGAAAATGGAGTTAAATTGTCGAAAAATGCGGCGTTTTAATTTTGACCTACACTCGACCAGTACGTTTATATTTTGGCCCCTTGTGTTGTAAAATATTCAAAATAATCTATGAAACGTCTATTCAAGCTTTATTGCGATTTAAAGATATGTTAACAAAAAATGCTTCAAAAATATAAACCTTTTGTTAACTTAACCTTTACTTAATTTCTAGTTGGCTAGCAACAGTGCTAAGAGCAAAGCTGTTGAAGATATAACCGAAAGGCCATCTAAAATTCTTCACACCACTCTGAGATTTAATGCAAACTGGATTAAGTTTCTAATGGAATTTTGGTTTTCTAACAAGCAAGGATGTTCGTAAAATTAAGCGCAATGTATACAATGCGAGGAGGAAAGTGACCGGTGGCGTTTTACCCACCTCGCGAAATGCTGCCCTCAACATTTTGGAATGTATTGACTTAAAAACAGTTGAATCAGAAAATGTTGTCATCCTGGTTGACAAAAAACGTGAAATTGTGCTGCTTTCGTGCAACAGTAATTTAGAATTTTTGTGTAGTTCTTCTAAAACATATTTAGACGGAACTTTTTCTTGCTGCACAATTTTTTTTCTGCAACTGTTTACAATACATGCTCTACAAACTGGACATTATATCCCTTTGGCCTCTGGTAACTCAGGTTTCGCATATATATTATAACAAAACTTTATTAATAATGTGTTTTAAAAAACGATAATTAATTGCCCTATTTCAAATTTAAATGACCTTCGGCGCATTTTACCGGCAGGATTAACGTGCTTAAAAGTGAGCCGGCGCATTTTACTGCTGTACTTAAGGCGGCCGAACTAATGACTGGATTACGCAGGTATAATTTCGCGCATTTTACCACTGCCCATTATTACATGCTGGTTCAAAAGTCGGATGGGTTCCTGGTTGTCACTTTTATCTGCAACAAGTATAAAAGGATCTAGCCTCGATTATCACGAAGACATGCCACAAGTCATTTTCCACGATTGGTTTTGCAATATAATTGTGTCGAAGTTACCGGAAAACTGTGTAATTGTGTCGAAGTTACCGGAAAACTGTGTAATTGTGATGGTTAATGCAAGTTACCATTATTCGATTTTCTCTGGTTATATATATTTTTATACCTACTGTACTGGCAAAAACCTGAAATACGACGGCATTAGCTAATCAATGTTACTGATACGATAGGGTCAGAGAGAGTGGCAGTAAATATATCTATTTAAATCTGGTACATTCCGCACTCCACACCACCAATATAATGTACGCGTATTATAAACTGACATTAAGTATTTTTAAAACATCAGAGAGAAAAATATTATAGTAAGTGTATTCATTAGAAAGTCCTTCCTGCGTTACCCTTTACCTTATGTCCGTACCTAATACATAACGCGGATAGATAAAATATGTAATCATTATAAGGGCGAGCCACATGCCGCGCTCTCCGAGGAAGTCGCGCCTCGCCCTCGCCTTTTCTTGGCCGCGGAGGAGGAAGCGGAAGGAGGCGCGCCCCCGCCGCCCGCGCCACCATCGACGGCATATGTGCCGGCACGCGTTCCTCGAGGAACACCTGCGCCCCGCCGTCATCTAGCGATCTCCTTGCGAGGGCGAGGTCCTCCATTTCGCCCGGTGGTGCGCGACTCCCTGGACGTTGAACCAAGATAGCTAACTGTATTCCTAGGGTCTATTGAACTTCCTCCGGTGCACATGCGGGACCCTGTGCACCTGACCGGTGGGACTCTTCCTGGGAACGCGAGCGGACGTGTCCCTTGACTATTGACCCCCAGTCCTTTCGGGCGGAGTAAATGCACTTCGCGGACTCTGCTAATGAAGTTCATCCACCCCTTTCAGAAGCATTTGCATGCGGGCAACCATTGAGCGAGCGCATTAGGTGGCACCGGGATTGCCAAAGCGAAGAAGTATCTAGTTTCGGTGTAGTTAGCGGCGTATAACGATAACTGGGGTCTAAATATTTGGTTAGATTCGTACTATACACATTTTTTTGTGTTTTCTTTAATAATTTGTATTGTATAGGAAGAAACGCAAAGTTTTTCTAAACCAAATTAAATAAAACAAACAATGTAGATACCTATTAATAAAATAATCTCCAGGACACCTGATATTAAGTTCATAATTTATAAGATATTACTGAAACGTACATACTCCCTTCTCGGTTTAGAGGTCTCGAATTAGAATCGCAATGTAGGGCAGTTCTGGTGTACCGAAACTACAAACCGATTGGCGAGGACGTTCGCTTGGTTCACATCTGCGTGTCACAGCTGCAGTCACATATAAACCACAGCGATGATTATTTATTTTTTAATTTAATGTGAATTCGCATTTATGTTGGAGCTCATTAGTCGCGTGGAACTGTCGCGGTTCAAAAGGTGACAATCGAACAAGAGTTTGATATCGAAAATTTAATATGAAAACAGGCTTCGGCTGTTTGTCTGCCTATCGAAACGCCCAAGGAGCTTCGTGTATTCCGCGAATTTGTACTTAATTCGCTATGAATTGCTGTCATTTACGGAAATTCTACGTGCGCTCTCCTCCTTGGTTTAATTGCGCATTGTCCGCGGCCGGGTATTAAATTATATCGGAGACAGGTGGCCGGGGTACAAAAGTGCCCCTCGCTTTTCCATTAACAGCGAGTGACGGACTGCTCGTACCCATGAGAGCGTGAAGACCCCACAGTCCCCGAGAATGAAAAGGCAGAACGACGTGCTACAAAACCTGGGGACAAATACTTAATAATTATGGTAGACAGAAAATATTCAATTTCGTATTGATGGAATTTTTGATTCATTTTGTGTGGAATTCAAAATATTTGCACATGCCGGGTGTTGAATTGGTTTGGTATACATACGAATTTAACACCTATACCCACATTTATGCATGTTCCTGCTTCCGGGATTATTTTAGGGAAAAGTAAGTAAAAAAGAGTTAACAAATGTTTAGGTATCAAAAATCTACATAATTATTAATCATCAGGATGGTTTTGACCTTTACTACGTCGTAGTCCATATTAAAAAACACAGAAACAACTTGCTATGTTTTTACCATAAAATGTTTATTGATATACAAGGTGTCTCTAAATTACGTGGACATGGCTTAACCAGGCTAGATTACCGGGATCAAAAAAGACGATTTAACAAAACTTATCTAGCTTAGCTTAGCTTAGCCAGTATTCAGCTTCAAAGTTCATTTAAAATAAACAAAATTCGCTTATAACAAGTGAACGTTTACGAGTGTAGGGCCACTCATATTTTATTTTTTTGCCGAAACTGTAACAGATATCAAAAACTATAAAGATACAACAAAACTTAATAATGAATGCCTGCGTCCGATTTGATTTTTTTTAAGTTATTTGCGTTGTTATTAAAAAATATGAATATATTAATGTTGGACCACCCTTGTTTTGTACACAACCGGTCTATTGATAATAACAATATTATGTCAAAATATAAGTTATAGCCGTATAGAGTGTCATACCAAACAACATCCAAATCAATGTAAACGTTCTCTTGTTATAAGCAAATTTTGTTTTTTTTAAATTAACTTTGAAGCTGAATGCCGCATTTGTATATAGATAAGTTTTGTTAAATCGTCTTCTTTTGATCCCAGTAATCTGTGGTTAAGCCATGTCCACATAATTTAGAGACACCCTGTATAGACATATACAATAAAATAACGACTTGAAAATGACCGTAAGAAATAGAAACTCGAGTCGTTATTTTATTGTATATGGCTATATATCAATATACATTTTGTGGTAAAAACATAGCAAGTTGTTTCTCTGTTTTTCTACATAATTACAAAAAAAAATTGAGTGAAGAAAAAGTGAAAATTAAATGATAATTAATAATTGTAAAAATTGCCGTAGCCATGACATCAAAGAACTGAACCTCGTATTTTACTGTCATTTTTGTAGTTTAATCAATGCGTGTTGAAAATTACATCATTGCACAATTACCGACAAAAATCAGTTTTTTTTAAGCTTTATTATGGCGGTAAAGAATCTGTGACGTTCGTGATCTTTTCGGAGGATTATATCCAGAGATACCAGTGCCTAGTCTTAGGAGTATAGAAAAAGTAATGGATAATCAAAATAAATACAGATCTGCTTTTAAACCATGTCGGCCCTGCTTGAGGAAACATTGAATTTCAGTGAAGGAGAACGTGAACATAATTCAGCGAATGAAACATACTTGTTTGTGCAGTGATAAATAACCCCAATATTAGTACAAGGAGACTATTACCTCCATAATAAAGCTTTAAAAATTGATTTTTCTCACTAATTCTGAAAATTACATCATTACACAATTACCGACAAAAATCCGTTTTTAAAGCTGCATTATTCCGGTAAAGAACCTGTGACGTTCGTGATCTGTTCGGGGATTATATCCAGATAAACCAGTGTCTAGTCTGTGTCTAGTCTTAGGAATATACAAAAAGTAATGGACAATCAAAATAAATTCAGATCTGTTTTTAAACCATGTCGGTCCTGCTTGAGGAAACATTAAATTTCAGTGAAGAAGAACGTGAAAATAATTCAGCGAATGAAACATACGTTGTGTGTGCGCAGTGATAAATAACCCCAAAATTAGTACAAGGAGACTATTACCTCGATAATAAAGCTTTAAAAATTTATGTTTGTCACTAATTCTGTAATGATAATCCATTTTCAATGCGCATTGATTGCTGAAACTTCAACACTTACAGTAAAATTTCAGTTGTTGACTGTAGTGGCTGTGGCCATTTTTACAAGTATTTATCACCATTTAATTTTCACATTGCTCGTCAGATCCCAACCCATCCCATCCCTAGAACATCGGTAGTAGATGTAAATGTAATGTGGTAGACATTTTATTTCTGAAAATTTGTTAACCCTTATATTTTTTCTCCAAAATAAGGAAAATCAAGGAAGCAGGAAAATGCTCACGTGTGGTCTTGCTATGTATACTAAAATAATTCAACGCCCGGTATATCGGGGTCCCCAAAGAACGGCCCGCTAGAAATCTGACTCAAACAACCGGGTTTCAAATCTCAACTTTTCACGAAAACAGTTTTACAGGTTCAGATTAAAAAAAAAATAGAGGTCTGGGATGTTTAGCACTCCATTTAAAACTTTTCATTTTGTTTGTTATTTAAATATACAGGGTGATTCAGACCACCCGTCCCGGGCCTTTTTCTCGGCAATGTGACGTCTTAGAAGTTCGGGAAAATAAATATCATAACAAAAGCCTACCTGAAGAATTTAATGGAGGTTGTTTCGATTTCCGGAAGTAACCGGAAGTAGGCGTAACTGCACTCAACTTCAGAATTTTAAATGGGAACCTGGGTCGTATGTGACATCGTTGGATAGGTATTTTAAAAAGAAACATATTTAGTAAGAAAAGTTTTTTTATAAATGACATACTTAACGAAATATAAATTTATATTTTATTTATTTTGATTTAAGAAAATACCAGTTAAAAATGCAAAGAATCAGTTTTAACAGTTTTCGAATTTTCACAAAAAGTGAAAGTCAAAAGTTTTAGTACTATTCGGCACTGCAAGTACAATGTTCTGATCTGACCCAAATACAAACCACCACGAATTGAATACATAGATTACTTGTTCCTGTCGTTAGCATCTGTTGGTCGTCCGTCGTGTAATTAAGGTGGGACGCGACGTACTGCAATTAACATGTGCGAGCGAGCATGAACACCACGCACCAATTTAAAATTTGTTTCCGCACACAAGGGCGATCGTCTTGCGCCCGCCATCATACAAATGGTGAGTGAAAATCGATAAAAATGTCGATATTCATGTCCACGATTTGAATTTATTTATGTATAAATTTAAAACACCAGATTAGAGCGACGTTCTCAAATTCGTAAAAATAATTTTAAAGGTGCGTACAGACTTGAACATTGTATTCAGTTGAAGTGGCACACATGCGCGTAAAATACACCTGCTCTGTTTTCAATGGCACTCCTAATAACTAATGGAGGGATAACGGAGCGTAGTAAGCTTGGCATCGGGCTGCTGCGCCGAATGTCGTGGGTTCAAACCCCACAAAAGTGAAACAATTTTCAAAGGTCTCTACGTTATCCCCAACTCGTTTGGTGCCAGCGTGTGGTTTAATGGCTATGGTCTCTGGTCCGGAGATGATGTAACCATTTCTAGTATATCGAAATTCGTGTATGTCCATCCATACATGTAGTGACAACATCTACATAGGCAGAGAAGATGCTAAATGCCAGAGTAGTGGCGTAGTAGAGGCTGTCTGCCAAAACGTTCAACGTGTAGCTTCCACATATGAACCCTTTGGGAGATTTTATTCGCGAACTTAAATTTATACAGTATCCTGTAAAATTGATTGTAGCGGCCAGTTCTAACTTGTGCTGTGTTTGCGCTTTGTCGTTTTTAGTGTTATTTAACTTCGACCCCGCGGTGTCCTATGTCACCCTTCGTCCCTAGCCCTTGCAGTCCTGTTTGTAGGGGACGCGACCTTTATTCTAAGTACTCAGGTCCTGAAGGGAGGGGGTCGCCCTGTGGGTTTACGCGCCGTGCAAGGTACGCCCCACCGCCGGTGCCAGTCGAATCCGTGCCCTAAAGCTGAAAACTTGGAAGTTGCACTGGCGGAGGCACGAAAATATGGATTATAAATTTACGTGGAATACCCGAAAATTGCATAAAAGTTTAAGAGTTTAATTAATTAATATTTACAATAAAAGTGCTGGTATTTGCCGAGTCTATTGCTTAGATGTCAATGTAGTGCTACTACAACACTTGTGACGGAATTTTAGTGTTTACACTTAAATTCGTATAGTGCTTGCAAGCAAATCTGCTGCGAAATGCTAAGAGTAGTAATCAATTTGTTAACTCATCCTCAATCTGAGCTTCGAAGTTGCAACTCCAAACTATAAGCTAGCTGTGTGTGACTTAAACTGATATATAATAAAACTGTGATAACTGTGAGCTAATTTTAAGGAACCGCCGTAGGTGTTTGGTTTCAGTGCTAAAATAAGAAGTAGGGGCGCTTGACGCCAAACGTCAAAACACGTACAAATCGGTATGAAGTTGCAGTGATTTTAGACAATTGGTGCTGTGACTAAACTATTGAATGTTATAGTGATAATGACAGTTGAACAATTGCTTATTCCAGGGAATAAACATATGAATTCGACCGATGTTGACAATTAATCAAACATACAATATAAGCAGTGCCAAACATTTTAATATTATAGTGATTTTGACAGTTTAAATAATTACGAATTACAACGACTAAACATATGAATATGACTGATGTTGACTGTTAATCAAACAACTAATAACAGAAGTGATAAACATTTGATAATTTTGACAATTATTGAAGCAGTTAACAGGTGTATGCTTTAACTTAAAACATGCTTAACTGGTATAGACAATTCATTGGAGTCAATTTAAAATTGACAACCGTTAGTGTTTGATGATGCTGAATAACCCTTCGCGATCCTTAACAATTTCCAATGAAATTAACTGACATAGGTCAAAAAATTACAACTGTGTGCCCAAATACTCCTTAAGTGCCTGATAGCAATTTACTTATTATAACGTGCAATAATCAGTATTATCTGTGAACATTGGTGGTGCCTATTTGATAGTGTCTGAAGACATTCGTCAGGATGATGTACTCGATGTTATTAAACCATCTGTAAGTATTGTGCTCCCAAAGATATCAAAATTCCCAGTAACTTTGCTTGAATTGCAATATTTATTTTGAGTTTTAAAACAGAATCGTTTTTAAAGAAGTATGAGAGAGCATATGCACGCCACCTCCTGTTGAAATCAATTACTACAGAGATGTCTTCGTCCCTAATGCGTTTTTCCGCATAACCCTATAGGGAAATTCGTCTCACAACCAAGTGGACGTGGGAGATTTTTTTAACGGCTATGTAGCCGTATGCCAATAGTTATTTATGTACCAACAGCGTTACAACAGCATTAGCCGATGATAATGCTAGGATGGCGACGTGATCCAGCGCGAGAGCCTCTGGTCCGAGCGATGTATATCGCCCGATGGGCATTATCAGATAATTACGCTCGTCGTGCATACAAGATTTTATTTTTCAATAGAAAATATAAAATTAATTATACATTACAATAAATTGTAATTAAAATAATGCGTTCACATATCATCACTTTGACGTTACTAAGGACTTTTATTTATAATTTAAGTGGTAAAATATGTCAACGTGCAACAAGAGACGAATCGTCCGGATGATATTTTGGTGATAGCAAGAATGGCCACAGCGTGGCCTAACGCCTAAGTTGTCAACACTGAAAATTTTATATTAATGGGTCAAGTGGTCTCTTTGTAGCAGCTGTAGAAAGAACAAGAGTTTTGTGTCTTGCTATCAAAGGAAAACATTGAGCATCGAGATGTTATTAAATTAATTTTTATAAAGAATTTAAAAGGATCAGACATTTTTGATGAGATAAAAAATGTATTAGAAGAAAATGCTCTACCAGGTGCAACCATAAAAACCGGGTTGCTCAGTTTAGATGGGGTCGTGCGAGAATCCAAGATGAACCCAGTTTTGGACCCCAAAAAGAGTCACTACAACAGAAATGGTCATCAACATCCACCATATGGTAATGCAAGACAGAAAACCAATATTAAGTCAAATCGACAATATTATAAATATATATATATATATATATATATATATATATATATATATATATATATATATATATATATATATATATATATATATATTTATCATTACACCTTCTACCAATTAGTGTAGGTGTGCCAATATTATAAAGATCTCAAAATGTGGGTCTAGAATATCTCACGAAGTTAGACGGAAAAGCCATAAAACGGAATAAGAACAGACATTGCGTGCGCCTGCTCGGGGCAATATCAGTAGGGCCAATCGATTTGCCCTTGAATTGGTACCTTGTATTGTCGAGGCCCTTTGGATTGGTCGATTTGAATCCTCGAATTCAAATATTCGAATCGAAAGAAAGCACTCTTCGATTTGTTCGCGTGCGAACAAATCGTGAGCTGTAAGTAAGGGCGCCCTGCCGTATCGGCGCACTGCGTGACACAATAGTTGAAAAGAGAGAAAAGATAGAATCTTATTAACACCTTTCTGGGAGCATAACAAGCCCACTGTTTTTGCGAGCGAGGTAGATATATAAATGAAATATCGGTTCTGAAATAACGCTTTTATGGCTTTTCCATCTAAGTTCGTGAGATATACTATATGCATATTGCAACCAAAGTGTTGGGCATGAAAAAGCTAACCGCGCGTTAACCAGCACATTTATTTTTTATTTTTTACAAAACACATGTATAGTTGTCTATTGGGCCCAAAACAACCCGATGGGGGCGTGCTGCCAAACTACTTGTTTCGCTAGTTCTTATTTTTCTCGCTGCAAAAATGAATAGTCTTGTTCCGCTAGTTCTATTTCTGCCGCTAGAGGTCGTACATGAATCTTGCCGAGCCCTATAGTTAATTGACAACAATTTGAGCATCTTTTGTGATGATTGATGAACTAGTATTGTTAAATTTTGTTTGTAATGGTTTTAATAAAGCAGTTAGTTTCATTTTTTGTGTTTAAAATACGAGCTTTGTTTATGCATATTTGTTTTAGTTTCAATAAATCTTTATTCATTTTAGAAATTTCGATGCGTTCTGTTTCTGTTAAACGTACATAATTATTGAGATACACTTTATAATTCAGTTTAATTTACAACCTTATTTGATAAACACAAACTAACATTAGTAAATCGTATTTGTTTAACATCATTGTTTTCCAGGTCTGTAATTTTTCACATTTTTGTTTTTTGCCACTCTATTGTCCTAGAAATTTTTGTTATGCAACCTCAAGGTATTTTCAGATATTCGTAAAGAGAAAAACAAATGCCATCAAATTGTTAATAGAAAAATTTAAGTTGCCATTTCAAAAATGTATCGATGACATCATTGTCAAAGAGCGTCGTTTTACAAAAACAATGAAACTGTCAAATTGTGGCAATTAACTAACTTTTGTTAATAACTTTTTGTTTTTAAATATAATTTTAAAGGCTCCAGGGAGGAGGGTACTTACCTTTACTCACCTGTATAATATTTATAAGCATTATTTTAATATGAAAGATTTGTGTAAGTCGTAAAGAAGATATTTCTATTTATTTCCGTTTAAATTGCATTTTCGCACACAAATTACTGCTAAATTGCATTCACTCACGTTTTACCACTGCCGTGCTGCCTCATATGTAATTCAATCTTTTAAATTGCCCGGTTTCTCGGTCTCTAGGACGAAGTACTCCGTCACCAATAAATTAAGAGTTTATTAACTCAGGACGATGAACTCACCCGACGTACAACAAGCGTAATACTGAGCCCTTGGCATATATATGTATGTATGTATGTATGCAATATGCATGTATATATGATGTATGTATGCATGCAATCATCTAAATATAAAAAAATGCTCCAATTCACCTGTCTTTTTTCCTCTGCCAGCAGGTATTTATCTCGCTTCGAAGGGTGTAATTTTCGTGACCAAAAGGGGTGCATTAGTCGACGAATTTCTATCAGATAGCGTTTTTATCTATCCATAAAACGTGCTAGGAATCTATGATAATGCATAAATAATTATGTTATAAATCATAATAGACTCACTTGATCGTAGGCTGCAAAGAAAGTATGAGCAAGATGCCGATGCCGAGCTGGGGCAAAAGCTACGCGAAGGCCACCAATCCGGTGTATTCTAAAAATATTTAGTTAAGTAAAATTTCTTGTGCGTACATTAAAATTTAAAAATCTGTTATACTAATAATTGAAATGTTCAATTTTAACTGCTTTTTAGCTCGTTCATAATTTACATTTAGCTCAATATAAATCATCGAGTTATCAATTATAAATATTATTCTATTTAAAATTTAAAACTCAAATATTGATTTGTACTAATCAATTCCCTCTTGTAATCTGTACAAAATTGACAATTGTCACGTGCATGCATCGTGACATTTAAAAACTAAAATTTCTCTTGTTTAAAAAAAATGACAGCTGTCATTTAAACAAAATTTACAGGTGTAATTTAAACTAAACTAACTGCTGTTATTTAAACATAATTGACAGCTGTAGTTTAAACACAATTTATAGCTGTCATTTAAACAAAAGTCATAGTTGTTTTGACCAAAATTGATAGCTGTCTCTTAAACAAAATGAACAACTTTCGTGCATTTAAAATTGATATTCACATATACAATATTCGCAATTATGTTTACAACGCTAGCCCGTATCTCGTAATGCGAAAACTTCATCCTCTTGAATAATAGCCTAGATCAGCGTTTCTCAACCGCCGGTCCGCGGACCGGTGCCGGTCCGTGTAAATTTTCTGCCGGTCCGCGGAAAATTTCTCAAATTTTCTCCTGGTCCGATGTGTGTCAAATTGATGAAACAACTGACGTGAAGTAACTACTTAACATAGTAACATAGTAACTACTATGTTTTGTGAGGAATAGAGAAGTTGAAGACAACAAAGGCAACAAGGCAATAAAGAAGTTCCTCCCTGAAACTTCTTTGTTGCCTTGACCTACCTGGACGGACTACTATATACAAGCGCAGGGCTTAGCATAGATAACCCCCTGGGGCTTGGACTGGGGTTTGGACTGGGGGAAGTGCGTCGGAGTTTGTACAGACGTTGCTGCAAATATGGCTGGATATCGTTCAGGTGTGGTTGCAAAAATAAAGGACAAAGCTCATCCTGAAATTTTGCTCACTCACTGTATGATCCACCGAGAGCATCTAGCTGCAAAATGATATCTTTGGAGCTAAACAGGGTGATGAATGACGCAATAAAGATCATTTATGAAATACGTAGCCGGGCCGTGAACTCCAGATTGTTCACAACACTGTAGGAGAGTATTGACTTAAAATACCAACATCTCCTCCACGCAGAGGTGCGGTGGCTATCGAGAGGAAGGGTTCTTTCACGCTTTGTTGAACAGAGAGAAGAAGTAAAACAGTTTTTGAGAGAGCGAAACCAGGCCCTATTAGAGCCTTTGTTGAATGATGAGTGGATGGCTAAACTTGCATGGCATATATATGGCGGATATATTTAGTCTTGTCAATCAGCTCAATATGTCTCTCCAAGGACTTTCAACAAATGTGGTTACGTTAAGAAACAAGATGGATGCGTTTAAAAAGAAGCTGGCTTGTCAGGATATGTGCATACAAAAGGAAAGCATGGAGATGTTTCCACTTTTGGAAGAATTTTGATCTGCCGCTAAAATAAAGAGAAAATGAATTTTCAATATAATTAGTGATCATTTATGGAAAATAATTAAATATTTTAATCTTTATTACCCCGAAAATGAGAATCCTCGTAGAGGTAATCTGTGAATTAATAATCCCTTCATGCAAGACATGACGCATGTCACTCAATCTTCAAGAAAAAAAAAACTTGATTGATTTGTCTTCGGATGCTCTTCTGGTATCCAAACATAAAGTGCAAACATTGGCTCAGTTTTGGTTATCGATGGAAAAAGAATATCCATTCTAAACCCACAAAGCAATTAAATTGTTAACAATCTTTTCAACTACTTACTGAAGACGTTTTTCTTCATGTCGATAATCAAAACAAAGCTGAGAAACCGATTGGACGTTACTGATGCACCTCGTATGTCGGAAGCAACACTAAAGCCACGTCTATCAACTATTCTACGAAAGACTCAACAGCAGATATCTCACTATTTTTTTTAACTAAAAAATGATGCATTTGTTTTTATATTCTATTTTTGTTTGTATGAGTGTTATTTATTTGCAGTAAGAGTGTTATTTATTTGCTCTAGTTACAAAATAAGACGAAAAAAATATATATACACCTAGTCATATTACGAGTATAATCAATTGTTTTTTTTTTAATTACCGGTCCGCGAAATATGTCTCCTATTTTTACCGGTCCGCAGTTGTAAAAAGGTTGAGAAACGCTGGCCTAGATTATGTACTCGTTATGTAATGTGTTGTTATCTGCAGGGTGTCCTAAATAGAGTGGGATTGCATGGGTATCTTTCTCATTCTTAAAGTAGAGATCTGGTTAAATGGGCAATATTGTGCAGTTTTATATGCTGGTTCAGATTATGATGAAAATTTTTCAAAAGTCGAAGCAGTTTAGAAATTATTCTAAAAAAACTAAAAATTGCGATTTTCTAAAAACTACGATATTTCCATAATTATTAAAGATGCGCTAAAAGTTTAAAATAAAAGTTACTTGATTCGATCGCACAAACTTAAGAATCAAATCAAAACAAAAGCCAAATAGCGGTTTCGAGATATTAATAGCAACTTTCTTATTTTAAATGGCCGCCATATTTGATGTTACACGGCTAAATCGACTTTTTTTCTCTTTTTAACGATGTATATCAACCTATGTCAAAATAAAAAGTATGGGATATATCGATTGTTCCAATTTTTATTTTTATTCTATAAATTATTTTAAATCAAATGTTGGGTAATTGGGTAAATGGCCAAAAATAAGCTAAACACAATTGACAGTGTTTTAGAATATTGCCAGTTACTTATCGCAATGTGTTGCTAATAACGCCTTTTATTGGTACTCTCATTGCCTCACGAAGTTCATCTACATTATTATAATTGAAGCTACTTCTATAAATTTTGTTTTTTAAAGTACCCTACAAATAAAAGTCAAGAGGCGTCTAGTATGCAGATCTGGTTAACCACTGAACAGTTGTATTAGTCGCTATTACTTTGTTGTTAGAGCGGCCATTTAAATAAGTAATAACATCTCTAGCATTGAGTGGAGGGGCGCCATATTACTGGTACTATATTTGAATACTTTGTGCCAAAGGTAAATCATCCAATAAATCTTTTAAGGTTTGAAGATTTTCAAATGACGTTGTGAACTTCACGAAACATTATAGTACCATGTAAACCATTTCGCAATATGCCATAAAATACATTAAAGCCGAACCGCACTTGGATTTTCCATGGAATCACCATGTGTGGATTGTCCTGAGCCCAATAGTGTTCGTTATGATGATTAAATAATTCTCAATTGGGAAAGTAGGATGTATCTAGCCATAAAATTGTATTCATAAAATCAGCATTTTACGTAATTTTGTTGATTAACCTTCTGCAAAATGTTAATCTACGGATGTTATCATTTGCTTGTATAGTACGAGAAATGTGCAATTTATAAAGGTAAAACTTGTGCTTTTTTAAAATTGTTGATACTTGAGATGTAAATACGTTAACTTGATTTTCTATTTGCCGAGTTGAAATGTTCGGATGTATCGAACATTTAACGTTGTCAATTGTTTTTGGCCAATAACTGTCAGAATTTTGAGCATTTTTTATAATTTGATGTTATTTTACTACTTAGTTGTATTACGTTTTTTTAATTTTTTTACATTTGTTTAAAAAATAAAAATTGGAAGGCTGAAAGGCTGCGGCTGATGGCCATTTGAAGCATTGCAGCAAGACCTTCTTTTACAATTTAATAATGAACATACAACAACAAATATGTAAAGGTTTCAATAAATTATATTTATATATAAAAATTGGAATTATTAATATTTCCCATATTTTTCATTTTGACATAGGTTGTTTATACATCTTTGAAAAGAGCAAAGGAAAGTCTATCTAGACGTATAAAAATCAAATATGGCGGCCATTTAAAATTAGAAAGTTTATATTAATATTCGGAAACCGAAATCTTGACTTTTGTTTTGACTTGATTGTCAAGTTTGTGCGATCGAACCAAGTAACTTTCATTGTAAACTTTTTTCCGCATCGTTAATAATTATGGATATATCGGAATTTTTAGAAAATCGCGATTTTTAGTTTTTTGAGAATAACTTCTAAACTGCTCCGACTTTTGAAAAATTTTCATCATAATCTGGACCAGCAAATAAAACTGCACAATATTGCACATTTAACCAGATCTCTAGCTTCAGGAATAAGAAAGATACCCATGCAATCCCATTCTATTTGACAATACATTTTGAAAATCGTTATTATTATTAGAAGTGACACAAACCTGGAACCCTATTAGCAAAAATTTTAAAATAAGTAATAGTTGAAGGGTCCAAAATTTCATCAGGGTGAGATATTCTTCTTTTAAAAACTGGCAACACGAAAGAAAGCTTACATTTTAAAATCGTTTCTTATTGCACCAACGAGCGCATGAATAATAATCAATCGATTCATCGACCCACATTAATCGATTATCGCACAGAAAACCGTGATTTGGGTCATTCTGGATTCCGCCCAATTGAACCCTTTCCTCGATTAATCGCCCCCTTCCCGTTCACTTTGCATGTGAATATACCGGACGATCGTTCATCTCCTATTTATTTGAATACGCATTGTCAAAAACAACACCTCTTCTTCCGGCTCCCAAACAACGCCGAACATCTCATCTCCATTCAGCAGTTTAACGATAGGTTTGAAAATAAGAACGTACGCCAAGCGCATAATAATAAACAATAGCGGCCGTTAAAATAGTAATCTTGCTGCAGCAGTTAGTGTTGTAAATCAGTGCACCTCAAACACAATGTAAGCATACTCGATTACTAACAAAGATGTTACGTTAATTTATTATATAACTCTTAATTGCTAGAAGCTGTGGCTCCATACGACGGGGCCCATTAATCGTATAAAGCAGTCGTGGTTCGAAGAAGCCAGTCAAACAAAGGGTTCAGCTTAGTAAATAACAATTTTATGCAAACTCTGTAGTTAGGCGTGCGATGCTCCAAAAGAGATTAAGAACGCATTTTTTGTGCTCCTACATGGTATGTCTAACCTACAGATAACTAATCCGTAGCCCCTAGACACTGGCTTCTAGAGTCATAAGTTCGAATAAAGAAATTGCAAACAACTGAAATTTGAATTCTTCGAATAACTGGTAATTTGAATCTCGTACTTTGACATATGGCGGTATTTGGAATTTTAACCTCTACCGAAAATAGTAGGTCAAATATATGGGGTGCCATAAAGAAATGTCTCAGACGTCATACTGCTAAAACAAAAACCGATCCAAATACGACGATTTGAAAATCAATGTTCACTTGTACGATGAGAGAAATGATCTTTACTTGGCTATCGATTGCCTTCTTGCCGGATTATTTTTCGAAATTTCAATTTTATAAATTCCAGACTTCTCGTTCTTCATGATTCGTAAGAACCCCCAAACAACGCAATTCTTCCCTCCATATTTGACCTCTCACAAGTCGCGATTGACTGACCCTCACCCTCCTCATGGCAGCTCCAGCGTCCCGTGACTCAATTCAATTGTTTCTCTTTGCGATTCCTCGGAAGTGCCTCGAGCACACCACCACAATTACCCTCCAAGATGGCGGCGATAGAGGCACAGCCACGGAAGGAGCAGGAATTCTGCTTCGCGTGGGTACCTAAGCGCCCTTTTCCTGTGTGTGACCTCGGTCACCCTCCATTTCCGCCCTGCGACACCGCTGAAACAAAGGAAGGAGACACAAGTACTGGTAACTTGGAAAACAAGCAAGGACCTGACTGGAAACAAATGAATTATAAGGCTATTATGCCGACGCCTACAGGAGTTTGATTGTAAAGTACAAATGAAAAGACTTGAATCAAGTGAATCGCTAGCACTTTCAATGAATACTTTCAATTTCAATAGTAAGAAATACGACGACATTAGCTAATTAATATCGGTATATGATAGGGTTGGAAATAGTGGCAGTAAGTACTTGTACTGTAAGTACTGTAGTACTTTTCTACAGAAAATTATAACTAGAAATGAGAGAATTGAAAAGTTTGTCGTGATGAATAATTGTAAAGTTACTAAGCAAATGATGGTTGGATTGGAAACAAGTGAATAGAAAAACAAAATACAGAAATGTGTATCTTCTAACTAAAATATTGTGTACATAAATTTAAATACTGGTTTGGCTCCAATTTCGGTTCTGCGAGTCTTCTGCTTAGCCTAGGCCTAACTCGTTGGTGATGCGGAATCCATCCCCTGCCGCGTCTCCCTCTTCATCTGCGTTTTTTTTTTTTTGAATACCAGATGAAGAGACATCGGGGTCAAGCGTCGAAAACCGATGAGCCCCACTGCGGGGCCCTTAATCCCAACCCTTCCCCCTTTTGACAGGTAGAGGCAGAGATGGCCGGGGATGCGTAAGACATTTGCATTGTGCGCGTCGCCCTAGATTGCATAATAGAAAATAGGACATTCCCAGGGGGCGCCATGGGAAAATTTCCTGCCGAGGGGTGGTGCATGTGAATTAGGGCCGATTGTGTCCTCACCGGGCGGATGGATTTAATTCTGAAGGAATCCAAAGTGCGGAATTGCGGCCTAGGTGTGTGCGCCCCTCGCACGGGCCAAGAACGCCCCTTCGTCACCTATAGACGTGGGAACCGATCCTTTCCCGATTTCCGGACGACGCCGATTGCATTTTATTGCGATTTTCGACTCGCCAACAATTACATTTGTATGAATGCCCCCAAAATCTCTTGCACGTAATCGAAAATTATATAGAAAACGGGGGCTTGCTACAATATTTAGTGCTATACAGACACCAGTGGCACCCATAATTACTCTACGGCGATTAGATGGCTGTCATGTTAAAGCCACTCCACACCATCTCGCATCTCGTACTTTTAATTAACATTGCCCTTATAGCTTTAACAAACAAAAATTTAAAAAATGCGCTGGGATTAGCTAATCAATATCACTCATATGAAAGGGCCAGAGAGAGTTTTTGTAAAAGAACCTGATTACTAAGAATTACTTTGAATGGTGGTGGTATTGGCGTTATTTGGCGATACATGAAATAATAATTTACGTTCTTCCGCAATCTTACTTACACATTGTTATTAAGGCCCAGTTGCACATCTTTGATTATCTTTGACCATAGTTCAGTTACCTAGGATAGAATGGTTAACAATGGTATCCATAGAGACTGAACTACGAACACAGATAATCCAAGATTGTACAACTGGCCTTAAGTGAGATATGAAATTATTGTTAGTAAAAAAAATATTAAATATGTTTTCTATTATTTTATTTCTATTATTTCTATTGTTTTGTTTTCGGGGTTATTCGGTATATACAAGGGGAGTCCGATATTAAAGGTGCATGTGGCTGTCTTACAAACTGCGCATGCGCAATTATACAGTAATATGTAGGCTTAGGATAGTTATGCACTAAAAATGTTGAAAATGTTGTTCAATTAATTCCATTCGTTTCTTTTCTAATTTGGCGATGGCTTGTGCAACATGTGAAAAGTTAGAGCAAATGTATATAAGATCCTCACAAATGCTTTTGTCGGAGGAGAATAGTTGCTGCACGTCTCGAACACTTTGACTTTCTTCCGGATCTAACTTTTCGACATTTTTTTTTTATTTTCTCAAAATTGTCAGCGTAATATATTGCAGCATTAATCCATGTGCCCCATCTTGTCACAATTGTTGCTGGAGGTAGTGCAACATCGAGAACATTTTCTCGGAAACGTTGCACTCGGCTAGGAGCATTAAAAAAAAATCATCGCCGATATTAGTGAATTAACATTAGGGAATGTAGATCTTATATTTTCTGAGAAACGGTCTAGTCCATGTGCAACTCATGTTACATGAATCATTTTTGGGTACAATACTTTCAGCCCTCTCATTGCTTTGCACATATATGGGGCAGCATCTGTACAAGTTACGTGAACGTTTTCGTATATGATGCCACTAGGATACAATATATTCATCGAATCGTTAAAAAATCGTGCGATCGTACTGTGGTTTGCCGTATCCAAAACTTTTAAATTAACTAAATATGATTTGGAAGTTTCGGCCTCATCTCCAAGAATTCCAAATACAAAATTGGCTACACACCTTTGCTCTACATCAGTAGTTTCATCAAGGGAAATCCAAATGTTCCTTCCTTTAGCCTTGTCTTGGAACGTTTTCAATGTAGATTGAAATACATGGGGCACGTAGTTTTTTCTTAGAGTTGATTCATCAGGAATTTTCTGTGCTGTGTACTTCTCCAAAAATCCTACTAGATGTTCATTTTTTAGTTTGCCCAATGGAATATCTGCCGAGACAAAAGCTTTGCACTACTCATTGTTGAATGTTACATGTTGGGTCCAGATCGTTGTATTGCTGTACTAATGAGCATTGTGATGAGTTCCTTTCTTCATTATTTTGTTGTTCACATGTTTGGCGGTGTTTATATGTTGCATGACTTTAAATTTCTTGTCCACTGATACCGGAATTTTACAATATTTACATAGTAAAATGCTTCCATTGGTTTGAAAGTCTTCGAATTCCTTCACAAAATCACTTAATGTTGCACTTTTGGACCTTTTATCCTTTGGCATGTTGATATTTTCAATAAATTTACTTATGAAGTGTACAAAACCAAGTTCAATTATCAACTGAATGAATAAATAACAACTTAAACCAAAATGCTCCTGAAAACCCCACGCCCCCATTCATCAGTCCTCTTTCCTTGAAATCATTAACACTTTGACCACCATCCAAAAAGCAGGTATAAAGTCCATTAGGCAAATCTAGATCGTAAAATTTTGGGTCCATAACTGACTTCCAGGAAATGCAGATTTTCTTGTATGTATCAGTAGTACATTAGTTGACAATTATGTACGTAGGTAATTAAGGCTTCCACCCTTCAAATAGTTCAGTTTCAGTCTTCAGGAGCTGCAAATTTGCAAATTTGTAAGAATGTATTAAGTACCCTACCTACCAAAATATGCATTTTGGACAATAAATGTTCAAAATATGCATTTAAGCCAAAAATGTTCATAATATGCATTTATCCTTAATATTGGCAAAAATATGCAATTGCATATGAACATAAGCCAATGCATAACTATCCTAAGTATAGTAATATGTATGACTGGATGCGCTTATGAGTGCAGTTATAGAATCTGGAGCGTTGTTGTGCTCAAGGCTCAATTTAACATCAAAGGCTCAAACAAACATGGCGTGTATAACCATAGAGCATTCCAAGTTTGAGGGGCGCGGAGTTATCAGATTTTTGCAAACTGAAGGATTTTGCTTGAATGAGAGCGATAATTCTGCGATAATTCATCGCAGATTAGAGTTCGCGTATGGTCCGAACGTTATAAGCCGAAAAGAAACATCGGCATTTGGTGCATTGAATTTAAAAATTCATCGAATGGAGGGAGCTCAATGAATATCAGGGGAAGAAACGAGCAAGACCAAAGACCTCACACACGGATAAAAACTGCGCAATTTTCGAACGTTTTATTAGGGAAGATTGTCGTATTACATTTCGTGAAATTGCTGAAATGAGTGGCATGACTGGAACAGAAGAAATTGCAAACAGTTGCGGCCTACTTCAAGCAACTTGACAAGCTACATTACCGTCAAGGGATATTCAAACTAGTATCACGTTGAGATAAATGGGTCAATGTTCACGGGGATTATGTCGAGATGTAAAGAAAATTATAGTTTTTTTGTGGAATGTATTGAATATTTTCTTGAAATATAAGACTAGTCTAATTTGCCACATTCGCCTGTAAAATCGGACTCTCCTCGTAGATATATATCGCTATTCCAGAACCACAGTGACGCAACTGGAAAATGATATTCCTATTTTTTTTTAGGTGTGACGGAAAAAGCTTGTTATATATTGAGTATTAAAGAAGTCAATACATTTTATTGGTAATAATTTTAATTTACATATTTTACATAAAAATTACTACCAATAAAATGTGTTCACTTCTTTAAAACTCGGTAATTAACAATCGTTTGTGTGAAAATTCATTTTACAGTTGTGTTATTGATGTTCCGGAACGGCGATGTGGAATTTTTGCTTGTACAAAATGAATTATGTTTTAATTTAATTTTAATAGTTTTTTTGTTTTGTTTTCAGGGGTGTGAAGAAGGAGGACTCCGACGAGAGCGGGAACGATGAGTCTGAGGACTCCGGTATGAACGATGAGTCGCACTGCGGCTCGCGCGCCAAGAAATCCATCAACAAGGGCAGGTGGAGTAAGGAGGAGGACCTGCAGCTCAAGCAACTCGTTGACGAGTACGCTGAGCGGTGGGACCACATCGCCGAGCAGTTCCCCGACAGGTCCGACGTGCAGTGCCAGCAGAGGTGGGCCAAAGTCGTCAACCCCGACCTCGTCAAGGGGCCGTGGACGAAAGAGGTAGGAGCACGGTTGCTAAATTTTCGGAAAAACTCACCTAACAATTTGAAGTAAACATAAAAAAAACTGATCTTTCAGTTTGATCAGTGATCTACAAACCTATCCGATGGGCTGCAGATGGGCGCGATATCTGGGTTTGAAATTTGTCTGCAAGTTACCTGTGAACTTAAATTTTATCCCCTCCCACTCGTATTATGTTTTGACTGGCTTTTGTCGAAGTTCGCGAACTACGTGTTGTGTAGGCGTGGGCAATGAATGTTCTTTATGCACTGGAGTGCATAAACGTCGAGGTGCGGCTGTGCAAGTAATAATGCGAGACTCAATTTTAATTTTGAAACTCTTGTCGTTAAATGATTTATTATTGAATTCTAGGTATATAGGTAGCAGGAAAAGGATAATCCGCATAGTAATTTCGGCCCGTGGCTGAAAGGTGTCCGCTAATCCGCGTTGTAATTTCGGTCCCGGCCCGAAATGTTCATGTTTACCTTTTGAAGCATGAATTAACTAAGATAATAATTTGAAACTTTCAACAACTGAATTTAATTATTTTGCACTGTTTAAATAGCAAAAATTTAAAAAATAATACTCAAAAAAATTGTTTATTATTAATTATAACATGGTTTCACAGAGTGCTTTGTAACTAGTACAACTTTAAAATAAACAATCAATAACTAATATATGGCCATCTTTAGTGTGGAAATACAAAAAAAAAACTTAAATCTTTGTATGGAAATCAGAAAAGCAGTTTTTAGTAGAGGATTTGCACGATCCTACTTTGCACACAGTACAGGCCCATCTAGTACGGTGAGGAATTATGCTGGCACTACAATATGCGCAACGCCTAGATGTTCCATACTCTGTGCTTGGCTTGGTCCTTTCTTAGTTCTTTAGGCACCTGAACTTTGTAGTTGCTTCGGATTATAGGGGATTCTGATCTTCTTCAGAAATTGTACTTCAATGTATTTTGCACCAACTAACCCATATATTATATCTAAACGAAAGTCTTTGATTTTCATCTCACTTTGACATTTTTCTCTAAGAAGGATGAAAGAATTTACTTCAGCAGTATCTGTGAACTGCCAAAGCAGGCGATGTCACCATTTCCGGCGTTTGCGGCCAATGGCATAATACGGCTTGAACATATCCTCTCTATCAACGCCGGCCATGCAGCGTCGGTATTACGTATTGTCTAGAGGCATCTTATTTATGTCCTGGTACCATCTTTTTCCATGTTTCCAACAACTGAGTGCTCATTGGAAGCATGTATATTTGATAACACAGGCACAGCTCTTTTATCATTCCACTTTACACACGTCATCTCTCTTCTTGTGAACCTATCCCAATCTCCCCTGGCAATAGCTTTGTCATTTTTAAATTTCTTGGGCATATTCTTTATTTTGCTTCGCACAGTTCCACAGCAATATAGGTTTTTTCTTATACGTTCGCATTAGTTTTTCAGTTGTGAAAAAATTATCAAAATAAACATGATAGCCTTTTTCCCTCTAGGCCAGCAGTCATGGTATGAACATGTTCCCCCAAACCCTGTTCTGTCTCTGCTTTATCCTGAATTTTATTTTTACTGCTTATCTTGTTGCTGTCCTTCTTTGTTTCCTCATCATTCTTTTCATCTTTTCCTGTATATATTTGGAAATCGCAAACGTATCCCGACAAATCGGCCCTCACCCATATTTTAAACCCACGTATGTTGTTTTATTTTTTGGCATATACTGTTTAAAAGCCGATCTTCCTTTATATTTCACCTTGCTCGCATCAACTGATTGCTCCATTGTTGGATTATAATATTTTTGGAATTTGTTGCACAGATCATCAATAAATGGTCGGATATTGGAAAGTTTGTCTAAGCCTAACTCTCCTTTCTTAGGCATTTAGTGCGTTATTGTTCAAATGGATATGGCTCAAAAGAAATCCGAACCAGTTCACGTTCATAAGGGAACTAACACCGCGCGTTTTTTTTTATCTATGAACATAGGGTATGTTCAGTTTTTAAACGACAGGATCTACGCTAAAATTAATGTATATGCAACATATCCTGAGAGACCAATACCATCAATCGGAACAATTTGTAATATAATCGCCAAATTTAAAAGTAGAGATGCATCTCCGGTAGTCATCATAAAATAACTAGGAGATGCCACATTTTGGCTGAAAAAATGAAATCAAAAGTGTTATGTTATGCTGAAGAAGATACTGATGAAGAAAATTTAAATACTTTCTTGCGTTGAATACATTTTCCGTCAACAGTTTTGACGTTTTATACGTTACGTAAATATACGTTATGAATTTGTCATTTTTTTTAAATAATCGAGTTACACGCTAGTAAATTTGGTTGCACATAAATGAATATTAGCATAGGATTGATCGTGTTGTTTTAAAACAGAGCATGGATTTCCAAGTAGCGGTCGTGAAGACCAATTATCCCGATAGCTTGGAGAGCTCTTGATTGCCACAAACACATGTATTGCTATGAATATTTTCATTTCAATAACATTTGTTGGCTCCAACTTTTTTCCAGATTGTGTACAGTAGAGATTGGTTTGAAAAACCAATTCATTCAGCATGTCCGCATCAAAAAAACATTGGAAAACTTCTATGGGTGTAGTTTTACCATCTACATTTTTAGGTCCCACATCGTCAGTAAATGGCATCAAATCTGGGTTGATATACCTTTTAGTCCAAATTAATGTGTACGTAATAATAACAAAAAAACTACCTGTAAACACTGTTTTTTCTGCAAAACACACAAAAACTAACGCATGTAACCTAAAACTCTCCAAAACAGTGTTACCGGTTTATTATTTTGTTAAAATCTGGATCACAGAAGGTTCGCTTTTGCACAACAGATGGCGCCCTTTGTGCATTCAATAAATGATTGGTTTCACAGTCTGGCCACAATGCAGGTAGGAAAGCGGAGGGCATCAAAATCTAAGGGAGGAAATGGCACTTTGCTCCCGAGTAATACATATGTTTTTTTCTACGACCTTTCACAGTGCTTTGCATAAATATTATATTTTCTTATGCATGACGATTAAAAAACTAAGTCAAAATATAATATTTAGAATACGTATATTGTTAAAAATCAAAGTATACAGGGAACATACGATTTTTTTATAAATACAAATAGTACCGGTATAAACAGTTTGAATAAAATACGTAATGAATTGAATACGATTATTTGGTACGGTGCGTGGTTCGTAGGAGATTAAGTTGAACGTTTTGAGCTGACTAAAATAAATGTGAATACATACTTTGCAACGCGGTATGTAGCAGTTCAAGGTTTTGTGGGAATCTTTTTCTAGTTCTGGCGTGCTAGGTATATGTACCACAATTTGCCGGCCTTAGCTGGCCGCATTTTCACTATATTCGTTGAATACATCAATGTCAAATTTTGATTGATGTAATGACAGATGTTTGTAGTAATTTAATATTTAATTTTAAATTATTGTAATTGTTCTAGTAGTGAAAAAATAGCATATACACCACGGTTGTGAATACTATTACAGCCTCGAATCATGTAACCCTCAGCACTATCAATAAAAGAAAACCATACACTATTATTACAGCTATTTAATGTTTCTATTCTAAGTATTATTCACGGGAGGCAAAGTTGTTTGTCTCCCGTGGGAGGAAAAGGAAGGCATTAAGGGGCTAGAAAAAAAAATGCATTTGTGGTCATTTGGTGTAACCACTTCCCTTCAAACGGCTAAAGATATTTAATAAAATAAATTAAATTACAGCATTTATTATTTAATATACCGGGTGTACATTTCAACAGTAGTCAGTCTCAATAACTTTTGAATGCAAGCTAACTTGATAAAACAAAAAAAAATACGTCGATTGATTTTTGGAGGGGGAAGTTTAAAAACAACGTCAAATAAATTTCAAGTGTCACCCCTCCTCCCTAGCCACCCCCACTTTGAAATTTCAAATGGCACCCCCCACCTTGCGATACCTCATTTTAAAGCTGAAAACAATGTCTAATCTAGTGGCGCAATAAAAAGGATAGTTCCAAAACAATTTATATTGAACAAATCTAAGTTATTTTCAATGAAACAAAAAAATAAGTCGAACCCGTTTTCGAGGCAGATGTTAAAAAGTATGTTAATTGAATATAAAATATTACCCCCTCCCACTAGCGACTCTCACTTTTATTACAAATTTTAAATTACACCCCTACGTTTGATACCTTGTTTTAAAGCTTAAAACAAATACAATCTAGAGGTATAACAAACATGTATTTCATAAATATTAATTCATAAATATATTTATGTCAGTACGTTTCCAAAACCAAAATATATTTTTCAAAAATAAATTATATTTAAACATTTTTTTTTAAATTCAAGTAACAATATGTTTTATTGATTATTTCTATTGATATATTATCAATTTATTAATTAAGGTATATTTGTTTATTGATTGTAAAAATAAATGTGTAACTAAAATGTGTAAAACTACATCGACGTTTTTTTTTTATATCAAATTGACAACTTAGTGAGACTGGTTACTCCTGAAATGAACGTCAGCATAATTTATTTTTGAAAAATTATTTTGTTTTTGGAAACGTGGTGACGTAAATATATGTGTTTACACCTCTAGATTATATGTGTTTTAAGCTGTAAAACAAGGTATCACAACGTAGGGGTGTAATTTAAAATTTGTAATAAAAGTGAGAGTCGCTAGGGGTAGGGGGTAATATTTTATATTCAATTAACATAGTTTTTAACATCTGCCCCGAAAACTGGTTCGACTTGTTCTTTTGTTTCATTGAAAGAACTTAGATTTGTTCAATATAAATTGTTTTGGAATTTTTCTTAATTATTTATTTTTCCAAAACGAATCAATAAAAATCTTTTTTTATTGTGCCACTAGATTAGATTTTTTAAGCTTTAAAATGAGGTGCCATTTGAAATTTCAAAGCGGGGGAGGAGGGGTGACAATTAAAATTTATTTGATGTTGTTTTTAAACTTCCCCTTACAAAAATCAATCGACGTGTTTTTTGTTTAATCAAGTTATCTTGCATTCTAAAGTTATTAATACTGGCTAGTTTTGAAATGTACACCCGGTATAAAAACCACAAAACAGACATAATAATGTACGATAAGAAAAACTATGAAACGTAATGTGAGCATATTTGTACAAAATAGTAATATAATAATAAATATAAGTAATATAAGTAATAAGTAATATAAATATAATAAAATGAAGTCGCGTTATTCTATGATTATCATAATCATATTTTCTTGCATTTAAGATTGATTCGCGTTTGTGAGTATATGAATTGGGTTTGTAACTTTTATTAGTACTATGCCATTTTACGTATATTTCACTTTGATGATTTCTTAAAAAATAAGAAACTTAAAAATGTTGGTGTGTTGAAACTTTTGTTGTAAAAGCTATGAAAAGATTCGCACGCGTTAGTAGTATGAGTGCTTCTGGCTGTTTTTGCGGCCCATATTTGCGGAGGATACGTCGATTCATCAGCAATGTAGTTGTCGACCAAATAATTTTCTAACCTTTTCATCATTTGGCTCAATGGAATCGAATACGAAACTATCTTGGATATCTTCCGATTTTAAAATTTTTAAATACAATTTATTCAAATTATTTTTGTGTAATATCAACTCTCTTCTCTTTGTAATCCTTTGAAAGTCCAAGTTTCTGGATTTTTCTCCACCAAGCTTGGCCGAGGTGAAAAGGAGAGCCCATCATTTTGGCGTCAGGCCACACTAATAATATGGAGTTTTGGATCGCCCTTACAATATCGGGCACAATTTTTACAGGATACCAACTATAGCCTAGTTCACTACACTTGTATTTAATTATGTTAAGACATCTTCCATAATTTTCTGTACGTTTGTCAGTCAGTAAGCAAAATACCAATGGTACATAATGTCCGTTTAAATGCCCAAACAGTGTAAATAGTTGTACAAAATAATATTTTGGCCAATAATCAAACTTGCCATCTACATACACCGTTTTACATTTTGTTAGCCACAATAAATTATTAGTGCACGAAAATATTGTAATTTCAAAATTTTCTTCATGGTGCACTACATATTCCTCTTTTGTCTTTTATTTGTTAAAATTTGACACATTTTACTAACTGCTGCATGCACTTCTTTGCGTGATTTGGGTAGAGCTGGGAGGAGTGGTCTCCTAGCGTTGTACATATTCTTCTTAATATATGTTATGCCATTTCAGTGGATTTCGTCACTTGCTATGTTTTCCATCATCATAAGATTTCGCACATTTTTTTTGTTTTTTTGTTAGCACCTATGTCATTAACGGGTTTCATTTTAGCAGCTGCCGAAATCGCCTGTCGTTGAACGGTTGACGCTGCCATTTCAGTGTGATTGTGTTGTAAATTGCACTCAATTGTTATTAATTCTTCCCCCACAGTTATAACTGTTGCTAAATATTTAGGGGTACGACACTGCCATGTTTTTTCACCGCAAACAAGATTTCGTTTAAAAATCAACTTTACTTATTTATTATTAAACACTCTTGAACTCAGCTAGTAACACTCTTCGACACTTGAATATTCTCCATGTGTACGAGTCCATGTGTACATGTGTCGTAATTCACTACTGAACTATTGCGAATAAACGGCCGTTCCATTTGTATGAATACAGATTGATACAAATCCATATAGCGACTTATTACCTACCTGTTTCGAAGAAGCCTATCAGTAATCAGGTACCATATAGCGACTTATTACCTACCTGTTTCGAAGAAGCCTATCAGTAATCAGGTACCTGATCGTTCGGGACGAAATTACCAGACGGATTGAGGGTTATTTATAGCTTTTACTTTAAATAACAAATACCAAATAATAATCAAAAATATCTGGTGACATGGTAACAAAAAATTATATTATACCGAGTGATCATTTTCAGCTATAGTTATCCATGGACATTTTTGCAGCCAATAAGAAAGGCGAGATTGGTGATCTCGCCTTTCTTATTGCCTGCGAAAATTTCCATGGATAACTAGAGGTGAAATTTATTTGATCACTTGGTATTTATCATCATTGCAGATGATAGATGCGAGATGACAAATGAAGAAATGACGAGATGATTATAAATATAAATATCGAAACATGTGGAGTACAAGTTCACAGATACTTCCATATATTCCCAGTAATTTTCAATTAACTTTTTTCAATCTCCAATCTCGGGTGTCTTATGTTATTATTGGGCAAACCTTCAGGCAAGAAGTAACGGCAATGAGCGAGCAATTAACCGCACATCTGCCACCGGATTTATCTGGACGAATCTTGCGGGCCAGCGGGACGTCGTCCATTCAAATGCAGATTTCACGATTCGCATCCTCGGATCGGCGGCTAATTTCCTTTCTTCGGCCACCCCTCGGCCAGTCCACCAGCGGCGATTCATTGAAACGCTCTCATCGATTACGGTGAACGATGCTAGGAAATTATTTGTTCGGCGTGCGAAAAGAGGCTTTCAAGCAGTAGCAGAGGAGAAGATAAAATCTCCAGTGTGTATATTATAGTTTCTTTAGTGATAATTTGTGATAATGTGGAAAGCTACATCAAATATTGCCAAATATAATTAGAATTGCCACCTATTATCTCCTTAATTATCTCATATTATTTCCTTAATCGTTTCACTGCCGCACTCGTATTCAGTTAAATAAAACATCTACTGCCACTCTCTCTGGCCCTATCGTATCATTGATATTGATTTGCTAACGCAGGATTCTCACTTTTTTGGCCTCAACATGGCCGCTATCTAACTGGCGTCATCCTTTGGATTTTGATACCCCGGGCACAAATATGGAGTGGGGCCTCCAATACAAGAAGGGAAAGTACTTGCCGGCAAATAGCAAACGAAGTTTAGGAGCTGGCTAGTTTACTGACCAACTTTCCATCTAGACTTGTAGCTCTCTGCGTGTACACTGTACACAGTATCTTGACAAGTTGCAAAAGAAAAATGTTAAAAATAAAGTGGTATACAGTAATCAAATACAAATTTTAAACATTTTTATATCTTTAAGAATACTACGTAATGTTGTGGAATATGATCATATGAATTAATTTAAGTGAAATACTTTTTGACGTCTTTTACAAAAATTGAAAGAACTAGAGGAACTGCTAAAGACTAATTAGAAAACAAAAAAACTGTATGCAGGCAAGAATTAAATATGATTTTGAAATCCCAGGAAATCTCGAAAGGAAAACAGTCTCGTGAAAAAGTTTTAGACAAACGTTGTAGGGCTCGAAAAAAACAATTTTGTGATGTGGCGTGACCTTGAAATAGCTATGTAAAGGCCAACATTTAAAATTTCAAATTTGAACCCTCAGGTTTTTGACCGGATCCGTGTAGACAAGGTGTACCTTCGAAATAAAAAATAATTTATATACATGCATGGTCTTCACCTCGTCTACGGACGTAATATTGACTGATGCCAGTGCAGTGGTCCCAAGCACCTAAAAATCTGGCCAAACCTCGAATTTGGTGCGAATATTTTTAAAAATCAGTATTTATATATTTTCGGTGTCAATGAGTTCGAATGCGAGGTTGTAATTCTCGGAAACAAAATAACCAATTCAAAATGGCCGACCGACTTTGTCAAAAATGATGTCTCTCTCGCGAAAATCGGTAGTCATGGGTTTTGCGGGGTGAAGGAATTTGAATTCGAAGTCGAAATTATCGAAAAAAAATGGCATACTCAAAATGGCCGACCGACTTTGTCAAAAATGACGTTAATCTTGCTAAAATCAGTAGTCATGGGTTTTGCGGGAACCAGGAACTCAAATTCGAGGTCGAAATTCTAGAAAACAAATTGGTGACTCAAAATAGCCAACCGCCATTGTCAAAAATGACGCCCCTCTCGCGAAAATCAGTAGTCATAGGTTTTCGGGCCAAGGAATCTGAATATATGGTAAAAACTAGAAAATAGTTTTTTAAATAATTTCAATGGTCTCGCTTATTTCATGAGTAAATTTTGCACATCCTTTTTCACATGTTTTTATACTCAGTACTATCATTGTTCGTTTCATTACACATATCTACAAAATTAAATTTTTAAACAAAAAATATTGGCAAAAATGTTAAATTGTTACAATTTAAGTATAATTCTATTGCATACAACCTCTCAACACTGTCAGGTATATAGATATATCAAAACTACATGCAGTTGTCTAACCACTTAGTGCAAACGATAAAATGTATTAAAAAGTAGTCGTGCAGCGTGACACTAAAATATCGATAGAAAGCAAACCAACAGCTATCAGCAGCTGAATGTAAACGAAAGCGGTACTTGCTGGTACATTTTTTGTAGTTCAATGTCTACAAATCTGTACATCCCGCCCCTAACATTGTATCATAACCTACAAATAATGTATGTTTTCTCAAGCAGTATTAAAAAATATGCTAACATTCTTGAGGAGGTGCCATTCATATTATGTGATACAAATAGTTCACTTGGATCACGTTATTATAACAATAACGGTTGAACGCTATTCTGGAAAAAGGAGAAAACGTTGCTTTTCTACGAGCTACGACTTTGCGCTTACGTACGACAGAGGAAACTCAATATTAGACATGGGCTCTTTCGCAGCAGTATGCATGAACTAATCTTGAAGATCGAAAGACGATTTTTTAAATTTTTGGCCTGATTTTCGGGTACTTGGGATCACTATACGATGCGTTGCTGCGTCTTTCATATTAAATTACTTCAAAAGGTTGCCAAGCTATTCACATTTTAATCAAATTTAACGAAAAATCATGTACGTGAAAAAAAATTCAACAAAACCTTATTATAAGAGATCAATGAAAGAATCTGGGTATGCAAGTACCCAAGCAATGTGCCAAAACATTCACAATATTTGGAGTCACGTTGAATACACAGGGTGTTCTGAAACAACGATCGAATTTTGCTATTTTCAAATGGCTAAAACTTGAGATTGATCGTTATTTACCTATTAAAAAATATTATTAGATTCCAGTCCATATGCTACCATTGAATAGCTCATTAGATGAGTACTCAGACTTTGATGCTATATACAGGGTGTTCCATTTGAAAAATAAATGAGTTTTAGCTATTTGAAAATAGCAAAATTGTATCGTTGTTTCAGAACACCCTGTGCATTCTACGTGACTCAAAATATTGTGTATGTTTTGGCACATTGCTTGGGTACTTGTATACGCAGATTATTTTATTGATCTTGTATAACAAGGTTTTCTTTAATTTTTTTCCACAACCAAGATTTTTCGTTAAATTTTATTAAAATGTGAATAACTTGGCAACGTTGCATCTGATCTCAACAAATAAAAATGATATGTGAAGCCCACATAAAGCAGATTCTAAAAATGAAAGAATATACAGGGTGATCCATTTAAAAGGAGACTAAATTTTGTGTCCCAGATTTATGGTACAGTATACTCGAAAATAATTTTAAAATCAAGTGTCCAATAACTTCAAATCAGATGTTTTTCTCAATTTTCATTAGTCTAGCAGCAATGGTCCGAGCGAGGATGGGTGGGCCACCCTGTATCTACATTTGCTAACAATTGGTTTCTAGTTCACAATAATTTGATAATGAGAATTGTTTTATTTAAAAAGTCTTTTATAAAACGTCGTATTTGACTCACACATAATAATTCACGAGGATGAATATTATACACGAGCCGAAGGCGATTCACTCACACGAGTGAATTATAGCCTACATTATTTGCTCGTTGAATAATATACTATTATGTATGACTCATTAATAATACATTCATTATGTACGTTACATTATGTACTATGGTAGCATAATGTTAGTACAATGTATTTCTTAGGGATACGGTGCTAAGTTGTAAAGTCTGTTTGTTTCACTTTAACACGTATATCTAAGCAAGATAGACAGAGAGAGTAGACTGTGGTGGAATTGCAGGGAAAATTAATATTTTACAACTTGGTGCCGTATCCCAAAGAAATACGCTATACTTCATTATACAACAGAGGTTGTACAGGGTGTTTCAACACTCTGGTAACGATAAACAACAGGGTTATTGATTATAATATCAAATATCATTAACAACAATTTATACCAAAGTTGTGTACAGGGTGGCCCAATTTGGATGTTTCTATAGGGGATCTCAGTAACTAGAAGAGATAGAGAAAATCTGTTGGTGTATCCTTGATCTCTTTTTTCAAGACAAACTCAATGGTGAAAATAAAAATTGGCTATCGTCTTTTGTTTTCAAGTTATGCCCAGAAACTCGTTATATTCCATTTCCGATTTTTATCAATATTTCATTTATTTGTCATTTTATTAAGATACGAGTTGCATATTCTTCAGGCACTTTTTTACAGTGAATTGAAGGAGTTTACAGAATTTTTATATCTTAGTTAATAATCAAGAGACAATAGAACGTTTTGTTTTTTTAAATAGAAGTCATAGTTGACTTCACTTGCAATTGCACTTAAATGCAATTATAACATCCACAAGTGATACATCATCGAAAAGAGAAAAAAATAACTTATTTACTAAGACACGAAAAAGAAAAAAAAACACAACTTTGTATTGTATCTTGTTTATTAACGAATATATTAAATTATGTAAAACTTATTCAATTCACCGTAAGAAAGTGCCTGAATAACGTGTAACTCTTATTTTAATAAAATGAGAAATAAATGAAATATTGATAAAAAATGGAAATGGAAAATAATGAGTTTTTTGCCATAACTTCAAAATGAAAGACGCTAACCAATTTTTGTTTTCACTATTGAGTTGGTCTGGAAAAAAGAGATCGAGGATACGCCATCCGATTTTCTCTATCTCTTCTAGTTACCGAGATCCCCTATAGAAACATCCAAATTGGGCCACCCTGTACATTATGAGTTGCATTTAATAAAAATATTGAAATGTATACAGAGTGGTTCATATGAAAGTTACAGACTAAACGTATGTTTTTTTAAGTGAATACCCTATATATATTTGCATTTTTGAATCCTGATTAAAATGATATCGAATTATACAGGGTGTCTCAAAACTGCGGTCCATCCTTTTTACGTTGCATACTACTAATCAATATGACTCATAATCCACACACAAAATTTACCTGTGATGGTTATTTTTGAAGTTATAAGCATATGAAGTTGTGTATGCAGAGTCTCTCTTTATAATATTTTTCCAAAAATTGGTGTGTCAATAATTTAAAACTGTCCAAAGTTAAATTAAAGTTTGTTGAAATCAATTTTTCAACACACATTTTGAGAAAATAATAAGTATTTTCAACCTTCAATTAAGGCAAAAACACATGTGGTAACTACGAAAGTACTTACTAACTTTGATGTTTTTATAAACCAGGCCATGAAAGTAGTTACTTATTTTTTTCATATTGACAACTAACTTGTCTTATAAACGATTATAAACGACTATAAACGACACCATTTTTAAGACACCCCGCAGAGGCTGAAACCTAACCATTTCCATGGTATTCAGATGTTTATACAAGATTTTATGCAATTTTATTAATTCTTCTACTCTTATTGATTGAGCTAGGAATCTCTTCTTAGGTGTATAGTTGACCTTTATTAATAATTTCATTTCACTTCATTCTTCATTTTCATTTGACACATAACTAACTATATCATGCAAGGTGGTCAATATTCGCAAACTGCACGATATGTTCATTTTTTTAAATGGAACAACCTATACCTATATTATTTCATAGTATGGAAGTCAGTAATCTTTCATTTGATATGGGTTTTCTATTCCCAAACCTAATAGTTAGTCTGATGTTTCGGAATTTATTCGTAGTTTATAAGAAATTTATAAGGTTTTTGAACTATTAAAGAAAACATTAGAGAAAAAATTAAATAAATTTGCACAAAGACATTTCCATTTCGCTGGATACATAAATTAATTTAACGCGGAAAGTACTGGCGTTCGGAAATCAATTTTACCTAAAAATGTTTTCTTTACAGTTGAAAAACCTTTTTTTAGGAAATAAAATTAGTTTATCCTTTATTGTTTATTATTGTCAACGGCTTGGCATATACGGCTTTATTATGTTGGCAGCCGGAAATATCGTTTAGTTTCGTTTGAGGGTGAACGTTTGAAGTTTTTAATTAGTCTTTTAGTAAACTTTTCTTTAATTTTTTTCACGAAACTTTTCTTTTGTAAAATATTGAAATTTTTACGCAGCTGTACTAATATGATGACACTCTTTCAAAATAAAAATTCAAAAAATTCCATTTTAAATTTTCAATTTGGCATTGAAATGACCATGAATGTCAACGTCAAGGTCGAATGGTGAAGATACGAAAAATATATACCAGATGAAAGTTAATATAATAGAGGGGGCCCTGTCACTCGTACTAAAATTAGACCACCACCACCCGTTTAGAGGGACGGGGGGCAACTTTGAAATCTTAAATGGGAATAAGAGCGAACCAATAAGTGCATGGAAAATGGAGGTCGAGATTTCGAACACTTACTTATTTGAACACTGAGAAGAAACACCCCCATGTTGAGAGACAAGAGGCCTCACTAAGAACAGGCACTGAGATCGTAAATAAAACTTAAAACTTTTATTTTCGTTGTTGCACCATTTTGTAATAAAAATTCGTGGGTTTTCCTTGAAAAAACAACATACATCATTTTCGCCGATTGCAGCGCAACCTTCAAAGATAATTAAAAAATGTTCCAATGAAATCTGCATAGTTTTGTATTAAGTTCCCTCAAAAGAGGTGGAGGATTTAATTTTAGCAACAGTGAATGCTCCCCCTCAATTACAATAACTTTCATGTAGAACGTTTTTGTGTACGATGCTTACGTTTTGACATATTTTGATGTTTTCATTTAAATGAAGCACCCGGTATATTAGGGGCGGGGGTGAACATAATCCCGCAACATTTTAACTGGAGGTTCTTTGAACATTGACAATAAAAGGGTACCATTTTTGCATCTTAGCTACTGGTATAAGTGGTCGAAAACAAATTAAAACAAAAAACAACTCACAAAAAGGGTCCAAATTTACCCCATTTTGACAAAAAAATACGGGTTGGATTTTTTTCCCCATAAACTTAGGGTTTTCTTACTTTTACTATAATAAACAAGTTCCACCGGGTCTCGTTGCTTTTACCAAAAATAACCTACTTTTGCCCAGATTGCCTCTATCAGTCGATAACACAGGAGAAAGTCAGGCAAGTCACGTGATACAGCCAGATTAAAATACCCAAACACGGGAACGAGCTAAGTCCGCGCTGTGCAGTTAAGACAAGCTCTGTGAAGTTAGCACCCCCATGTTGGAATTTCGAAACGAAACCTATGCCATAATTTTGCCCACATTATGCCCAGTATTGCCCAGTAGTTATTTCATTTTGCCCAGCTCCCGTTAACTCAATAGTCTATTGTCGAATTTCTATGGTGTGGCACCCCCTTGAGCGAGTTCGACAAAATAACATATGCCATAATTTTGCCCACATTGTGCCCGGTATTGCCCAGTAGTTGTTTCGTTTTGCCCAGCTCCCTATTACCATTGATTATAATATCCTTATGGTTAGGCAAATTCGTAGCAATTGGTGCCACCATATACATCGGGTATCTATAAGGATATTATAATCAATGCTATTACCCATAAGTCAATAGTTGAATTTCTTGACTTACGGGTTAAAGGGAGCTGCGCAATACGAAACAACAACTGGGCAATATTGGGCATAATGTGGGCAGAATTATGGCATATGTTATTTGTTCGAATCCGCTCATGGGGGTCCCACACCATAAATATTTGACTATTGACATATGGGTTCACGGGAGCTGGGCAAAACGAAACAACTACTGGGCAATACTGGGTATAATGTGGGCAGAATTATGGCAAATGTTATTTCTTCGAACTTCCTCATTAGGGTCCCACACCATAGAAATTCGACTAATGATTTATGTGTTAACGGGAGCTGGGCAAAACGAAACAACTACTGGGCAGTACTGGGCAAAATGTGGGCAAAATTATGGCATATGTTATTTCTTCGATCTCGCTCATAAAGGGTCCCACACGATAGAAATTCGACTATTGACTTATGGGTTAACGGGAGCTGGGCAAAACGAAAAAACTATTGGGCAATACTGAGCATAATGTGGGCAAAATTATAGCATATGTTTTTTCTTCAAACTCGCTCATGGTGGTGCCATACTATAGATATTCGACTATTGACTTATGGGTTAAAGGGAGCTGGGCAAAACGAAACAACTACTGGGCAATACTGGGTATAATGTGGGCAGAATTATGGCAAATGTTATTTCTTCGAACTTCCTCATTAGGGTCCCACACCATAGAAATTCGAGTAATGATTTATGTGTTAACGGGAGCTGGGCAAAACGAAACAACTACTGGGCAGTACTGGGCAAAATGTGGGCAAAATTATGGCATATGTTATTTCTTCGATCTCGCTCATAAAGGGTCCCACACGATAGAAATTCGACTATTGACTTATGGGTTAACGGGAACTGGGCAAAACGAAAAAACTATTGGGCAATACTGAGCATAATGTCGGCAAAATTATAGCATATGTTTTTTCTTAAAACTCGCTCATGGTGGTGCCATACTATAGATATTCGACTATTGACTTATGGGTTAAAGGGAGCTGGGCAAAACGAAACAACTACTGGGAAATACTGGGTATAATGTGGGCAGAATTATGGCATATGTTATTTCTTCCAACTTGCTCCATGGGATCCCACACCATAGAAATTCAACTAATAGCTTATGTGTTAACAGGAGCTGGGCAAAACGAAACAACTGCTGGGCAATACTGGGCATAATGTGGGCAAAATTATGGCATATGTTATTTCTTCAAACTCGCTCATGTGGGTCCCACACCATAGATATTCGACTATTGACTTATGGGTTAAAGGGAACTGGGCAAAACGAAACAACTACTGGGCAATACTTAGTATAATGTGGGCAAAATTATAGCATATGTTTTTTTCTTTGAACTCGCTCATGGGGATCCCACACCATAAAAAATCGGCAATTGACTTATGGGTTAACGGGAGCTGGGCAAAACGAAACAACTACTGCGCAATACTGGGCATAATGTGGATAGAATTAAGGCATATGTTATTTCTTCGAAGTCGGTCATGTGGGTCCCATACCATAGAAATTCGACAATTGACTTATGGGTAACAGGAGCTGGGTAAAACGAAACAACTACTGGGCAATACTCTGCATAATGTGGATATAATTATGGCATACGTTATTTCTTCGAAGTGGCTCATGTGGGTCCCACGCCATTGATATTCGACTATTGACATATGGGTTAACGGGAACTGGGCAAAACGAAAAAACTATTGGGCAATATTGAGCAAAATGTGGATAGAATTATGGCATATGTTATTTTTTCGAACTCGCTCATGGGTGTGCCACACCATAGAAATTCGACTATTGACTTATAAGTTAACGGGAGCTGGGCAAAATGAAATAACTACTGGGCAATACTGGGCATAATATGGGCAGAATTTTGGCATATTTTATTTCTTCGAACTCGCTCCTAGGGGTCCCACGCAATAGAAATTCGACTATTGACTTATGGGTTAATGGGAGCTAGGCAAAACGAAACATCTACTGGGCAATATTAAGCAAAATGAGGGCAAATTTATGGTATATGCTATTTCTTCGAAATCGCTCATGGGGGTCCTACACCATAGCAATTTGACTATTGACTTATCGGTTAACGGGAGCTGAACAAAACGAAACAACTACTGGGCAATACCGGGCAAAATGTGGGCAAAATTGTGGTATATGTTATTTCTTCGATCTCGCTCATGGGGGTCCCACACCATAGGAATTCGACTATTGACTCATGGATTAACGGGAGCTGGGCAAAACGAAACAACTACTGGGCAATACCGGGCAAAATGTGGGCAAAATTATGGTATATGTTATTTCTTCGATCTCGCTCATGGGGGTCCCACACCATAGATATTCGACTATTGACTTATGGGTTAACGGGAGCTGGGCAAAACGAAAAACTATTGGGCAATACTGAGCATAATGTGGGCAAAATTATAGCATATGTTTTTTCTTCAAACTCGCTCATGGTGGTGCCATACTATAGATATTCAACTATTGACTTATGGGTTAAAGGGAGCTGTGCAAAACGAAACAACTACTGGGCAATACTGGGCATAATGTGGGCAAAATTATGTTATATCTGGAGCATAGGTTTCGTTTCGAAATTCTAACATGGGGGTGCTAACTTCACAGAGCTGTTAAGACAAGCTAAGTCCGTAATAGCTAGAGTATTATTTTGCACGGGTCATTTATTGTGCATTGTGTAAATACGTTTGTCTTATTATTCCTTATTTTCGATTACTTTATAACTGAATTTATAACAAGTGCAACAATGATGTGTGTAATGATCATGCCAGTGGTTGAAGAAAAAATTGTTTTATATTGGATATTGGAGAATTGGAGTTTTATGTGTAGGTTTGATTAACGTAAAAGCAGAAAAATACGTTGATCTACAATGTTTATAGAGATTTTGTGGGCCAACCGCTCAAGAATGTGTGAATAATATACCACACAATTAAACACTGTTCACTTTAGTTTGCTACTTTTCCATAAATTAAATAATCTGTATCAAAATTAAAACGTTCTCTAAGTTTCTTTTCTATGTGAAAGTAGCAATTTTTCAAAGGCTTAATATACATGAAAGTGATACTTTTTTATTATAGACGTAAACATATTTTCAAATCTAGAGATGAAAAGTAAACATGTAATATTAAGTGGAAGCATGCATTCAATTCTATGGAAACGACTTTACAAATATTAATTTCAGTAATTTGCATTGTGACAGTGACGGTTCATTTTGAATTAAATTGAACTTGAAAGTTTAGAACTTTTCACGTTTTTTACGTGTTTTCATCTCTTGTTGCAAAATATACTATTTTCGTTGGGTAAAATAGGAGAAAAATAAGCTAAGTCACGCTTATCCTAGATGTTATCTTGAATCCTTGAATCCTGTGAGTATTCGCTCCGCTACGGAGTTCAAATCTGTGTACTTACAATGCAAAAAAAACATGATAAATGTTTTATCTTATTAAGTCACCAGTTAAAACGTTAATTCAATAGAAGTTATAACACGCGCCCATAGCTCAAAAACCATTATTTGTGACTTACCTTTCATATAATTTTGCATTACTCTCACTTATTACAGAATCTATGTAGTATTAAATATTACGATGTAAACGCATGTTTATTTTTATTTTTTTTCCAATAAATGATAAATAGCTTACATTAAATAAATATGTGCCTAAATTTATTTTTAACAATTCAGATTTGTTTGGGGGCCTCTGCATCCCTAAATCTAACACCGCACAATTCTCACTCTTCCTAGTACAATAGAAAAACCTGTGCCATCAATCTCTCTGCTAATGGCCACTTTACCTGATCGCCTCACCCCGGGCGCCCCCTGGAAAACCGGCCTCCGTCTTTCCCATTTCCCATGCCCTCGCGAGGAGCCTCGATGTCGAACAAAGGAGACCGGTTTCCACTAGCCTCCGACGAGGAGGAGCGCCGTGGAGCCGCGGGCGAATTGTGCCTAGCCCTAGGGCCGCAAGAGGGGGCCGATGAAAATGCAAGCGATGGACGGGCGCGATTAATGAGCGCGAGGGGTTGGGGTGAACGAGAGGAGCAAGGGTAGCAAAGGTGAAAAACAAAATCGCAGGGGATTAAGTTATTGAAACTTTAAAATATTATTATAGGAAGGGAGCGAGGTGGAGATTCATGATATGGGCATATATCGGGTGTACGTGTTTGCGTGTTTACTGAAATTTTTGGAAAATTCCATAAAGCTACTTGTTGCACAACAAAAAGTGATATTAGAACTTGAGTGAATCGAAATGCTTTGAAAACTGGATTTTCCAAAATGTATACAACAAAAACATCAAAGCACCAATTTCTAAAATAAGTTAAACATACAAATTAGAAATATTTGAGCTCAATTTTTGAAAATACTATAATGTAGACTTTATAAAATGTTTACAATCAAACATGAGAATCCATACTGTGATATAAATCGTTGAATTCGCAATAGGAAATGTTATTTAATACAAGGTGTACTTTATTTACGGTCCATACAAAAATATAAAGTTGATGATCGTTTCTTCGAAACGAAACGTTGTACTGAAAATTTATAAACGCTATCTTGTAGAGCTACTGGAAAGTGGCAGAAGTGGCAATGAGAAAGTGCTTTTTTGTTTTTTATACCTTTTTCAAATAACTTCAGAAAAACATAAAAACCATATACCAAATTTCGGATTTTGTCGAATATCTCCGCAAGTAAAAGGAGTTTTCTGGTTTTCTCAACAGAATATTACTAACCACTAAGTTGGGCAACTTTTTTTTGTAGTTATGCCGCCTTTGTAACTTTTACGGTTTCCGAGATCCCTATGCTGTTGATGCTTATCTCGGACACCCTGTATATAGGTATAAAAAGTTATGGAATGTGTCCCTTTTTCAACTCGATGATTAAATTTGTCAGATTTTAGATAAATAAAATGAAATACAAGTAATAATAACTATTTATTTAGCACAAAATCAAGGTTGGTGTGATTTAAATTAATTGATTTAATTGATTCTAATCATGTTAGTATTAATTAAGTCGTTGAACCAGAGTGGAGAAAGGGAAGTTCCTTGTAGGTATATATCTGGACTAGGTTTTCAACGGCTCAATTGTTTCATTAGGAGCCGGGATATGTTTCTTTTTAAACTCATTTTATGTCACTCAATCAGAACAACAAAATAACTATCTCCGTTTATTTTTAATAATTTTTGTTTCTGTCCCACTCGTTAAATTTTCCACTCACTTGTTAAATTGAAAACCGTTGGCCCTCTTCGTAAATAGAAATTCAATTTCGAGTAAAAATACTATACGTGTGAATATGTGACCACATTTGTACTATCAACGCACTGCACAGAACTATTGATTTTGCTGTATTATTCAACAAACATTACAATAATTTGTAATTCTAATTTCCTCCTACTTTTCAATTTATTTATTTATTTATTCCTGTAAATGTTTTCATCGCATTCAGGATTTATCAGTGCATTCTGCACTCTGTGCCACTTTTATCGCCAGAACTTAAGCAACACATGAGATAAATGTTGCAGCGGACTCCTTAATTCGTAATATTCTCCACAAAACCGCGGCTCTTTCGAATGACCTGCCCATTTTAAGCTAGGCCAAAAAAACTTCCTCGCTTATCAACTCGCGTTACATTTATCTCACTTGCATGTGTGCACACACACACAAACAAATATTAGAACAGACTGTATCTTCGTATGTACTTACAAAGTGATGTAACCAAACTTCAGTTTCACATGCGAATGCGACTCGCCCTAAAATCAAAAAGGAACGCAACTTGTTCAAGTGAACCGTAACTAACTAATATAAAGGGCAGTTATTAACATTTCCTCTAAATATATCTTTCAATAGTATATTCCAATAAGTTGACTATGATATGGTCGAAGTTACTATAAAAATCAACGCCCTAACCCTAATGCATATCTTAGACATCTCATATAAAAATTACATGTCTTGTGCATTTTCGTCGTTCGGATTAAAATTCGTAGTACATATTTATAAAATCATTATCGATAATGTAAACACCCCTTATTATATTACCCCTGGCAATTAGCTAGGTAGAAAATTATTAGTGTAATACTGACATGTTATTTATCAATTCTCGAGGGATATTCGGTTAGAAAAGTGTTTGCGGTTGAAACCTCATTCTGCTAACCAAAACGTGATATTTTAATAATTTCATTTAATTATTAGTACTGTTAATCTTTTTGTAACCTAGCAACCTCATTATATAAGTGTTAACTACACATATGAAACTATCAGTCTAATGTTATTTTGATTGGATATTTCCGCACCCTCGTGACTATAAACAGACGAATTTGATTGGAAATCTATTTTACCAAAAAAATCGTAATAATATTTAACAAATGTCAGTGGGGTGTTTATTGTCAAAATCACGACCTGCTTGATTATGTGACAAAAGTCTCACTGTATGCTGCCTGTGCACGAAAAACGCCGATTTTCGCCTCTTTGGCGCCATCTACCTATAGTGACGTTTAAATGTAGTAGTTACAGTAGTTAGTGTATTGGGTGTGATAAAATAGTTATTACTGACTAAAGTGATGGTACACTACCACATCATATTTTTTTTAAACTACGATCCAATTACGATTCCTCTTTGAAACGTTGCACAATTGGTACTGAGAATTGTAAGTTTATGGGTGATATTTCAAAAAATGGGGGCATTTTGAGAAATTCGTTTTATTTTTATTTTGCGACCTTGACCTTACACCGTTAAGGTCCCAACCTTCCCAAACTAATCCTGTATACCGTCCCAAACTAGTCTTGTAATATGTTGTATGAAAGCTTATAATATAAACTAAGCTACAAAATGATGTTTGTCCCATCGTTCAGTCTAATTTCCAGCTTTTGCAGTAATTTTTTATGTAATTAGCGGAAAAAGGCGATTACAAGTGGCTCTAACTAAAAAAACTAATAGACAAAAACTACGTCTACTCTGATGGTACAGTCATGTTCAAAAGTGTGATGTACACAGATAATTGGCTGTTGTAAGTCGTGTTTAAAAATATATTGTACAGTACTAGGTAGATGGCTGAGTCTTTTGTAAATTGTAAATAAATTTCATAACTGTCAAATTGACAACAGACAGTGACAAAAATTAATATTATTGTATTCTTTATATGAAAATTAATTACTCTAGATCATCGGTGTATTATTTATTCTGCCATTAAAAGTTTATTGGTGGATGTTTTTTTAGTCAACAAAGGCTCGCCCTGTATCATTAATTAAATAGACCTAGAAATATGAATTTTTGTATTTATATTCGGAATTAGCAACCTTCAAGAAGCCCGAATACTGTGTTACAGATCAAACATTCAAATATTGTAGAAAACAAATGTTTTCAGTCGGCAATTTTGTATTATGCATTTTGAAAATTTGATTTGTGACACTAAATAAGTATTTTCAGCAGCCTTTGAAATTTAATATTTATATCAAAAAGTTTTATTATACATTACGCGTTGTATTACGAATCTTATAGTCCATATTTGGGCATTCGCCATTTTGAATTTTTATAGTTTTTTTTCTTCTAATGCTGCACCTTGTAATGCGTCTAAAACTGATGACATTTGGATAGAGGCGGATTTTGAGCTCATAAAGTGAAAACGTTATAAGAAAATATATTTTTTCCAATGTATTTTAAATAGTAAATTTAAACTGATCATTGGCACGTGATAGCATTAATCAATTAGATTGAGATTTTGCACAACTTTTTTTTTTACAGAATTGGCGGAAAAATAACTTTTTTCTTCAAACGTCATAAAAGTGACACCTTTAGTGACTCGATTCACAATCTTAAAGTTTTACTTCGTCTCCTAGTCAGTAAAAGTTTCACTTTTACTGACTAGGCAGTAAAAGTAAATTTGACAACATGATTGGATAATTTGTAATAAGAACCCTACGAGGGCGGGTTTAATATTGCACATACATATGGTGCGCATACATGATGAACAAAACAAAAAAATCAAACAAAACACAAATTTATTTATTGTTAAAATGTAAATTAAAGGTACAATTTGATATTTTAGCCCCTTGAAAACTGATTGCGCTGGCAGCAACAGCAGCACTTACAGCACCGCTGTCGCCAACCATTTTGCTGCTACCACAGATATTTTCTACTTGCGATTCTTGCGAAGATTCGCCGCACTCAACACTGTCACTATTTAGTGACAAAATTAGCTTCGCAATATCCTTTTTATTTCGAATAGAGTCCTCGATGTACCCTTCTGCCACACTGCTGGACTTCCACCCCCCGTGTCTCTTTAAACAAGTAACATCAGCTCCTCCATCTACCAGCAGTGTGGCAGAAGTTCGGCGTAAGCAATGTCCTGTATACTCACTCCAGTTTGGCAAGTTTAAAAAAGAAGCTACCTCTTTTGCCGCACTTCCAATTTTGTGAATTCCCATCACCTGTTTATAGCAAACACCATTTTGATATTTTAGTAAAAATCGCATCTCATTTAGACTTGATGGGCGCAGGGAAGCATACTTTCTGTATAGTGTAAGATACACATCGCCGAGAATAGTAAACGAACGTACTTTTGATGTCTTACTATCTGGTATTTTTACGTGTAGCAAAGATCCCAAGTCTTGAATATCTGTCGTGTTCATTTTTACGAGTTCATCGCAACGGCATGCCCCTGATATGCCAAATATCAAAATAATCTGAAAATACGATTTAGGGTTTAATTTTGTATTTGTTTATTATTCTAAGAACTCACCTTTGTCGCCAAGTATTTCTCGTTAGGAGCATCGGATAAGAACTTGTCGAACTGTTCCTTTGTCAGCACTCTTGCCTTTTTGGGTGTATAACCCTCATTTTGTTTTTTTAAATATGCACGGAGTTTTAAATATTTGGTAATATCTACACCATTTCTAATATTTAATAACGATTTTACCATGGAATACTGAGACCACATAGTGGAACTTTTTACTTTCTTCTTAGCCATTTCCGAAAAATATGCGAGTAAAACATTTTCACTATAATTGCTTACATTTTTCTCGGCGCACCACTTAATAAATTTTTTGTAGGCCACTTCATAGATGGTACTGGACTTAGTGGGCAATAATTTCTCTGTTGCAGCCCTTGCCGATTCTAAAATATCTGGCGGTGTACATTGAAACATGTCTTCGTCCATTTTATACACTTTAATGTCAAATAATGAATTAAACAAAACCATAGCAACGCTCTGCATAGCATGCTTCTTTGGGAATTAAAACTATACGTATTCGGACAATTAAAAATATTAATTCCATTATCTTTTTAACTATTTTCGACGTTTGAAGAAAAAATTACATGTTTTATTCGGAGTAGAAGTAACTTTTTGTGGCTCGTCTGTAGTTGCCTGCCTCGCTCCGCTCGGCAGCCAATACCTACAGACTCGCCACAAAAAGTGTCACTTCTACTCCTAATAAAACAATATACTATCTTTTGCTCCTATAGCTTATAGACTATAATGTATAATGTATTATCGCGGCCGTAAAAAAGTCGGACAGGTTTTTTACCTAGTGTGAATTTAGTTTAGCTGAAGATGCCAAAAAAATATGCAACTTTCCTGATAGACCATCCATTTTCAATTTCTGTATTATTCTTGTATTATTAAAAGCACTAACTTGAGGGGCCATTCCAAAACGTGGCTTTTTATTAAGTAATATGTAGGTATTTGACATGACATGCTACTTGATTTTTCATTGCAGATATGAATTACTTGATTACACAGCTTAATTTTAGACAAATTCATCATAAGACTTTTTTTGGCCGCGACCGTACAATCGTGGCTATTCAAAGGTGAACTTTTTTTTAATAGTTTGATTTTTACTCTTAATCATATGCATCTTGAAATGTCACAGCATCCTAAAATGTCACAGTTTGAATAGTAACTCATGCTGCACGAACGCCAATGAACAATGAAGCCTGATTTAATCTAATGAAAAACACGGACATTTTCACTATGTATCGTTTTCTTTTTAAACTGACACCTTATACATCTCCATAGACACATATGAGAGTACTTTATTCCCGGAGGGAATAAAGTATCAACTTTCCCTGTGGAATAAAGTGAATCACATGTAGTATGTTTATTTATTTTGTAATAGCAACAGAAACATTAGATAAATATTTACTTACAGACAATCATCTGATATCCCCGAGGTTTGATGTTACTTCAGGTAATGGGTGCGAGGCGTGGGATGTGTGTGGTTGCTCAGGCATTACGGCTTCGGGTTTAAAACCTTTGTTTATTCCCTTGATGCATAAATATCTATTATGCCCCCCATAATAATATGTGTGACATGAAAACTAAACAAATTAGTTGTTAGTAGTTTATATGTTATTCAACAATGTGGTAATTATTTAATTCCTCCCATCACATTGTGAGCAATCAACGAGCGTGGAGAACAAACATTTTCACACAATAACTATTCACCATGACATTCAATAAAAACTTTAGCAGTTCATGAACGTCATGGTGTGCGATCTTACTGTGCCTTATGGCTGCACGAAAACCTGGGCCACTTTTGGTCAGGCGACATATGGTTCTTTTCAAATTCAACACCATGTGCTTGATACAACACTGTTATATTAATTTGTCACTTGACAAACGGGGTTAATAATATGAACCTATTAATGGCTGTAATTATTTTAAATTTTGAATTTTTAACGAAATTCTAATTACAGTAGGGTGGTGCGAAAAAAACTTCATTTTTAAAATGTGATAATGGCTAGTTCTAAAAATATGCTCTGTGTGGTGGAAACTTTGCGCAAAATATTTGGAATTTTACTGACAACTCCTAGTGTTTGCCGCATTGGCCTTAAGCTTTTATCGTTGATGTGGATATCCCTCATATCCCTTACGAATTAGCAATTTAGCATGAGGTAAAGAGTAGTTAAAATAAAATTTTAACATTGGGGATTGAATAAATGAAATGTATATTCACTTCTTTAATTCTCAATAATTAACAATCAATCTTCATCTTTCCAAAAATTCATTATTTAGCAGTTGTCTTTTTTGTTGCTCCGGAACGGCAATAAGATATTTTAATACTCACAGAATATGCTGTAGGCCTTTTCATATTTGTCCCTTGATGTTTTGGGTAATAGTAAAGCACACACTACTCTTGCTTGGTCTGAAATATCTGGAGGAGAGTGTTTTTTCTCTGATTCGCACACTTTTAAACATCACTGTGATAGTAAATTATTGATGACATGCCATGACATTCACAAATAATTTAATAACAAAAAATACGCTACGAATTACAATGAAAGTATTACCAAAAATGTTGTATGGTCCATGAACTCTAAACAGTGCATACGAGCTCGTATGGTTAAGTGCTCGAGGAACGCCTCGTATTTAATATTCCGACTTGCACCATAAATAACAATTCTCACAATATATATTTTTATAAGGTAGGGGTTGTGTACCACTATCAGGTAATATGTTTATTTTTTATTAATTTACATGGACTACTTTGAACCTTACGGCCTTCATCAGCACGTCTAAATCTTTATTTAAAGCAAAAAAAATACAATCTTACATTAGTAGTTCAGTCTTACATAGTAACATAACAAATTTTAAGAAACTACGATCCAATTGAGATTCCATATTGAAACTTTGCACAATTGCTACTCAGAATTGTAAGTATGTGTGATTTTTCAAAAAATGGGGCATTTTGAGAAATTCTTTCTTTACTTTTTTGCGGCCTTGACTTTACACCGTCAAGGTCCCAACTTTCCCAAACTAGACCTGTATACTGTATACCGTACTAGAAATAATATAATTAAATTGGTTTGTATTACTAAAGGTGCACGTTCTCACAAATCAAGTTTAACTGATCAATTTTAGTTGATCAAGAAAAGTTAAATGAAAACTATGGTTGAAGTTGATCAACTCTATTAAAACAAAGGTCCTCACCACAGTTTTCATTCAACTTTTGTTGATCAACTACAGCCGATCAATTAAACTTGATTTGTGAGAACGCGCTTTTGGATTAAAGTTTTTATAAAGTTATGTTATTAAAACAACAATCTCTGAATATGTAGAGGAGATTTTGTGTATTGTTGATGTACCGGGCTTTTTTTCCCTTATTACACATATGATGGACACTGTATAACTGGTTGCCTGCATCTACCCGCAAGGAATTTCCTGTGTAATTCTAAAAAAAAAAATAATCAACTCATTAGCGGCGTCGGTGCAAGCAACCTGTCAATTTTGGCATATGTTACACATATAAGTTATGTTTTTATTCAAGGCAATACACGACAAGGTTTTTGAAGACACGCAGAGTATTCGTAATGTATTGTCGATTTATGCCATTACATGCAGTACGTATACGGCCTTTCAATTCATTACGTTATGTATTTGTACGTCATTAAAAAAATTACTTTTCAGGTAACCCCAAAGAAAATAATCATTTGTTGACATATCAGCTGATCTTGATACATTACGAATACTCTCGTGTATTGTCTTGAATAAAAACATAACCTCTCTGTGTAATATATGCCAAAATTGACAGGTTGCCTGCACCGACGCCGTTAATGAGTTGATTATTTTTATTTTAGAATTACACATAGGAAATTCATTACGGGTAGATGCAGGCAACCAGTTATACATTGTCAATCATATGTGTAAAAACAAAAAAAAAAGCCCGGTATAGTTGACTTGAAATCTAGATTTGCTTAATTCTTTTTACACAATTTTGAAGATTGAACTGTTGACGTTATCGAATTTGAATATTAAAGTTTATCAAGTTTTTACATTTTTTTTAAAAAAGCTTGGCGATGTGCTTATTCTCTAGGTTATGTTCTAATCTACACACCTTTTATTATGAATTTTTATGTTGTGGGGTTTAAATTATTGTGTATATTTTAATGCTCGCATTAATGATGATGTTTTTGTATACTTTTCTTATCAGAATGTTCCTTCTGTTATTGCAGGAAGATGAGAAAGTGATCGAGCTGGTGAACAAGTATGGCCCGAAGAAGTGGACGCTAATTGCGCGGCACCTCAAAGGTCGTATCGGAAAACAATGCCGCGAGCGGTGGCACAACCATCTCAACCCTAACATAAAAAAGTCTGCCTGGACAGAGCTCGAAGATGACATCATCTACAGGGCGCACCAACAGTGGGGCAATCAGTGGGCCAAAATTGCTAAACTATTACCCGGCAGGTAAGGAAATGAAAAAAAAAAAATGGTAATAATAGTAATAATAATAATATTTAAACCTGTCAAAACATCTGCGTTTGGCGGTAATTCATTAAACACATTTTCTCTCTGAAGCCTGTGTCATTTACAAGCCTTGATTTATTGCCCCCACTGCCCACTGATTTATTCGCCATACAATTGATCGGGCAATAAATTGAACTCAATTATTTGCAGTGTGGTGTATTTGAATGATTTTTTTTTCCTGAATTAGAAATCCAATCAAATTCGTGTATCTGTACTCATGTATGTGACAAATCAAATCAAAATTTCATTACACTGAAAATTTTTGGCTGAATTAGAAATCCAATCAAATTCATGTATCTGTAGTCACGTGTGCGACAAAATCCAATCAACATTTCATTACATTGATTTTATCACCCATACTGTCTTTCTTCCCTATCCTTGCGATCGCCTAATAGCTGATAATTAGAACTCGTATTGACTAATAAGTGATAATCACACTTGGTACTCTGCACATCAGGTGTGCTATGCTGTCAACTGAAATGTCACAATTAGACAACATTCGTGATAGAATCTGACGAATACAACTCTTGGAATCGTGACTATTGATAATCGCATTGGTTGATGAACTCAACATGTTGTCAAACAATTCCACTCGTCTTTCAGACTCGTGGAATTACTATTTTACAACATGTTTCGTGTCCCAATTTATGCGATTATCGATAGTCTGATGAGGCTTCAATCACAAAAACAACTTCTAAGCAAATAATCCTCAGGCATTGATAAAAAATTACTTATAATTTTATTACAACTTCCTCAAGCACATTGCTTTGAGGAAACAGATTTAAATGAAATTATTAAAAAGTCATGTTATTGCCAGGTGAGGCTTCAATCGCAAAAAAATTCTAACCAAATAACCCCCAGGAATTGATAGATAACTTATAATTTTATCACAACTTCCTCAAGCACATTGCTTTGAGGATACAGATTTAAATGAACTTATTAAAAAGTCATGTTGACATTGTCAGACGAGGTTTAAATCGGAGAACAATTTCGAACCAAATAACCCTCGTTCATTGATAAATAATTAATAATTTTTTCACAACTTCCTCAAGCACATTGCTTTAAGTAAACAGCACATTGCTGTTTCCAAGCAATGTGCTTTCAGAAACGGTGATAAAATTATTTCGTAGTTATCAACGTCTTAGGGTTATTACTACTGAATATATCCTGCCAAAGACAGCGTACCGAAACCCAAATGAATTAGAACGAATCAGCTTCTAGATAACTTTGTTGCCGCGATTTACCTGAATTAAAAAAAAACGAACTTACACCACTATGGTTTTCAATGGCTGAATTGTTTCATTAGTAGCAGGAATATGTTTCTTTTTATATCACTATATCAGAACAACAAAATGGCTATCTCAGTCTATTTTTAATATTTTTGGAATATGTCCTGCTTTCAACTCACTCATTCAATTATTCTATTACTTTATTACCTGTTAAGTATAGTTCGATTCATGTTGTGCAGCCATGACAACATATTTTGTTTGTAGGCCTCATTGAACATTTAAACAAAGAGGCAAGGGTTTTTCTTTTCCTCCATGTTCCTCCATGTATTTGATTGGGTATTTTTTGCTTTTTGAAACGGTTAAAAAAATACACAAGGATGCTGAATATGTGTTCAATGTTCAGGACCGACAATGCAATAAAAAATCACTGGAACTCGACGATGCGGCGGAAATATGAAGCTGAGAATCGCGAAGGCGACAGCAGGCGTGGCCGATCGAAGAAGGCCACTTCACGCCAGTCGGATTCCCAGCGATCCCACCTGCAACACATGTTCATGGAGATTCCGGCCGAGAATCAGTGCTTGAAGCAGGAGGCTCTGCCGACGTACGCAGAGGTAAGAAGGTTCACTGACGATAAAGAATTGGTTATTCTTTCATTCTGCTGCATTTCTGTTGATAATCGTCTAATGATTTCCAACTTTCGTTCCCTAAACATTTCGTTGTTCATTTGTTAATATCATTGAAGTTATTTTGCAATTTCTATTATGTTCAAAATAATTCGTATTGTTCTCTACTTTTTCTATAATTATATTGTTAATGTTATTGCATTTTAGGAGTGGGGCGAGTTTTACGATCAAGCCAGCAGTCAGTCGTCGACGATGACAACTGCGACTCCCAGCCCTTCCCCGCTGACACCGAACCCTGCATCGGCGATGTACCACTTCGAGAAACCGACCCACTCGCCCCCGCCTGAGCCATCACCCGTGCCTTCCTCAACAACAGAGTTCTCTCCATACAGGTACCGATACATAAACCTCAGTGTGAACAACGTGAATACCGCCACACCAGAGCCCTTGTCCGATATCTACTCATCGCCTGGTGTCAGCCCCCTCAAAGGCACCGAGATGAACCGGTACTTCATCAAGACGCAGATAGTGCCATCCGAGTATAAAGGCTCGACGGTGGTGCCGGTAGCAGGGGCCAACCTGCAGCTGCGCGGCAAGCCATCTATACTCAGGGACTCGAGGAGCCGGAAGCGGACGAACAATGATAGCGGGATCAACGAGCCCATGCTGCCTGATTTGAGCACCACAATGGAGGATGCATTTGGTAGCGGTAAAATTGACACACCAGCCAGAGGGAGACCTGGGACCCCTACCAAAGACCTGCCATTTAGTCCCTCGCAGTTCTTGAACAGTCCGAACATATCATTTGATTTGAACTTGGCCGCTTCCACACCTGTGAAAAACAAGAACATACAGGCCGTCACACCTCCCAAGAACAAAACACGACCTGTAAGTAAATTAACAGTATTAACACATTGAATTTTACAATTCTAATTCTAAATTATGTTTAAATAATTAATTATCTTTTCCCCTTTTATTAATTGTTTCATAATTTGCCAAGTAACTTCCTACCGTATAAAATATCAAAAGGTTTTGTGAAATTACTTTTTTGATGTAATTTGACGTAAGTAATTTTTGTCTTACTTTTTTTCTCAAATCTCTTACTTTATGTCAAATGCATTTCCCATATTTATATGTAATATGTCATACAAGGGATTTTACAAAAATAGAATATAATTTTATATAACCTCTTTACATTTGATAAAGTGGGTAGTTTTAGTGAATTGTGAAATCATCACACTATTCCAAATATTTTTTTGTACGATCATGATTAAATGCAAAGTTTCACAGCTGCAAAATAGGCTGTGAAGTAAGCGTTTTACACCCTATTTTAAAAGTGGACGTGAAAAGTGAGAGACATATATGCCACTTGGACATTACAGTGTTGTACAAGTGCAATTTTCAAGCAAGTTTTAAGACTAACTTAAGCAACCTATTATGTTTGTTAATAAAATCAAATGTCACATCAGGCCGGAACATATTCATTTTCCTATTGTTTGCCAACCCACCGAATTATGAAATATAAGTTAAAGGTGCAGTCATGTTCATTAAAGTGTTGTACAACATTTCTGATGTGTGAATGTGACTTAATTTCACAAAATTCAAAAAAGTGTTGTACAATCGCCGGCACTCTAAATATATAATACACTGAAGATCTAGAGTAATTATTTTCATATAAAGAATACAATAACAATATTTTTTGTCAATGTTAGTTGTCACTTTGACATTGAACACATTTTTGAACACGATTGTACATTACATTTACCTGACCAAGACAGTACAGTTGATGCAGAAAAAAAGTAGGACGCACTGTTTAGCGTTGCTTGATTGGGGTTTTATCTAGTACAAGAAATTAGGTTACAGTATCAATTTTATATAGCAATGTCAATTTGTTTGTACTAGATTTATGTGAGCATGGCTACAACAATTACACATTGACGCAGAAAAAAAGTAGCACACTGTTTAGCCAGATTTACACCACTAGATTTTGATAGAAAAACGGTCTAAAGTTCAGATGATATAATAAAATTGTAGGATCTTTATTTTGGGCAAAACTGAAACTGAAATTGCTTCTGATATTAAATAAGGTTGACATGTTTGAATTCTCATCTTTTTTTGTTCCACAACATTCTCACTTTCTTCATGATTTATATTCAAATTAAGCACATTACTTGATCAAAATTGTTCAGATACACTTTCTTGTATATCTGGAGGAGCATTTGATCATTCTTCATCCATGTCGATATTTATTATTACGCTTTGCTTGACTAATTATCTTGAACTGATTATGTTTTGATATTCACTCTCACTTATATTTCAATTTGACATTTGACTTTCTGTATGACATTTGACTTTCTGACTCTGTTCCATTTTTATTTTTAACTAAGAAGGTTGTGGTTTCATTTTATAAAGTTTTATACATAAACACCAACAAAAATGATTTGACAATGAAAAATTTATTAAAAGTCAGATTTCTAACGACGTTGCCTAATTCATATATTAAAATAATTAAATTATTGCTTCAATCATTCAATATTATTATTTGACTGATTTGCTTTTGTAAAAAAAAAAAAATATAGCAAATAAATTCTGTACTCAATATATACTCAATTTGATGGCAACATTGCCCACTGCCATAAAATATAACCTTTTTTTTTTTTAATATAACCCATTTTTGCAAGTCTAGTGACGTTTTGCATTGGCCAACAATACTGTCACCCCAATAGAGCCAACTTAGTTAAAAATGGAACAGAGTTTACAATAAGAGTAATACTGATCGTACAAAAATAGTAATGCACCATTAGCGTGAGGTGCGTTTTAAGCCCTTAACGTGCTTGTTGGCGAGTTGCATGTTTACGGACTTTGAGTGCTTACTTCAAACCCTTGGGTTATAAATAACTATTGTTCCACTCTAATTATTTTATAGAATTGTATTTTCCACCTTTTTAGGACCGAGATTATAGCCCACTGACCACACCAAATGGACTGACGATGAAGTCCGAACCGAGGGCGTCCACTTCTGAAGTGACAACGCCCAACAAGGTGAACAGGAATATCCTGGGCAACGATACGCCGAGGACACCAACACCTTTCAAGAAGGCATTCGCCGACATTGTCAAGAAGTCCGGCCCCATCAAGAACCTTCCCGACACCCCAACCCGATTAGAGGATATCACGGAGATCATGCAGAAGGACCAGGATAATTACGATACCGACTCAAGCATGATGCTCGCGGTAAGCGATGTTTATCTTGAAACTATACTACTGTTGACATTATTTGGGTTCGATTTGGGGACAAATTTTCCATTAAGAAATTAGAGATTTCATTAGCCAACATCATGTCTTCACTTCCATTTACTCAATAGTCATATGACTATTCAATTGATTAAATGGAAGAGCTGACATTGCTGCAACATAATAACTAAATCCACAACTTTTTAGCGAGAAATTTGAACGCAAACATAATTACCCAATCATCTCATAATGTCCCGTCGGAATAATTTTATCTAATATACATTATATGTTGCAGAATGATAGCGGCTACATGACCAATAAGAGAAAACCTCTGATAGCAGCAGACAAGGAGAATATCCTGCCGAATAAAAGGGTGAGAAAGGCATTGGCCCCCTCCTGGGCAAACTCGAGCAGCACACAGATGAGTTCTGATATGTCGTTCGCAGTTGAAACTCCGGTAAGTACTAAATGCAACCAAGATTTCTTTTATAGCTTGCGATTGCATGACCTTGACATTGAACATATTAAAATGTTGTTCTTGGTGTATAATGGTGTGCATTTTCAGAGCAAATCTTTGGGCGATGATGCGTCAATACTATTCTCAACGCCAAACTCGATAACTAAAGAGTTTTTAGGAGTCGGATTCATGGACCCGCCGCACCCGACGAACTCGAAGGTACAAGCCTGGTTTAATTTTGGAGATCACTTTTTACCTCACCACTAGCCAAAAATGAAACGTCCCAAAAAGCTTACGAAACCTAAACAATCGTACTTACACCTTAAACTCTTCCTATTCTCCCCTATTTTTTGTTTTGCATGTATATACTTCTTCCGCCTATGTGTTATATTTATTGACGATTCTTCTTGTAAATAACCTTGGGTGACGATTAAAATCGGTCCCCTCTTGTTTATTTATTAACTTATTCTTGCATGTAATCGTTTCCGTAAACTTCTGGTGATTTGGCACACTAAAACCTAAAAGCGTTCTTGACAATCTAGTCTAGTTGTTGAACCGGCAATTATATTGAAACCCCCCTTGCTCTTCCTCACGTCCCCCCACACTTGAACTCTACAAAGCACACAAACATATTTTTGAACCGCAAGTATATCTAGTTTTTAAGGCTCTTACCAATTATCTGTACATTCAGTTTAGTTCTTGCATGTTTTTTTTTTGTTATTATGTTGTTGAAAATGCATAGCATACGCATTTAATGTGCGTTACCAAAAATTAGTTATAACTGTTATCTTTTTATAATTTTAATTATCGTATATAGATAAAATGCACACGAAGTTTATGTGTAGTATTTTGCACTGAGTTATTTTATCCAATTAAGTTAGGAATAAGTTTTTTAAATAAAACATGGTGCTCTTATTATACACAGAAGTAACAGCAGAAATGCACAAAAACTAGAATCAGCTAAGTCTCGAAGAAAGTCTGCCATCGTGAATACAGTGCTAAAAGATGCGGGTCAGGCTTGAAGAACGGTTTTCTGCTGTTATTAAGTGTGTGTGTGTGTGTGTCGGCTAGGCTTGGGTTGTGTGGTTTTGTGTGTTGGGTGGTATTGTAGCTTTTGACCTTATCCCGGCAGTTCGTGCCATCTACCAGTGCCCCATCCCGAGCCAACGGTCTACGCAGCTCTGCCGTCAAACGCATTACATTCACGGAGACAGTCTCTAAACCTCCACCTAAGGTGAGCAGTCCTAGGAACCTTTCGTAACAAATTTAATAACAACAAAACTGTCACTAACACACAGAAGTTACTGTAACGATTCATTAACCTCTTTACGATATGGTTTTGGACATTTTCATTATTAATATTGCTTGTTTTATCATTGTACTTTGTGTAAAACAATTTTTGCATCTTGTTCATCGTTCGTTACATGTGGATATTAATTGAATGTCATTTTGCAGTTGGATGTAATGTGGACGATGGTTGCTTGTGGTCAAACACAAGACCAATTAGAACTGACGGAGAAAGCTCACATATTCTTGAATGGTAGATCGTCTAGACTCAAACCACGCTCGCTTAACTTCTAGTAGAAAATTTACCAGAGCACCCTGTAAATAATTATAAATAGTAAGATTTTACAAATAGAATATATTTCATTCGGACATCACTTTGGCTTCACTGGCCACAAATATGTTAAAAAAATGAAAATAATTAAATGTAAATTTGTATCTATAATATAATAAGAAAGTTGAGAAAAAATATGACAGATTTTTATAATGTATTTTTTGTTTGTTTGTTATCTTGAAAAATATTTTTATAACTAGAATGTAATTATCACATATTTAAAAAAAAACTTAATTTATTAACTTGTACTTTTGTTAATTTCTTTGTAATATTTAGTACTGTATTGAGATGACAGTTCACCAACAATCACCTGGCATTTATTTCTACCTTGATTCCATCGTTGTGTTCCGGCGTTTTTATTAATTATAGGTTTTTTTCTACCAAAATTCAATGTACAAATATATAAAACGTCGGCACACAGTGGCGGCCGCTTTAAGATATCTATCTATTTATATTGTATACTAGTCCACAGTCACAGGTTCAAATGTGAATATTTTTATATTACAATCAATGTTACAAACGCATTTGTAAGTCCGGTAAGAAACGTTGCTGCCATCTTCAGTTTCATTGTTATAATCAATCGTCTTTTACCACGAAAATAAAAACTGAAACATTTTGGAAATGCAAACCAATGTAAAATTATGTTGTACTTATATTCTTGTATCTAATAAACACATTTGTACTGCAATTACTCTTGTTTTAAACTACTCCACTACTACTACTAATGTAGAAAACAAATTTCCTCAATAATTTTTTGAAAATTTACGACTAAAAAACTTTAAAGTCAATCAAAATAACGCCTTTAAACTACAAGATTTGTACTTTTTCTTAAGTTAATTAGTTCCTTCAGTAACTTCGGTAACAGTATTTATGATTGCCGAGTTGTATACAGGTAGATTATTTCATTCACGAGAAAAATAAACCAATGAGAATTCGAGATTTTCCTTAGTTACAATGTATTACAACGGTTATTTGAGTAACCAAGACGACCATTGATTATACCAACGTTTGTATAATCAGTTATATGAAACTTTGTATAATCGCATCATTAAAATCTTCTCATTGGAAAATACCGAGGAAAAAACTGATACTCAATCAAATGTATATAATAATTGTACATTCAATATTAATAATTGTATGTTATTATAATTGTTAATTATTAATGTTGAATGTACAATTATTATACAGGGTGTCAATTTGAAAACTTGCCATCGACTTTTTTCATAGAACACATGTGTGGTTTGAAGTGGGAACCAAAATGGCATTGTTGTGTTGGAGGGGAAAGGGTGAATTATACACTTGGAATAACCTAACAGCAAGGACTTTTTATTTGCACCACGCTGGAGACATCCAGCTTACAAAATCAGCTCCGCCTGACTACTTGCACGCCCTCTATCGTTCTTTCATCACTTACATATATACAGTGTGAACAATACATAACAGGCATAAGTAGTGTCGACCCCCTAGCCAACCTTTGACACAGCCACCTCCATTTAAGAAAAATTAAATGGCACCCCTCTACTTGTGATACATTGTTGGAAAGCTCTCGAAAAATGCTTTCCAGTCGTTATTAACACAATATTATTTGAGAACTGGTTTTGGAATTAAATGCAAATTAAGCGCAAAAGTGTTCAATTAATTAAATTCAAATAACATGTTGAAGTAAATGTTTCCATTGTTTTCTAAATAAAAATATAGCCTGCTTTCAAACTCCTCTCGAACTTTCTGAAACATTTGTGTAGTAATAGCTCGACATTATTGTGCGATACTTTCTCGTAATTAGCCTAAATACAGTTTCCTATATTTGTTTTTTCTCAAAATGTTATTGTATACAACCACATGTACCACATGTATACATGTGGTTTTTCGAAACCCCCATTTCTTTCAAATTTGATAATCTTTCAAAGTTGACATTAAGTTCAAAACTTGTATAAGTTAAATATTAAAATGCCTCTTCTAGATGACAAAACCAAAGCTATAAATGATTCATGAACGGTGTTTCGTGGTACACATTCATCTCACCAGTTCACCAAATACAAAAAATTCACTATACTTTTTTTTTTGCAATCAACTCTAAATCAACATCACATTTTTTATGTTTTCAAATGAATGTCTGGAAGAATAAGAATAAGAATTTCTGGTCACGTGGTTAATGTGATCTGCAGTGCATTCGAAAATGTATTATTTGTGACTTTTTTTGCGTATATGTATCTAAAATCTGTAGTTCATGTCAAAAACGCTAGAATTTCGACGTGTCGAATACTATGTTCACATATCGAACTATGATACCTTAAAACGCTAGATTTAGCGACAACATCGCTGCTTTACATAAAGGAGACTTTTCTGTAATATTATGAAACCGGCCCTAAGATGGGAATGCTGCAGCCTACACAAATCTCCCCTGGTACGGTCCTGCCCATGATATAAGTTTTCTGTGGTCCTGCCCTTTCAGCAGTGCAGCCAACTATGCGATTGAAAACTAAACAACTTCACGTTATTTTCGCCCGAAGCACGTGCTGTGCTTGCTTGCCTAGTAAATTTGAGCCAGTTTAGAAAAATCAGAGTATACTTACATTTTTTTGTACATATGAAATGGTTGTGACTCGTACAGGCAAAGTGGTGAAGCTGGAAGATGTGATAAGAACACCTAAGGTTAAACTTATCGTCGTTCCTCCAGAGGCATCGAAGCCAAACCCTAAGGAAAAGTAAGTCGTCTTGTAGGTTATAATCATGCATGAAATTGTATGTTTCGGTCATTTTGCGCAACTATGTAATTGGATTTACCGGTTTCACGCTATTAACCCTTTGGGTACTGAATTATTTAAAGAGTATCATTCATCTGAAATGTATTTAATTTGTTGCTATCTGAAGTAGTATGATAATGCAATATTTTGTATGTAACAAATTGTTTATTTTAATTTAATACATAGTTTAAATAAGATATAAGTTTATAATAATTACAGAATAATAATGATAAATAAAACAAACAAAAATAATAACAAGTAGTTTTCAACTAACAACTAAATATATCAAAAAGAAAATTACTAATAATTTTGCAAAGTGTGATATTTTTCGAAACATGTTGGTAAATGCAGAGGTACTTGGCATTGTTTGCACTGCCAGGTAGTTTCACTTCTAATTTTGTTTTTATAACAAACTCGGCATCTTTTTGTAGGGTGTTGTTTGGACTCTGTTGATGGAATATTCTCTGGAAAGTGTGCCCAGGTTTTTGCCTGTAAACGGAATGGTGTATCACTATGCGAAGGACGACCACGGCAATTATAATTTGGCAGTGACACTTGCTCTAATAGTTCTTCTGCAATATTCAGCCGATATGATACAATGCCAGAGGTTTTTGTGCTGTTTATTTTAGAATATATGATGTGTGCATTATAAATAGCCATGTCTAATAGATAAAATGCCATTTTCTTATATCCCTTTACACACTTTCTCATAACAGGGAAGCACGCTAGCATTTGGTCATGTTTATCAACACCTCCCATGCCTTTATTATAATCAACAATGCATGAAGGTTTGATAATATTTTCGAAATTGCCATCCTTTAGTTTTCGCCTTTTGCCTGTATCTACCATTCCAACATTTGCATGTTTTGTGCTAAGCATATACACGTCTTTTCTGTCTTTCCATTTCAATGCCAATAAACCACGACAGGATAACATTCTATATTCCCCTTTCTTCAATTAGAATGAAGCAAGCTGTTTTGGCATATGCTTTCTGTTTTTTCGGACAGTTCCAACGACATTTGTATTTTGGTTTTGTAAAACAGAAAATAATTGTGGCGATGAATACCAATTGTCCATGTATAATGTGTAGCCCTTATTTAGAATTGGTTGCGCCACTTCCATGACTACACTCTCTGAAGCAGGTATATCAACACCCTGTACTTTATCTTTGCCTACGTATATTTTGAAACGCATGCAGTAGCCAGATGAAGATTCACAAAGTTTATATATTTTGATGCCAAATCGAGCTCGTTTTGATGGGTTGAATTGAATATAACTCAATCGTCCCTTGAACTTCATCAGAGATTCATCAATAGATACTTCATTATTAGGAGTATATAGATTAGAGAATGTATTATTGAGATAATCTACTAAATTTCTAACTTTTCTTATTCTATCATTTTTATTTATTATTTCATTATCTGTAAAATGCAGAAAACTTGAAATGTCAAAAAACCTATCCCGAGGCATTGTGTTTGCGAAAATTGGTGTATTTATAATATTTTGTTTAGACCAATACATATGTAACTTTGGTTTCTTTACTTGGGACATCAAAATGCATAACGCAATATATGCTTTCATTTCATCAGAACTTACAGGAAACCATCTTTGATTCCTTTTCTTGGCAAAACCTTCTTTTTCTATTTTTTGTCTAGCATACCTATTTGTTTCTTCTGTTATATCCCAAAAACTTTGAGTGAGCACTTGGTGTAAGACATTCAATGGCGAAGGACTATCACTTACTCTTCGCAGGCAAATAGGATTGATTCCAGCAATATCGGAAAATTGTTTTATATTAGGTATATTTTCTGTTTCATTCCAAACCCATTCCTCCTGAAATGGTTGATCAGATGACTCACTATCACTACTCGATAAGAGTCTGTTGCGTCTTCGTCGTATGGGTTGTATGTCGCTATCACTATCATCTTCCAATTCGTTATTGTCTTCAATTTCCATTTCACTAATTGACGCATCTCTATCAAATTCTTCATTAAATTCTCGTTCATTATCACTTTCGAATAATGCAGTTTCAATATCTGACATTATGGAAGAGATAAAATATAACTAAATATCGTCAAACAATCTCAGTTTTTTACTCGCAAAGCAATAGCGTTAGGTGTTAGTGACAACTAACAAAAACAAAACCAAAAACATAAAACAATCATTGCACGGCAAACTCAAATCATTTTTACAGCCGTATTGCGCATGCGCAGCGCGCTCCCCGGCACCCGTTTAGCTTGCGTTATTTGAAATGACGAGTCGGACACGTCAAATGTTATTACGCCAAAATTTGCGCATGACGAGCGTGAGCCGTCAAATGTACCCAAAGGGTTAAACATCTGTATGCGTTCATAAAAGTTGTCTGGTAGGTAAACCATAACCTTATTCTGTATGTAAAATCGGTAAGGCAAAAATATTACCCTACCGATATGTCATTGTCAAGAAATTGAAATCCAATTTTCAGCTGAAATTCATTACAATGAACTTACCAAAGAAGTTGTGCAGCAAAATATATCTCCACACATGTAGTCTTCATCAGTTTCTAATTTGAATTTGCCAGGAATTGCAAATCGGTTAGAATCTGTAAATTCAAAAGTGAAGTCTTGATAATAATTATGCAATTAGAGTAATGTCTTTATTTTCTGAAACCGATAAAATCTTGAAAATACCTCAGATGCAATGAATGTCATGACAGCCATAGATTTCTTAAAATCCTCGCTATTGCTCTTATTTCAAACTGACATGTTATGACATTAATAACTTCCTAGGTATGTTAATAGGTATAATCAGTTACGGTAATCCTGCATTTTAGGGACCTGAAGCAATGCACATACGTCAACTGGTGGCTGGCAATGTTTTTGTTGTTGCCATGTTTACGAATTTAATAATTTTCAAAGATAACTTCAGTACTGATAATATAATTAAATTTGACTTTTAAAAACGCAAATTATATTGCAGATATTGCACATATAAATGTTATGCTAGCCACTCGATGCATTGTCGCGGAGTTCGGAAAACAAAATCTTTGTAAGTAAATTGTTTTTTTAAGGTATTTTTGGGCTGTTCTCCCATCCGCCACTTTTTACATTGCACTTTTTAATTTATTTTAAAGTTAATTTGTCTTCGTGTATATTGTTTAACGGTAAAATTTCTGCGGGATCAACAATAAATCTCTGATCTCTATCTTTACCAGCCATTTCTACGAATTAAGGAAACATTTAGTGTTTCTTCGACTCGATGTATCGTGGATTGTGGATAATCTGGCGCATGCGCATGATTCAGGTCTCTCAGATGCAGGATTACCAGAGTTACTTGTCACTTTTGGTATAAATAAACAATTGACAGCAATTTTATAAGTGTAGTGACGTAGATTCGCTAAAGTTTGGTTTTGTCATAATTATGCATGACTCTTAACTACATTCACTTTCAGCTCTAAATATAGTCTTTATCAGCACACAAGCTAATCTTAATAGTTATCAAAACAAATTGTGCCGGTATAGATGAATTCAATCTATAATTTGTTTGAAGATACAAGATGTGGACTTTAAATTGTAAACATTGTTCACCATCTATTCTCGCAAAGTTGTATGGTGATATCGCCGTTATGGAACAACAATGATGCAACTGCCAATTTAATTATCCAGGAGAGACGACAAACTATTGTTAATTACTGAGTTTAAAGAAGTGAATACATTTTATTGGTAGTAAATTTAATGTAAAATATATCTATTAAAATGATTACCAATCAAATGTATTCACTTCTTTAATACTCAGTAAATAACATTCGTTTTTCATCTCTCCTGAAAAAATGGTCAGTTTGCAGTTCGGTCATTGTTGTTTCAGAACGGCAATATGTTTCACGACCTGCTGGATTATGTGCCAATTTGCGCAGTTTTGGCGCCACAGCGACGTTTAAAAGTCTCACAAGAAAGTTATCACAATATTATTTCTAGGAATACTGGTATCAATACTATATCCTGTTTTGAAAATAAACAATACCAGAATAACGGTAATGATTTTTTGGTCTCATATCGTGAATCCTATTTACAATAATCACAGTTTGTGCTACTTCGAAATTCCCACTCGTGGGTATGCAACGCCACTCGTGTGAAGCTAAATTTTCACAAATGCGCGGCCGTATAGTCACTTCATAATCAAGCAGGTCGTGGTACTGGCAGTGTTGCCAAATTAATTTTCACATGCACAAATGCCATCAAACTTTTTGCTGGCACCTGTACTGGTTCGCAATAATTATAACCACAAATTATAACATACGAACAGTACAACACTAAAGCCCACAGATATACAAAACAACATTTTCAATACAAGAAATAATACGTATTTTTGCAAAATTAAGTTTAATTCTTTTAAACTGCAAATGATTAAGCCTCGCACTTTTTAGTCACCATAACATATGTATCTATTTTAGGTCAGTTACCTCTCAACCCTCTTCTGTGCCGAGGGGGAAGCCAAAGTCTGGTCGTGTGTGGAAAACTGAGCGGACGCGTTTCAACTCGATCGTGAAGACGAAGGGCATCCGCAACTCGCTCGTGAAAAAGCAGGCTCTGAGACAGGAGCTAGCGAGGATAAAGCAGCTCTCGCGGGCAGCCAAGGACGCCAAGGTGCAGGAGAAGGAGCTGAAGAAGGAGCGCAGGCGGGAGAACATGAGGCGGCAGGAAGAGAACCGGAAGCGTTCGGAGATTGTGCAAGTCATCAAAAATCCCAGCAAGATCAAGAAGATGAAAAAGAAGCACCTGAGGCACATAGAGAAGCGGGACATTTCCAAGGTTGCGTGATTCAGTTAGTGTATTAATAACGTTAAAATATATATCTTTGACCCAAAAAAACGGTTCTTTTAAAATGCATTTAACATTAGGACCCCATATGTATTTGGCACTCGTAATTCAAATGCAGATTGAAATGCATGGTCATATTTCTTGGTTCCCTTAAAAATATCCGTTTGTGAAGAGTAAATGATCAACAAAAGAAATTAATCTTGTACGATGTAGTGCCAACCTCTGTTCGCCTAGAAGATTTAGACACTGGCAGCTTTAGGACACTCTATAATGTTCGTCTAACAACTACGAGGGACCTTGAAGATATTGTTCGGAGTGGGCTTGGCGAGTCCCGCCCGGTGGCAAAATTTTGAAACTGCGGTGGATTAAGCCAATTTGAGATATATTGCAAAGTGGATTAAAAGTAATGTTAATTTAATGGCAAATCTTTTATATAATAAAGACCAAACTGTAACAATCGAACGACTTCGTATATATACATGGTGTATGAGAATTTGACAGTGGGCAAAAGTTTATCACATTTTTTATTGTTTGGGACATTTTGAGCCATTCGCGAATTTGAATGTGATTTAAATATGTCAACGGTGCTTCTCCATATTGGTGAAAGACTATGTTACAGATTTAGGATCCCTACATCCTAAAAACTCCAAAAGTGGTGTCGTCCTTTTTGCTGTTGAGTGCGGCAGCTAAGCTCAAGCCTAAAACCTTCCTGGTATCTTTGGGGTCAATTATTCCATCATCCCAAATCCTTAAATCAGAAGAAAAAAGTTAAAAGCACCTAAAGATATTAAATCCAGAAAAATAACTTTTCTACTTTCTAGATTTCATTATAGTCACAAAATTTATTTATAAAACCGCAATCACTCATTTATCATACAGCAGAATTGATTGCTGTATCAAATCAAGACAGCACAGCGAATTCACAAGACCTCTTTTTATATGCTCATTGTTACTTTTTTACCTTGCGCTGCTGAAGTACGGCGAGCTCTCTTTATCGTACTGGTCAACTATGGGCTTCTCAAAGTTCTCAATGTCCTTTTGCGTCCAGCGTTTGCCCTTGGACGCGACCTGCGAGAGTACGCTGGCAGCCTGCGGGCCTCCCATTACCGAAATGCGAGCGTTGGGCCACATGTAGAGGAACCTGGGGGAGAACGCCCTACCGCACATGCCTGAAAACAAATTAATCAAGAAAGTAGGCTCGAAAGGTTGGCCACAATAAAAAAAAATTAACATATTACACTCTTTTGATCCTTCAACAAGAACTTTCTCGATTCAACAATGTGAATACAAAGTTCAGCTCATATTAATTAGTTGAATTACCATAATTTCCAGCTCCATATGAGCCTCCAACGATGACGGTTATTTTAGGAACCTTTGCACAGGCCACTGCCATAACCAGTTTGGCACCGTTCTTGGCAATGCCACCTGATTCCGCTTGGCTGCCAACCATAAAACCTAAAAAGGTAACAAGTAAATTTCCGGACTATATCTTAAGAAGCTAGTTTGTTAGTCCAGGACCTCGAATTTTTTGTGAAAAATTTGGGGTTTTCGGTAGCCAACATCATGTTGCAACTTTTCTTCAGCTACCAAAAACCCCAACTTTTTCAGAAAAATTTGAATCGACCTCAAAGTTTGTTGATTGTACGGTATCTGTTTTACTTGTGGCTGCGATTCTGCATGAGTATATCTGATTTGCAAACAATTTTATACCTGTAATATTTTGCAAGAACACCAGCGGCACGTTCCTCTTAGTGCACAGTTGTACAAAATGGGCACCCTTCAAAGAGCTCTCGGAAAACAGCACCCCGTTATTCCCAATCACCCCAACGGTTTTCCCGTACAGCTTGGCAAATCCACAGACGAGCGTTTCACCGTACCGCTTCTTGAACTCGTCAAACTTGGAGCCGTCAAAGACCCGGGCGATCACCTCCCGGATGTCGTACGGCTTGAACAGGTCCTGATCGATGACCCCGTACATCTCCTCGGAGTCATACAGAGGGGGCTCAAACGGTTCACTGAATGCCTCGGACCGCTTCTCGTTCAGGTTCTTGACGATCTGCCTGGCAAGGTGGAGTGCGTGCTCATCACTGAGAGCGTAGTGATCAGTGACGCCAGACGTCGTACAATGCATATCTGCACCTCCCAAATCCTCGGCAGAAACCTACGACATCAAAATCAAAATGCAATCGCATTTGGAAATGTTTTGGAACGTCTATTAATATATGCCCTAACTAACTGTGTAAATTACATACACAAAAATTAATATGTTTTGGTGGCAAGATATACAGGGTGTTCAAGATAAGGATGAACAGCATGAAGATCACAGAAGAAAAAAAGTTGGGCAATTTAGTGGTCAGTTGAGAAAACAAGAAAATTCAGCTTAGTTTCGGAGATATTTCAGACAAAATCCGAAATTTTGTGATTTTGTTTTTATTTCATTGCATACAGGGTGTATATTTTTTACAGGCCTACAAAAACTAAAGTTGATGATGGTTTCTTCTAAAGTAACGTTGTACTAAAAATTTGTAAACACTGTCTTATAGAGCTACAAAAGTGGCAATGAGAAAGTGCCTTTTGTTTTTTGACCTTTTCCAATAACTTCAGAAAAAAAATTAAAAAAACCAAATCGCAATATTTTGGATGAACTGCCTTTGTAATTTTTAATGTTTCTGACATCCCCATGCTGTTCATCCTTATTCTGGACACCCTGTATATCTGGCCACCAAAGCAGATTAATTTTTGTGTCTGTTACTCAGTTTTACTCAGTTATGACAAGATGTCTTTGTAACGAAATCACCAAATTTTTATCGATCTCAAACATTGTTGATTATAATGCAGCTATTTTAAAGGCTCATATCAGTGTAATTACAAATGCAAAGGGTCTTAAACTACTTAAGAAGAATTACATCCAGTCTACATTTATTTTCATGCAAAATAAAATGTACCCTCTTAAGACCCGCAATAGAAACTACTCACTTCTTCTCCTGTAGCCGCTTTAACTAAAGGTGGGCCTGCCAAAAATATTGTTCCCTGTTGTTTCACAATTATAGACTCGTCAGCCATTGCCGGCACGTAAGCTCCTCCGGCGGTGCAAGATCCCAAAACAACTGCAATCTGAAGCCAAGTTAAAATTGATATTAATCCGATAATTCTGATAATTCGAATTCGTAATTCGAACCGGATATATTTTTTGGATTGAGCAAATTCCCATTGGAGGGCTGTTACATGCATTAAAATTATTAAACTATCTTCATCAATATTCATATTCTTATATGATTTCTTATAAGGAACTTACCTGACCAATTCCATTTGCAGACAAATTCGCCTCGTTATAAAAGATTCGACCAAAATGCTCCTTGTCAGGGAACACATCGGACTGATGAGGCAAATTAGCTCCGCCACTGTCCACTAGGTAGATGCACGGCAGCCTGTTTTCCTTTGCTATTTCCTGCGCCCGGAGTTGTTTCTTCACCGTCATTGGGTAGTAAGTGCCACCCTTCACTGTCGCATCATTAGCCACTATAACACACTCTTGCCTAGAAACAGATCAAAAAAACAGATGAATAATTGAATAAACGGGTTTCATCTGAAACCTACAGCAAATGTATGAGATATTTACTGTCTCATATTATTTAAGCGTTTTAGTGCTTCTACTGATTGAGCGAAACTGGTACTGCATTTATTTATTCGAAAAACATTCCTTTAGAATGAATAATAAGCCACCTCTCATGATTTCTATAGTCCGTTTACTTGACATCAAAGTAAACGGTGTCAAATATTCTGAAAACAATTTGAGCATGTCTGTAAAATCTCACTAAAATAAGGTGTTGATTCAGACTGAACAGCAATTTAGTTACTAAAATGTCAATATATAAAATTGGGTTATTGTGTGCGCATGGCATGGATGTTGTTCGATAATGATCGCGGCATAAATCTTTTCAATAAGTAACTACTGACCTTTTCTCTCTACCATTCAAGAGGATTCTGGTTCATTTTTCTTGCAAATGTTTTCCATTATTAAAATATTTGACAAATTCGAAATGTTTGAAGCTGCCTGTCAGTGGGGGATTTGAGCGAGATATAGAACAATAGGTTTGACAGTGCACATGTCGAGTCAACGGAGTATAATATATGCAATTTCCAAATACAAAAAATGTCGGTGAAGTTCATTGTTGAATTATAATTAATGACACTGACTCTTTCAAGTTTGTTCAAGCAGCTCAAAATTTCTTGTCTACTTTTTTATGCATTCAACTGTATGTGGCTATGACAAAAAAAATATATATGGAACTTACTTACCCGTGAATTCTGCCAATGCCAGTGACGATTCCGGCTGAATTGATGGAGGCATCATACATGTCGTATGCGGCGAAGGTGGACAGCTCCAGAAACGCGGTGTTCTTGTCTAGAAGTTTATCGATACGATCGCGGGCCAACAACTTGCCCTTGGCGGTGTGCCTCTTTATCGCTTTCTCACCACCTCCCTGAAGCAGCACCTGCGCCTTCGACTTCAATGTGCTCACCAGCTCGGCCATACGTTCGTGATTTTCCTTAAAAGAACGATAAATAGAAAGTATCACTTAAAACTACTTTTGAGCGATGGGCTAACTGTAACACAGATTATATATATGAACTGTAAATACACCATCTCTCTTTACCAAGTTATTTCATTATTTCCGAATTACTCTTTACGTACTTACTTGGAACTTTGGCGAGTTGAAATCGCATTTTGTCTGGATAACACTGGAGCTCTCCATGTGGACCAGGCGCCTCAGAGCGCCCCCATGGCGCACCAAGACGTTACCTTTCGAGAGCATGTTACTTGCCCAGCATCAACCAATTATTCCATAAAGATTAAGCTTTTGCTTTGGATTAAGTGATTAAGCAATGACCTCGGCTGCTTAAACTTGACGATAACTTTTGAAAAACGTCACGAACGTTGGCAACACGTGGATGCAGTGTTGTCGATGCTTGATTATTTGCGCGTTTCGAGTCGATTTGTAATCTCAATTTTGATCTAATGCTATTTATGCACCAACGGCCAACGGCGTTACTACGATGATTGCGCCCTGAGAACGATGAAATCGAGCACGCGGGCTTTAGACCAATAGATGGATATCATTCGATGGGCGTAATTATTCGGTGACGGCGTGGTGCATACAACATTTTATTTTTCATTTCCTTTCAAAAATAATTGGCATCTCCAGGGCGTAATGAATTCATTACGCCCTCTTATTACGCCCATGTTGTTATGGACATGTTTACATATCTCGTATGCTATGAGTTATCATTCATTTATAGTGAAGTAAAAAATAAAGTTTATATACAAACAACGACAGCGAAACAAACATAAGAGAGAGAGAGACATACAGGGAAGAATAGTGAGAAACAGTAGTCAGAGACGAATTCAGAGAAAAAAAGGAGACATGGAGGAAAAAGGCTACCCTCACGGGTAGCGGCCGTTGATACACTTCAGTACTTCATACCGTTAGACGCATAAAACCAGAAATCATTGTGTCTGTATAAAAACTAATAATTACTCCTATAATTTCTTTTTAAATACTTTTAGTCTTGAACATTTTGAATTTATTGCAATCATAATAACAAGTTTATTTCTAGACATTAGTTTGTAGACACTTATGAATTTGCTCTTCTTACTCATACACACTTTTGTTTTGCAAGCACGTAGGTTGGTTTATAATCCCGTCCTACACTTGGAGTAGAACTCATGAAGTCCCACAAAAATGCATGCACAGTAGTACGTGGTACTATGCCCCTTCTAGCTATGAATATATCTGTGCCACAGACAACTTATATTATTTAAATTATTTATTATATTATTTATTATTTAAACTCATCCAGATGCAATCGTAATGAAATATGTTGGCAACACCGTGTATGCGTTGCAGCGTCCCCCAGCGGCCATCTCACTGTACTATCATTAGATCCTCGCCGCTCACTAAATTCCAGTTTCAACTTTTACCAAAAAGAAGCTATAAAATGATTGGAAGGACGTCTCTGTTCGCCAGACAGGCCATGACCAATTTGGTGAGGCAAAACCATGGGGGTTCCCCTGGGGAGGTGAGTTGTTACGAGGCTTGGGGACGTATTACATAATTGTCAAGTAGGTTGGGCGGCTGATCATTTTTTCCTTAAACAAATGCAAAATTCCGAAAACAATTGATCCAAACTACCCATAAGTCTCTGAAGTACTGCATAGAAACAATTGAAGACGTCCTCTTTAATCGGATAGTATTATTGACAGAACGACAATTCTGAGAAAATGACACTTTTAAGTTTTTGCTCAAATTATAACAATACTTATTGCCCGTATAGAATGTCTCCGAGATAATTTTGGGAATGGCAAGGTTGTTTGAATCGGGGCACGCCACTATCATTTAGTGAGTTTAACCTTCGATGTTCACAAGAGAAATTGGAAGTTACAATTTACCGCATACAAGATTCTTAATGTAGAGTGCACCCGAGGTGCAATTTCATACCTTTACTCAATTGTTTCTCAGCCCCTCATATAATTACCAATAAAATTTTGTTTTCGTTTCAGAACCTGCCATTCCAAATCACCAACAGATACCGGCTCACCGCTCTATTTGTAGTGTTTTTCGGTTCCGGCTTGGCCGCTCCCTTCTTGGTCCTCAGACATCAACTGTTGAAGAAGTAAAATTGTTGTGTGAGTGGTTCTGTGAAATATATTCCGAATTAATTTAATTAATTTCGTATTTTTTCAGCTCATCTTAGTATCAAGGCTAGTAAATTAATTTTATTACTTATCACTGTGTATTATGTACAATAATAAAGGGTTGAACCAATAAAAACAAGGTTTCTAAGTGCATTTTAGTTTTTCTATTGCTGCAGTCGCATAGTTTGTTGCATGAAATATCGTTATTTTTTGTTTTTATTACTATTGATGTAATGTAACCCGGCAACACGGGTCACATTGCTTGAACATCCGGTTCGGAGGGCCAAAATGTTATGTATGCAGTTGTGAGGACTAAAGATGGTGTGATGTTACGTAAATTTAAAGGACCGTTAATCAAATAAACTAATTAACCAGTTACGAAGTGGTATATTTAATTGTTGTGGTTAAATGAGATCTCCTCGCCACCAAGGTTTGTGTTAGAATCAGGGCTTTGAACCGATATTTTTTTCTTTTGGTTTTCGTTCCGGTTCAATAAATAAATATATATCGGTTCGGTTCTGGTTTTCATTCCGGCAGAAATAACAGTTTTTTTCTGTTTTCGGTTCAGTTCCAGTTCAAAGTACTGGCTTTCAAGAATTGAAAATAAAATTTATAGAACTGAATGTTAAAACTGAATACTTTTATGAAAATTGTGCTTCACTCAAATTAGCTTCCAAATGGGTTTATTTTCCCAGTACTTTGAGTATAACTTCGACTGTAAATTTTGTAATTTCCCACAATTTTTGGACATGTGCACTTTTTAAAATAAACGCCTCAGTAATGCAATTGTTATGCAACCAAAATGACATGCGATCATTTCTAGATCATTTCAAATGTCAAAAAAGAAAATTGTTGACAGAAAATCTATTCAATGCAAGAAAGTATTCTTGCATTTGGCAACAGTTGATGATTCCTGTTTGAATGGGATTGATAAGATTGGTGTCTCAGGCTAAATTTGATAGCATTTGTTTTTCACGAATATCTAAAGCTACCATGGGGTTGCATAAGAAAAGTATCTGAGATAATCGAGTTTAATGCCTGATGACAAAAATGTCAAAAATGAAAGACTGCTATGGAAAACAAATGATACAAATTAAAAAAAAATACGATTTACTAATGCCACTTTCTATTTTCAAAATAAGGTTGTAAATTAAACTGCATTAGAAAGTGCTTCTCAATAATTATGGTACGTTTAACAAAAGCGGAACGCATATTATTGTCCATAGATAATGGACAACAATGTGAGCATCTATTGTAATGAACTAGTATTGTTAAATTTTGTTATAATGATTTTAATGAAGTAGTTTGTTTTATTTTTTGTGTTAAAAATATGATTTTTTTTCTTATAAATTTTTGTTCTAATTTCTATCAATCTAAGCTCATCATCAAAATTTCGATGCGTTTGGTTTCTGTTAAACGTACCATAATTATTGAGAAACACTTTCTAATACAGTATAATTTACAACCTTATTTGATCAAATTAGTTAATAAAAAAAAAGGTTACCATTTAAAAAAAGAGTAACGCGTCACAGAAAAAAAATGAAACCATCAAATTGTGGCAAATAATTAGCCATCAAACTTTAGTTAAAAACTATGTTTCTAAAAAAAATAATAAAGGCTCAGGAGACGATGTACAAGACGAAGAGGCTCAAGACATAATAAACCTAAATGTACAAAAATAAATATTGTATTACGAGAGTTATATTACATATGAACTGTTGAAAACCAGAGTGGAGTCCATTTTTTTAGCCTTGAATCTCCAAAACAGATGACGGCAGGAATTTTAAAAACATTTCAGACGATAGAATTTAAATACTTTTAAGCGTGTACCAAATTTTAACAATTTTTGATAAACCGTTTTCAAAATATTTAACCATATCCATACTTTTTAGCGACCCTGTATACTAATTCTGCAAATTTAGGCACTTTTTCCCTAAATCAATAACACAAAACAGAAGTTATCATTTAAAATAAATATCGATGACGTTACAACTTGACGTAACAAGATGAAAATGGTGTAGCGTAATGTCATTTAATTAAAATCGCTATACCACTTTAAGATTTTTTTCAGAAAATTAATTTGAACGAATTTATGGTTACTTTATTTTCACGCTGTAGAAGAATTCAATGAAAAAATACGACGAAATGGGCACCGTTTAAAACCACATAAATGATAATAGTCGCCGATCCTCACTCGTCTACGCCAAATACTCGAATTATCGAAGTGATAAATTCGTGATTATCGCAAGATATAAAGATGAGAATAGAATCACCATCAAATAGACTTGAAATAACTTTTCCAATTTACTAGTTGTTTGGAATAGACTTTTCACATGTCATAAACTGACGTTTATTAAGCACTAGCCAAATAGTGTGCCATGAAACAATTAACAATATCAGGACATTCTCTGGTAGGAAACGAAAAGTCAACAAAAAGCTCTAATTGTTTTTACCTTTTTAACTCATTTCATTAATAAAGCGTGCTCTATGTTTCAAAAATTAGTCAAGTTCTTTGCATTAAGTTAATTAAATATGCCTAGATGCCATTGCAGACCAGAAGAAGTATCCCAAATGATTATTCTTCTTCGTGAAGGATATTCACGAAGATAAGATGTTGGAATTCTAAATACCAACAAATCTGTGGTACAAAGGGCCGCAGCACGGTTCAGTGGGACTGGTAGTTTCAAAAGAAGATGCGGACAAGGTGAACACGCAGAGAAGATCGTTTTATCGAACTTCAGGGTTTAAGAAAGCGGTTTGTAACATCTAGCATCTAGTGAATTCAAAAATGATCTTCGATTAGCCACTGGAACAAACTTCAACCAAAACAGTAAGAAAAAGACTGAAATTTGTCTGCTACAAAACCAGCAACTCGTCCAATTCTCACAGCTAGGCACAAAAGAAATCGCTTAAACATTTGTCAAAATCATCAAGGTTGAGACGAGGGGCAGTGGAACTCCGTTTTGTTTTCGGATGAGTCCAGATTCCTCCTAAACAAGAATGATAACTCCGTGTTCTTATTTTATGAAGACCATGTGAGCGATTTGCACCATGTACCATTCGAGACTTTGACAAATATGGTGGGGGGTCTGTAATGGTTTGGGGTGGGATACAATTTAATGGTCGTACAGAATTGGTTTTGATACGAAATGGGTCGTTAACAGCAAGAAGATATGCAGACGAAATTATTGTACGCCATGTTCAACAATTTGGCGAAAATGTCGGCAATTGATTCATTTTTATGCAAGACAATGCTAAATCTCATACAGCTAATATTGTCACAACTGCGTTGAGAGTTGAAAAAATCCATTGTTTGTAGTGGCCTTCCAAAAGCCATGACCACAATCCTATTGAGCATCTCTGGAAGCAATTGGACCAAAAAATTAAAAACGCACCGAGAATGCCAGTAACTCTTGATGAGCTCTCTAACATGCTTGTTCAAGATGACAATGGGAACAGATACCCCAAAAAAGAATACAAACCTTAATCTCAAGCGTGTTGAGAAGATTAGAAGCGTGTAGTGCTGCAAGATTAGGGCATACACACTATACCTTTTCAAGTTAAAATTGAGACCAATCAAGTTCAAATTGAGTTTAGTGTCAACTTGATTTTGTTTAGTCTCAATTTGAAATTGATTGGTCTCAATTTGAAATTGATTGGTCTCAATTTGAAATTGATTGGTTTCAATTTGAAATTGATTGGTCTCAATTTGAAATTGATTGGCCCCAATTTGAAATTGATTGGTCTCAATTTGAACTTGATTGGTCTCAATTTGAACTTGAAAAGGAATAGTAGTGGGGTTACGACAGTTCGGGGCCATTTCTCCCATAAGAAATACATGGGCCGATTTTTCGCTACTTACTTCCGGTCGAGCGAGCCGTTGCGTGTATGTTTGGTTGCCTACTCGCGCGGTGTAAGGCCTTTTGCACGCTCGCTTCTTCCGACTCTTGCACACACAGCGAGCAAAATCTCTCCGCGTTTTTCAGAAATTCTTTTCCAACACTTTATTCAATAGTCAACGGCTTCATTTACTTTTCGTTTTACAAAAAGAAACGGAGAAAAGAAACGGAGCCGGAAACTCTGGGTGCACCCACTGCTGGTACAGAGAAGTGAGGTGGGAGTATTTGCTACACTATATTCTTCCAATTGTCCCACAATTGATCCCACATCACAGGTCTCTCCGAAACTAGAGCTATTAAATTTTATGGATCTATCTATTTCGGATTCCATAATAATCAATGATGATAAATCACAACTTGACAAAATCATGCAACGATCCGATGCACTACAGATGTGGAGAAGCGAGCGAGCGTGTATTGACGAGTCATCTGTTGAGAGCTTCGCGTACTGCTGATAAGCGAATTTCAGGTACCTGCAAGAGCTCTTATCCGTTCTCACGACTGATAATAATTTAAATCAATTTAAAAAAACAAAATGAGGATTTAGTTAAATAATGTCCGTATCACGGCATCACGGCGAATATAGATACAGTCGAGAGGCAAATTAATGTTTTGTAACTTTGCTAAAATTATATTGAAATGAATCGAGCGCATATAAATCCATCTTTCAATATTAAAAGTATTTGTATTTTCTGTGATTTTTATAACTGACTATTGAATATTTTTATATAAATTCGCAGGACATAATTTTTTGCAGGATATTCGAAATTGCAAAGAGGGACAAATAAAACTAATTAAATAGATATAAAAAGCAGATAATATATTGAAAATTAAATAGATATATAAAAAGTACATAAAATGAAATTAATATAACATAGACACACTCCGCTGGCCAGATCGCCTCATCAGAAATCAGATTGATTTCATACTCATAAATAAAAGATTCCGAAATAGTTGCACTTGTGCTAAAACATTCCCTGGTGCCGATATCAACTCCAACCATGTGCCAGTGGTTGGGGAATTTAAAGTTCGGCTTAAGAAAACGAAGGCCAAAAACAATAACAAATACAACATGAGAATACTGAAGGATCCTAACATCAAAAGAGAGGTAGAAAAGGAACTAAACTAGAAAATCAATAAAGAAATGGATGAAACCGTGTCAGTAGAGCAACAAATAGCAGTTCTTAATCAAATCATCCAAAATACCAATAAAACGCGTATGAAGAAAGGAGAAAAGAAAAAGAAGAAGAAAACATGGATGACACACGAGATACTAATATTAATGGAGCAGAGACGAAAACAAAAGAACAACAATGAAGAATACAGAAAAATAAATAAGACAATTAGACAAGAAATTAGAATCGCCAAAGAAATAGAAAGAGCGGAAGCATGTTAAGAGATAGAAGAGCTGCAGAAAATATATGACGATTTTAACATGCACCGAAGAATTAGAGAACTGACAGGCAAAACAAGAAAAAAAGGACTTTGGAAAACTGGTGAACAACGACAGAAAAATCATCATAAACTTAGAAGATAAGAAGAAAACGTGGAGAGAATATCTCAAGAAACTTTTTGAAGATGAAGAGAGAGTAGCAACACCAATCATCGAAGGAGAAACGGGACCGCACATCTTGGAAGAGGAAGTGGACGTTGTGACGTGCCTGAAGGGCAATCAGCGCGTTAGGCCGCGGAGCGAGTGGAGGGTCCCTTCGAAGCAGCGACGAGGGCCAGGCTCTCGGTATCGGAGAGTGGGGGGGGGGGGGGGTTAAAAAAAAGGCTCCACGTAATTTTAACCTCGCCACTACTTCGTCACAAAGGGGGGCACCACCCTACCTGCGTGGGTTGACGGCAGATAGTCAGCGATGTTCAGAAATTACGAACTGTCGCAACGGCTGACCATCTGGCGCCCACACCACCAGATTTAAATCTCGCAGTGAGAATAGGAAGTTAAACTGAAAAGAATGCCCGAGTGAGAAAACGTGGGGGAAACAAAAAATAACAGGTGTGAATTTTGTGGTGTAGAATCTCTGCGTTTATTCACACAAAAGACAGGACACCGTGCCTACGCTTCCTGAAATAAATACCTCCTCCGCAACTTTATCGCGCTGCGTTCACTAGATTCGGCCGAATCCTGCGATTACGTAACGCGCGATGCGAAGGGCCGTCGGAGGCACCCTTTTCTTACAAAAGCGCAAAACACGTACGGCACGAAATACGTAACGCAAATTTTACACAAAAAAAAAAACGATATATCAAAATGAGATTACAACAATAAGTGAGAACAAAAAAATATATAAAGATCTGGCGGTTCTGGACTCGGCTCCTGGACGTGCGGCGGCCGATAATCATCGGGAACGCCGTCACTAAATTCCAGACCTCAGAGCAACTCTGGCAGGATGGTCGCTGCCCCTAGCCAAGACTTGGCTGGGTTACTTAGCCCTTACCCAAAAAAAAACGCGTCTTTACGAAAAGAAAAATGTCGGGTTTAATTACTTACTCTGATGTTGTGAGCGTGTGGAGTCGTACAGTACCCTCCCTTGCCTTGTGCTTGGTGCCGTCAATCCCTCGCAGGGTGGTTAAATGAGGACACGTTTTGAATCCCGGAAACCGGTTGGTGATATACCAAAGAAAAACTGTGACCTCGTGGCACGTCTGCACTATAGGGAAGGTGACCAGCTTCTCTTTCTCATGGTAGCGTCTCGCGACGATTTTTAAAAATCACACGTAGAACGGAAAACACGTCACGTTTAAAACAAAACGTCTGCGTACGGTTGCCTACGGTGGAGGTCTGTGCGTGAAATTAATAATTTAAAGACAGTTTCCGTCGGAGGCAATACCGGACCGTTACAACGTAGTAACAAAATGAATGAAAGATGGAAAGGCGGCGTGGCCGGATGACATACAAGTTGAAATCTTGAAACTGTTAAGTGAGAAGCATATCAAAATACTCACCAACATATTCAACAGAATATACAACTCGGGCAGCATACCAGAAGAGTGGTTGAAGTCGGAATACATCTTTTTACCAAAGAAAGTAGGAGCAAAAAGGTGCGAGGAATATAGAAGTATTAGTCTCATGTGTCACCTCCTCAAAATATTCCTAAAAATAATACACAAGAGAATTTATAACAAGTGTGAAGAACAAATGTCCGCAAATCAATTTGGATTCATCAACGCTGTAATCACAAGGGAAGCGCTTTTCTCAGTACAGATGCTCTTCCAAAGATCTAGAGACTTAAACTGCGATATCTACGTATGCCTAATTGACTATCAGAAACCGTTTCATCGGGTGCATGTAAGTTATTATTCTTTTTAAATAACAATGTTTTTAAAAAACGATTTAAAATAATTATTGGCTAATTTATTACTAATTACAATTTAAATAATAACCGTACAAGGTGAAGGCAGAATTTAGGTCTTTCTCCCGCAAAATAACCCCGGTATACCTACCTGCCTTCACTAATAGTGGCCGAACCACGGTCAGAAACGTGACCGATGCCGACCGATTTTAGAAGGGACATACGTTATAAACAGTAGTTACCGCCGAGAGCACTGAGCATATCGGAAAAGAAATATCCTTCTCGCACGTGCACTGTCAAAACCAATTCGATTCACTGTACAATAATAATAATTATTTTTTTCCACCTACCTGCTCTGAAAATTTATTTTTCGGTTATAAACTACGGGCGGAAAATGAAATTTTGAGGCCCTAAGGGCTCTAAAATTTTCCAAAAAAATATTGAATAGATGACGGCACACTTTTCAAAAACAAATGTCATTTTAACTGGTATGGTGGCAGATATATTGTGCATACTCTCTAATTAAAAAGTCTATTAAGTGCAATAGATGCAGCGATGAAGACTTGCTTACACCACCCGAAATAAGGGAAATTGCCATTTCTACTAATCTAATTAACCAATAAAATCTTGGACTCTGTATGAAACCCAATATAATAAGGTAAGAACCCTTACGCAAATACAGTAGTATTTTCTGTAATGTTTTATAAAAAATCGAAAAAGCGAAGTGCAGCTCTACCTGAAACAAAATTCTGTTGATTTCATACGGATGCAGCAGCATACATGATACAAGCTGCATCTCAGAAGTTTTTTTTTTTAGGAAAATTTAATACAATGTACCATTGTATTTAATACATAGCCCACGGACTAAATTATATTGCTGAAACTATCAGAATCAACGTTCCTTTAATTAATGAAATAATAAAAAAAGGAAAAATTATATTTATTAAAGCTCCAAATGCCCGATACACCACTACCTCCACAACCAGTTCTGACACGATGGGTGACTTGGCTATGTTGCAGCTTACATATTACGCAAATAATTTTTAACATTTAAAAAAAGTTATTTTTGAATTTGAACCAATTACTAGCAGAGCAATACAAGACTGCCAAAGAATTTTAAACGAAAAAGAATTAAAGAAATAATAAAAGTTTATCAAGGCACACTCTAGTATTGTGAGTCATTCAATTACCTCTTTGGAGAAGCAAGGAATGCCCTTAACGGATACTATTGCGATTATTAACAATTATAAAGAAGCAATTTGTGGTGTCCCGGGAAAAATTGGAGAGAAAATTAAGGTTTTCTAACGTTAAATAATTTTGGCAAAATTTGAAGTGGTGAAAATGTGGGTGATTTTGAAAGCAACATACCTATAGCTTTTCTCTGTCTATAAATATATTTTGAGCGATAGAAGAATTTGGAGAAATATTTAATTGTAAATTGTTTTCAAAGAAACTAGTATTTTAGAATGTGATTTTGTAAATTAGTACGTACTTACCTATATTTAGGATATTTTTGTATTTTTTCCATAAACACATATTTTTAAATTTAGAATGAAATGCACTTTTATACTAAATAAGTGCTTTAAATTGAACTCATTGTTCTATCTATAACTCGACGCTCTTTTAGTCAATGCTTTCTTCAACTGTCCTGTGTTTTGGGCAAAATAATAAAAGGCACATCCATAATCTAGGTAAGTTTACCATAGTGTTCTGTAGTTACTTTTATAATCTAAGATAAAAAATATATTTTAAAAATAAACATTTTTTAAAATTTTGGTTGGGTTATGCAAATTTGTTAGGTTTTTTTATGTGAATTTATGATTTTTTGCGATTTTTAATTTCTTTTTGTTTTAAATAGGTCCTTTTTTAAGTGCTTTTTTTTGTTTTTTTAATGCTTTTTATCCGGTCTTTAACATCAGTTGTAAAACAGTTAACATTTTCACAAGAGACATGTTCAATGACTAGAGCTGGATGATGGACATCACAATTTAAAATAGTTTCCGGGTGCAAAAAACACGAAACAGGGCGTGTTTTGAATATTCGAGAATACCAGATCAAGAAGCACATTAAAAGCATTTGGAATGTTAATGACTGCACTATGGTATCCGCTATTGAATTGTAGGAGCATGGCACTTTAGAGCTTGGTTTAAGAATTAAGCCTTTCTTCATTTCAAAACTGGTACTCATACCACTTCCTTTAGGCCGGTTTTTGCGGGACAATATCCTGCATTATCCCCCAGTACGCTGGGTCAAGGGACTCCAGCCACGCCGAGCTCCAAACGGGACCACGAGGCGCGGTGAGCAGTCCGAAGGAGTCTTTCCCTTTACTTGAGGCCGCCGAGAACAGATATTACTACTTTTTACTATTTACAATATTTGACTTATTACTTTTTACTATTCTTACTATTTTACTTTATACTTGAATTGCTTACGGATTTACAACTTTAATGTGTCATTTGTTAAGTTAAATTATCTGGAATTATAAGGGCACGTTCTCGACCCGTCCGACATATCGCAATTAACGGGTTCGAAGCGCGCGCGTTATCACCGCCTGCGTTGAATGTAATTTCAGAATCTGCGCCACGACATAGATCGTTTAACGCGCGCCTTTTTGTTTGTATGATCACAATTTTTTACTTTTCAAACTTTTAGTTCAATAAATGTACACTTTTTTGTGGGATAATTTGTCGTAATTTAAATAAGCTCTTTTCCCGAGTTCACTCTACCGCCTTGTAAATACATTTAGTGGAGCGACGCACAGTGGTCGGATTTCCAAAAAAATGGGATTTAATCTAAGGAACCTTCAAAAAATCTCAAAACCTTGTATGTAGGTGTATTTCGGACTTAAACATAAGATTCAAGGGTAACGTTTGAGAAATTCTAAAAATTCAAAACGGCCGATCAAATATGGCGCACAAAAATCTAAAACTCATGTCCAATTTGAATTCTGTGTTGACAATAATTTCGAAAAAAAATTGTTTACCTAGCTATTAACAATATTTAACAAAATTTGTAGATTTTATTCGAAGCAATAGATAAAATATGAATTTTTACCAATGTCATGAAAATGTCAATTTTTACTAATATTTTTTTTTAAGTTGGTCTTACTTCTTTCTTGATATTTATTTCTTTCAATAAATTTTAGCGTTACTTTTATCAGTAATTGTCCAAGAATTTATCGATTATACAAAAAAATGCACGTTTTATCAAGAAAAATGCATTTTTTATATAGGCTGTAACTTTCACCGGAGCAGCTCGGGGCGGCTGTTTGCTTTGGAAGAAAAGTCTGTGTACTTTATATGTTTTAGACCTTTAGGAATTTCTGGGGGTACGAGGGGGGCTATATTTTTTTTTTCGCTGCTAAACTTTATGCTAGAAATAAGGTAATATTAGATACATTTCTTATACTAGTGTATTTTACGCAACTATTTGCACTTCTATGAGTATTTAGTATTATTTAACAATTACTCAATTGCAAAAAAAATATTGTCTTATACAGGGTGTCTCCTAAAATGCGCCGCTAGCCATAACTCCTTTAGTTATTGGCCAATTAAAAAAAAACAAAAACAAGATTAAATGGCTCCACATGTTCTACAAAGGGGCCCTAATTTTCTTTTTATGCAAAATCATCTTTCATTTTAGCGATAATCAACTTTTTTTTTCAAACGGTTATATATATTTTCTTTTTTTTTCTGGTAGAGGTTATTTTTCTGAATCCAAAAATATATAACAAGTTGGCTTTGATGGAATATTCGTTACAGAAAAATTATGTTTTTTAACATAAAGTTGTTTTATTGTAAGTTTATCAAGTGTGCCATGGAAAACAAAGTAAAATTATTATCTTTATTAGCAAATTATCTTTTTTGTCGGTCTAATTTTTTTGAAATTTGTAAATTACTCCAGTGATGGCTAACAATTTGACGATTACGATTGACTGACATGTTACAAGTGTATTTCGAATGCAATAAAATTCGCGATCCAGCAGTGCTCCTGTACATGGACCGTTTTCCGAACAGTGAAGTCCCAGAGTCTAGAAAATTTGGAAGACAAAGAAAAAAAAAATTAAGAAAGTATGGTGGTTTTAAGAAACCGATGAGAGAGGAACGAATATTCGCGGAAATGTGGAATTAGATGTACTTCTTAGTGTGCGAGAAAATGCAAGAACATCTATTCAGGAAATTGCAAATAACATTGGCACATCAAAACGTACTGTAAATGCAATTCTTAAGAAATACAAATACAAACCATACATACCCCAAAAAGTACATGGATTCGAGAAAAATTATACCGGTCGAAGACAGCAATTTTGTAATTTTTATTTAAATATGATGCAAAGAGATCAGATTTTTTTATAGAAATATCATTTTACAGATGAATGCACTTTTACCAATAATGGCATTTAAAATGAAAGCATCCATCGATATTGTTCACAGGAAAACCCTATTGTTTTCGTAGAAAATAATTTTCCACGAAGATTTAGTGGTGATCGATTGATTGGACCATTTTCATAGACGGCAACGTAAATCAAGAAAAATACCATCAACTGTTGACTGAAGATGTTCAACCAGTTGTAGACGATTTGCCTCTTGCAGAGCTCAATTGACTTTATTTTCAACAAGATGGGGCAACACCGCAAAATGCCTGAATAAATATTAACTGGTTAAACGAAAAAAATGGTGAAAAGTGGGTTGGAACGTATTGTCCAATTCGGTGGCCTGCGAATTTGCCCGATCTTACACCACTGGACTTTTGGCTTTGGGGCTATGTTCAAGATCATGTTTATCTAACACATCCATAGTGAAGAAATTCTAAAGCAATGAATTATAAACTGTTTCAGAAGATTTCAGTTGTGTATTCAACAAGGTGGCCGTCAGTTTGAGCAACTTTTGTAGATACGTTTGAATTTTCTGATGCATATTTTGCATTATTCTAATAAAATATTTCATATTGTTTTCCACATTGTGTTCGCTTTGTTTTTCACGCCACACTTGAAAAACTATTTAAAATTTTTATTTGGTTTTCTGTAACAGATATTATATCAAGGCCAACTTGTTATACATCTTTGGATTCAGAAAAATTATCTCTACCTTAAAGCAAATAAGAAAATATATGTAACCATTTGAAAAAAAAGTTGACTATCACTGAAATAAAAGTTGATGAAAATGATGATATTGCAAAAAAACAAAATTAGGGCCCCTTTATAGAATATGTGGAGCCATTTAATCTTGTTTTTGTTTTTTTTTAATTGGCCAATAACTAAAGGAGTTATAGCTAGCGGCGTTTTTTAGTAGACACCCTGAATAAGACAATATATTTTTGCAATTGAGTAATTGTTAAATAATACTAAATACTCATACAAATGCAAACAGTTCAGTAAAATACAGTAGTTTATAAAATTTATGTAATATTATCTTAATCCTAGCATAAATTTTAGCAGCGAAAAAAAAAATTGCCCCCCCTCGTGCCCCCAGAAATTCCTAAGGGTCTAAAACATATAAAGTACCCTGACCTTTTTTCCAAAGCAAACAGTTGCCCCGGGCTGCCCCGGTGAAAGTTACAGCCTATATAAAAAATGCATTTTTCTAAGTAAAACGTACATTTTTTTGTATAATCGATAAATGCTTGGACAATTACTGATAAAAGTGACGCTAAAATATATTGAACCACAATAAATATCTTAATGTTCAAATGACAGTGAAGTAAGATAAAATTAAAAAAAGTAAGTAAAAAATGAACATTTTCAGATAACATTGGTAAATATTCATTTTTTATCTATTGCTTCGAATAAAATCTATACATTTTGTTTAATATTGTTAATAGATAGGTAAACTTTTTTTTTTCGAAATTATTGTCAACACAAAATTCAAATTGGACATGAATTTTAGATTTATGTGCGCCATATTTGATCGGCCATTTTCAAAATATTTAGACTTTCTCAAACGTTACCTCAGATTCTTATTTCTAAGTACGAAATACACCTACATACAAGGTTTTGAGATTTTTTGAAGGTTCCTTAGATTAAATCCCATTTTTTTTGGAAACTCCGACTACTGTGCGTCGCCGTCATCGACTCCACTCAGTTAGCCAGGGCCAAGGTGGAATGTACAGAGTTGAATGACGAACATCAATAACAAAAAGGTGGAGTATTGAAGAGAAATAGAGAAAAAGAGTTTTGCAGTGTCTGGCTTTAGAAGTCACTTTTTTCCGTGATATTGTTATCAAATACTGACACCAAAACCATGCCATTTTTTAAATTCCTCTTATTTTTTGTTTCTTTTTGAATCCTATGCAACCGCAACCGCACATTCGTGCGTTAATTCGGAAACACTATTAATAAACCAGGCACGTTCCCGGGGTTCGGAGGCGAGCGATAAAACAATTTGATGCAATTGAACTAAATGGTTTGAATTCTTCTCTGGGCGGCAGTCATACTTAAGATGGCAAGTCAGTCGCAGGGTATCCAGCAGTTGCTGATAGCCGAGAAGAAGGCTGCGGAGAAGGTGTCCGAGGCCAGGAAACGTAAGTTGCGCCAGCGTCCGGGAAGTGAATATATTTAGAATTCCAGACGCAAAAAGACGTTTCTAAGCGGCGGCGTGCTGAAAATTGTGCTCGGTGGTTGTGTAATGTAATGCAGACATATTGACACATATGTATAATTGAAAACGTAAGAACAGACACTACACGTTTTTTTCTATAGTATAAATAAGGTTTCTGTAGAGTAGAGGTTCTTAAACTTTTACACGCGTGACCCATTTTATGTAAGGCGGAAAAAATGACGCTCGGAAGTAGGGATGCATAACAACAAAACTCATGGTGGGTTTTGATGTTTTCGTGCACCCTGAGATGGAATTAAATTTTTTTCAAGTTTTCGCTATACTTTGTGACTTGTAGGATAACAGAATGAAAGCTATCGAGTTCTGCACGGTTTTCGCAGGATGTATTGTTGTAAACATCAAGCTTACGACACCAGGTGCCGACCCTATCGGCGTCCCGCGTAAACCCTAATTTCCTACATATAGTACTTATATCTGTTTCTTTTATAAAGATCCAGGAGGTTGCAGTTCAATATGTAGTGATTTTTGCAGTCATTTTAGTTTTAACTAACAAAACAACAAGTGGTAGATCTTTAAAAAAAGAGGCCGTACACGTAATGGTGAAGACACTAAAGGGAAATCAAAATATAGTACAGAATCGGCGCCGCAGTGAACAGCTCATTTTGTGATATTACATAATTATCGGATGCAAGGATGACACACTCGCATAGTTGATGAATATAAATTGCTCCGAAAAATCGTCTTAAATTGTCTATTTTGTTGTAACGCGCACTTCGCAGTGGCTTATGTTGTGGACGTTTTTATTTTCAGGCAAGGCGAGGAGGATCAAGCAGGCCAGGGACGAGGCACAGGCCGACATAGAAAAGTACAGACAGGAGAGGGAGCGCGTTTTCAAGGAGTTCGAGGCGAAGCACCTGGGGTGCAGGGAGGATGTTGCCATCCGCATCGACCAGGACACCCAGGTGTACATGGAAAAGATGGTGCAGGACGTCGTCAATAACAAAGAAAGGGTAATAGCAAGTATTAGAAGTTTCAAGGGTCCAGAATTTGAAGGAGAATAAATCATTTTGTGGTCCTTGCGCCAATTTTGTTCGAATTACAATAATGAAAATGTTGCAATTGCAAAATTTCATGGAACAGTAATATACGTGATTGCATAAAACATGAAGAACAAGTTTTGAGAGCAATTACTATTTTGTTTGTAGGTTTTAGAAGAGTTACTCGCCCTAGTAGTGGACATCGTGCCCGAAGTACACAGGAATTACTTCGTAGTCAACCCAAGAAAATGACCCGATAAACAACGCATCTTCATTATTTAATCAAGATTTGTAACTTTTATATTTGGCTAATATTTCACTAATAACTACTGTATTTATAAGTATTGAGTATTAACGCATAAACACTATATTTTCTATATTTAATGATAACGGCAATAAACTTGATAACCATTTTCGAATACACGGTTTGCGAATCCTTGCTCCTGGGACTTGAGGAAACCCATGGTAAGTTAGACTTCCAATTGGACGATGTTGGATTTAATAAAATGAGTTATCTGATATACTAAAAAGTATAACTTTACAAGTGACAACAATGATATTCTGCTTTGAAGTTTGGGATAGAAATGAAATAACAATTTATCGCGATCAAAGGCCTCTCTAAATCAAGTACGGAACTTGTACATACAGGGAAGTGCGTAGACACACTTAAAGGCGTATTTTCTCGCTCATTAAACAAAGCAGTCTAAACAAATTCTGCATTACAAATTCTAACCAGATGACTCTAAACGGGTTATCACAGAATAGTCCCGTATTAACTCTATCTCAAAATTTCAGATTTTGTCGAATATCTCCGGAAGTAAGTGGAAATTTCTGATTTTCTCAACAGAATATTACTGACTACTAAATAATGCAACTTTTTTGTAATTTAACCGCCTTTGTAGCTTTTACGGTTTCCGAGATCTCCATGCTGTTGATTCTTATCTTGGAAACCCTGTGTACGGTGAAATTAGAATGTTGAGGAGTATTGTGAAGCAGTGGAATTGGAAATAGCAAGGCATCTATTGATATATGTAGTAGAATTTTCGTAATTGATTTTGGATCATTGTGTTCTGAGGAAGTGGCCCAATAAAAGACCATCGAAGGCAATTTTCGTATTGTCATCATATTCATGAACATTTGTATTGAACTCTAGCAGCATTATTCATAAAAAATAAGCCGTGGTTTAGCGGTGGTTTAGCGGTGTTTTGCAAAAGGTTGTTCATGGGTTGTCCAAGGGACATTGTCCATGGGACAATGTATCAGAAACTTGCCACATACAGAAAACATTAAACATATTTGAGCCTTCCTTAGTATGGCTGGGCATTACAGGCAATATATCCAGAACTATTCCACAATCGCGAAACCTATAACAAATACATATATATTAAAATAGGATATACCTTTTTATTGGGGTCTGTTCAAGACAAATCGTTTCAAACACTTCAAATCAAGATTAACTGAAAAACCCATTCTTCAATGTCATGACGTTGACTCGGCATTTGTCGCGTGCAGTTCTGTCCCAAATTAAAAATATCGAAGAGCTGCCTGCCTATCGCATATTCCCGACCATTTAATAAAGCTGAACAAAATTATCCAACAACTGAGAAAGAACTACTCGCTATTGTCAATTATGTGGAACACTTTGGACCTAACTTACATGGCAAAACCTTTACAATCAATTTTTATTAATCATATACCCCTATATTGGTTATTCAACTGTAAATATCCTAACTCTAGACTAGTCCGATGGAGATTATGCGAATATAATACAAAATCAAGTATCAGCTTTATGTAAAGCCCAGCCAGACGGATTTTGATGAATTCGTACATTTTGCAATAATAATAATAATATAATATAATAATATAATAATTCTGCCGTCAAACAACTCACAAGTCATCAAATTACACTCCACATGAGTTAATGTTTGCAATAGCGCAAGAACCAACACTGTGTTACACTTACGATAATTACGTTTAATCCTTGCAAAATGAATAAAACACGTCATTCAAAATAGCACGAGAAAACTTAATCAGAACTAAACAACCCTGTAAGGAATGTTTGAATGATAGAAAAATGAATTCAAGATATTTTAAAGTAGGTGATAACATTCTTCTCTATAATAAACAATGTTAACAAAGAAACTCTTACCTAATTTTAGAGGATCGTTTGAACTAAGTAGAATTCATGAAAACAATGCTGCCGAAATTGAAATAGATAAAAAGATAGTTAGATATCATACCAACATATTCAAAACCCTTTGTTTCAGATGAACCCAATAATACTGTTGATGCTAATATAACCTAATCCCACAATTCTTTCCTGTGTACCATACTTGATCTTACTACTTCCAGCGGAATATTTTATAATCATCATGCATCTGTTAACAATGTGAACAAAGAAACTCTTACCTAATTTTAGAGGATCGTTTGAACTAAGTAGAATTCATGAAAACAATGCTGCCGAAATTGAAATAGGTAAAAAGATGGTTAGATATCATACCAATTTATTCAAAACCCTTTGTTTCAGATGATCCCGATTATACTGTTGATGCTAATACAACCTAATCCTATAATTCCTTTCATGTATACCATACTTAATCTTACTACCTCAAGCGGAATATTTTATAATCATCATGCATCTGTTAAGAGTAGTAATTTGAAATTAACATTACTCACACACGTTAACATAACACAGTTAAATCAAGACATTTTGCTCTTCGAAGGAACTTCAAAATATGTAAGTTCGTGCACATTAGGCTTTAATAATTACGCCAATAATCCCCCTCTGACAACTTCGGTAATCTCAATATAATTAATGAAGAAATGAAATAAATCATTCAAAAGGAAATATTGTCTCATATTTCAAGTAATGAGATTAAAAGTCGGGAGAGACGAGGCCTAATCAATGGCATTTCATATGCACTTAACTGGCTTATTGGAATTCCAGACGTTGATGATACAAAATTCTATACCGACAGTATAAATACTTATTTAATAAGTGACAACAAACAAACGCAAAATGTATGAAAGTCACAAATAGAAATCGTTTCCAATACCATAAAGAAGTTTAATGAGTAGTAGTAAATTAGTTAAAACCAAGTGAAAATATACTGCGTAACGTTATTTTTTTCGTTTACGCGCATGGTCGCACGCCGGCCTAGGTTAACTCCCTAGCGGCAGGTTAATGACATTGTTTCCCCATCTCTCACCGCGATCTTCGCGATACCTGAAGCGACTTAGCACATTCATGACATGCCGGTCGGTCGTGAATTTTCTTAAGGACAAAAATCCGAATAATTGTTGGGATAAGCGACCGCCATTAAGGTTTGATATTGTTGAAGAGTGTGTGGTTAAGTGATAGCCTCCCTCGACGTCAGCTGAGTGCTGGATTAATTATGTTCTCGAATCATTATACTTAGCGGCCGTTATCGATCTTTAGGTAACATTTAGCCGTTTTCATTTTCGTTAGTGGTACTTACACAACCCCCTATCTGTAGGCCAAGTACTTAAGGGCGTATGTATATTCGTATCTACGTATCTACAACCCTAGACCACCCTATTCGACGCTGGGTCGAGGAATTTAGTCGACGTTGTCCCAAACGGACCACGAGGCGGCGACGTCAAGGCATCAAGCATCTTTTTCGTAATTTAATTAAGCTTCCCCCGGATCTACCCTTTAGACCTTCTATTTAAATTACGTGGAGCCACACCCCCATCTAGATAAGGCTGTTTCTTGTTTTGTTAAGGGTGGACCTAAGTTCGATAACACCAGAAAGTAAAGAATAGAGTTGAGGAAGAGAAAGAGAAAAGAGGGTGTGACATCGTTACGGGCGCACGACACACCAAGAGGCGGGACGTCAAGCAACGCCCCCCGCCCCTCCCCAAACCAAAACGCAGTACGACGGTACTGGATTACAACTAGGACGGATTAATTGATTTATTTATTTATTTTACTTTTTGGGTTTATTTATGCGCCGTTTGGGCACGTTGTCGTTTCATCCGTGATCCTGTCATATCCAGCCGGCTTGCACCTGTGCACACGCGTTAGTGGCGGCACCAGCGCCATATTGCGGAAACCACGTCAAGGACTTACATTGTTCAACGCGTCCCCTTCTTTTTTTTGAGTCTATGTACGATTACGATTTGTTTGCACTTTTCTCTTTAAAATACCTTATAAATTCGCCTTTCGTTACGAGATTTATCGTAATTAAATTTATCTTCCCCCGGATCCACCTTTCTATCTTGCATTTAAATTACGTAGAGCCACACCCCCACCTAGATAAGGCAAAAGAACCTCACACGCCCGCCTTCACTGAGTAAAGCTCAGGCCGAGGTGGTTCTTTTTTTAAAGGATGGACCCAAGATCAACAATACCAGAAAAATAGAGTATAGAGTTGAGGGAGAGAAAAAGAGGAAAAGGGGGCGTGACAACTGAATAAAAACTTTGAAATATTATTAAAATAAAATTTGTTTTATAGATAAATCTACGGTCGCGGCCAATAAAAGTGGCATAAGTCTCATAGTGATTTTGTCTAAAATTAAGCTATGTAATCAAGTCATTCGTCTCTGCAAAGAAAAATGAAGTGACATGTCATAAATATCTATATGTTACTTAATATAAACCTATATTTTGGAATGGCCCCTCAAATTAGTGCTTTTAATAAAGCAAGAGAAATAGAGAAATTGCAAATGGTGGTCTATCAGGCAAGTTGCACATTTTTTTGACATCTTTACCTAAATCAAATTCACTACTATACTATATATATATATGTATTATATATATATAGGGTGTTTCAAAATTGACGCCCGTCCTCTTGGGATTGGATCCAGGGGCCTTATAGAAATTGAAAATTAAGAGTGGAAAATTTTTCGTTTGCCCTTTGTTATAGAGTTATTGATAAAAAACAAAAAAAACTTTTCAACATTAAACTTTATTAAATGCTAATAATATTAAAAAACAAGATATTGTCCACATCTTTTTTCAGAAAATGTGTTCAAATAGGCCGCCTCCTACTTCAAGGCAAACATTCGCACGATTTATCATGGAAGCACGAACTGACTGTAGCATATTTTCATCTATTAACGCCACAGTAGTGTGAAACCGAGCTACCACATCTTCAGGATTCAGAACAGGTTCCCGGTAAACTCGTTCCTTCAAATAGCCCCAGAAACAAAAAATAGCCATGGTATGGGCCCCCTCTTACAATCCACTTCCCAGGGAATTTTATATTCAGATTATTTCTCACTTCTATTCCATGATGTGCCGGTGCACCATCATGTTGGAACCAATAATTTAATCTACCTGCTAATGGAACTTCATCAAGCAATGGATGTGACAAATTTTCATTTAAAAATTGTAGATACAATGCTGAATTAAGTCGGTTAGGTAGAATGCATGGACCAATTACATTATAATGCAATAAGCCAGCCCTAATGTTAATTGACCATCGTCTTTGAGAAGATCTTTGGCGTATTAAGTTGTGGTTTTCATCCCTCCATTCATGCAGGTTATGCGTATTTATGATGGATGTTGAATGTGGATTCATCACTCCATAGAATCTTTTCAATGAAATATGGATTATTGTTTACCCTATGAAGCAACCATTTTCAAAAATTGATTCGAAGCTACTGTTTACAGTAATCGTTGTTCTGCCAGTCTAATAGTTTTTGCATAAGGGTGCCGACGATTTGGAAACTTCTCTGCATATGCCCTAGCCGCAGCAGTGGCACTGTCATTGCATGTACGTAACGTTTTCAACATATCGACATATTCTCGATTACTGTAGTATCATTCCATAATTCACAAAATACGACACACAAAAGCGAAATAATTATCAATTGAACCTAATTGAATTATGTTACACAACTAATTGTCAAATCTGACAGTTATGTCTCTAGATTTGATAAAATAAATCAATCAAAATTATGGTTTGAATAGTGGCCGTAGAAAAACGTTATTGTTTACATTTTTATCATTAACTCTATAACAAAGGACAAACGGAATATTTTCCACTCTTAATTTTCAATTTTTTTTACCCTACTTGATCGGATCCCAAGAGGACGGGCGTCAATTTTGAGACACCCTGTATATATATACTACCATATATTTCTGAAGCACCCTAATAAACATATGTTCTATATTGATTAGTTTCCGAATTAGAAGACTTCAAAGTTTTTCAGTTTGTCAATGGTTACTAGAGCAACATCAACAAGATAACGACTTTATTTTGAAAATTCTATGGTCGGATGAATCATGTTTCACAAGAGACGGTGTAAATAATTTTCACAATGAACATATTTGGCCCTTACAACATCCGCATGCTCTAAGAACACGAAATTTTCAAGAAAGATTTATATACAGGGTGTTTGTAAATGATTGTAGAAAAGGCGGCAAAATTTAAATGAAATTTAGGATTTTAATTGCCGTTAAGTTTTTCCATGTCGGTGCTTAGTGTATTTCACCGCAATTTGTCAAAGTTTAATGTCATTTTCGCCAGTAGCGTGCAATCATTGTAAAGTTAATCTAGGTAAGTTATTTCAAGTTAGTTTTTTATGAAGGGGAACGGGTCAACAGGGTTTTTTCGTCCAGTGTGGGTCAGTTAAGTTGTTATGTACTGATAATTTTCTCTTTTGTATCCATTTAATTGTCGTTGTTTCGTGGATATTTCATCAGGTATATCATAACAACTTAACTGACCCACACTGGACAAAAAAAAAACCGTTGACCCGTTTCCCTTCTTGGATACAAAGTAACGTCCGTTGCTTCTTGATTCAATTAGTTACTTATGTTAAAATAAGAAATGTTAATTTTCAGAAACAAACAAGAGTTAGTTTCTTAAAACTATGGTGTTTACACCGCAACATGACGCCTTTATTCTCATGGCGTATTTCGAAGAAGGCGAAGAAGTGGAAACAGAAATTAGAAACATTTCTCCGATAGAACTTGAAAATGTGTTTAGGAGTATGCAGAGGAGAGTAAATTTATGTCTAGAAAACAACGGCCAACATTTCCAACAATTTTTATAAAATTAAAAACTAAAAATAAAAGCACAAACAAATAAAGTGGTACATTTTGATTGATTTTTTTTAAACTAATAACGTGTAAAGAACTCTACCTGTATCTTAAAATTACTTAACTTTTAAAACTGACAATAAAACAAAGCTGTTGAATCTCAACTTTAACATTATGTTACACCAATGAATCCTTAGTGATATTTTTGTTGTGTTACCAACGTGTATGTTTGGTTGCCTAAAATACAATCTACACTCATTTACAAACACACTGTATATATACTACTATATATTTCTGAAGCACCCTAATAAATATATGTTCTATATTGATTAGTTTCCGAATTAGAAGACTTCAAAGTTTTTCAGTTTGTCAATGGTTACTAGAGCAACATCAACAAGATAACGACTTTATTTTGAAAATTCTATTGTCGGATGAATCATGTTTCACAAGAGACGGTGTAAATAATTTTCACAATGAACATATTTGGCCCTTACAACATCCGCATGCTCTAAGAACACGGAATTTTCAAGAAAGATTTACTATTAATGTTTGGTGTGGACTTATCACACTAATTTTGTAGACTTGTATGTACTGAATGAACGTTTGAATGCAAATAATTACTCACAGTTCCTGGAAAATCTACTGTTAGGTTTACTTGAAGATTTACCATTTAATTTGATTCAAAATTTGAGTTAAAAACTGTTTAGTGCGTCGTTGTAAAGTATTTATGTACGAGGGCAAACTAATAAAAAAGGGTACCTAACTATGAAGAAGGCCATGAAAAACATTTTTTTCGAAAACTGTCATGAAAAGTTGACATTTACTTTGAATTTTCAGTTGACAAAGTGAGTCTTTTTTGTTACCTAGCTGCGAAGTAATTTTATGTTCTAGAACGCCAAAGTCTTTTTCGTTCTAGAACATAAAACAAATGTCAAAATAATTTGTCAATTATTCAACTTACATTTATAATTTTATTAATTAAATACATAAGATACGAAAACCATTTTGTACTACTACATGTAAATTAAAAGTGCCGATATTGCAGTGAGTCAAATTTATGCCAGATCCAATGTTGTCTGTTATCGTAGACTTCAGTTCTGGATGTTCAATGCTGTACTTGTTCAAGCTTACTGCACACGTTGTATTATTGGCAACTTCCGTAAGGTCTGCTGAAGACCGTAAGAATTTATTTGCAATTGAAATTTTATTTTATATTGAATCTTCTATATATGTTTCCGCGACCATACTTAATATTTACGGTTCAAATAATTTCAAATATAAATGAATTGTTGTGCATAACAAAATTGTCTTGTTGTATTGCAGTTTTCTGCAGTTTTCGAAAAAATCTTGTTTGTATCTCGAACGCGAAATGCTTTTGCGTTCTCGAATGGATATTTTGCCTCGGTTACCCTCGGCAAAATAACTTCTATTATTGAACGTAAAAGTGGCATTTCGCGTTCTAGATACAAAAATAACTATTGCGTTCTCGAATGGATATTTTGCCTCGGTAACCCTCGGCAAAATAACTTCCATTCTTGAACGCAAAAGTGGCATTTCGCGTTCTAGATACAAAAATAACTATTTTCATTATATTCCTTAAGCTGTCAGAAAACTGCCACGTAATTATCATTGTTCAGTTCTGGTGGTACATTTCTACAGACATTTTCTAATACTGACGTGTCAAGGTTTTTTTATAATGAAAAAAATTGAGCACCGTGCCGTCATCAAGTTCCTAACAAGAGAAGGAAATAGTCCAATGGAAATTAATAATTGTCTGTCAGCTGTTAATAGCGATTCTTCTTCATCCCATAAAACCGTTAAATTCTGGTCAAAACAATTTAAGTGGCCTCGGGAGTCCATTGAAGATGATCCTCGCAGTGGCCGTTCAAATTCAGCCATCACCCAAGAAACTATTCGCAAAGTGGAAGAATTTATTATTGAAGATCGATGAGTCAAAGTTGATTTACTAGCTGAAAATTAGCAGATCAGCAGGGAACGAGTTTGGACTATCATTCATGACCATTTAGTCATGTCAAAAGTGAGTGCAAGATGGGTCCAAAAAATGCTGACCCCGTTCGATAAGCAGCGTCGAGCTGAAACTTCTCAACAATTTTTAGAGCTTTGTGAAGGGCAGAAAGAAGGGAATATACAAAGAATTGTTACTGGTGATGAAACATGGATTCATCACTATGATCCTGAAACAAACAGGAATCCATGCAATGGAAACATAAGTCCTTAAAAATGTCGCGAGCGAAGTCGCCAGCCCACTATGCGATCTAATAAACCTTTCAGTTAGTACCGGTTTATTTCCCACGGCCTTAAAAACAGCTAAGGTGGTACCAATTCATAAACGGGGTCCGAAAAATGACCAATCAAACTATCGACCTGTGGCGGTTCTAAGCGTCTTTTCAAAAATATTTGAAAGAATCCTAGTAAGTAGACTGTGGAAGTTCCTGGATATGTTTCGAATAGTAAACACCAACCAACATGGCTTTCGCAAGAACAAGTCGGCCACAATTAGTTAATATTAATTAATATTAATTAATTAATAGAGACAGTGAGCAATAACATCGACTGCGGTAGACATGTGGCGGGACTGTTCTACGATTTTAGCTGTGCATTCGACACGGTAAATGTGGACTTTGTGCGCGTTAAACTGTATAACATGGGTGTCCGCGGAAACATACTAGATCTGATCATGAGTTTTTTATCCAACAGAAAGATGTACGTAAATGTAAGAAAAAGCAAATAAAAAAAATAATTATATCTAAGGGTGTGGTCCAGGGTTCGACCCTGGGCCCTGTGCTGTTTCTTTTGTTTGTTAACGACCTTGTCAATAATATTGCGGATGGATATGTGATCAATTACGCGGATGACACAAATATAATAATTGTTGCTGATAATCAGGAAGAAAATTTATATCGCCAACAAAGAACTGACAGAATGGTGCCATAAAAACGGCTTAATATTAAATGGGGACAAAACAGTAAAAATTCAATTCTATAATAGAAAAGCTCCCGAATATGCCATTCAGGACGCATCCGTCAGCACTAAATTTCTAGGTACATTCATAGATGAAAGGCTTTTATACAATGAACAAATTGATCACATATCCACGAAGCTGAACAGGGCATATTATGATATGCTATTCTCAAGTTGAGGGGAAAATTTTCTATACATGCACTAGTGCATATATACTATGCGTTAATATACCCTCATCTATCATATAACATATTAGCGTGGGGAAGTGCAGATATAACACGTCTCATTGTCAATCAGAAGAGAATTCTAAGACTGATATTTGGAATGAAGAAGAGAGAGTCTTGTCGTACTGCATTCAGGAGAAATAGATTTTTAACTATAACTTGTATATATACAAATGCGCAATATTCGTACATCAAAATCCAGGAAAATTCCCTTGTAATGGAGAATATCATGAACATAATACCCGGCACCGTAATGAAATAAGACCCTCTCGTCATAACAGTACTTATTACGAGAGGACAGTGATGCATTCAGGCATAGCAGTATACAATAGGAGCCCCAATGATATACGGAAATCCAAAACCTTAAAAATATTCAAAACACTGATGAAGGAACACCTAATTAACGGATGCTTTTATAGCCTATTAGAATATTTGCAAGAGTAGGATGTTTTCTGTAGTCTTACTGATCATGGTCATGATCATGATTATTATTATTATTATGTATTGTATTTTTATGTTGTATTTTAGAATTTTTAGTATTTTTAGTATTTTTAGTATTATTTTAGTATTATTATTAGTAATTCTAATGTTGACTGTCACATCCACTAGCAGATGTAAATACACTGTACACGTGGCGACGTGATTAAAGAATAAAATAAAATAAATAAAATAAAAAAGGGGTCTCCGCCCCCAAAGAGGTTTAAATGCCAGCAATCTGCAGGCAAGGTTATGGCCACAGTCTTTTGGGACTCAGAATGAATTTTATTGATTGATTACCTGCCACGTAAAACCACCATGAAAGAAATCTATTATGCCGAAGTTTTAGGCAAATTGGAAAAAGCAATACAAGAAAAACGCAAAGAATAATTAAAAATTGGAATTTTGTTTTTGCATGAAAATGCTCCGGTACACAAAGCTGGCATTGTCCAAGATGCTTTGAAGGCTTAAAAGTTTCAAGAATTAAATCACGCTCCCTATAGCTAAGGTGACCAGATTCTAATAATAGAAAAGCGGGACGGGAGGGGGAGTGTTGATTTTTATATTATTTAACAAAGATCGCAAAGCGCAAAATATACAGGGTTTGAGTATTTTTTTCATTTTAAGCATTGGGATCTTGGAAACCATAAAACATAGAGATTCGGTTAAATGAGGAAAGAGTTGTCATTTTAAGTGCTTATTTAAGATATGCTTTGGGTTTTTGAAACAAACCATAGTGTTTGAGTTATAATACAAACTTTTTGTTAAATGACAGTCATAGTTGGCTTTCACATTTTTTTCTCTTTATAAAGATATAAGGTTTCCTATACTTACTTTCATAAATAAATAAGATGCAGGAATTTTCGTTGTACAATTTGAATAGAATTTAGTATAATAAGAATAGGAAAATTAATAGAATTCTCGTAGTAAGAGGAAAAAAAAGTTTTCCATGGAAAACTCGGTTTTTGCTACTCTCAATAATACAAATAGGCCTGTATCGTGTTTATTTGTCAAAGTAAGTAAAAATTTTCATAAAGTTAATTTTCGAAGATGGCCTTTATTTTTCAAAGTAAGTTGTAACGGTTCGAACCCAGGTGTTGTACAAATTCTCATAATTTGAAATATTTGCTTGTCTCGTGATTTACAAATTCTCATAATTTTGTAATATTGATGTGGCTCATGATTTACAAATTCTCATAATTTATAATATTGATTTGGCTCGTGATTTAGTGGTAGTACTTTACATTATGTTTGATTTTTAAATCAAAATCGTAACAACTTAATTTGGTTCGTTCTATGGGCAATGTGTCTGTTAGTAATTTTTGTTAGTAAGTAAAACACAGATATATGGATTTTATATGATTTATTCATTTTAAATGGTTATGCAAGCGAGTAGTTAAACTGTGGGGATTCTAGATCGCCCCCCGCGAATATTTCGATTAATTTAATCCGCGTTTTTATTGGCGGATTAATCAATTACCGCGGGCAGTAACAATGGGTTGATTGCGGAAATCGCGAGTAATTTAATCACAATTGCAGGATAACAATGGAATAATTGCAGATGCATTACATTAATTACAGGTGCATTACTGCAATTACAGGTTCTTTAATTGCAGCCTAATTGACGATCCGCGAATTTAATTGATAGTTTAATCACCGCGAGCAGTAACAATAGATTGATTGCGAGTAATTTAATCACAATTGCAGGATAACAATGGAATAATTACATCAATTGTAGGTACTTTAACTACAGGCTAATTGGCGATCTGCGAATTTAATTGGCAGTCTAATCTCCGCGGATCAAATTGATATCATAGTTCGCGGGACTGAGGATCGCCACACAGGCGCCGCCCCCAGACCACCCACCAGACCAGCCGCCGCCGCCCCCACGCCGCCCCCACGCATCGGCAAAAAGATGCGATGAATATAGAACAATAAGCCTAATGAGCCACCTATTGAAAGTGTTTCTAAAAATAATACATAAAAGAATATACAATAAAGTGGAAGGACAACTGGGACCCACACAATTTGGATTTAGAGACGCAGTCGGGACAAGGGAAGCTCTCTTTAGTGTTCAAGTATTGGTACAGAGATGCAGAGACATGAATTGTGATGTATACGCGTGTTTCGTTGATTACAAAGGGTCTTTGACAGAGTCCAACACCAAAAACTGATACAAATTCTGGAAAATACAGGAATAGACGACAAAGACCTCAGAATAATTACAAATCTATACTGGAACCAAACGGCAAGCGTAAGAATCGGACACGATAGCACAGAAAGAATAAAAATTTTACGCGGTGTGAGGCAGGGATGTGTACTGTCTCCTCTGCTATTTAACATCTATTCTGAAGTCATATTTCGGGAAGCCCTAGTAAATATACAGTGTGTTTGTAAATGAGTGTAAATTGTATTTTAGGCAACCAAACATACACGTTGGTAACACAACAAAAATATCACTAAGGATTCATTGGTGTAACATAATGTTATTTAACATAAGTAACTAATTGAATCAAGAAGCAACGGACGTTACTTTGTATCCAAGAAGGGAAACGGGTCAACGGGGTTTTTTACGTCCAGTGTGGGTCAGTTAAGTTGTTATGATATACCTGATGAAATATCCACGAAACAACGACAATTAAATAGATACAAAAGAGAAAATTATCAGTACATAACAACTTAACTGACCCACACTGGACGAAAAAACCCTGTTGACCCGTTCCCCTTCATAAATAACTAACTTGAAATAACTTACCTAGATTAACTTTACAATGATTGCACGCTACTGGCGAAAATGACATTAAACTTTTACAAATTGCGGTGAAATACACTAAGCACCGACACGGAAAAACTTAACGGCAATTAAAATCCTAAATTTCATTTAAATTTTGCCGCCTTTTCTACAATCATTTACAAACACATTGTACAATAAGGAATTTGTTTAAACGGGAAACGTATAAACAACATCAGATACGCAGATGATACCATGATCATGGCCGACAACATAGAAGACTTACAACTAATAATGAATAGCTTAATAAGCACTAGCCACTGATATGGACCAGATATCAACATGGACAAGACCAAATTCATGATTATAAGTAAGAACAACCCACAACACCACCAACAGCAACTGGAGCTGGAGCAGGGGAACATCGAAAGAGTTAAAAAATATGTATATCTAGGCACCGTTATTAATGAGCAATGGGACCAGACACAGGAAATAAAAAGCAGGATTGAAAACAGTAAAAATATATTCATTAAAATGACCACAGCCTTTAAAAGTCGTGATGTAACTATTGATACCAAAATGAGACTCTTACGCTGCTCCGTATTCTCTGTGTTATTTTATGGAATGGAAGCTTGGGCGCTCACGCTTGCTAACACAAAATGCTAACGACACCCCTCAGCCAACAGAGCAAAAGAATAGAAATAAACTCAATAAAATTCAAATAAAAATATTAAATTCAATATAAACACAATAAACAATCCTACTTCTTCACCAAAAATACAATTAAATCACAATTACCTAGCGCTAAAGATAGACTGCAGCGTCTATGCAAAACGGACTAACTGCAAATATTGTGAAGCAAAATATTGTGGGGTAGAAATATATATATATACAGGGTCCGTCATTTCACCTCCCGTCTTCAATAGCTCAGTTACTAATTGAGGTAGGATTTTGATATTTTGCAGACTTCAGTTGCTTTCTAGGATGTATTTCAGGAAAATATTTTTGATTATACAAGGTGTCCCAAAAAAGTGTGACGTCATCATAATGTTTATTTTTAGATTGCATGGTATATTTTTTGTCACTTATTTGGGTGCCTTTTATAGATGCCTACATACCCATAAAATTTTATTGAAATCGGGTTAGTGACATTAGCACAAAAAAATAAAAACTGAAAAAAATCAGTTTTGCACCATTGGTTAAGAAAATTAATAAGGGATAAAAATAGTGCCTCGTTAATAAAACCATACAAGGTACTCATTAAATAAGGTCTGACAGTTGCGTTAACCAAGTTTTATTGATATGCATTATACAGAGTGTCCAAAATTTAGTGTCAAACTTTTCAAAATTTAAATCACTTTATTTTTCTTATTTTAAATTGGAACTCCAGTATATTTTTATGTAGTTCCATGCGGAATTAAATGACAAACATTTTTCCTAATTACAACCCTATCTCAATTCCTAACACATTCAAAGATATTTGCAGAAAACTCGTTTTATCAACAATTCCAATGGCCATTTTAATTCATCAAAATCGAAGGTGGGTTGGAAAAACAATTTATTGACATTAAAGTTTAACAAAGTGACAAGAGCCATTGTTGACTGTAGTAATATAAAAGTTTAAAACTTTTTTAGCTAAGGTCTTTATACCCAAGATAGCAAAATTACTTTTTGTCATGGAAAATATGATATTCATAATATGACAAATATTATGACCTATATTGATAAATGTGGATATGACTTTCATATTCGCATTTCAAAATATTACATTTAACCTGTTACGAAGAGTGGCAATGTCATTTCATACTCGTCTTCATTTGTGCCTTCAAGAGGGCGGAAGACATATAGAACATAAGTTCTAGCAATTAATTAATTTTAGAAATGAACAGTTATGTTATGTTTTTATGAAATTTTATTACTAAAACTATTTTTTATACAAAACTTAATACTTTTACGATGTGTAATAGGTTTAGACGAAGATCTGTGAAACCTTTAATACTTTCGAGATATTAATTGTAACTACAAAACATGTTATGTCAATAAATTGTTTTTCAAAGTCACCTTCAAATTTTATTCATTAACATGGCTATTAGAATAGTTGATAAATCGAGTTTTCTGCACATAACTTTCAATGTGTTAGGAATTGCGATAGAGTTGTAATTAGGAAAAATGTTTGTCTTTTAATTCCACATGGAATGACATAAAAATATACAGGGGCTCCAATTTAAAATCAGGAAAATAAAGTGCTTTAAAGTTTGAAAAGTTTGACACTAAATTTTGGACACTCTGTATAATGCATATCAAAAAAACTTGGTTAACGCAACCATCAGACCTTATTTAATGAGTACCTTGTGTGGTTTTATTAACAAGGCATACTTTTGTCTCTTATTAATTTTCTTAAACAATGGTGCAAAACTGATTTTTTTCAGTTTTTATTTTTTTGTGCTAAAATCGCTGAACCGATTTTAATAAAATTTCATAGGTATGTAGGCATCTATAAAGGGCACCCAAATAAAGAACAAAACATATACCATGCAATTTAAAAATACACATCATCATGACGTCACACTTTTTTGGGACCCCCTGTATAATCAAAAATACTTTCCTAAAATACCCCACAGAATGCAAGTAAAGTCTGCAAAATATCAAAATCCTAACTCAATTAGTAACTGAGCTACAGAAGACGGGAGGTGAAATGACGGACCCTGTATATATATATATATATATATATAGAAGAAAACTGCCAAGCCATAAAAATTAGAATAAAAGAACACCTATGCTTCTAAAATAGCTCAAATTTAGTTCGCCTCTTACCACAACCACATTTTCGACCACAACGCAGATATAAAACTCTTACATGACATATACTATTAGAAGCGTGTACAAAATTGATAAAATGCTAAATATAGATCTTAATGGCTAAACGAACAAACATAATTAAATTCCAGCTGATAACACGGGAGTAATATGATACGCGTTGTGAGCGCAAACTAGAAACATGACAATTTTCATCATTATGAATATAAGAAACTAGTCAGCTCATCAGATGTCAGATGTGCCATAAAAAATAGTCGGTGAGCCTGGAAATTAAGCCAGACATGATAAATATGGCAATTTTATCATTGCGAGGGTCATAAATTCAATACTAATAGGCAGATGCAGCCGGAAATTAAGGATTAGGTATCGGGCAAATATGTCAGGCGGTAAACGGAGCAGAGCGATTTATGGATGGCAGATGCTAACCAGACATGGCCGCGGTAATTTAATTGGAGTGGAAACCATCCATCACCTGACACATATGGGCAATAAAAACTGAACCCTTCACCGATAATTTAATCAGCCCAGGAAGATATAAATACGGCAAAAAGCCATTAACATGTAATTTGCCCATAGTGTAATTCGAGCAGCCATAACGACGCATATAAACTATACCCTTATCCGGTAAAATAATCGGCCCAGGAAGCTATAATTTAGATGAGACATCGTAAAAATATGAATTCCACCTCGTTCACTGACATATTTATGTCCGTTATATATGGGCACCTGACATGCTCCCAGACAGGCCCAGCAAGTCGAGACGTGTTTACTCCCCACCACCACCACCACCACCGATACTTATTCAAACGCGAGGATTCTAGACATCGCTCCATTTCCAACAACACAGTTTCGGCGAGTAGAGTTATCTCACAGTCTACGAGTGTGTTACAACAAAGGGTTCCTTAATTTAAGCTCACCGTTCAACATACAGCTATAATCCAGTGCCCATTCAGTTTCGAATAGGTAAGTGACCATTTATAATAAAGTAAATATACGCGGATCCCAATTTAAATAAAATTGGTCATGTAGCGGTATAAACTTAATCGATTTAAATGAATTATCCTGGATATATAGCAAATGACTTACATCATAATTTAGTGCAGCTTTTGAATCAGCATGAATTAATAGATTGTATTTTATTGCTCGCAGATATGGAGTTCGTAAGTAGCCTGAATAAGATTGGAGAGCTAAAAGCTTTCATCAAAATCGGTGAGCTGCAGCAGGACGTTCACTATCGCATCATCGAAGGCAGGAAAATAACCACCAAATTTGGCGAGAAGCAAACGGTCGAGCTTGAGCAGGGAATACTATTCCTACCGAAGCGCTTCAACAACATCAGCAGCGATGAGTTTGGGGAGGCGGTCGCATGAGGCCTCTACATCAGCAGGGGATCGAACAATGGACTGTCGTTTGAGAGTGATGTAGAGAGATCTGCGAGCTAGGACGCTGTTGCTAAAGCATAAAATCGAGGAGGTTAAAAGGATGGTCGAGATGCGCGAACTCACGAAACAAATGGCAGCGCTAAAATTTTGTGATTAAAATAAAATATTTCTGTATATATCTAACTAACCAACACAATAAATAAAGAAATAATAAGAATAATATATACTTATTTCAACACTAAATTATCTATCCTATATTGCAAGAGAGAGAGAGACCGCGAGAGAGCTAGGAGGTTAAGAGAAAAACACATGACAACACAGTAAAAGTATTAAAAATAATATTTAAAAATAAGTAAGTAAAAATAAAATAAATATATATATATATATATATACGAGGGCTGTTTGACGGAAGAGTGACTTTTCAAAGGTTGGTAACACTTTCGCTATAATGATTATGTTGCTAGCTCCTAAGGCCTTTCGGAGGTCTACTGTCAAAATTTGGCACCAATCTGACAGATAGATTATGTTTTATACTTATTTGAAGAAAACTGTTTTCGTTCTTGTGTAAATATGGAGAAAAAATAATTTCGAGTGTTGATTAAACATTATTTTGTACGTGAAAAAACAATTAAAGAAACCGAGGAAAAGTTACGTAAATATTATCCAGAATCTGCTCCGTCCCATGGAATGATTTGTAAGTGGTTTCTGCTTTTAAAAGTGGCCATATGAGCACGGTTGATGCAGATCGTCCAAAACCATCATTTACTGTAACTACTCCAGAAATGGTTAATAAACTCTATGGCCTTGTAATTGACAATCGTCGAATAAAAGTTCGTGAGATAGCTAATGAAGTAAACATCTCAACCAAACGGGTATACAATATTTTGCATGAACATTTCAATAAGAAAAAGCATTCCGCGAAATGGTTGCCGCGTTTTCTTAATGGTGAACAAATGCGCGCTCGCATTAAGAATTCAGAAGAATGTTTGGCCGTCTTCAACGTAATTCAAAGGATTTTTTTCGTCGATATGTCACAGTAGATGAAACTTGGATACACCATTATACTCCAGAAACATGCATACAGTCTAAATAATGGATTTCTCCATGCGAACATGCTCCCAAAAAGGCAAAAACATTTTTTTTCGGCCAATAAGGTCATGGCCACAGTTTTTTTTGGGATTCTAAAGGGGTAATCTTTATTAAATGTTTACAAAAAGGAAAAACGATAACTGGCCAGTATTATGCTGATTATGCAGACACGTTTTGATGCCGAACTTGAAAAACAACGACCGCATTTGATGAAGAAAAAAGTGGTGTTACATCACGATAATGCGCCCTCACATTCGTCTGCAATTGCTACAACTAAATTGGCTGAATTGCATTACGAATTACTGCTTTATCCGCCATATTTGCCAGATCTGGCTCCCAGTGATTTCTTCTTATTCCCAAATTTAAAAAAAATGGCTGGGTGGAAAAAGATTTTAGGCAACTGAAGAGGTGATAACCGAGTCAAATGCATATTTTGAAGACTTTCCGAAAGATTACTTTTTGGAAGGTTTAAAAAAACTGTAAACTCGCTGGGCTAAGTGTGTACAGTTAAAAGGGTGTTATGTTGAAAAATAAAATATTTTTTAAACAGAAAAATAACGTTTTCATTAAAACGTCACTCTTCCGTCAAACAGCCCTCGTATATACAGGGTCCGCCAGCAGGTATTGACGATTTTGAAGGTAAGATTAAAAGTTTATTAATTGAAACACAACAATAAGAATGACATATATTTATTCAATACATAATGCAGTTTTCATTGACATTCAATTTTTAAAGATTACATTTACCAAATGCGCTCCATTTAATCTTTGACATTCTTCAAGCCGATTGGTAACTGATTGCATGACACGGCGCAACATATCCGCATTTATGGCTCTTATCTCCCGTCTAATGTTTTCTTTTAATTCTTCTAGTGTGTGGGGCCTGTCCACGTACACTTTCGACTTCAAATATCCCCATAAAAAGAAATCACAGGGAGTCAAATCCGGAGATCTTGCTGGCCAATTAACATCGCCGTTTCGTGATATCAACCTTCCACGAAACATCTGCCTCAGCCACTGCATACACACTCGTGCAGTGTGACTTGTTGCTCCATCTTGTTGGAACCACAATTCATTCATGTCCCTGCCCAACCTTTCAAGTTCAGCAGGGAATTTTTTTTCCAGCATCGTTAAATACCGTTGGGAAATCACAGTAACTGTCCGGCCCTCTTCTTCGAAGAAATAAGGCCCAAGTATTCCGAAGGCAGAGACGCCACACCACACTGTGATTTTCGCCGAATGAAGGGGTTGCTGGTGAACTGGGCAAGGTTGTTCAGACGACCAGTAGCGCATATTTTGTTTGTTAACAAACCCCGATAAATGAAAATGTGCTTCATCGGATAAAATTAAATTAGGCAAAACATTCGCATCATCGCGATGAAGAGCCAGAAAGTCTGCGCAAAACTGGCTGCGTGTTGCAAAATCGTGCAGTTTAATCTTTAATCTCGTGCACCAATTGAATTTTATAGGGATGGAATCCTAAGTCCTCATGTAAAATTCGCCTGACGCTAGTATTCGAAATGTTTAATGCTCTTGCTTGGCGAACTGCTGAACGTTGTGGACTTCGCTGTATCGCTACTCGCACTCTTTCGATGTTCTCTGGGGTACGTACCAATCTCGAGCCCCCGCGGTAAACGTTGTTGACAGTTCCAGTTTCCATAAAACGTTGGTGCCATTGCAATATGGTGTTCCTTGAAGGAATCCTACCTCGCCGTGGAATGTTATAATTCCGCGCGAATTGACGCTGAACCTCAATTATGGACTCGGTTCGGATAAATGCTGTTACACAAAAAATGCCCTGCTGCAGCGGCCAGGAATTCATGGTTATGAAACTGCATTCTACGTTAAACAAGTTGCCTACCTGAATTCCCCCCTCTCCTTTTTAGTACCCCTACCACAACGCTCCGAAAATCGTCAATACCCGTTGGCGGACCCTGTATATATTTATATGTATAAGAGAGACTGGCACAGAGGCTGTCACAGAAATATCAGTTGCATTCGTTCCATCAGCATGTATAAGTGTAATAGATGTGAGTCTTCTTTCCGCTGGCTGCGTGGATTGAAAAGACACAAGACTACTAATTCTGCCAGATTATTGAAGTGTTTGCACTGTGAGAGAACATTTACAAGAAGCGATAATCTCAAACGGCATGAAACTAAACATCAAACAAATGCCACGATGAGACAACCTAAGACCGAAAAGGATGCTTTGAATGGATCAGGGAGAACCTGTAATGACCAGCAAACGTTAAAAGGAGGTGGTGAGCTAGAGTCTCATCCGCGGTGTGAGAGGTTTGGTACGATGAAGGTCGTCAAGTAGCAACAATCGCTAGAGGTGATCAATATGGATCAATGGACAGGGGTGCTGGATTCGAGCCGAGCTTCACTAGGCACAGCAAATTGCTACCCAATACAATCAGGGCGCTAGTATGCGGACCCTCCCGAAGCCCCTCCGTACACTGCACCAGCCCCTTCGTACCCTCCACCAGCCCTTCCTGAAGCCCCTCCGCTACCACCAACATCACCAGCCCCTCCGCCCCTCCCGAAGCCCCGCCAGCCCCAACGCCCCTCCCTAAGCACCCCCGCCCCGCCAACCCCCCGCTAGCACCAACATATACCAGCCCCTCCGCCCCTCCCGAAGCCCCACCGCCCCTCCGCCACCACCAACACCACCATCCCCTCTGCCCCTCCGTCACGAGTATGCAATGGATATTTTATATGGTAATATCCGTTATACTATCAGAATGTTGCTTGTAGTATAGAAATGTTAAAGTACTGTACAACTATGTAATGAATATTTTATATGGTAATAAAAAATAATAATACAATGTAAAAAACTTTATTTTATTCACCCCCTCCATAGTACATAGAGAGGACAACATATTAAATAAAGAAAAATCATTAAAAATATGTACAATAATAATTAAATATACATTATGTACATAATGTATATTTATGTATGTACATAAATGTACATACAATATGTCAAAAGTACAAGATAATAAATAAAAACACCTCCACACCAGCACCACCATCACCACCACCTCCACACCATCACCACCACCACCTCCACACCAGCAACAGCACCACCACCACCAACAGGTGTCTCACGGGTATCTCACAGGTGTCTCACAGCTGTCTCACAGGTGTCTTACAGCTGTCTCACAGCGTCTCACATGTGTATCACAGCGTTGATATCCATGTTGATATCTGGTCCATATCAGTGGCTAGTGCTTATTAAGCTATTCATTATTAGTTGTAAGTCTTCTATGTTGTCGGCCATGATCATGGTATGATCTGCGTATCTGATGTTGTTTATACGTTTCCCGTTTAAACAAATTCCTTCTTGTGTATTTACTAGGGTTTCCCGAAATATGACTTCAGAATAGATGTTAAATAGCAGAGGAGACAGTACACATCCCTGCCTCACACCGCGTAAAATTTTTATTCTTTCTGTGCTATCGTGTCCGATTCTTACGCTTGCCGTTTGGTTCCAGTATAGATTTGTAATTATTCTGAGGTCTTTGTCGTCTATTCCTGTATTTTCCAGAATTTGTATCAGTTTTTGGTGTTGGACTCTATCAAAGACCTTTTGTAATCAACGAAACACACGTATACATCACGGCGTGGGGGCGGCGGCGGCAGGTCTGGTGGGTGGTCTGGTGGCGGCGCGGGGGCGGCGGGGTCGGGGGCGGCGCCTGTGTGGCGATCCTCAGTCCCGCGAACTATGATATCAATTTGATCCGCGGTGATTTGACTGCCAATTAAATTCGCAGATCGCCAATTAGCCTGTAGTTAAAGTACCTACAATTCATGTAATTATTCCATTGTTATCCTGCAATTGTGATTAAATTACTCGCAATCAATCTATTGTTACTGCTCGCGGTGATTAAACTATCAATTAAATTCGCGGATCGTCAATTAGCCTGCAATTAAAGAACCTGTAATTGCAGTAATGCACCCGTAATTAATGTAATGCATCTGCAATTATTCCATTGTTATCCTGCAATTGTTATTAAATTACTCGCAATCAATCTATTGTTACCGCTCGCGGTGATTAGACTACCAATTAAATGCGTGGATCGTCAATTACCCTGCAATTAAAGTACCTGTAATTGCAGTAATGCACCTGTAATTAAAGTAATGCATTTGCAATTATTCCATTGTTACCCTGTATTTGTGATTAAATTACTCGCGATTTCCGCAATCAACCCATTGTTACTGCCCGCGGTAATTGATTAAACCGCGGATCAAAACGCGGATTAAATTAATCGAAATCTTCGCGGGGGGCGATCTAGAATTCCTACAGTTTAACTACTCAAGCGACAGGTAAATAAAAGACAGTTTTGTTACTCAAATTAAACGTTATTTCTTTATTTATATTTATTTAATGTTTCTCATTTTAAGTATTGGTTGCACAGCTGCGGCACATTATGCACTTCGCCAACATTTAAAAGTTGAGGAAGCACACAACATACTACAACCATACAACCAATTAATTATATTCTTTCAAAATTTGGAATAGATATTATTTAATAATTATTGAATCTTTATTATATTCTTTGACTTGGAACGATTTATTTTATTTTGAAAACTGATTGAAGAGTAAATTATTAATACTACTGTTGGAATTACAAAGTGATATTAGCGACTTCACGTACCAAAATCTTAAAATTGTGCCGAGAAGGTTATTTGATACATGTCATCACTGCATAGAAATTCACTAGCACGGTGCCTACCAATGCATTTCAACCAGGCCCGGTTTACCCAATAGGCCAACCTAGGCGATCGCCTAGGGGCGCCAAGTAAATAGGGGCGCCAAAATTTGGGCCAATTAATTTTTATATTCATGTTTCTTTCCGTTTCTTTTAATTAAATAATATAGTTTCCGGCGAATATTTTTTATATCTTTAAGTTCAAATTAACTGCTTCAAACTGCACTTTTATTTTGAATACAACATGATATTTGTGTTCAAATGACAAAGAACAATTTATTTAAAGTAGGCATGTTTCAAAGCATATACGACATAAAATGTATTAATTCTCATATTATCAAGTCCATTAAAATTAGCGTCATTATTGGGTTCCAAAAACAGGAGTTTCCTTTTACGAGTCTAGGTTAATTTTGTTTTGTATTCGATGCAGCTGGATTTATTTTTTCCTGCTTCCTCGTAAAGATCAAATTTAGATCTTTGTTCTGTTAAATATTCAATTAAAGTAATATAATTTGCACAACGACTGTTAAATCTATATTAACGTGTTTTATTGCAAGCATCGATTCTCTCCAAAATATTGTTCCAAAATTCAATATTTGTCTGTCTACTGATGATGATTGTTTTGCAGTCGAAATGCATATTTAGTGTAATAAATGTTTATTGTGAAAAAGGTTATTCTTGTTTTATTAAAAACTTTCACAAGCTCCAATACTTTGATAGTATACAAATAATATGTATTAGAGTCAATCCTATTATTTTTTTATGTTCCTAGTCGTATATAGAGTGGGCGCCAAAACAGTAAATTTTTACAAAATTTAAAGTTTGAGGATTTTTTTCTATGAAATACATTATAATAAAACAATTGAGAGTATTAGTTTTTGTTTTGAACTTCAGATTAGCAAATTTTTACAAAATTTCAAGTTTTAGGATTTTTTTCTATGAAATAAATTATGATAATACAATTGACAGTATTGCTTTTTGTCTTGAACTTCAGATTAGCAAACATTGTTTGTTTAACTAATATTATTTATTAGTTTTATTTTTATTTTTATGAAACATTTTTATATTTATGTACTTTGATGTATCCATTATTAAATTGCCTGCATCACTTTAGACATAATAAGGGAGGCGGCAGCTGATGGTTCAAGAGGCGCCACCTTAAAAATCGCCTAGGGCGCCAACATTTGTTAAACCGGCCCTGATTTCAACGCCACCTTGTGGATAGGTACGAATCACATGACTTCACACATTAAAGCACTTCAAGTGATGCACCCCAATGTATGTACTCATCCGGAGATATTGCTAGTATCTGTGTCTACCAACATTATCAGCCATGTCATCGTAAAAACTTAAATAGGAATGTTTTCAAAATTGATTATAGATTAGTATGACAAAGCTCTATTCTACTTCCACTTTTCTAACTACTTAAGCACATGCATACATTCAGTTGATTCATTCATAATTCTGAGATTACTTGAATACCGGAACGCTGAGCAAGTTTATTTATACGATGTAATTACCCAGATTATCATTGAATTATTTATATTGAAATTATTAATTATGTTCCCCTGACGCAACTTTTTATTTAACTACCGATTGCAAATAAATCTGCAACCGGCTTTAAGAAATCATATATGTTATCATTATTAAACTTTCCGATTCAAAACTATATTTTACGTCTTTGATTAATGAAGCCACAATGTTTATGAAATGTTTGCGACGAGGAAAGGAAGGTATGTTACAATATTTTCCTGTCAGTACGAAAATATTGTCAGGACAAAGTATAAAATTCAGTAAAGTTCAACTCCGCATTTTGTGGCGTAAGGCAGTGCTCCGCAACCTTTTGTCACTCACGTCACACCAAAGTTCTTTCGAGAATTTCGTGGCACACCACGAGAGTACAAAGCATAAGCGCTGAGTGATCAAATGCTACGCAGGGCTTTTTTTTTTCAAAAACTGGCGCGATTTCTAATACACTTTTCAGCCAGAGCAAACTGGAAATTTTTAAACATCAATTAAGAAGCATAAATGTAGCATTTAGTAAAACGATTTTTTTTTGTTTGTTATCTTTGAAAATGTTTTACTTCTCAAAGGTATGAATATAAAAAAAACACAAATTGTACTTTTTTTAATTTGATAAATATACCTACATACAAAACAAATATTTGTTAATTAATGTGATACCTGAGCTTGTTCCGTTGAACATAAAAGTTTTATGTTCGGCTCGATATTTGAAAGTGCAACCCGAAGTTCTTGATCAAGACCTTGTAAGTATGACCGTTTATCATTTTTAATTATCACTGGAGTTGAAAAACTTTGTTGGCGTGAATATGTCGTCAAAAATGGGAGTAGAATTGCAATAGCGTTGTCTGAAATCCGAGGTTGTCTGAAATCCCTCTTATCCGAAATGCAGAAAATATCCAATGGAACTTCGGCGAACTAAAGCTTAAGCGTCCCGTCGTTACTCAATTCAACAAATTCCTCCCGAATCTGCAGGGAAAGTGCTTCTTTAGAATTTATGGCGTTCGTTGCAAAAGGATTTTGAATCCAATCGTATTGTTCCGTATTAGTTGCATAAAAATAATGATCATATTTATTCTGGATCGTAGTTAAATGTTGTTGAGCCAGATACACAATTTACTGTTTGTTTTCAAACGTAGTCTGGTTAGTCCTTTAGAACATTTCTACAGAGCCTTTTCCTAACTCCTTCTGCCAAAGTGTGAGTTTTGTTTTGAACCACTGTAATTTGTCGGAGCACGTCAATATGTTTTCACTCCTACCTTGCATTTTGTTATTCAGTTCATTCAGATGCTCGAATATATCAGCCTTGTATGCAAGTCTCGCCATCCAGTTATTGTCCTCGAGGTGCTGGTATAATTCAGGCATAGTTTGTTCCAAAAGAAACTTACGAACCTCGTAACGAAGCTCAAACTACCTAGCTTAAACTTTACCTCTGGATAGTCAACGTACTTCTGTGTAAAACAATAAGGATTCATATTCTGATCCCATTTCTGCACAAAGTATTTGAAAAATTTGCGAATTCAAAGCTCTCGATTTAATTATGTTTATTATGTTGATGCATTCTTTCATCGTTTGCAATAATTCTTTTGGTAAATTCTTGACCATTAGTGCTTCGCGATGTTTGCAACAGTGTGAAATTTGTACTATAGGATTATGGGTTTTTACACACGAGACAAAACCTTTTTTATTGCCCTCATTACCGCAGCGCCGTCCGTGCAAATACTAGTACAATTACTCCATTGAATACCATAAGTCTTGAAGAAATCATCTGTTACTTGGAAAATGTCTTCGCCGGTAGTTCGCTCTGAAAGCTGCTTACAAAATAAATAATGCTCTTTTATGGAGTCCTCGTCAACGAAACGAACAATCGCTATCAGCTGTGCTTGATTTTTAATATCTATCGATGCGTCCACTTGAAGTGCAAATTTTTCAGTCGTTATCAATTTTGCAATAAGCGTTCCCAAATTATTGCTCGACATGTCATCAATACGTCTTTTAATACTATCCGCTGACATTGTAACCTTACTCACTTCATTAACTTCATTAGGCCCAAGCATAAGCCGAACAACTTCCACACATACGGGTTTAATGTGTTTCATCAATAGTATGTATTTTTTTCTGACGTACAATTAATTTTGCATTCTGGTAACTATCTTCTAAGGCTTTTGCAGAAACAGTAAGGTCGATTTCATACATTGAATTTGTTTTCGATTTTGAATTTGATTTTTCGAATATTGTATATCTTTTTTGGCGCAATTGGGATGGTATGAAGTTACATGTAGATTCAGTTTACTGGGTACCATTGCTTCGTTGGTTAGCTGTTCTCTACAAATGATGCATTGTGGTTTTGATGCCGTTTCTTCGCCACACCATGAAAATCCATATCGAATGTAGTCTTCCTTCTACTTCCTATTAACAATATTCGTTAATTAGCATCACTGCTGGTACTGGGTTTGTTATCATCCATCTCGGAATTCGAATGTTTTCTAAATAAAAACTTATCCATATTTAACGGGATGTAAAACTAAATATAAATCCAGCAAGGCAACCGAAGACCATGTCAACTACTGACCGAATGACAAGCGTTACCGAGTGATAAGCCGACGCGATTGACGAGAAAAGCGGTTGTGCGTACTTTTACTGTCTGCGAAATATTTGTTATTTTGTGGTGGCACACCCAGCATCGCTCATAGCACACCGGTGTGCCGCGGCACACCGGTTGCGGAGCACTGGCGTAAGGAACCTACATTTTATTCCTTTATTAAACTTTGCTCATTACCAGCGGCAAGGCGCGGTGATATCACTAGATAGGTTACATTATTATGGATAAGTTACTTTAGAATTGTTAGTGTGAATTACATTTGATAAACTTGTGATATATATTCACCTGAGGAATTAATGCTCAAAGCATATGAGCCGTCGTCTCGATCGGTACATTTAACTGGTTTTATTTAATTTCATCAGTAATATTTATACTGTCCCCCAATCTTTACTCTTCTTCCCCTGTTCCATGCTAAATCTGTGTTCCGCCGCAAAGTGACGCAATGCCATATGAGTCACCGAATTACGCAATTGCCCTTTTGAGTTCCCGTTGTATTCCCTTCACCTATTTATGTGTCATCATTTGATCGTGTGCTTATTTAAATTTACCCAAAAATTAGAAGTCAGCGTAATCTCAATATGTTCGCGCCCGAAATGAATGACCTCGCTCGGTTCCAACGCAACGCCAGCCGCGACTTGAGCCGATATTTACGCTATTTTGTTTTGTCTCGTAAAATTATGGAATTTAATATTATTAGGTCCTTCCAAAGTACAGCAAATCTTGTATCGCTATAAGAGAAAAATTTGTCATTTTTAAAAATGTCTAAGCCAACTATGACTGCCAATAGAAAAAATAAAGTTTGTATTATATCTAAAAAACTGTGACCATTTTTCAAAAACCAAAAGCATATCTTGCATGAGCTCTTAAAACAACAACTCTTTCCTCATTTAACCGAATCTCTATGTCTTATGCTATAGCTATTTTCATAAATAAATGAGATTAATTTCCGAGATCCCAATGCTTAAAATGAAAAAAAAAAACTCAGCCTGTATAATATTATCTTACAATTTTTTTAAGAACATGAAACATAATTTCGTCAAATTTACAAATATAATAAATACGAGGCATATTTTTAAGTAAGTACCGTTTTGTATTTCGATCGCTGCAGCGCTGCTGTCAGCTTCCCGCTATAGCCTCCGCTTCCTACCAAATACACAGCTATTGGCGAAATATATAAGCCTATAACTTCAAAATAGCAAATAAAAGATCACCCCGAAAAAAACTGAATCTTTCAAAAGTCGACGTTTCAAAATTTTTGAAACGTCGCGGGACGCGGGACAAATTTATAATAATCGGGGCTGTCCTACCAAAATCGGGACGTCTGGTCACCTTACCGGTAGCCCTGACTTAGCGCCTTGTGACTATTTTCTGTTCAACATATTAAATGTCTTCTTTAAATATTTTATACAAATTTTTAATTGAAATTTTCGTACTTTCATCAATGATTTTTGGCATTAGTTAAATATTTAAAAAAAACAGCACGCTTGAATGATTGAAGAAATTATTTAATTATTTTTATATATGAATTAGGCAACGTTGTTAGAAATCATACATTTAATACTTTGGTCACTGTCAGATCATTTTTGTTGGTGTTCATGTGTAAAACTTATAAAAATATGTAAAATATGTACTTATGTACTTATAATTATGTAAAACTATAAAATGAAACCACCGCCTTCTTAGTTAAAAATAAAAATGGAACATAAATATGTTACATTTTAAGTGTTTATATACTACTAAAAGTTGTAAATATAAATTTTTGATGATCAATAAATCTAATTTTGCTATGGCAACTCCCAAAGCGTGCAAATGAATGTGTACACCACCACATATTCAAGCGGTAGGGGGGCATTTTGAACAATTTATGTAATAATTTAGGTAGTTTTCTTAATTTATATATTTTAAAATCAATAACGCAAAAACGTTGTAGTTGTCTAATTTCTAAACTAGTTTTTGTTAGATGGAAAAACAACCTTTTAAGTTTTCTAATTCATAAACTGTCGATATAGGACATTCGTTCATGTTAACTTTTTTTTCTTAAAATTACATAAATTTTCAGCTCTCGAAGTTTCTTGTTGAGCCAAAAAAATCATCCACTGCATCAGTTTTAGAAGACACACACAATCACACCTTACAGGATATACATAGCTGATGCCACCATTCTGTGTTTACCGCTAGGAATACTTTTAGAAATTGGTACTATAGCCGTTGTGTGTTGATAAACTCAAAACAATATACCATACTACGCCTATAGTACAATATTCCTATACAACTCCCAAATTGCCAGAGGTAAACACAACAGGCCGAGCACAATCTATGTGAGCGATTATTCGCGGCGTTTTTGAATCAGCAGCGGATATTTTAGTCACGTGCAGGGGCGGATAGGGCCGGCGGTAAGCCGGGAAATCTCCCGTTGCGCCGGTCGGAACTAGTCGTGAGGCGCCGGTGCAGTAGTCAATACAATATTGTAATATTGGGTTTGCAGACGCTTTTATTTAATTTCGTTATAACCTCTACAAATTGACACTTCACAGTAATAATAACTAGTTCTTTTAATTTTTGTCCACACTTCATATATGGCGCCGGTACTCGTATTTCCTGCGCCGATTTTGCTGGTTCCATCCGCCCCTGGTCACGTGCCACACATTTTCCAAATTACCTTATACCATTTCCAAGAGGACCAAGAGGACCAAGAGGACCAAGATTTCATTATACACGTGGAATAGTTGAAACCCTGCGATTTACCAATGTGGGTGCAATTTCGATAACAATTGAAAAATAAGCCCGCAATAAAATGTCTAAAAAACGTCCAATATAAAAATACCCTATGGACTTGGACTTAGGGTTAATTTTCTGAATGGTGAAAAATTATTTATGCATCACATTCATATATTCGCGCCGGTTTGACGTCACACTAACGGAATCTATTGCCATCAAAGTAATTTTAGTTCGCGACGCACCACGCACTAGCGCCATCTAGACGTATTTGATTTGAAGCTCTGTCAAAGCACCGCACCCTTAAGCGGTCCTCCTCTTAATGCCCCAATTGCAGTGTATTTTGATATAAAAGGGAACAATCTGGCAAGTTAAAGCGTATAATTTTTACTCAATTATCAGTATTATCTGTTTTGCGTGTGCGTTTTGTTGTGCATAAGACGCGTGTGCGTGTGGTGATGTGGGTTGGTAGGGAGGCGGTGGCGGTGGCAGCAGCAGCAACGCGGCCAACGGGAAAAATAATGCGGAACTCGCAGTCAGTCGCGACGAGGACGGAAGATAGATCAATATATACAGATGTAGCAGCAGTGGCAGTGCCGCAGCCAGCTACTAACAGAGTGATAAGAATTGATCCTGAACGCAACACATATCACCAGTTCGCTCCTCGCAATAACGAAAATGTTCGGGACGAGGCACCCCCGAGTGAAGCAGAAGAAAGGCGATTAACACCGGCCAATTAATAACCGCATCTAATACACAATACATAAAGAAAAAGTCGAAACTAGAATAAATGCGTAAACCTAAACCACGGTGTTGGGTAACCAGTGGGTGTGAACTAAAAACAATATGATCTTGGTATCTAATTAAAGACAAGTGACGACAACGGCAACATCATCCAATCCGACATCCACCAACAACAATAGCAACCACCGACCACCACCGCCGCTTTTCTTTTGTAAACCAATAGATATACAATTAATAAAGCGTGGGGTAAAACGTTTGCCACCCCCCACGAAACAGACACAATGATTAGATACATTATAGCGTCTTTAGGTAACGTATCCCATCACCTCTTACTATTTTCTCCTTTTGTTTACAATCCGCGTTACGTGTGCGTGCAATTAAACGTGGGCAATGGATTAGCACTTAGTGGAAGTGCTTATTTTTACGCGTCTGGTACTCAAAAATGTCCGCTACGAAAATAGATCCTTTGAAATCATTCTTAAAATACATTCCGGCCGTGCATTCGTACTGGAGAGGGAAAAATTAGTAACGATATTAATCGGCGGGTCGCTATGTTGTTTCATTATTTTCTTGTACTTTCAGTCGTTTTGCTATTGTCATTGCTTGTGAAAATCGCAGAGGCGAGGTGTCGCAAAAGTGAGTCACCAACACACTCACCCCCAAAAACAAACAAACAAAAAATTAACAGTAGTGCTTAAAACTCAACCAAAAAAAAACCGCTAAATAACACCACTTAAACAGTTGATTAATTAATGTTTTGCTTAAAATTCCAGCGATAATATTGCTAGCAATAATTACATTAACATATGCGGAATGTCAAAGTAAGTCTTTATTTTTTCTATCTATCTATACCCTTAAGCTTCGCTTGCAGCTCGATTACCCCGTAACGTGCCCAATGGTAATTAACCAGCTCTCGAGGATGAGAGCTTTTCGGTGCAATGCGGCACCTTACGGGGAGCGAGAGCCGCCCCTGTCCTTATATACTGTGTGTGTGCATGCCTTGTACACCGTGTGGGTGTGTGCGTGGATTGTTGCGGATTATAATCGGATCCTTCGGAGAGGCCGCGAGCCTAACAGTTTGATTGATTGGGGTTTCCCCGAGGCCACCGGGGAAACCCCCGGTTCCGTTCCCATTAAAAATAGCCCAATCGATTTACGCGCCCTGGCGTTTTCGCCTTCATTAAAAACGATGAGACCTGCATTGGAGCAGAAGCTACTGTTTATGTAAGGAGATCGATCTCACAGGACAAGCACCTCGGGATTACTGTGCCACCGTTTGCCGTTAGAGCAAACCACAGCCTATATACTTCCGTTGCCCCTTTGCAGATGTTGGATGAGACTGCAGTATTAAAAAAAATAACAGTATAGTAGAAATTTAAGTTTCTACTAAAGGCGACAATAAAATTAAAATGTGCAGTTATGTAATCGTGATGAATGGCGACTAAACTGTTAAAATTGAAGCAATTGAATAAGTTCAAATTATTACATTTGTTTAGTGGTTTTCCTGTTTAAAGTTTAACTACACTAGAAACCGAAATAGAAATGTTAGATTGGGTTGTTTACATTTACATTACCGTACGGGACCGTAGCAATTATAGTTTTTGTTGTTGAAAATGAGCAATGATGTTTATTTTCCTAGGCATTGAATCTGTAATTACTGATGCACATTTTATTAAATCAATCACAAATGAAAAAAGAGGGTGGGGACGCAAATTCCATAGGCAGGCCCTCGGTGTGTAATTTAATTTTATCACTACTAGCTTATAAACATACCATTTTTGACTGATATTATTGTGTGAATGTTCTTTTCAGTACCTTGTTGAATATTATTAACCTAAGTCAATAATAATGTCAGTGCCACTTTATTATAAAAGTCAATCAATAAAATTATTATAAATCGTCGACTACTGCGTTGACTAAGCAGTACCACACTACATAAGTACCATACAATTCAGAGATAAACATTGCTGTAGCCTGTATCCAACCACACTAGTCCATCAGTTAATATTAATTTGACTTCATTAATTAATACAACACATCATAATTGCGTTATAAATTATCATGTCAAATAAAAGTCACTATTAAATGTTTATTTATTTGGTAGCTTTTCTGCTAGTAGTGAAAAAATAGTTATTTAAGCAATAAGGGAGGTACGTATTGTTTACCAGTCTAGGTCGAGTTTGCTCCCGAGCGATAGCGAGGGCTAGTTATTAAGTCCGAGACTGGTCAAAACTTACCTCTCGAATTGCTTATAACTGTTTTTCCACTCCTGAAGTTGGTTTAATTGTTTATGTTTGATTAATTTATTTTCGCAAGTTGAACACAATGTCAGTACGGCTTTGGTTGCCAAGACTATTTTTCAAACAAGTGTCAGAAAATTGCATTCGTTCAGTTGTAAAATGAATTCCAATGAAAATAAACAAGAAATGGCAATTGAAGAGGCTGCAGATGCTGCCTGTTCCTTCCTACTGCCGGAGAAGTCGAAGGGGCGTTATCAAAATGCTTATAAGTGTTTTAAAGAGTGGTGCCAGAGAAAGAACGCTATTGAAATTATTTTACTTACCTCCCTGAGGGAAGTAATTTTTTTACTTACTTCCCGTTGTTCATAGTAACCACAAATTTATCGGTAAGTGGAGCTTACTTCCATCAAATCAATGTTACAACAGTGTACTTACCATGCAGGAGTGGAAAAATAGTATACAGGGTCCTGCAACAGTGCGTCGGGCTTTCCTAGCGCCCTTCCCGTGAGAGATAGAAAAAAAATGATTCATACATAAAGTCATTAGCTTAAAAATCTTTATGCTGTAAAATTATTTTCAAACAAACAGGGTGTCCCAATTTTGCGGAATAACAAAAACAAACATTTTTTTAAATAGAACACCCTGTATTTATCCAGGTTTTCTGATGACATTTTTTAACCTCTACAATTTTGTCTATTTAAATTTCGATTATGTTGCAGTGTTACCAATTTACATTTTTTTTTTTCAAAATATCATGCATGTTGCTTATTAACCAGACTGAGAATATTGCTAAAACTTATTCTTACCTTCAAAACACGAGGTCGCTACGATTTTTTAAAGTTTAGTTTGCTTATGCATGATATTTGGAGAAAAAAAAATGTAAATTGGCGACACTGTAACATATTCCAAAACTAAATAGAAAGCAATGTAGAGGTTGAAAAATGTCATCAGAAACCTTGAATAAATACAGGGTGTTCCATTTAAAAAACATGTTTGTTTTTGTTATTCCGCAAAATTGGGACACGCTGTATAATTGAAAATAATTTTACGAAACATTTTTTTTTATCTCTTACGGGAAACGCGCTAGGAAAGCCCGACGCACTGTTGCAGGACCCTGTATACACCTCGGTTGTGAGACTATTTTTGACCACCCTCCTGGTCCTTGTATCCCTCGGCGCTATGCGCCTCGGTATACAATCTGGCGGTCGGTCGGCGGCTGATCTTCACAACCTTTGCGTATAATATACTATTGTTTGTAAGTAGTTTAAAAAAAAGACGTAAAATAAAAAAAAAACTAAATCATCGTTGCCAAGGAATATTTATCAATTAAACATATCAATATTTATCAACATAATTAGTCTAATACGAATAACGACTCCTGCACACCACTCTACGGTGGCGCAATATAACGCATCGGTAATTTGTGGGTGGTAAAGCTGCTTAACAATCGGTTGGAGTTTTTGTTAGACACTCACAGCATGCACTGAGTTATAATAAGAATGCCCGGCAAATCATTTCTCTATTTAAAATCAACAGGACTCGGACTTAGCTTGTTTCTTGCTTCACAACGACTGAACCGATACCACATATGAGTCACATCTGCAATTTCCAGATCCTACTTTAGAAAGCCTCTATAATCTGTCCGATTCCAAGATAGAGTGCGCGTAAACTGTTCACCTGAACGACGGCAATTTACAGGGCTGAGTCTACACAACACGAGTCCAGCGATTGCAGAAACAAAAAACAACTTAGTCCGGCCAGACTGCAGATTGAGGGACGACCAATTGCATGCATGTGTAGAACTGTTCACGTGCCGATCACGCATGTAACCTGTTTACGTGCGCTCTATCTTCAAATGGGACAGACTATAGACTATACAACGTTTTGTCTTTTCAATTTATTTTTATTCGGTAGTATCCAGGTAACACATTCATGACACAATACATCTTAGAGCAAGCTCGTGTTTCCTTTTTGAAGTACCATACGTTCATAAAAAAAGTCCATCGGGGGCGGCTGTGGGAACTTAAACGTATGTCCGTGACTTGATTCACATTCATAAAATTCAAATCAAATGTCATTTAATGTCTGTCAATGTCAAAAATATGGCAAAACTGTCGACTTGTTCCGAAAACTGGCAGCGTAGATCGAAAAAAGAGAAGCTGCCGGCTCGCAGCGCGTACGCAGGTAGTCATTGTTGATGTGCAAGAACGCTTGTTAAATGAACCAACAAATTCATTGCGGCAAAAAATCTAGGTTAGTTTATCACTTGGCACTTGTCAGAATTGTTTTAATTATCAGTGTACCGATGACAGATTCGGTTCTGTTCCTGCTGTCATTTGCGTTTCAAATCTTTTGTGCATCTTGTTTTTATCGTGTTTGAAAGTTTTCCACCAAGTTTTGTAGACACTAGACACATAAAATCAAAATCAGTTCTTTTCAGAACTTTTGTTTTCTTGTTCTTTGCTTTGTTGTTGTTTTGTGGATTTCAGTTGGTTTTCGTTAGGTTTATTGTTTGATTTATTGTTTTTTGTTAGATTGAAAATGGGATTTTACAACAACATAAGACATTTACCTGTTTATCTGTTTTATTTAACAGTTTTCTCAGCAAAAGCAGCATTTTCCACTAATCCATATTCAACGAGCCTACCGTGAAGCAAGACGTAGTTTTGTAAAAATTAATTGGTCATCGCGCTGTTAGGACATGTAGTCTACCTTGATTAGCAGATTACTTTTACCGCCTGCTCAGCAAAAAACTCTTTTACAGTTTGTGAGTTAATACTGCCGAGGCAGTAAAGGCGATAACGGACGTGTATTGTACAATATTTTTTGTAATATCTCTATAATTCGTTCATTATTATTCTTGAAAATATTTTTTTTTCATAAAAAAAACGATTACGAGTACGCGAGACGTTGACATTGTCAACCCTTGTTTATATAAACAAAAGTCATCAACCGAAATATTTTTGTTCAATTCATATATTCAACTGACACTGAAAATAGTTTGAAACGATTTGAAACTAATGTAATCAATAAGCAATTGCGATGAAGATATTCCTGAAGATGTTGGCCGCAGAGCAAGTTTATTTATTTATTTATTTCAAGCAAATACCCCTGTTCAGGAATATATTTACGTTGCTATAGTGATATGACGGCCACTCTTTGTCTCTTTAAGACTGTCGTTACATAGTAACAAACAATCCTCAAAACAACCTTTAACAACTAGATATTACAAAAACACTTTTACAACCTGCTCCGTAAAGGTAACGCTTCATGACCTACAATGCGTTAGTAAAATCGTACTTTATATACATATATCACGCGATAAAAAAAGTTTTCGAAAATAAACAAAATATTAAAATTCCAGTTTCAAGGGCATGATTCTAATTGTTTCATTTCCCCTGCAAACGAAATTTTGCAAATGTAAATTAAAAAAATCAAATAATGAAAGTTACAATGAAATTAGTAGCATTAAATAATAATAAATAATAACCCTTTTCGCAATGCAATAGCAAATATTGTAAACTCCAAACTAAACCTTTCGTTCAGATAATTAATCTGGTGATCAATTACGCGACTAAAAGCTTGACCCAATTTCTGATTAAATGAGAGATCGTCTCGCCCCAAAACATATCCGAAGGTCCACCAAGAGGTTATCGCATCGCGATTGCAATGCTCAAGGTTACTGTATCACATCAACGGATGTGTACATTCGCTACATACAACACGACATAATACTAGTCATGAAGTTTCACAAGTACTTCAAATTGTTACAAAAAGTTAGAAAATAATCCTCCAAACAAGCGGCTATCAACCTTTTTCCATCTGCGACATACTTGGGAACCTAAATTCGCTCTGAATTCCAGACTTGTGGGGAATTTTCTACATTCTCAATAATAATTACATAAATCGCTACACGCCTTTGCTCTAAACTGTATCAAAAACAAATGTATGTTGTTAATAATACTGATCATATAAATATTTATTTAGAAATTTTAAAAATAATTAACTTTATTTCCAAACTTTGGGATTCTCAAAAGTGAACTGGAATCATCAGGAAACAAGCATTGAAAATGCCTTAAAACTACGAAAATAAGAAGTTAAAGATTAGGACTACTCGGTCAAAATACAGAAAATAATACTACAACTTAAATAACAAAAACATATCACGCGCAGCCCAACGAAATGTATGATTAATTAGTGTCGATTATGGCATTCTTTACTGCCGAGTTCTCTTACTTTGCTGCCGATTTCTTAAAAAAAGCGTAAGTTTTTATACCCATCCGATACAGGGAGCTGGAACGAGAAGCGTAATATTTTTATTATTTTATTTTATAGTCATTAAGATTGTTTCTACCTTTGCCATGTGGTAGTCTGTGTATATATATATATATATATATATATATATATATATATAAACAAAAAAAAACGGGTCATTGGGTCGTTGTTTGCAAAAAACCCTTTTTTTTTAAATTTTGATGTTGGTATAGTCCTTTGAATGAAAGATTTAGTGTTTTACAATCAAAGAGACAATCAGGATGTAGAAAAAAATACAACATATGATACTTATTAGTTTATTTAACAAGCGAAAATAACATTTAAAGGTATGCGTTCTTCACTAACTAATGCTCATTCGACATTATGCATAGAGGATCAAGGTGGCTACTGGGTTTTGACTTGTTTGTTTTCGATTAACTGTCATTTTCATTATTAATCTCTGTTAAGTTTATTTTGCAAAAATGCATTTTCTTTCGTGTATACGTACATTATCGTTTTCGCTTATTAATGTTCATTAAATAAATGATAATTACCATATGTTGCTTCTTTCTACATCTTGACGGTCTCTTTGATTGTAAAACACTAAAAAAAATATTCTAAGGACTATACCAACATCAAAATTTAAAAAAAATGGTTCTTTTGCAAACAATGATCCAATGACCCTTTTTTGCATCTAAGTGTATATACAAGATGAGTTTTTTTTTTCATTTTAAGCATTGGGAACTCGGAAACCATAATACATAGATATTCGGTTAAATGAGGAAAGAGTTGTCATTTTAAGAGGTTATGCAAGATATGCTTTTGTTTTTTTGTTTTTGAAACAAACTACTTTATTTAATTTAACCACAATAAAGTGGTTAAAACATAGTAAGATAATAATTAATTATGAATATATTTCTTATATAGACTTGCTTTTGGATATCACGGTATACATGTTTTTTACAACTTACATAAGAAATGTTTCGCTCAAAAATTAATTGAAAGTTATAAATAATTTCGCAAATCACAGAAATAATTACACGTGGGACAGTATCCCACGTGGGAAATTAACTCCTGTTTATGGTTTGTGGCAAAATTCTTTCAATTTCTATTCAAATTCCATCTTTCAGGTATTCTCAATTGTTAGATTTGGTTTTGGTTGGAACGCTTACCATTTATCACCAAAGAAAACATGAAGTGGGTAAGGTGACCTTGGTGAAAATTCAATAGTGTCCAATTTCTTTTTCTGATTTTCCCGAACACGTGGATTTATATAAATAAATAAATTTCTAATTTTAAATTGTTTTTTTACAGAAATTTTTCTTTTGTAAGGTATAAAAATATGTTTCCGTAAAATCCAGAAAAACAGGGTCTATGAAATTAAATTATAAAATTTTGGGATTGACATTTAAAAAGAAGTCGATACAAAATTGATTTGGAACAAAATGTGTATTTTGAAAACTGAAATCGACGTGTTCGAGGATATATTCCAGACTTTTTGCACACTATCATTTCGTTTTTCTTTTGTCTTCTCGGCAGTCGCTGGTTTAAACTTTCTGCAAAAGATGTTTTGCAATTTGCAATTTCAAGCAATTCATGTTACGACAAATTTACACCGAGCGTTTAATATTTCATTACAGTTTAAAGCGCTCTTAATTTTCTAACACCAATAAGTCATAAACCGAAGCTAAAACTCCAGGACAGCTCTCACCTCCAATTTTTCTGCTCCGTTTCAATTATTTACAAGTAGAGCCTGGTATGTTTATCTCCCAGCGCACTATAAATATTGGGCAAGATGAATGAAATAGAGAGTTTTGCTCTCTAAAAATACGTTACCTAGTTCAAGCAGCAATTATTTGCACTGTGTCGCGTTTAACGAGCCGTAAATGTTCAAATACCAAAACAAGAGATGATGAAAATCAAGGAGCAATATTTAAAAGCATACACGACGATATCCATTCTAATGTGTTGTTTTGAATACAAATTCTTCTTGCACGTACTGCACAAATACCATTTTTATTCAATCACTCAATAATTGAATATCAAATTATCCTCAACTTTGACTGTGAATAGAAGTACCGGTAGTGTTTTTTTTTTAATCTATTCTTAACTGTTCAATTTATAAATTCGAGAAATCATAACATTGATTAATTTGGGGATTCCCTCGTCCACCTGCGCACTTACAAGATGACATATTTCAATTTTATTCTGTGCAAATGTTACAGTTAACATGGAATCAGCTGACAGCTAGATGCCATTATTTTCATTCCTTGTGCCAACGAGTTTATCAACCGTGAAAACCGTGATCCAGAAGTCGGAGCATCGGAATTTCTAATAATTCACTTCGCCAAAATGCGGATTCTATATTTACGTTTGACGTTTTTAGCTTTGATAACGGAAATTCAAGCGGAGCACATGATTACGTGGTTTGGTACATGTCCAAAGAGTCTAGACTCTAGACGATTTGGAATCGACGAGATTTTGGCGTCAAAAATGCAAAGGCTGCATTGCGGGGTTTGAAGCAGAATTTAAATATTAGATAGAGAGCCAGATTATTTATTGATGCTATTACCGATCACTTTTATACAGATAGGGGGCGTAGTTAATAGTATTTTAATGGTTTTAGTTTTTAATGGCGATACAAACTGACTGTGAAATGACTGGTGAGCCTCAAGGCGAGCCTGTCACCTTGTAGAGCCAGTAGAAACCATTGCCCGGCTTATAATATGCAGTATGTTTTTTGTTAAACAGTGGTAAACAGTTAAATTAAGATTATAACATGACAGTAATAGCAACCATAAAATGTATCGCCAGTCAGTGTCAAAACTTTTATAAACACAATATCATAATTTCAATATCAATTGCACTTTTATATTTAAATCGAACGCCGGCAAAGTTGAAACAAATATACCAAAAAATAATAATTGAAAATTAAATGAAATAAAATAATATAAAAATGACAGGGGAGAATGTAAATTTGACACTGGATAAGTAAAATATTTGTTGTGCTCCCTTAATAGAAAGTACACACTTTCCACTGGTGTCCTTCCACCGGAGACAAACAACTTTGCTTCCCTCATATGTGGGAGGCAAACAACTTTTCCTCCCACGGGAGGCGAACAACTTTGCCTCCCTAGAATTATACTTAGAATAGAAATATTAAATAGCTATGATAATAGTGCATGGTTTTCTGTTATTGGTAGCGCCGAGGTGCACTCGAGGCGCTACATGACTCGAGGCTATACTAGTATTCACAACCGTGGTGTATATACTATTTTTTCACTACTAGCACAATTACAATCCTTTAAAATTAAATATTAAAATACAACAAACATCTGTCATCACATCAATCAAAATTTTACATTGACGTTTTTAACAAATAATATAGTAATTAATATCGTAATAAATATAGTGAAAATGCGACCAGCTAATTGTGGTACATATACTTAGCACGCGAGAACTACAAAAATATTCCCCGAAAGTCGAAAACTTGACTAGCTACATACAATTTTAATTACGCATTTGATTCAACCGGTCCACAACGGTAGCCGTAATCCGTTCAACGTGGGCCTTAAGCTTCATATTATTTTTATTTATAAAAATTCGTACATTTGTGGTATACCTTATTTTTCACAATATTCTAAATATTATATTTTGACATTGTGAAACACTGTGAAAGGTCGTAGTAAAAATCATATGTATTACTCGGGAGCAAAGTGCCATATCCTCCCTTAGATTTTGATGGCCTCCGCTTCGCGTCGGGCATCAAATATCCACGGAAGGAAATTATGCACTTTGCTCCCTTGTAATACAAATAGCTATACACTGTGTATCAGCCAAATGGAATAAATTCGATAATAAATAAATGGGGGCGTGTTCGAAAAAACGCTCGGACACGTCGATTGTTATTTTTAGTTGCGCATTTTTTTCAACAAAAACTTTTTATACAGGGTGTGTCATGTGACCGTGGCCAATACCAACTTTCTTATTTTAAATGCAACACCTGGTATATTATTCAATTTTTGGATTCTTCAGAAAATTCTAGACATATTTCATGTACAATGTCCTATACCTATCTTCAACTGTTTCGGAAATATTAATTGTTTTCAGATTTATTGCAAAAATTAACATTAAAAAAGAAAATTATTTGATTACAGAAATTCGTTACAACACACTCAAAAACTAATAAGTAATACTGTTTATTTCTTGATAATGTAAAAAAACAAAAAAAAACAATAAATTTCAATGGAGGAGATGTTCAAAATGCTCGTCGTGAACATCTTGGCAACATCCTAATCTTAAATAGAAATTTCTTCTAACGTTACTCAACATCTCAGGCGTGACCGATGTAATCGCAAGCATTATTCGTCTTAATATACACACTTAATATTTCCGAAACAGTTGAAGATAGGTATAGGACATTGTACATGAAATATGTCTAGAATTTTCTGAAGAATCCAAAAATTGAATAATATACCAGGTGTTGCATTTAAAATAAGAAAGTTGGTATTGGCCACGGTCACATGACACACCCTGTATAAAAAGTTTTTGTTGAAAAAAATGCGCAACTAAAAATAACAATCGACGTGTCCGAGCGTTTTTTCGAACACGCCTCCATTTATTTATTATTGAATTTATTCCATTTGGCTGATACACCCTGTATACAGCCTGTGATACTTTTACAAGCTTGTTGCTTCTTGTGAACGTCATCTTACCAGGTTAGTGTACAGGCTAGTTATAGTGACATTTACGCGTGTGTAACAAATAAAATCTTTAACAGTAACATTTAATGGTTACTTACGTAACCAGTTATGAAAAGTGCGATATTGGTCAAACAATATCGAATATTTCATAACGTGTTACGTACAAAACTTAATTTAATTCCGTCAGAATTATTTAATCTACTATTTGAATAAGAACGTTCCTTACTACATCACAAAATCAGATCACCATACGGAAACATGGTTGCACTGGCATAAACAAATTTGTCAACAAGCTAAAACTAAGAACATGTCCTCAAATAGTGATTCTGAAGTAAATTCCGATGTTGAAAACTCCGCGAATGGGTAGCTTAATACCTGAGAAATCTATAAATAGATACGCGGTAGGCCTACAAAACGTTTGAAGCATGGTGCGAACTTGTAAAAGTAAAAACCATAAAAACCATCAATTAACATTAGGCAAGAAATGCAAGAAAATATTTCTGCAGAATCGGGAATCAACTTAACAAATTGTGTTTGTAATAATTTTGTGTTTAATGTTTATAAATCGTAAAATTCTATGGTCATATCTTACCTTATTTTCTTATTTCGCCTTAAACATGGCCAGTTATGTAATGTTTTTAGATAACTACTTTACATAACTGAGTGCATGATAGTTATGAAAATTTGACGTTTCATAACGTCAGAAATTGATGTAAGGTTTGTGTTTTCATAACATATTCATAAACTTGTTTAGATCTTTTGACCCTTCATCTAATTTTTTTTAATTGAAAAATATATAATATAAATATAATAAAATATATAAATTGATTTATATACTTGATGGTTACTTCCTTCCTCCGTGCCTAGTTAGGGTCTAATGATAGACTAGCAATTCTTCATCTGTAAGCGGCGTGAAAATTCCTGTACTATGTACTGAAATACATTTCAAATACATATCATGATGCATTCAAACATCAACAAACATCAAACACCCTGACTTTTGTTGTTCAACATCTCAAGGAGTCGCTAATTTATATGTCGTGTGCTTGAGATAAGGGGCGAACATATGGAGTTAACATTGTGTTTAACATTTTTGCGAATTCCTGCTTGCCAGTTTAACCCACAGAAAATGTTTTGGTATTAATGGAACAAAAAAATTATTGCGCATCTAACGATATTAAATATTAAATTATTTTCGTCATTTATTATTCAAATATATCGATTTAAAAATTGTATGTTTTAAATATGATTTGTCAATCTCTCTTCGTTTGCGAATTTTTAAATTTGATTTATTAAAATTAAAATTAATTAATATGAATTAATATAAATTAAAATTTATTAATTTTAACCATAAAAAATAGTAATCTACTTTGTCTCTCAACCAATAACAAATTAATTGGACTGCAATTATTTATTGTTATTTATTATTAAATTAATAGCAATTCATATTAAACTATTTAAAAAAATTAAATCAATATATTTCAAACAAAACTGATGAAAATAAATTCATATTTAATATCGTTAAATGCGCAATATAATTTCTTTGTTTCACTAATACCAAAACATTTTCTGTGTGTTAAACTAGTGAGTTGGATTTCGCAAAAATGTTAAAAACAATGTAAATTCCCTTCGTTCCATTTGTTTAAAAACCTCTGACACATATATTAATAGTATATTATTTCACGTGGAGGAGAAGTGAGACTTGTCATGGCGCCCCTGAGTTTACGCGCCGAACGAAATGAGGCGCGTAATAGAAGGCAAGCCATGAAAAGTCCTTCGCCTCCAAATGAAATACAGGGTGTCTCTAAATTTCGTGGACATGGCTAAGCACAGATTACTGGGATCAAAACAGACGATTTAACAAGACTTATCTTTATACAAATGCGTTTGGTTTGGCCAGTATTCAGCTTCAAAGTTAATTAAAAAAAAAAAACAAAATTTGCTTAAAAGAAGAGAACGTTTACATTGATTTGGATGTTGTTCGGTATGACACTCTATACGGGTATAACTCATATTTTGACATAATATTGTTATTATCAGTAGACCGGTTGTGTACAAAACAAGATTGGCCCAACATTAATAAATTTATATTTTTTAATGACAAAGCAAATTACTTTAAAAAAATCATTTTTTGTATCTTTATAGTTTTTCATGTCTGTTAGAGTTTCGGCACAAGAAAATAAAATATGAGTGACTGCCCTACACTCGTTCGGAAACAAATGTAATCTAGTTACCGGGTTGATGATGGTTTATTCACAATATTGAATATAAAGTACACTTACGTCAATAAAACAGATATGTTGTTGGTTTTATGATTTTAGGAGCCCTAATAACGAGGAAGAAGTCTTGGAAATTATAGCAATTGCTTCATCCGTACGATATCCAAATAGTGCAAGAGCTTTTACCAGCTGATTATGACCTACGTTTTGCGTTTTGCCGATTTATTCAGGAAAAAAGAGCTGAACATATACTTTTTAGCCAGAAAATTCTGTTCACTGATGATTTGTTTCCAAACAAGTGTAGCGCAGTCACTCATATTTTATTTTTTTTGTCGAAACTGTAACAAATATCAAAAACTATAAAGATACAAAAAAAGTTAATATCGAATGCCCGCGTCCGATTTGATCTTTTTAATATTTATTGGCTTTTGTCATTAAAAAATAAGAAGGTTGGGCCTCACTTGTTTTACACACAACCGGTGTACTGATAATAACACTATTATGTAAAAATATAAGTTATACCCGTATAAAGTGTCTAAAACAACATACCAAACAACATCCAAACCAATGTAAACGTTCTCTTTTTATAAGCAAATTTTGTTTATTTTTTAAATTAACTTGGAAGCTGAATACTGGATAAACCAAACGCATTTATATAAAGATGAGTTTTGTTAAATCGCCTTCTTTTGATCCCAGTAATCTGTGGTTAAGCCATGTTCACATAATTTAGAGACACCCTGTATACTATTTTTTCTTCAAACTTACTGCAAAATACGAAAACTCGAAATTTTCGTATATAATTTTTGCAAATAGATTTAATATCAAATAATGCATCCTATGGTTTTTGGTTCTCTTGACAGAAACTATTTTAGCATTTGACACAGACAGTGATAATTTTTGCTGAAGAAATAGCAAAACACCGATATAGAATTTGCGGCGCATGATGCAGTGTTGCGTCTCGGGCCTACTAAATCTAGAAACAAATATGTTTAATTGTTATTTGATGTAATTTATAGTATTGCTTCGCGTTGTTTATTTAACGTTGCCATGACAACACTTTCCCTTCCGCTGACTGGAAAAGGTAAAGTAAAACTTCGGCTGGCGGAAATGTGACATTTTTCGACAGTCAACTGAGAAATAATGACATCATTTTCTGACCTTTGAAGAAAAATATCCATTCTAGAAGCGTGTTTTTTGTGTACGTAAGGAAGTGAGTAGAGCAAAGTAGAGTACGACGCTTACCCACCACTGCCCTGGGCATAACAACCCGAAAATACCTGGTACCATCTTAAAACTGGGAAGTAAAGAGCCCCGAGATTTAGGTGAAAAATTCAAATTTTGAAAAGCCACTAGATCTGTGAAGAAAAGTCTCTAGATTATACCTGGTACCAACTTAAAACTGGGAAGAAAAGAGCTCCGAGATTTAGGCGTAAAATTCAAATTTTCAAAAGCCACTAGATCTGTGAAGAAAAGTCTCTAGATTTTAAAGAATGCGATGTTATTTTGTTTGTAATTTTGTAAATATTGGTATGATTTTTACCCCGATTCCTCTAACGTATCCCAGCTTACTAACCTCGATGTGGCCGCTTGTCTTTACCCTCTTTCTACATTAGCTTCAACACTATACGATTTTGTTGCACTTTGCTTCCAGCGAGACAGATATTTTGCTACGAATGCGACAGCTGGACGGACATCAGGTGTAAGGACCCATTCAACTACACCCTCCTCCCCAAGGACCAGCCGCCCCTCACGACGTGCAACGGATGCTGTGTTAAGATGGTCAGGCACGCGAGAACACGTAAGTGCCGTTCTTTTAAAACCACCACCACAGTCGCGCGCTGGTAATTAATTATTCACGACACTGGCGGAGCCACGCAGAGCGTCGGTCAATGTCCTTAATTTATGTACATGTGCATCGGTGCGTCTGCGAGTGTGCTTGATTGTATAATATATGTGTGTGTATGCCGAGCAGATGTATGTACGCGTTAGTGTGCGCATTGAGTGTTGTAATTGGACAGTCATCAAGGTTAATTCAGTGGTTGTGTTGTAATTTATTCATTTTCAAGATTCTTGATTCATATTCAACGTTTAAATGGATATAGTATTACAGTACTGCATTAAGGCTTGGACGATTAGCTTACATTAGTATAATGCCAACTCCTACAGGAAACTAACCACCTCTTAAGTTAATCGGATACTGTAAGATCGGCACTAAAAAAAAGTATATACAAATACGTATATAAAATCAATAGATCTAATGTAAAAGAAGCAAATACTACTTTGAAAATATATCTGAAAGCCAAATAAATCGGAATCAAAGTTATCAAGGAAATAATAATGACCGCACTTGCACTAAATGAACTATATTGGAAAATATTACTACGTTTAACCGCATTTTACTTAAAATAAATAAACCTTGGGTCAAGCTTATTATATAGTGCAGCCTCAGCATGTCATTTGTATTGCGAAGCTTAAGAAGCTCCCGGCGCATTCGCCATTTAGTTACATAATTGTTCACTTCTTCAACGTACCTACTTGGACGTATTGAGAGGCTTCATTACGAGGGTGGGAAGTGACAATAACACACGACTGGAAATTTATCACGAGGTCAAAGTGCGTATATACCGGGTGTTCATTTCAAAACTAGCCAGTCTCAATAACTTTTGAATGCAAGTTAACTTGATAAAAACAAAAAACACGTCGATTTATTTTTGGAGGGGGAAGTTTAAAAACAACGTCAAACAAATTTTAGGTGTTACCCCCTCCCCCCTAGCCACCCCCACTTTGAAATTTCAAATGGCACCCCCCACCTTGCGATACCTCATTTTAAAGCTTTAAAAAAACCTAATCCAGTGGCGTAATAAAAAAAGATTTTTGTCGATTCGTTTTGGAAAAAATAAATAAATAAGAAAAAATCCGAAACAATTTATATTGAACAAATTTAAGTTCCTTTCAATGAAACAAAAATAGAACAAATTGAACCAGTTTTCGGGGCAAATCTTAAAAACCATGGTAATTGAATATAAAATATTACCCCCTCCCCCTTGCGAATTTCACTTTTCTTACAAATTTTAAATTACACCTCTTTGTTGTGACACCTTGATTTGAGCTTTAAACAAATACAATCAAGAGGTGTTTTAGTAAAATTGACAACTTGTTGAGACTGGTTACTCCTAAAACGAAAGTCAGCATAATTTATTTTTGAAAGATATATTTTGTTTTTGGAAACTTGCTAACGTAAATATATGTTTGTTACACCTTTTGATTGTATTTGTTTAAAGCTTAAATCAAGGTGTCACAACAAAGAGGTATAATTTAAAATTTGTAAGAAAAGTGAAAGTCGCAAGGGGGAGGGGGTAATATTTTATATTCAATTACCATAGTTTTTAAGATTTGCCCCGAAAACTGGTTCAATTTGTTCTATTTTTGTTTCATTGAAAGGAACTTAAATTTGTTCAATATAAATTGTTTCGGATTTTTTCTTATTTATTTATTTTTTCCAAAACGAATCGACAAAAATCTTTTTTTATTACGCCACTGGATTAGGTTTTTTAAAAGCTTTAAAATGAGGTATCGTAAGGTGGGGGGTGCCATTTGAAATTTCAAAGTGGAGGTGGCTAGGGGGGAGGGGGTAACACCTAAAATTTATTTGACGTTGTTTTTAAAATTCCCCCTCCAAAAATCAATCGACGTGTTTTTTGTTTTTATCAAGTTAACTTGCATTCAAAAGTTATTGAGACTGGCTAGTTTTGAAATGAACACCCGGTATATATTATATACAGTGTGCGCCTAAGTATGGAATAAATTAATTAAAACCGAAATAAATACTTTTGAAAAAAAAACCTTGATTTTATTTGATTAAAATACACATTTTTGTATGACAGTCGATTTTCAACCATCATTTGTTTTTTAATAATGACGTCATCCATTGTTTTTTATGACAACCCCTATTTTTGTTCTTGATTTTGAGAGATTTTTTCATTATCGAAGTGACAGCATAAAAATGTTGCCATGTTACATAAGAATTTTTTCGAGTAAATGACAATTGAATGTAACAAACGCAAATCATGAAAACTAAAGCAAACACGTCATCATATTTAGTTTTTAAAAGTATTTGAGGATGAAACAAACAATAACCCCACGCAATGCGTATCAATATGTCTGAAAATTGCCAGTAATAATTGTCAAAATGTCAGAATACTACGAGCCCTAACGGCCACTTCATATGTGCGGCCACTTCATAATTACTACCTAAATTTGTTTTTCTTTATGTTCTGTTAATAGTCAAATATATCATTATGATTCTGGCTACTTCATGATTATAATTTATAACAACATTACATTTTTAGTTTGTAAAAAAAAATATTTTATTCAACAAAAATTGACAACTAAATGTTCGGCCAAAATAAAACTTCAAAATAAAACGTAACAATTTATCAATTTGATACGGCGTAACATCGTATTTTGCTGCAATTACTGCTCGAATTCTAGGCATGGAATTTAGAAGAGATTGGCACTCTTCTACTGTCACTGAGACCCATTCTTCTTGAAGTTTAGCAATCAAACGTTCCTGAGTTCTTTGTGGATTGTTTCTCAGTTGCAGTTTCATTTTGTGCCAAAGAGTTTCGATGACGTTTAAGTCTGGGCTGCTGGAAGGTGAATCCAATACTGCCTTGTAATGATTTTCCAACCATTTTCGGTATGGCTTGATGCTCCATCTTGTTGGAAGCTAAAACGCACCGCAGCGAACAATTTTTCAATACTGGGAATTAAGTTATTTTCGGGTATCTTTTGGTATTTTACAGTGTTAACGGTTACGTTGATGAACTAGATATTTTCTACGCCCTTTGCGGACATGCAACCACATATCATAAACCCCGAAGGAAACTTGAGACAGTATGTTTTAAGCAATGAACTCCCTTATTAAACTCCTATTTCTTGTTTCTAATCGTTCTGTTTCGATTATCTTCCATACACACATCAAATTTCGATTCATCACTAACAATAATCGAATTCCACTGCTCATGTATCTATGGTCGCTGTTCTGTATACCAAACCAAACGGTTTTTTTTTTTCTGACTTTGGGTTGATAATGGTTTTCTTTGGCCTATAACGTTAGATAGTTTTATCCCTATCATTTTGAAATATTTGACATTGATAAAATTACCTAATAACCGATGCCATTCTTATGTACCCAATTTCTGCAAGTTTCCCTGGAATGAGATAATCCCGCAGCCTCATTCCACTTGGTCATTATTTCTCTTAAGTGCCTCTTCTGTTATTTTTGCAGGTTTTGACTAGCTTTCTTCATTGTCGATCCGAAACTAAACAGGGACTGAACAGGAACTAAACCTTAGCCTTTTTCCTTAATATCGGTGTTACCGTTTTCATCATATAATTTTATGATGTAAGTTACCTTAGATTTTGATAATTACAAGTCTCTGGCAATTTGTCTAAATTTTTTCCCCGTCCAAACACGCTCATTATTAAATCTCTCACTTTTTTGGGAGTTGCCACACCTCGAGCCATTTTTAAGCTAACTATTCACTTAAAGTTGACAAACACACTAAGACATGGGTTATCAAGACGTCCTGTTTGCTTAAACGTGAAAACAGCATCCAAAGCTATCTACATTTTAATTTGGTGATGTATCTAAAATGCATAATATGTTGGCCGAACATTTAATTGTCGGTTTTAGCGCAACAAAACTGTGTTTTGACAAAAATAAATTGTGATTCTTATTACATTTTATCACCAAAGTGCAGCCAAAATACTGATGATCCAAAATTTCCGAAAAAAAACAGTTTATGTTGCTATATAGTTGCTAGGGCTCGTACTTCCAATTTTGCTAAAATAATTTGAAATATTGCAGAAAAATTTAGAAGATTGCTAATAATTTTAAGAACATGTAAAAAAAATCGAAAAAATGTAAAAACAGAGTAAAGTTACCAAACTATCATTGGACGACCGTCAATAATTCTGCCAAAATATCTAAGTATTCTATTTAAGTAATAATTAAGAAAATATTGTCAGCAGTTTTTCTATAGTATCATTTATGTCAATTCGTAGGTACATACATTTGAACTTTAGCAAAAATTTCGAAAAATTGTTAATAATTGTCAATAAATATTTTAAAATCACAAGTTACGGTCTAAAATATCTTTAAATAATCAGTAATTCTTCAAAAAATATTGAATATTGAATATCATCTGAATATTGTCAGCAATAATTGTCTAAATATCTGAAAATGGCCAGTTATCATTTTTAGAATGTCATAATATTGCATGTAATTTTTTTAAATTTTAAGTATTGCAAAAATTTCCGAAGATTGCTAATAATTTTAATAAAATTAAATAAAATCGTAAGTCAAATTAAGACTGTATTAATACTGTATACAGTAATATTTCTACTGAAGGTGGTCACCTAGCCTAGCGAAATGTACATTTAGATAAAATAAATGTGTTTTGTGAAAAAGGTGGTTTCTTCTTTATTAATACGAACCTTTCACAAGCTCCAAGATACCACCACACATCTCGATTGGTTTCACAAGAATATGAAGTTAGTCAGACAACAGTGCGTATGATGAGGAAGGAAAAATATCATCCCTACAAAATTCAATAATTATAATAGCGCCCGGGATTATTGTTTGTTTCATCCTCAAGCACTTTGAAAACTAAATCTGATGACGCTTTTGCTTTATTTTTCATGATTTGCCGTTTTTCACTTTCAATTGTCATTTACTCGAAAAATGTCTTATATAACATGGAAACATTTTTATACTGTCACTTCGACAATGAAAATATCTCTCAAAATCAAAAACAAAAATAGGGGGTTGTCATTAAAAAAAAACAATGGATGAAGTCATTACTCAAAAACAAATGATGGTTGAAAATCGACTGTCATGCAAAAATGTGTATTTTTATCAAAGAAAATCGACGTGTTCGAGGTTTTTTTTTTCAATTTTTTTAATTTCGGTTTTACTGAATTTATTCCTTACTTTAGGCGCACACTGTATACCGGGTGATTCAAGTTTTATTATCAGGCAAGAAATGGCGACTTCTAATTGAAATAAAAAATCCAAAATAAGTACACATGTTTAGATATTGATGAAGCCCAATCTGACGATAAAAAAATAATTTTAACCATCCGGTAGTTTATACGTTATTTCACAAAGAATTCGTAATTTTATTTATATAATTTTTGTCAGAACATACTTTAATGCTATTCCAAATATTCCAGTGTAATCCAAGTCAAAAAATTGCACCAATTATGGAATTAAATGAATTTTGATATTGCAACAGTAAGATTATTTACTAAATAGTAAAATATGACGTCTGCTACCAGTAATAGTCCTTATAATGGATTATATGGGTTTTATGATAGGGCCGTACCCAATCCCTCCTGCAAGGCCAGTTCAACCCACGGGCGACTGACGGAATCATAAAAAGTCATAAAACGTTCCAACCGCACCGGCGCGTCAATGCTTTGTAAGGCTGTTGACTTGACAAAATCATAAATAATAGCGATTAAAGTTGGTCAGTAATGTAAAAAATGCTTTAATTTGAAATCTAATCATTTTCGTTAATTTTTGATTTCATAAATGGGTTCTATGAATAAAATAAAACAGTTTGGAGCATAAATAACGATAGAGAATTTTGCCCGAAAAGAGTTTTTTTTTAATTTTATAACCGTCTATATAATTATATCGAAAAAGTTAAACTACCTTTCCGTAGATTAGTATCAGACCTATATAAATCCAAATTTTCATATTTTTTGGGCAACTCCAAATGCCTAAAAAACTCATGGCAATAAAACTTGAATCACCCGGTATGTAGGGTGTCCCACGCTAATGGACCATTAAAAGTTTATGGGGTTACCGATAAAATAATGAAATGAAAAAATCTTCCAAACATGACAAATATCGTTCTCCTCATGTCACTTTCAACCTTCTATCACTTCTGGTTCTACCGGAAGTAACCATCAACTTTTGTTTTTTAAATGGAACATCCTATATATTATTATATTTTTGGCTTCCCCGTTTAATTTGAAATATCTTTTATAGAGATGTACATATCTTTTTTACTTTCCGAGAGATACAAATTAAATTCCAAGATTTTGACCTCAAAACAAAAAAAAAATGGTTTCAATTTCTCTTACAAATAAGATAAAGCGGAAAATTTATCTCAAAATATACCTGACATTTGATGCCTGCTATATTTTGCACCTTAAAATTTTAACAATTAGTCTTTCAAAAATGTCATTAGTTGAGTGTCCACTTAAATTAACCGTATTTCATTTTTTTAAATGGATGGCATATTTTTTATCTCATAGACCAATAGGCGTGATAATTTGCTACAAAAAAGTAAATTTTACGTTTTAATCTTATTTGTAAGAGAAATTGAAGCCATTTCTCATAACGTCTTTTTGAGGTGAGGTCAAAATCTTGGAATTTAATTTTCACCTTTTTGAAATGGTCCATCGACGACGCATTTGGCGTTGGCAATCTCATGTCTTCACTAACATCACACGCGCACGCGTGCAATGGTGCTTGTCATGTTGACATGTGAGATGTGATCTTAGGGTCGGTTCCATAATATCACAGAAAAGTCTTCTTTATGTAAACCTTACTCAATAGAAAAGTCGACTTTAAAGTCTGCTTCTGTTCCATATGATAAAAGCCACTTTTTCGTAAAGTGACTTTTAAAAATCATTTATGGAACACGTTACCAGTACTTAAAGCGCCTTTTCGGTATAAAGGAAACTTTAATACCATTATGGAACCGGCCGTTAGTGCAGACATGACTTGACAATGCCAACGCCAACTTCGTCGTCGATTTTTATTGCACGCATGATATGTACAGTATAACTTATTTAATCCGGACAATAATTAAATGCAATACTTGTGTCCGGATTAATGGATTTTCTATTTATTTATTCGATACTCTAAAACAAGATCGTAATATCAATACTGTTTTTATTAAATATACTCATAAAAAATAAAAATACACTGAACATTCAGACAAAGAAAAACATGAAAACTACAAAATAGAAAAATAAACTTATTTTTGCAAACAGAGAAACATATTCTGACAGTTTGTTGTTTTTAGATTCCATTTAGGCCCATTTTCGGTAATCGTCTAAAACTTCACATAAAATCCGCACACGTCCATGTTAACAATTTTTTTTTTCGGAGTACGAAGCTGAGCGTCCACTAGGTTGGAAACGCGGCGGTCAAGAGCGGAATTTGCATAGGTAAATATACATATTGTCAAACTGACAGCATATATCAAATACAGCCGCGACGGGTTTTATCGCGAACGGGTATACCTTTGCAGACCGATCTTAACCGCGGCGCGGCGCGTTTTCGACCTACTGGACGCTCAGCTTGTAGGTATTGGGATTACTGTATGTCCTGATTAAAGAGGTTTAACTGTATGTTTATTATAAAAGTGAGCCACAAATATTTAATATTGAATAGCCTTTAAACTTAGAAATATTGCATTGGGAAACAGCTGGATTTTCTTAATAGCTAGCACATTTGCTTCAAATTACAAAAACCGACGCGATGTACCTACGCTTGTTTATATTTAAAACAAACACTCATACAATATCATCTGGTTGCAATTACAAAAAGCAAGAAACTAGAATAAATTACATACACAGCCACTACAAAAATATATCTATACACAGCTTGTTACTTTTATTTAACACGACAAATTACGGACAATTGAAAACCAATGGCCGTTAATCACTAGCGGCGCCTTGCTCCGACATTAGCGTAGCCATTGCGAACACCGGTAAGCCACCTTAGTAGATATTAGCAGTGTTTCGTTGTAGCGATTTTAAATTCCTCCTGGTTCACACAGCCCATTCGCGAGCAATCAGACTATTCGCGGTGCATTAATCGGCGTTACACAACCGCCCCCGTGTTATCGCGATGTGCCAGGTCCTGGGCATCGCGTGAGACTTTCCGAGCTTTTCCCGGCCCCTCCACCATTTAGATGCACACTAGTTCGGCAAATCTGCAAGACAAATTTTCGAACGATAAAATACTGATACAAAAATAGGAAAGGAAAAGGAAATAAGGAACTGTATCGTTATTAAAAAAAATAATAGAATATTGTTGGTTTTGAGGTACAATGAACTTGAATTGCAAATTTCGAAAAGAGCTCATCTCGGAGAATATTCAAAATGGACTTTTACGATCTTTTTGCATGTATACATACACACTGATTTTATATGCGCGAGAAAAGCCTATATTTAGTTTTCATAGTGGTGAAAGAGTAATATTAGAAAGAAAAAAAAATGGTTCAACAGAAAATCACTTATTTATCTCCTGAAAAATCTGAATTTTCGGAGATGATCCCTTTTCGAAATTTTCATTTCAATGTATGCTATCTTTTTCATTTTCTAAATTTGTATACCTACCTATTTACTTTGAAGTGGAATGCTCAAGTTTGCACTTTTTCAATTATTGTTAATTGAACTGAGAAAGTTTGCGAAATTATGTTACAAAAATTGGACATTGATGGTTTTGTAATGAACATTAGATTTTTTTTATAAAAGCGTACATATCGGTTATGTTCACTTATAAAATCGGATCAATGTACTGTTTTTCTGCAATCTATAGGTTATCAATATTACATATTATATATTATTATTATACATATTATAGAGGTATACATATTACATCTCACTTACCTTAGCCAACACTTCTAAAAATTCTTCGACTATCTTTTCAATATTTTGGAAAGACAGTTAACTCAATCAGGGATTTCCTTATTCATATACTCTTGCTTATTTTTGTATCTTTCTCATTGGAGGAATTAAAGTCTTGGCCGTTTTACACTGTTAATTATTTTATGGGCATTTGAATAGACAAGTACTGTTTATTTAGCTCTGTCTCTAGGGGTTACGAGACTTATAACGGGCTAGACCGTTAAAGAAATTATAACAGGCTGTTGACATGGATATCATGACAACATATATTATTTAAAGCGTATGTCTATCTTGAAACGTCTAAACAAAATCGACATAAAAATATCTGTCAGATTTTCAAAGTTTACCTTGATTGAATATTTTAGTTATTACTACTACAATACTACTGATACTACTGCAATGGATTTTATTAAATATAAATATATTGCGATTCAAATGCCCATAAAATATTGAACAATGCTCGACGGTTACCTGAAATTTCTGTATAACGGTCTTGCGATGTAAATAGCGATAAAACAAAGTGTAACACCAATTATTATATCTTAAAGTCATTCCCGGTTGACTCTTTATTTGCTTCCTCGTATATCTAAATTACTTTTTTTCTGTTTTGGCAGTGGTATCCCCACACACACATCTATACTTTGATTCACGATTTTTTGAAATTATCCCGAGGTCAAAAGGTTGTATGTAAAAATAAAATTATTTCATGAATAATGATTATTAAATGTATGTATTTAAAAATGACTACGATCAACTGGTCTATAAATTAATTAGGTTGACTTCAGTTCGTTCATTTCATTCACATCCGCTTGTGGTACTTCCACGCCAATCAAGTAAAAAAACATTCGTAGTCTCTATATTTTCTACAAGATTCAGGCAAAAACATATTATATTGGAATGTGTGTGGATCCATCCTGAGATTTTGGTTAATATAGAAGTATATATGCACTCTCAGGTGTAGGGTAAATAAAACCTATGTTTTTATGAACTAGTTTCGGCTTGGGAGCCGTCTTCAGCATTCAAATATTTAATTAAAAATGTATAGTTATAATTCAGTTACACGACAATTTGTTTCTTTTTCAAACTTACAGTAAAAAATATTTTTTTCAAATCTGGTTGTGGTAGTGTGGTACATCGTTTTTGTTTGAAGACATGTGAGGATGAATTGTGTGATATGAAATAATTGTGATTATTTTTTAGTTTTTGCAGAAATTTGGCGACATTTGTCTAATTTTATGTTTTTAATCTTATGACTTGAAATTTTTTTATAACTAATGATAGTAATATTTTGACTGCTGTCTGACGTTTAATATTGATAAATTGAAGTTAAAATTTTGAAATCTGAATCCTCATGATCACCTTTTCAAAAAAATTATTATTATTATTTTTTTTTTTAATTAATTAATTTTGTAATTATAATTGACTGTAAGTTTGAAATCCAAACAAATTGTCATGTAACTGAATTATAACTATATATTTTTACTTAAAGATTTGAATGCTCGGCTCCCAAGCCGAAACTAGTTCATAAAAACATAGGTTTTATTTACCCTACACCTGAGAGTGTATAAATACTTCTCCTTTAAAAAACATATTAGTTTGTTAATTCACGAGAAATCTTCAGTCATTTGAATTTTTCTGGTCAATTATAATTTATTGTGGATACTGTAAGAATGTTTACTGTTAATTTATTAAACCCTCCTGACTGAATTATGGGTCCGCCACTGACATGTACCGATACAGGATCACATTATTGTATACATACCTACTAAACGTTTTAAAATAGATACTTTCAAGTAAACGTGAGTCAATGTACAAATTTCAAGCCTCGTCCAGACCAAAGTGGAAATTCGGTCATACCTTTGCTGTGGTTTTTGTAACGAAAAATATCTTTTCGTAAAAAAAAGTTCGCTCAGCCTTAAAAATTTAATACAAAAAAGAAACGAGGTGTTAATGTTTGCCAACTTTCTTAGATTTGGTCTGGAAGCGGGTTAACGCACCCGCTTCATTGAACATCTTTACGTTGTCAGTTTAATTTTAGTAGCTGCAAACATATATTTGGCACTATTTGCGTCAATTATCAAGAAATACTTAATTCACATGATTCGGTTGAACTGGGCAAAATTTAAAATAAGATTTAAAGTTAATTGATGTTTTATACTCATAACCTTGCCCTCTAAATAACCAAAGGCGATATAAATATATCAGGCAGTAGTTTAGTTAGAGTAACGATAATTGCCATATTTCTTCTCGTCCTTAACATGTAATATGTTTATGATGTGTGATATTATTATCAAGTTATCACAATTGCGGGAAACCGGCAGAAAGTTTCGAGGGATAAAATATGCCTTTTCTCCAATCTTATGTATAGTATACTGGATGTTGAATTGGTTTGGAATATACAGAGAGGCATAAAGTATGAAGACCTGGCTTTATTTTTTCCCCTGTATAAATTTTCGAAAACGCGTCAACAGGTCAAAATGATTTTTTTTCAAACAAATATTTTGAGACCATTTTCAGTTTTCCATCTCTCTCCGTTTTGAAGTTATGACGTCAGAGCCAGTTTTTTTAAATGACAACCTATATTTTTTATTATTGATTTTGATAGTACTTTTTATTATGTTTTCAACAATTCAACATTCAACAACACCTTTTCAATATGTAACATTTGAAAAAAATTGAGGAAAAGTGCGTTAAAGTAAAACTATTAAATAATTATTTTAATGTACAGAATGCATCTCGTTACCATTGAAAACAACGTGTCAACAGCAGCACATCGATAGTAGGTGTAAATGTAATTTGGTAGATTTTTGGTTTCTCATCAGTTTACCCCTTGTACTTTTTCTCTAAAATAATCGGGGAAGCAGGAACATATACACATACAGGAATCCGATAACGTTTCGCCTTCATTTTCAGCGTACGAAGTCGTTCGAAGGACTTGCACCTCACAGTTACAGATAAACTTGTTCATGGTAGATCATGTGTGCATGATGGAAAGTAGCGGTTTTACATGTTAAATTCCTATGTATATCAAACAAATTAGACACCCAGATTAGGAAACATCTTTCTAACGTTGAAGAATCAACCCCCAAATAAGATGTTATGGACGAGAATATGTACGGGCACTCTAACTAAGTGGCTATTACAAAATACCAGTCATGATCTTATCCTCCAAATGACTACAGGCGATCTAAAAGTAATATATGCTAGGCTGAGATTTACCGGCACCTAACGTTATCCTCCAAATAACCGCAGGTTATCTAAAATTAAATGGATACTGGTATGGAATACTGGATACTGGTATGGAATTTACCGACACTATAGAGTTGTTAGACATAACTTAATCCAAAAATTTTATATAAAAAATACCAAATCGTGTAGAATAAATTATTTTCTTGAAATAAACAGGTTTTAGTTATGAGCTATGATAAAGTAAAACATCTTTAAGATGCAATTTGGCTACAGAATTTAGCGAACAATGTAAATAGTTGCCAATTCAATCATGTGCGGGTGCGGACAATTTTTGACACAATGGGAATTAATTAGCGTGATGGTGTAAAACTACTGTGGGTCTCTTATTTTGAAAGTTTGCCCATTTGGTTGGGTGATATCTCCTGATGTGTTTTGTCTGTTAATCAGGCTTTCAAAATGAGTCGCTCACAAATTGTCGTGTAGATTGTTGTATTTTTGATAGTTTTTAATTTGTTTTTACTTTATTGGTGTGCGATAGCAAATGCGATGTGTGACTAAATAACGTTTCGCCTTCATTTTCAGCGTACGAAGTAGTTCGAAGGACTTGCACCTCACAGTTACAGATAAACTTGTTCATGGTAGATCATGTGTGCATGATGGAAAGTAGCGGCACTGGTCACATGTGCTTCTGTGAGGAGGACATGTGTAATAGATCACCCGACTTGTCGCCGTCAATCCTTATTCCGATTGTACCCCTCCTTGCTTCACTGCTGCGAGCGTGCATGACTAGGTAGACCAGTTCGGCTACAGTAGTTGAGTAGATTATTACTATTATTACCATTTATTATGGACATGTACGTTTTCTTGCTCAAAATGCTTTAATTTCCCGCCCCCTGGACCCACCCAGCCCCGAAAACAGATCCGATACATACAGAGAATTGTAAACCTAGAAACACACAACACAGTACTCTTGATCCGCTTCAGCCTAAATCACACCACATCATGTCGACGCACGTGACTGCCTACTAAAGTTGATTAAAGCATTTTCTGAGCGCGGGCATTGCAAGCAGGTAATACTGATCATCAGAATCATCACATCCACATTCCCTAAAAACCGAGCGTTTTTAAGCTTTCGTACATTCCCGGAGCAGCATTGCTATTAACTACATAATTAAGTAACCCAAGGGTTCACAGATTTAAAACGTTTCCCAACAAAGTAATAATGATAAGGCTAAATTTCGGTGACCACTTCAATAATTAAGTACTAGAATAATTTCCGTGTGAGTGTGACACCAAATTGATATTTTTGTAATCGCGCCCCACACACACAATTTATTACTCACTCGTATGTACTTACTATTATACTACTAAACGCGCGCGGCGGACGCCGTTTTACATTCCTCCTCCAATTCTTTGATGATGATGATAATAATAATAGGTAGGTATTAAAACGTCTCCCCTATCGCCAACCCAACTCTCTTTCTACTCTACTCTACTCTACTTCCCGAAGCTTTAACTAATTAATATGGGACGTTCAGTGCGCTTCTATAAGAGTTTTTTGTACGGTGATAAGGATGTCTTTTATATATAAATACAACACACAGACACACAAATATCCAGTCCAGATGAGTTACTGATTGTTCAAATTAGATTTTAATTAATAAACGCGTAATGAACTCTGTAACGCATTTTCTATGATTAAAGGATGGAGCCATTGGGGTTGCGATTGAAATCGTCTCTCAGCGGGGAATCGATCCTTTCTTTGTTTCGTCGCAACGGCAAGAAATATTCGCGTGATGACGCTCTGCCGCGGAACTGAGTCATCAGATTACGCAATACCTGCAGACTGATGAGCACGTCACGTACCCCACCAACGCCGCACCCTCCGTGGGTGGAAACCACTGGGAGGTTTGCGTGGGCTGCACTCGTCATCCGGAAAAATCTGGATAATTTCCAGTCCGCCCCGTACAGATTAATTAATTTATTTGAGTGCGGAGTTAATTAGCACATCGATTCGTGGGAGGCGGGGGTGGGCAACCTGCGCATAATCATCGATTGGCCGTTGCCAGGCACTTGTACTTTAAGTGGGACTTGTCGAAATAGCTATCACCCAGAGATTAATTACTGTTTACCCCCACGGTGCCGATTACGAAACGCAGACGATGGCAAAACTCATAAACATTTTCATAAATATCCCCATTGGGAGGCACCCATTTTTTTTTCCTTACAAATAAAGGTGAAATTCAAAATAGAGGGTGTAAGTACGAGGGTGTATCAATATAAACCGGAATTATTTTTTAATATTTTTATTGAAGCATTATGAACATAAAACATACTAACTCATTTTTCTACAAGGATTGTTCACTTCAAAACATTTTTTTCCCAACGGATTGGTAATCTTTTGATGCCGCTATCATAAAATGAAGACGGTCGTAATACCAGTCAATTGGACTCGAACGCTTCGACAGCAACATCACTGTCGAATCGCAGGGCTTTCTTTAGTGGCTCAAACAAATGATAATCGCAGGGCGACAAGTCCAAGTTTTAAACTAGACTATGAAGACTTCTCGTTTAATTTTTAATGCCATGTCTCCAGACGAGATTTTTTTAGGGTGCTATACCTGAACTGTGCCTTGAGTCTTCCAAAAATTTCGGACTGATTTAGAACCTCTGTCGCCAGAAATTTAATAATAATAATCCGTTGGGCAACGGACTACGGTACTTGCTCCAATATCGTGGTACATACTAAACCAGCGTTACTTTCAGCCCTCCCCTGGTATATCATCGCCCGTTTAGCCAACCCTACCTACTACACCCTGAAGTAACCCCCGCTCAGTTCTTTCAACGGAGCTTAAAAAATAATTCCGGTTCATATTTAATTCACCCTCATAATTTCAGTTAAATTCTGAAATCCAAAGTGATTAGATTAAAGTTTGCAGTGTTTCGAAGTGTATTTAAAAAAGAAAAATAAGACGAAATTCCGAACCCTACGATGCCTATAAGACGAAACCGGTCAGTTGTCCCATGGAAAAGCTGTGCAAATTACTCGTTACAAATTATTTGCCAATTATGTCAATCATGGAATTTGATTCTTCTACTTTGCCAATTTCGTGTACATAATTTAAATATCGTATGTGCTTCATAAGTAAGTACATAATTTATACGACAAGAAAACGAAAAATATTTAGACCACAATAAATATACGTAGCCGATATGTATATGCATATGTATGTCAATGCAAATAGGAGCGTCCATTTATTCTGATTCCTGATCCAAGGATTGCATATTTTTAATTTATGTACTACTTGCATGCACCCCAACGTGAAAAGTACAAAGTGATGACTCCCATTATCTGCACAACGAAATATAGTCTATTAAATATCTTAATACTTTTTTATGACTTAAAGCAATGCAATTAATAAGACGCATGCTACTGTTTGCAGGTATGCACAGACCGAGAATTGTATTAAAACGTGACCAAAAATTCAGTCAGTCAATAAATTCGTACTGTAATATTTCATTTAATCAACAAACATGCCAATATCAGCAAAGCAAAACTCCCAGACTGCCTGGCAACGGTAAATAGCCATGGCAACAGAAATATGCTGTCGTTTAATAAAGAAACAAAAGCTCCATCAGCAAATAGTTTAATGTTTCCTTTCCATAGAAAATTACGGCGAAAATTTTCATTAACAAGTAATTACGGATAAATCGACTTTATAATTATCGTTTTATCAAAATCACTCACTGGCTCTGATATTTCCCTCGAGACGATTTTAAACGCAACAAGTCCCCAGGCAGGTTTAAACGATTACGCCGAAAGTAAAGAGTTTATTATTAGTCCACTGTTGTAAAAAACGCATTATCGATTAACTAGTGATTATTGAAGTTTTAAAAAAACTGAGGGTTTAAATAAGTTGTTTGCGACGATGATATTATATATAATATATATTATGCATATTAATAATATTTACAAATCTGAAACGTGCTCGCAATAATTGACGAAACTAGGCGATGACGGTGATGATGATGAGGAGGTCGCCGAGAGCGTGTGTAATTAGTAAGCGTGAATAGAGGGAGCCACACACGTGTTGTTTTGAAATTTGAAACAGTTTTTATGCATGTTGTTTGTAGATGATAAATTTCTAGAGAACCAATATGTTACTGAATCATATCATCGACATTTGTTGTAGTCTTTATACTATTTTTAGTTCTTAACTCATATGTAGTGTAGTCAATATAGAATCAATTTTAATTTCACCCCCCGCGCCAATTTCATCATTGTTGTTGTTACTGATGTCATGGCCACCGCCGTTTTTTTGGCCGTCCCCGTTAAAATTGGTTCTATCATTCGCTCACATTGTTATTGTTACTTGCGAAGTATGTTTATTACATTCGACTCGCTCAACATGTTACTGAATCATGTATTTTTGCTTCGCAATTTCCAACATCACACACATCTCTCTGTATTATTTACTGGTTTGACGCACGACGGCGATGACATTGGATGATCCGCGTTTCCGAGTTGATGATGGAGGTCGCGGACCGGTTCCCTTTTAGTCAGACTCTTTATAGTGGCATGGTGTAATGCACGAAACTATTTGCACAATTTTGGTTATTTGAGACGAAATTTTTCAGTCGACCCAAAATTTCATGAACAATTTTGCAAACTTGGGCATGCTGTTTCCTTAGGTTTGTTGTGGAAAATTGGCTTTTAGTTTCGTTTCTTTCTATTACTATTATTATTAGTTTCCTTGCTCACTTATAGTTAATTATTATTCAATCAAACGATCGAGATGGTGATTGGGAAGCCGTACGATTTTGGTTAATTTTCAAGAGCGGAGCGATCGATGACTCCTGAAGGTAACGTATCGATGGTTGCAGCTCTTGGATATTTAGTGCTATTTATTGTTATTATTATTATTATTATTATTATTAAGTATACAAGGCATGACGCAAATTGCACAGTTTTTTTCAGTTTACTAACCAACCACAACAAACTGACAATTCGCGACCTTTAGATAGTGAAATTAACTACAATTAATACCCGATAGTTTTTCTTCCTCTTTAGATTCACCTATAGAAATAAAAATTTGGCTCTTTTTCATTCCAGTAATAAAAAAGTTGCCAAATTTTCCTTCCTATAGGAACTCAAATTGTAGTTTAAAAAAAAGGCGCGAAATGAAGGCATGGCTATAGTTTGAGACGCTTTCGGAATCCAAAATTAATTTCTATCCACAGTCCACCTCACAGGAGCCTAAATAACAATGCAAAATTGGCCACAATGTTATTTACATCATAGTACACACCTGCTCTTTTACAGCTACACAGTGCCTTATACGCCAGCAGTCACCTTAGGCGGCTGTTCGTTTTGTTATCTCTCCGGCGCATATCGCAATGTGTTGCACCGTAAGAAGGCAGGAAGTCACATCTCTCTCAAATCTATCTACATAAAAACAACTCTCTCTATCTCAAGTAAAGAAATCAATAAAACCAACACACGAATTGTAAATAATATTATTGTTCTTTGAGAAAAAAAAACTGTAGTCATATCATAATGTACAATAAATATTTATTACATTTGTTTGTATACTTCATTGCCCATTAAAAAGACAAATAAATATTTGTATACTGTGTGTTGCCTTTGAATGTGTTTACCCGACCTTAATGGAAACCGGTGTTTGTTTGCGGAACACGGCGAGATTCTACGCAGGAGGAGATAAGAGGACACATCAAAGATGCAAAAATCCGCACCAACAACAAACAAGTTTTCTGGAGTGTCAGCTCAAACAAGCAGCAATTTCCAGCTGCAGGCACAAGCATTACAGACTTCAAGCGAAATGAAAAATGTAACGACATAAATAATTTAGCTTTTGTAATCTAATGGACGACAGAGAAAATGTAATCATTTGTAGTAAGGCTAGATAATATCTAAAAATAATTTCTGCATTATATCAAACAGGGATGTATATATGTACGTACAGCCACGGACTCTAAAAATGACGCGTTCGAGACGAGACTTGCTATAATTGTCTGGTCCCGCATGGTAGGGTCACGGTAAACAATGATAGAAGACTGCTCGGACGGACGCACGCGTCATTTTTAGAGTCCGTGGCTGTAAATACTTTTGTAAGCTAATTCAAGTATGTACTTACATTCATATTTGTATCTGTATACTAGAAATAACATATGTCCACACTGACTGGGCTAATATTATCGCCCGGGCATCATGCGAAAGTGACCTTTGCCGACGTTTATGGCCCTATTTTGTACACATTTTAATAGCAATGATAGCAACAACGCCAATAAAATCACTTCCATCCAAAGTTTAAACGCTATCTCCCCAGAATAAAATTAAATGAGCACCCAAATGTTAGACAATTAGGCGCAGAGTTTTTCAATGTCTCCTTGCCAGATTCAGAACATCGCGTTTACCGTTAATAACGAGCAAAAAGACAATTAACACACGAATAGCAAATTCCCATTGGTGTATTAAGTTACTTGCCTGCTAAATGTGCATAAAATTGAATCCACGACAAGAAAACAAAATTATAATACACATATGGATGATTTCTTATGGGGTTGAGAGATGTGTCAATCAGAGAATAGGGCTGTAGCGGCTTATAATTAGGGGATATGCAGTCCCTGAATGAAAAGTTGTTTTGTATAATCTTTAATGCGGCACGAGCCAGGTACAGAAGTTAATAACCAAAAACATTAACTATACTATATGTTCAACGGTTTCTTTAGAAACTATATTGTTAATTGCCATAAAGCCATTTGCTTAACTGGTACCCCCCAGAATATGTATAATAATTATACCTTACTCCAGTGGCATAGTTAGAATTTTCTAGTGGGGTGCAATTTTAACCAAGTTTAAAATTCTGATATTTATTTAAAACAAAAATTATAACTGTGTGCTAGGTTTTATACAAATATATACAAATATGTAGTTACCATGACCACACGATGATAATATTATGGCCCCCACAACTGTAATTTATAGTTTTTACATTATACTGATTTGAATTTGGCTGTGATGTAGATAAAATACCTTTGTTTTTATTGAACTCATTTGATTAGAAGAATTATTGATTTTGAGTAGTGAAGTTATTGCAGAGGATCATCAATATCTGGTATCAAACTATCTATTAATTTTTGCAGGTAGATTTTTTTTTTAATATGTATTAAGTATTATTTAAGTTGCTTGTAAACTAAACCGATGAAATAGTATTAAATAAAAAATGTATTTTTGAAATGGTTAATATTGATATTGCATTTATGTAACCCCTCCATCTTTAATAATTTGCCATATATTATTTGAACAGATTTTTTTATGTGCTGTACTGCTGTTCGGCCAGTCAATAGGTAAGTTTCTAACCATTGTTTACAGAGGTTGCCTACACTTGCCTATTACTATTCAGCTTGCCTACACAGAGGTTGCCTACACAAGAGTCATAACCAGTGGCGTCTCGTGAGCGCTCATAAACGGCTCATAAACAAAAACATAAAGAAAAACAGACAACTGTATTAAATCAGTATTGAACAACGATTCAATCCGATAACAGTTAATTAACGAAGTTAATTTCGTTTAACGGACTAGTAACGGAAGTTACTTTTCATTTTTATTATCGGACCAATTAACTTCCGTTAACTCGATTTGAGTCCGTTACAAGTCCGTTAATTCATCTAACGAGACTAGCACCCGATCGTAGTCGAACAACGCTTTTCAAGCTTTCGTCATGTGAAGGCTGTAGCTGTGACTTCACACTTGATGATTCGTACTATCTCGGCAGTACAGGTGCAATGTTTACCATCATCGCACAGAGTAACGAATCGTGTTTCTAGAGAGACAAAAGTAATTATTTTCTAATCGGTCAAACAGCATTTAATGATATTTTAAACTTACATGTAGGAATGTCCAAACTATAATTTTATATATAGCAATTATGAAAATATCCAATAGAATCACCTTCTTAAGGTGTTAAAGTACCAAAAGATCAAAATGAATCGTGAATTGCTGTTTATAATTGCAAAAACAATTAGGAAAAGTATTATTTGTTGTAGATTATCGTACAGAAATTGATAAATGTGCATATACAACATAATTAAATGTTAATATACAGGAAAATCCATTATTTTCTTAATGAGTTATAAAAACGCCTACTTCCGCTAATTTGCAAGAATCGAAACAGTAGCAATTAAATTCTTTAGGTAGGCTTATGTGCTATATGTGCTATATTATTTCTTGAATATCTGTGACGCCATATTTTCGAGAAATGGCAGGACTGGTTGACTGAAACATTAATTTTGATTTCGTTACGAATATGATTTAAAAAATAAACGTTTCTTACAAAAATTGTTTCTGTTTGAAATACTTATCCAACGATAACGCACATGACCTATGTTCTCTTAAAAGTCTGAAGCTGAGTGCAATTACGCCTACTTCTGGTAACTTCCGGAAATTAAATAATATAGATTAAATAACAAAATATGTCGATATAGTCTTGGCCATTTTTTATCGAACGAACAGATATCTTATAGATTTGAAAACTCCAAAGAGTATATTTTTTAATAAATTTCCTGCTTAAATAATCAACAACCTTTCCTAATGCCCGAAATAAATAGTTGCCTTTCGATTTAAGTGAAACCAATTCACAGGTTTAGTAAGTAGTTCAGTTTTAGTAACTTTCATGTTTTAAATGTTGTCCCTTTAGCCATAGGTATGATCGTAGCACTGTGCATCGGTGGAATACAAGTAAAGTTCTTTCATAGAGATACTACCTCTATTGTATTCTTCAGGTAGGCTTACGTTGTACTAGTTTTCCCTGAACCTCTAGGACGACAAATTACCGAAAAAAAGCCTTGGTGCTTGGGGTGGTCTGAAACACCCTGTAAACTTTATAGTTAATGATATATAGAAGTAATACTTTTTTTTAAACACTTTGAAAACTTGTATCTGCCCAATGGAGAATAATCGAAAATAAACTGTATTGCGGTTTGTTTGTCGCTTAGTAAACGAATCCCCCGGTATACCTATTTTTAATTTTTTATCTTAATTTTGAAAAGTTTAATTACTTCTGCAGGCATATCTGAATGATGTGTAGTTTATTTTATTCGAATTGATGATATAAGGTGGTCTGATGAAACTAGAGGTCTAGAATAACCAAAACAGATAAAAATTCCACTGGGATATTATAAATACTATACTACCAAATTGGAAATTATTAGATTATTTTTTTCTGGGAATGCATGTTAATGGTTTGAGTGGTTTAGAAGTTCAGATGGTATTTTATGGAAACTGCGTTACTTAAGTTCAAAAATTGAAAATTTTCCAGGGGCACCGGCATTTGATTTAGAATAAAAATGTATGTTCTCCAAATGACTTTGGAGAACCACATATGACATATTTTAGACTGGACACTTTTGGTATTTTTTTTTTAAATAACATTTAAATAACAAAATATTAAAAAAAATCAGTAGGTATTTTTAAAACTGATTATTTGAATTTTGTTTTAAAATAATGTTTCGTTTCTGCTAATCTTAGTGATAAAAAAGACACTGTGCAGTGTATTCGATAAAAAGCGCCCAAGACTGCAGTGACTTCATTTGTTATTTAATCATCAACAAAACATATAGTAATGGGACAGTATTAGCTCAAGTTGGTGAAAAAAATCTTTTTTAAACACCTTCATTGATTTGTAGTAACGTCACCGACAATATTTTTAAATGGCTAGGTATAATTTTTTTGTGTATTCTTGTAGAGTAGTTTAAGTAATTTTCACCGGTTTAAATTTTTAGTAGGGTTTTACTATGAAATATTTGCAAAAAATGTAAAAAACTGATTTGACTGACGTAAATTATGCTTTCTTAAAATGTGGTGAACCATGCTAACAAATGCGTGTTACTTCCAATTTCACAAACCGACGTTTGTGGTCTTTTTTTGATGTATTATTATGATCACCAATTGTTTATTCCAAAGAATTTAGGATTTAATAGCCTACTAGCTCAGATCAGTTTTTCACACTTTTTGCAAACATTTCATAGTCTAACAATACTAAACATTCAGGACGATAAAAAGTACTTAAGATGCTCTACAAGAATACACCAAAAAATGTATACCGAGCAATTAAAAAAAAAAAATGGTCTGTGATTCCACAACAATAAATGAAGGTGTTTAAATTTTTTTTTTCGCCAACTTGTAGTTAAGACTGTCCCATTTAATAATATAAATGGTTTGTTGATGATTAAATAACAAAAGATGTCGATATTGTCTTGGGAATTTTTTATCGAACAAACGGATATCTTATAGATTTGAAAACTCCAAAGAGTATATTTTTTTATAAATTCTTGCTTAAATAATCAACAACCTTTCCTAATGCCCGAAATAAATAGTTGCCTTTCGATTTAAGTGAAACCAATTCACAGGTTTAGTAAGTAGTTCAGTTTTAGTAACTTTCATGTTTTGAATGCTGTTCCTTTAGCCATAGGTATGATCGTAGCACTGTGCATCGGTGGAATACAAGTAAAGTTCTTTCATAGAGTTCTATAACTGTAGTTCTATAACTACTATTGACTAGGTTTCTAGACACTACAGCCGAGTGTCCATCTAGCAGTGATGGAAAAAGGAAGTTTCTCCCTAATTAGGAAAATAAGTGGATCGAATATATTTCAGAAAGAGACAAGGTATTTTGTCAAATTTGTAAATCCTGTGATGAAGTGGACATTCTACGTAACACCATGAATTGACATGATAAAGAATCAATAAATGCGTTTATGAATGACGGATTTTCTAATTGGAAAAAGGCGTTGGAAAAATTTCAAATACATGAAAATTCTTCTTTACACAAATCCGTTGTGGAAAGGTACAATTCATTTTCCACGGGGAAAAATATTCACGAAAAAATATCGCTGGCAAAACGGAAAGAAATGATTCAATCACGAGTTGCTTGGAAAAAAAAATTCTACCTTGCAATTTTGGCAGTACAGGGGTTAGCAATTAGAGGCCATATCGATGAAACTTGAAATTTAAAAGTTTTACAAATACTCCGTTCTGAAGATGTTCCTGAATTGAATAGTTGGCAGAATAGTACCAATTTTAAATGGTACTCTCACGATGTTTTAACAGAAATATTATCAATAATGGCTGGTAATACTTATTTACGTGACAAGCTTTGTAAATTAATCTTTATGGGCGAGCTGGAAATTTGTGGGGCGAGCGACGCAGGAGCAAGCCCCACAATCCAGTGAGCCTAGTAAAAATTAATTGCACAGCGTGTCACGTACAAAGTTTTATTTCCACCTTCGTTTGACTATTTTTAAATAAATTGCTTGACATTTATTATGCGGAGGCGTTGGGTAATTTGTAGCTAGATTTGTAGTAGTTATGGTAATGTAAATTATATTGCTGAATCTATGTGTTACAAAAGAAAAATTGCAAAAATGGTTCAATCTGGTAATCGGAAGGGTTCTAATAAAGAAAACGAAGCACCATTGACTGCAGTCACGACTTCAGCTTTCTCTGTTTCTAACAAAAACGTGAATGTGGAAATTGAGTTTAACAACCAGAAAATGGTTGCCGAATATGTACAAATGAATTTCGAAAATGAATAAATGTGTATAATTATAACCCCGATCCATTATAGTTTTAAAGTGTTTGTAATAAAATTTGAATTAGTTTTCAATCTGTCTGCTTTTCTACAACAAAATAACTCTATAAAATGTCATTTACTAAGAAGGTGGAAATAAAGTTATTTCCATGATAGTTCATGTTATAAAGGAAGCAACTTATTTTGCTATTCTGACGAGACGACCGATATTTCATCAAAAGAACAACTGTCAATATGCTTGAGAATTGTAGATAACAATTTAGAAATCTATGAATATTTCATTGGATTTTATGAGACACGAGACATAGTAAACATATTTAGTAAGCAAAAAACACCATAGGTATGTCCACAAGTAAACTTGCCCGTCGATTCCATGTTTCGATTGCTAGAATTTGTCGATATATCGCAAGAACAGACCTAATATATGGAAAATACAAGAAATGTCCCAAATATACAGCCGTACAATTGGCCAGAATTCATGGTTGTTGCCTGGCTTTAAGACGTCGACACATGGTGTTTTTGGATTGCATGGTTAGTCTATTGACCTGCAGTTGTGTTAACTTCCGAGGTCGGTCTTTTTTGGTAGGTTTACACATGGAATTCCCTCTCCACATTCCCAAATTGTCCGATATACAGTGCGTTTCGAAATATTTTGCTCACGAAAAATGTTCATTATATTTCGTTTCGGCAGCTGTCCAACTAAGTTGTATATAGACTTTTAAATATCTACTTTATGGTTTCTCCATAGTTGACCAGTTGAAATAGTTTTACTATGTCATGTAAATCATTCAAAAAAATTCCCAAAATTTATGTAACAGGTGTTAGTACATTACATACCGAGCGGGGAAACGGATTATTACAGCCATGTGCTACTTCAGATGCCCGAGGCGCGAAGCGCCGAGTATAGCTATAAGCACGAGGCTGGAATGATCTTTCCCGCTTTGTAAGCTATTTTTTCCACTCCCTACAAGGTAAGTACACTGTTGTGACATTGATTTGATGGAAGTGAGCCCCACTCACCGATAAAGCTTTGGTTACTATGAACAACGGGAGGTAAGTAAAAACTTACCTCCCTCAGGAACGTAAGTACAATAATTTCAATAACGTTCTTTCTCTGGCATCACTCTTTAAAACAATTTGTAACGGTCCGGTATCGCCTTCGACGGAAACTGCCTTTTAGTTATTAATTGCGTGCACAGACCTCCACCGTAGGCGACCATACTCACACTTTTTTTGGACGTGACGTCTCGACGACGTTTTAAAAATCGTCGCGAGACGCCGCCATGATGACAGAAACTAGTTACCTTTCCTATTGTGCGGACGTGCCACGAGGTCACCGTTTTCATTGGTATATCACCATCCGGTTTCCGGGATATAAAACGTGAACTCATTTAACCACCCTTAAAGGGATTGACGGCAAGTACAAGGCAAGGGAGGGTACTGTACGATTCAACTCCATACGCTCACAACATCCGAGTAAGTAATTAAACCCGACATTTTTTTCTTTTCGTAAAGCCACGTGTCCGACCATTGTTACTAAGGCCATGTGCTTTGCAGGCGTTTTTTGGGTAAGGGCTAAGTAACCCAGCCAGCCAGGTTCTTGGCTAAGGGGCAACGAACATCCGGCCAGAGTGGTTCCGAAAATTGGAATCCAGCGACGATCGACGATCGCCGACCGCCCGCCCGTCATAAGAACCAGAGCCCGCCAGCGAAGTCGCGGACCAGGAACGCAGGCCAGATCTATATATTTTTTTATTATTGTTCTCACCTATTTTAATTTCATTTGATATATCGTGTTCAGTTCTTTTGTGTAAAATTTGCGTTACGTGTTTCGTGCCGTACCTGTTTTGCGCTTTTGTAAGAAAAATGTCGCTCCGACGGCCCTTTGAATCGCGCGATTACGAGTTCGCGATATTCGGCCGAATATAGGGAACCCTGCGTGATAAGGTCGAGGGCGAAGGAATTTATTTCAGGAAGCGTAGGCACGGTGTCCTGTCTTTTGTGTGAATAAACGCAGATATTTTACACCACAAAATTCACACCTGTTATTTTTTGTTCCCCCCACGTTTTCTCAATCGGGCATTCTTTCAGTTTTCAGTTTCTATTCTCATAGCGAGATTTAAATCTGGTGGTGTAGGCGCCAGATGGTCAGCCGTCGCGACAGTTCGTAATTTCTGAACTTCGCTGACTGTCTGCCGTCCACCCACGCAGGTAGAGTGGAGCCCCCCTTTGCGACGAAGTAGCGGCGAGGTTAAAATTACGTGGACCCTTTTTTTAACCCCCCCACTCCTGACACCGAGAGCCTGGCCCTCGTCACTGCTTCGAAGGGACCCTCCACTCGCTCCACGGCCTAACGCGCTGATTGCCCTTCAGGCACGTCACAACTTTTTGATAACGCCCCTTCCGGCACTTCTCCGGCAGTAGGAAGGAACAGGCAGCATCTGCAGCCTCTTCAATTGCAATTTCTTGCTTATTTTCATTGAAATTCATTTTACAACTGAACGAATGCAATTTCTGACACTCACACTTTGTATAAAAAATAGTCATAGTAACCAAAGCCGCACTGATATTTTGTTCAAGTTCTGAAAATAAATTAATCAAACAATTAAACCAACTTCAGGAATGGAAACACAGTTATAAGCAATTCGAGAGGTAAGTTTTGACCAGTCTCGGACTTTATTGCTAGCCCTCGTTGTCACTCGGGCGCAAACTCGACCTCGACTGGTAAACAATGCTTACCTCCCTTAATGCTTAAATAACTATTACTCACAATCTAGCATGGTTTATAAAAACTTAATCAATTATTACATCAATAATATCTGTGAAATTGTTGCCAAGGGATAATAACTAATTTGTCATTTTGACAGATGCAAATATTTTGTCAATCAAATATTTAAAAATAACACTCGGCAACATAATTTACAGGAAAAGCATGGCTTGACGTTAACAGTCAATAACAATCATAATAGTAATGTAACCGTCAATATTCATTGTTCTAAATAGTTTAATACTGTTCTTAGTTTGCTTTAAAAGTTTTGTGATTTATCAAAGTGACAGTGACACCTGCTAGCTGGGAAAACGTATTCATAGTCATCGTAGTTGAAGACACGCCAAATTGCTGCCTCCTCCACATCATAACTTGTATTAATTTTTTCAAATTCAATTCTTATTAATTTGACAAATTGGTAGATATGTACAGATATATAAATAACAAAGTGACTACATAGCAACGCAGAAACTACTAGGATTTTTAATGAATTTCATCACAAAAATAAAATTGTCAAATTCTAATAAATCTAAAGGACTAATATTTTAATAATAATTTATATAGATCCCTAGGTAGTAAAAATAGTAGATTGCATACCGAGAGGGGAAACGGATCATTACAGCCAAGTGCTTCTTTAGATGCCCGAGGCTCGAAGCGCCGACGGTAGCTATAAGCACGGGATGGAATGATTTTTCCCGCGAAGTTTGTATACTATTTTACTCACAATGTAGCATGGTTTATAAAAATTTAATAAATTATTTCATCAATAAGATCTGTGAAATTGTTGCCAAGGGAAAATAACAAATTTGTCATTTTGACAGATGCAAATATTAGCCTGGAATCTGTCTATAACTTCTCTTAGGAATAAGATTTGACATTTTATGAACACTTATTATCAAAATTGACAGTTTCCAATTATTTTACTCATAGAGGCATCCTCTAGGTACAATTAGAAATATAACTCATAATTTTATCTTATTCCTAAGAGAAGTTATAGACAGATTTCAGTCTACCTTTTAGAGGTCAAAATTTGAGAAAAACATTTTTTTCTTGAAAACTAAAAGAGATAAGTGTACATACATTCTTACAAAATATGTTCCAATTTAAGCGAAGAATTCAAAAATATAATAATATACGGGTGTTCAATTTAAAATAAGAAAGTTGGTGCTACTTCCGGTGGAACCGGAAGTGATAGAAAGTTGAAAATATTTCACATGAGGATAACTGATTCAACCGTGCGACGAGGATTTTTTTTTTAATTTTTAGTACAACGGCAACCCCGTAAACTTTTAACGAACAGTTTAGCGTAGACAATCTGTATTATAAAATAGTAGTCTTAAATTGAATTCTAAAACAACATACATTTAAATTGTAACTATTATATAACTATATAACTATATACCGGGCTTTTTTTCTTTATTACACATAACATTGTTTGCTTGCGTACTAGTCACAATGCATAACTGGTTGCCTGCACTTCCCCTCAAGGAATGTTCATATGTGTAACTTTAAAAAAAAATTGTCAACCGTATGTATAGATGCATTCAACCAGTTGTACCATTGTTTGCTTGCGTACTAGTCACAATGCATAACTGGTTGCCTGCACTTCCCCTCAAGGAATGTTCATATGTGTAACTTTAAAAAAAAATTGTCAACCGTATGTATAGATGCATTCAACCAGTTGTACATAGATTTCACGGTGTAACATAAACCACAGAGAGGTATAAAGAAATCACAAAAATTCAGTTTTAATGAAGAAATTCTAACTGTATGATATTTCAAACAGTCTGGCTACATCTAAAAGCGATTCTATGGGCCTTTCCTGTACACAACATAGGATATTAAGTTTAATCTCTTCTGTTAAAACACGGTTGGTTTTATCCCGTAAAATTTATAATAACGTGCAAATATGCCACTTGGATGAACTAAAAAGCCGTATACTTTCTGCATAAGCCCACAATTCGTTTCAAATACTCTGCTTTGCTTCTAAGACCCCGCCTTGCGTATTGCCTTGAAATATACGGAGGGCATTTTGAAAACTTGCTGGGACATCAGGATTAGTGTGGCTGAATCCTGATGTCCCAGCAATTTTTCAAAATGCCTTTTATGTTGTTTTGTTTACCGTTAGAATTATTTGAATAACTTAAATTCTTCATTTAAAACTGAATTATTGTGATTTCTTTATTGTTAAAAACATATGCCAACATGGTGTCAGTGAACGATAGTGTATGACTGGTTTCCTACACATACGCCGCTATATGCGTTGATTTCGTTTTTAAAGGTACGCATAGGAATGTTATGTGTAATAAAGAAAAAAAAGCCCGGTATAGTTATTTTTTTCGATTTTCGATTTTTTCGATTAGTTGATATTTTCTAGTCCGGAAATGTCTGGTTGTAATAAAAATTATTTTTGTTCTTTATCTTTTGTTAAAATATTGCGGTAATTTGCAATTGCATTGCAAATTTCGAAAATGGCTCGAGGCTCGGGGAGGATTCAATGTTTCGCTCATTTTTCGAATGAGACCGAGAAAATAGACCTATGTTTTATGAGCGATAGAGGCTGATATTTAGTTGTCATAATGGTGAAACAGTAATTTTTGAAAGAAAAAAAACTCAAATATGTGAAATAGTTCAATAGAAATTCAGTTTTTGTGTCTCCTGAAAAAAAAAAATAATTTTCGGTGATGAGCCCTTTCCAAAATTGGTTCATGCGGGTTTTCATAGTGGTGAAAGAGTAATTTAAAAGAAAAACTGCTCTAATAAGTCAAATAGTTTAACAGAAATTCAGTTTTTTTCTTTCAGCTGAATCGTTGACAACCTTTAATTTACTGGAAATTTCGAATGCTTTTTTTCTGAAACCGGAGCGAAAATTGGATTTGACTGACTAGTCACGAAAACATTATTACTAAACGCCAGTTTAGAAAAATCAGAGTATAGTGATGTAATGCGCATCCTTATAAATTTTAAAACATTTTTTTTAACACAAAATAACTCCAATATTTGTCACGGTTCAAATTCGACCATGTCAGTAAATGGCGGTTCCCCTCGCGAATAATTATTCAGAATAGGCATGCCCACGCCACCTGGTATAGATAATCGGAAATTAGCCGCGATGCGCCGACGACAATGGGTCATTTTTGATTTGCGATAACTTGCGGATTTAAAGTGTCCAACGTGTAAGCAAGTTCCGGAAGGAAATTTATCAAAAAACTTTACGGCCACATTCCATAACTGAGTAAGTCCTAACTAATTTCCAATCGTGCGTTCTAACGCCGGCATAATTGTCCATAGGTCGTTTTGTTCTGAGTAATCGCAGTTCGTCATTGATTTTGGCTACGACTCTCGACACCGTCTAATAAATGGACCTCAAGGCCTGAGGATGATGTCTTTTAATGTAAAAACAACCTTTCAGAATTATTTCAAATATATGAGCCGTTGAAAACCAGAGTGCGTAAGTCCACTTTTTTTTAAATTCGGTTAAGTCTAGAAATATACCTACAAAAGGCATGTCCGTTAATTTTGTTTTGACATACGTATATACGTGCAGCACCTACGTCTGAATGCAAATAGTTATTCAAATTTCTTGGAAAACGTACTGTTATGTTTACTTGAAGATATACCACTTAATCTGATTCAAAATTCGAGTTAAAAACTCTTTGATACGCCGTTGTGAAGCATATATTCAAGCGCGAGGGGGTCATTTTTAGCAATTATGGTAATTATTTAGGTAGTTTTCTTAATTTATATATTTTTCGTCGACTTGGTGCACAAAATCGTTCATTAATGTAAACCTTATGGACACTATGGTGCTTCAAAAAAATTAACTTTTCATTTTGTTTGTTATCTAAAAATAATCTAGGGGTCGCGCAACACCATCGAATTCTATTGATAATTTGCAGAATGAACAGATGAAGAACAGTGAATAAAGCCATTATATGAAATTATAATGCTTTCAAAAGGGTGTTAAACATATCATATGTTTACGAATTCTACAAGTTAAAACCATTAGAATAGCTTTATAGAACTAATGAGTGAGATAATATACAGTGTGGAAATTAAGTAGCGGATAAATTCGGTAAACTCCGTTAATGTGTACGAGAGAGAAACAATCTTAAAATGTGATAGCGATATAAATTACTGCGCATATGAAAATATGTTTTTCAGATTTAAAAAAATTAAAAAAAATTAAAAGTCAGGACATCATTAATGTTTTTTTTAAAAACAATTTACATTTTTTATTTTTTATTTCGGTTCCAATTACAGTTGTCATTTTGTCAACACTGGCGTTTTCACAGTTTGACAGTCAGTATTATAGCTTGCAGCGACGTGCCGATAGCATGTATTATAGCATATTATAGCAGGTATGTAGTAGACAATATGATGGCGTACCTGTAAGTAAATATTTTTGGAAAAAACGGGTCCTACGCCCCTTGTAGTCCTAAAATAAAAGGGTCAGGGCGCTTACGGTAAACAAAATAAAACCAGTGAAGTTCATAATCTTGAAATATTTATTTGAAAGTATTTAAATGTAGTTACATATTTAACATACGCTATTTTGCGCTATACACTATATTTGTTGCGTACGAGTTGTACGCAAAAAAAAACTATCTATGTTTTAAGTAAAATAAATTTATTTATTATTTTACACATTATTTTACGCAAAATATAGTTTTTCTTATTATTTCTCGCGTACCGGTAGCTCGGCATTCGTGTACCGGTACCGGTACGCGTACCACAGGTTGGGAACCACTGTTCTAGACTATCCCAAATGTTTATACCAGTACAATATGCGCACATCCTAATGGCCCATTTTAGGAGCGCAACTCAAAACCCAAATAGATCATCGAGTTATTCTCTTAAATCATGTTTTTAGTTGATTCACAATATTTGTAGATTATGTTATTCGACCCCGTTGAAATTACGCCGTATGCCACTGCACAGTACCAACTGAAGAAAAATAAAATCCAAGATAATTGGCGTATGTTCTTTCCCAGACACCCGATATTAATGTATCTGATTTATTTTGTCATAATGTTTTTCATAAGTTTTTTTTTTATTTGTTGCTCATATTCTCTCTGTACTGCGTGTTTTCTATTTGGTAGATGTAAAAAATGTTTTTTTTTTTAATTATGTTGCCATCCATTTTTGTCAAAAATTACGAAATTTTAGTTCGTCTCCGCGCCTCCTAAATATAAATTTATTTTATCAAAATTTTGCACAGAGTATCCTTATACAGGGTGTCAATTTAAAAAGTTTCCATCGACTTTTTTCATAGAGCACATGATTATTTTTAAATTTACTCAAAACCGTTTTTGTTGTTCGAAGGGGGAACCAAAATGGCGTAGGTAGTGTCGACCCCCTACCCACCCATTAACAGCCACCTCAATCTAAAAAAAAAAAAAAATGGCACCCCCCTACTTGTGATGCATCGTTGGAAAAACTTTTCAAACAAAAATCATCAACAAACCATATATATTATTAAATGGGACAGTATTAGCTACAAGTTGGTGAAAAAAATTAATTTTAAACACCTTCATTTATTTGTAGTGACGTCACCGACATTTTTTTTTAAATCTCTCGGTATATACACTGCTCAACATTTGAACTGGTACACTTACAAGAACATATATAAACAACAATTGACTACTTTTTGAACAACATCTTCTTGCTCAATTGATAGTACAAGGTTCTGGAAGCACTATTAGGGCAAAGAATTAAAATACTAAAACTTAAATAACGAATTTCAACTGTTTTAATAGAAAAATAACAAAATCTTCATTTTAGTATTATAGAAAAGTATGCTCTGGAAAGAAATGATAACCAAACACTTAAAGATTAATAATGCGTGGGACCTCCTCTAGCTCTTATGACCTCTTGGCAACGTCTTGGCATGCTGGATATCAAATCCCGAATGTAATACTGAGGAATATTTAGCCATTCTTCCAAAACAGCAATTCGGAGCTGATGGTGATTGTTTGGATCCACTCCTCGTGACCTTATCAACCTTTTCAGGTAATCCCATACGTTCTCTATGAGATTAAGAACTGGAGTGTTTGCTGGCCAATCCATGTGCGTAATATTGTTCTCATAAAAAATGCATTGAGTTGCCTTGTTCTGTGAGGACGCGCATTATCATCAACAAACACGAAACCATCGCCTATTTCATTGGCAAATTGCAACACTACAGGTTCTAATACCTTATTAAGATACCTGACACTATTCATTGTAGCATTTCCAAGCATAAAAAATTCAGTACCACGAGTCGCAGAAATACCTCCCCAAACGATAATTGAACCGCCTCCATAAGCTTGATGGTAAGTCACGTGGTTCTCAATATAGCGTTCTCCTCTGCTTCTCCAAACTTTCACTCTTCCATCTGAGCTATGGAGACGCACTCTGGTCTCGTGACTGAATAAACAACAGCCCCAATCTTCAACACTCCAATTTGCAGTGGGCATGTTGGTGTGCCCACTCTAGCCTTCTTCTTTTGTGGGCTCTGGTCAACAATGGACATTTTTTAGAAGATCTGGACCTTAAATTTACCGCATGGAGTCTTCTTCTTACTGTTTGAGTGGATACTTGAGTACCTGTTGCATTCAATAACTGACTTTGGAGTGTTCTTGCAGTAGAAAATCTATTCCTTCGAGTCTGAGTCGTAATAAACCGGTCCTCGCTGACTGTTTTACTGCGATTTCGCCCTCCGCCGTGCCAATGTTCGACAGATCCAGTATCATTAAAACGCATTTGAAGTCTTCTGATCACACTGTGGCTCACATTAAAATGGGCAACAACAGTTCTTAGCGATGCACCAGTCATAAGAATTCCCATAGCTTGGCTCATCTCTGCAATACTTAAACGCCTTAATGGCATCTTTAAAATACAGTCAACCACTATGAATTAAAACTTAATCGAGATATTCGCAAAAATTCTCTTAAAACTTGATAAAGTATAAGCGTCCGCGAGCTCAGTAATTGCACTGATGATAGACAAACAACAATTGTTTCGCAAATGTTATTCGATAGGCATTTGTTTGCATTCCGAAACACAGCCCTGATCATATAGGAAGTTATGCCAAAAGCATAAGCATTTTTTTAATTTTTGTTTTAATTTTACTGCATTTTATATAAGTGTACCAGTTCAAATGTTGAGCAGTGTATATTTTTTTGTGTATTCTTGTAGAGCAGTTTAAGCAATTTTCACCGGTCTAATTTTTTAGTAGTATTATACTATGAAATATTTGCAAAAAAATGTAAAAACTGATTTGAGCTGGTAGGCAGTTAAATCCGAAATTCTCCAGAACACAGTAATAATAATTAAGCAAGCATAAAATAGGTTTATTCATTTTGCAGCATCATTCAGTTGTAAATTATGCACCAGGTTGACCCAATGTATTAATAATAGTAAATTAATAACGTAAGTAATAAAGATGTAATGCACCATACAAGGACGTAATTTGTGCTTTCTTAAAATAACGTCCAATTTCACGAACCGTTTATTATTGTTTATTCCAGAGAATTTAGGATGTAATAGCATACTAGCTCAAATCAGTTTTTCACTTTTTGCAAAAATTTCATAGTATAAGAATACTAAAAATTCATTCCGATGAAAAGTACTTTATGCTCTACAAGAAAACACTAAAAAATATACCGAGCCACTTAAAAAAAATGTCGGTGACGTCACAACAAATAAATTAATGTGTTTAAAAAAGTTATTTTTCACCAACTTATAGCTGAGACTTTCATTTAATAATGCATATGGTTTGTTGATGATTAAATAACGAATGAAGTCGCTATAGTCTCGGGCGCTTTTATCGAACAGACTGTATTTTGATAATTCGAATTTCTGCATCATGTAATTTCGCGTATGCTGTTTAGCATTTCACGAAATTAACATTTTAAAATAATAAATATACCGCGCGTTTTTTTAATTTCTGAACATAGGCCTATGTTCAGTTTTAAAACGACAGTATCAATTGCAACCAGTTATGCAACCAACATTACACGCGCTTGCAACTCGATCATTTGAAATGTCAAAACTGTTGACAGAAAATGTATTCAACGCAAGAATTATCCTGAGACACCAATCCCATCATTCCTGTTCAAATAGGAATCATCAACTGTTAGTCCTGAAATAGTAACTCATTTGTAAAAGTGCCCTATTTCTTTCTTGCGTTGAATAAATTTTCTATCAATAGTTTTGACATTTCAAAAGAACAAGTAACACGTGCATGAAATTTTGGTTGCATAACAATTGCATGCAACCAAAATTACATGCACTTGTACCTTGATCATTTGAAATGTCAAAACTATTGACAGAAAATGTATTCAACGCAAGAAAGAAATAGGGCACTTTTACAAATGAGTTACTATTTCGGGATTAACAGTTGATGATTCCTATTTGAACAGGAATGATGGGATTGGTGTCTCAGGAAAATTCTTGCGTATAATACATATTCTGTCAACAGTTTTGACAATTCAAATGATCGAGTTGCTGGCGCATGTAATGTTGGTTGCATAACTGGTTGCAATTGATACTGTCGTTTTAAAACTGAACATGGCCTATGTTCAGAGATAAAAAAAACGCGCGGTATACAAATATCAATAAATTATGAATTTATTCTTCATACATGGCAACTGTGACAGAATTGTTGATCGAACTAGTAGTTTTGTTAGATTAATATGAATTTGGATACCTCCCATGACCTTCTAATCAATCCCATAAGAATTGGCCAGCCCTTCCGTTTTGTAGATATATTTTAGGTGTTTTTTGATACAATTTTAGTGGCATTTCAAATATTACAGGTTATAGGGTTTAAAATCATCTTCTATTGGCCCAAAAAGATGTGGAAGAAATTTTAGTCGAACTTTTTACAGAGCATTGAAAATTCAATGGTTGGCAACCCTAAGTTTATTTTTGTATACAAACAAGATAACGTTCGAACCACCGAAGTCCCTTGGGGCCACTTGTGGCCTGGCCATCAACTCTGAATAAAGATTTAAAAAAATCTCGGAGGAATTGCGCAATGGTGGTAAATACTTAGAAAATACTTTCATGCGTTCACCGCTAGCTGAACAATTGCCAAATGCGACAAGACTCTCCGGATAAACAAAAGAACGCGAGGCGATAAGTGACGCTTCGATCTTGCATCAGAAAATTGTAATCCGATTTGTCGACGAGCGAGTCTTCCCCAGATAAGAAGTTTCGTACTATGCTATCCGTGCCGGGTTCAAAGTTTCCATGTCGCCCGTGGTGCGCTCTAACCTATGCGGACGGACTGGATCGCTCTACCAACTATACGTCGATGTGATTCACCAGGTCATCACAGTGCGGGTCAATGTATAAGCCGAGGACGTTTATGAAGAGCATCGCAGCAGGTGGGTCAGTCGACAATTGTTTTACCCCGATCGACGATTGTTTTCCGTTCGCCGATGATGACGCCATTGACCTCGAACGCCACGCGAGGAAAACTGAAGTCGGTACCACATAATAGTTGCACTGCGTTTCTGCCCTGCCGCTATTAATCACCTGTTCCCTCCAGTTGCACCTGCAGAAGGTCGAAAGCTTCCAAGGACTACGTACCGATATAACCTCACACTGTCAATGTCGCTTAGTGACAGAGTGGAGATGTGGGCCTCAGCTGATAGTTGTGCACAGTATGTGGATTCACGTGGTGTCTAATGTTTTTCTCGGTTACCAAACGATATTATTTACTCAATCAAAATTTGCTATACAGTTGTGCATGGTACAGTACATTAAGAAGGTACATCTCATATATTTGGAAGTACACCGATCAAAATAAACTCACTAGATTTGTTTCATAAAATATATATTATCAACGGCTGCTTGCTCTCAAGTCATGACCGCATCGATACTTACCAAGAGTGGAAGAGCTCCCCATCTCGATTGAGTTTTGGAGAATGCACGAGCTCCTAGGCCTCATTAGGCATTTGTACTCTCTTAATTTGGTGCCAAACTCCATCGTTTCCTCATCCGTCCAACCATCCCAGGTGATTGCTGAATGCAAGAATCGTGTTTAAGCCTTAGTAGCTTATCAATTGCAATAATATGCTAATTACAAAACTGTGTGTAATTTGGCATAGTGACTACAAGTCATTGGTTTTGATACTAACATTAACTACAATGTACAGTCCTAACCACTAATCTGGGTTAGTCAAACTTTCTTATCGTTTGTACTCCAATAGATCACCCTAACCACAAAAGCACTGCTTCGGAGTAGGTGCTACGTCCACAACAGGAACTAGGGAAGCAGGTGTGAGGCCTGTGTTATCACAGGATGCCTAAAGCGACTTTGTCTGGGTGCCGATGGCAGTTTAGCCTGTAGTGTGTGGTGCATTTTTGTTATTAGCTATATTCATTGAAGATTAGTCGTATAATTGCTAGGTTATGTTGCTTTGTTTCGCCCTGAAGTTGTACGAAATTTAAAGGGATAGAATGTTTTATTAAAAAAAACTTTCCTTTGCAAATACGAAATACATTTATCCTTCAAAAACAGAAAAAAATGATCACTATATTATTTCTGGGTAGATTTGAGCTAGTTGGCGATAGCGAAACAGTTCAACATTTTGGAAGAAATTGCTAGTAGCTTCTGTGGTATGAAATTGGCCAGGGCAGTTAAAAACCTTTGTAATACTAAATTTGTTTAGATCAGAACATTATTGGCAACGACACATTATAGAATATATAATGCCGGCAAAAACTCTTTCATTCATAACAATTGCATACCTGTTTGTTTTTAGACTAATGTGGTTTGATGTTTGCTTAGGTTCTAATGCTTTGTTCTCAAATGTGCCACCGCACTTGGCATGTGCGCCACCCCCTAGGCCGGTCAAGACCGAGAAGGTGCTGGTGGTGTCAAAGCTGTCGCACTATGCCTTTGAACGAAACAGATACAAGCACCTGACCGACAATGAGCTCGAGCACAAGATCAGAAACCGGGGGACTGACTACGACAAGCTCATATACTACCACAAGCTGCACCAGAACTTCGAGAGGAACGTCGTCGACACACTGTCAGACATGGGTGTCCAGGTCAGGGTCGTCAACAGGTAGGAGTTTACACTTCTATTGCTGTGAATGTGGTTTAGCAGTAGTAATACGAGGCTTCAATAGTCGTGTTCTTTAATTGAATTTGCTTAGCTAACTTCAGTTAATCTCAGATCAGATGGAAAATGTAGGCATTCTTTTATTTAGCTCTGCTCACTTTTGCTTAGCAAACTCGCCTCCCCCTTCCTGATGCGGAGCGGGAGGTATCTGTTCGGAAGTGAGCAGAGAAGAAGCTGTTAAACGTGTGTTTCAATGGTTACCATTATGAGCAGACGTTTATGCCTAACCTACAAAACAGAGCGTCTTGATTGGTCGTTCTTTTATTACACACTCAGATCTGCTCCGCTAACTAAGGAGGTGAGCCATTCGATACAAGAATATGAACACGACTAACGTAAGAACAATTCACAACCACATTCAACATATGTTTCTAGGTTAACTTATACGGAGGACTGCATAAAATGGGCGGACGTGGTGTTGCCTACCGGAGGTGATGGGACGTTTTTACTAGCTGCCAGCAGGATACGGGATAACAGAAAGATTGTGGTGGGCCTCAACTCGGACCCGAACAGATCGGAGGGACACTTGTGCCTCCCCAAACGATATTCAACGGAAGTCCGTGAGGTGATAGAACGATTGCAAAATGTGAGTGGCATTAGAAATGATCAATTACAGGTATCCCCATGACTTACGTAAATTCGTAGCTGTGTCGTAGTTATTGCCAGAAATCAGCATTTCTCTTCACAACTGAACCCCTCGAATGCCGACTTTCCCACTTCGGAGCCAAATTAGCTGTCACAAAACATGTCTAAGTGAATATTTCAGTTTGTTTTTATATTCCTTTATAGGTAGTGCAGTTTACCACGATATGTTTGCACTGAAGCAATTTATAAGTTTACGGAACGCATTAGTTACGTTACTCCGGGGATGTCTGTATAGCAATTATTTGAAAGCAGATGAGTTAAGCACTAAAAGGATGTTGCAGAAAGAGTTTAGGACGACTCTTACATCTAGTAAAGAAGTACCAAGCTAAGTACTCCGGGTCTATCTTTGTGAATTACTGAGAAACGTGAGCACCTGTTTCGTCGCGGAAATATGTATTCGCGAATTGGGTTGCAGATCAAAAATAACACACAGGTTTTAATTAATGTTTGTAAATTTCACTACCTAATTTGCTATATCACTCTTTAAAGTTGTTCAACACTGACATGGTTCATATTTAAAATTTGTTCATAACGTTCATTGGTTCACAGGCGCACTTTAAGTGGCTGCTGAGGAGCAGAATACGGACAACATTAATTGGACAGAGGGGCAACAAAGTGTTCCCCAAGCACCTACACGAAAGCAGCGAGTGTGATGCTGTGCAGTTCGCCCCTGCGGAACTGGAGGAATGTGGACGTGTGCTTCCTTACTTGGCCCTCAACGAGGTTTGAAAAACATTTTGTTCATGAAATAATACCTGCCTCAACCATTATTCTAAACAAAAATTATAGTGCTATACTTGAGCCGCCGAACAGATATATTATAAAATAAAGAAGGCGAATACGCCTTGCGTAGACTGATCTACACCGAAGTCTGATTTACACTTTTACATGAAATTCTGGCGAGCCAAATAGACTTTAGTGTGCCGGTTACCGAAACATACTTTTTGCTTGGTATATGGCTTTCTCAAACCAATCGCAAGCTGCTATCCAATCAACGAGGCGAAAAGTGGATGGTTGTATTACTGTATCTGTTCGGCAGCTCAACTATAGTGCACTTTAATAATTTTGAAACTTGTCTTATAATGTTACTATGTTGTCCATGAGCAACCCATGACCTTCGCCGTATTAATTTTAGTTTTAATGATTCTGACTCATCCGTTCGTTTTTAGGTGTTTATTGGAGAATCACTCTCTGCCCGTGTGTCCCACCTAGGGATGTGGCTGAATGGCTCGGAGCAGGAGACAAACATGAAATGCTCCGGTGTGTGCATTTGCACGGGCACAGGGTCGACATCGTGGAACCTGAGTATCAATCGGCTGCCAATTCAGAGCGTCGCCGAGCTCCTGAGGCTGCTCGACATCGAGGCCACCGAGAGTAAGGACAGCCTCGCCACGGTACTCGCTAAAATGTACAACAATAATCTAATATTTAATGCAGGTAACCATATGGTTTATTATACATCATTTATTGTAAAGATTTTGACGCATTCTTTCTTAAAAGGAATAAGCCACAATACACCACTTTTACAGGAGACAACACAAATCGATTATTAAACATAATTTCAATGAAATTGGAAGCTTCTTTTAACATTTGTGTTACAATTTAGTCGTCTTTATATTGTATTGTATTGCAATTTACTGTGGTACAAACGTGTAAAGCAAAAATTGTATTTTGGGCACTTATCCCTTTTAAAATAGAATGCGTCTATTTCTGCAAATCAGGTATACCATTTTTTGTTTTTTGTAGATGATAAACGTATGTGTTATACCATACGTGATCTGATATCGGCGGGTGTGTGGCCGCAACCTAAGGGCATTAAGTCACGAGGGTTCGCCTCGAAAATCAAGGTGAAGTCTAACTGCTTCGACGCCTGCCTGGTGATAGATGGCGGTGTCAGTTTCGATTTCAACGATGGCACCATAGCGATCCTGGAGATACACCCGCAGGACGCGTTGCGGACCGTCGTTTTTAGTGAGTGAGGTAGACGGGGGCGGCCGCGTGGTTGCACTAGTGTGTATTGGGATTTAATTTTTGGTATGTGATATATGACACATTTAGTTTAGCGCCGCATCGAGTTGTGGAGTCCGACGTACGATATACATGTATATTTTATTTAATTAATTTTATAATGGAACTTTTTAAGAGCAATGATTTGAAAATATAGGTATTTATAATTTTTAGGCCGTTATTTTGTTTTTGTCCTCACCGTGTAAACGTCCGCATCTTTTTGATTCGAACAATGAAGTATCAAACCTGGTGAAGGGTTTTTAAGTGGCACTTCAACACATGTGTATAAGAATCTTTATTAACTTTTATAAATAATTTGAGATAAAATTACATTATTTATGTGTTGGTTCAGTATCAGACTGTCGCCAAGTAAAAATAACCCTGTGCAATTTTGTTTTTAACACTTATTAACCACTGTTGCTATACTCTGATTTTTCTAAACTGGCGTGCACGTCATCAAAATAATAATCATAATAATGATGGCACAATTTTACAAGGTTGCCAGTTGTCCTGGGTATTTAAAAATGGCTGCAATCAGCTGTTGCGCCCGTGCAATCTTGTGCGACAGTGCGCGGTTCGTATCAAATTCATCGACTTCTCTACCGTTTGTCGTACAGATATCAATCTTGTGGTTATGGTTTACCATCTACAATGGCAAAATATGCATTGTAATAATCGATCAAATGTAACAAGTTAGACGTCAAAGAAGTTTGAAGCATTAGTGAAATAGATGTGGCATCGTCGCCGAAAAAATATCGCCGGTGAAAACATAACATGATTTATTACATGATTGGCAGGCGAAAATTGTGTCCGCGGTTAATACACCGATTACCTATTTATAACCACCGGTGATCAGTGTTATGTACCAAATGATCTTCAGATTAATTTCGATTCTTAAACTATTGTTATGCATATTCTCGAAAACAATCACGTTGGTACGAAAAAACCTCATCGCACAGCTGTTTGATGACGTGCACGCCAGTTTAGAAAAATCAGAGTTTTTATAACAATATAAAGTTGTTATACAGGGTGTGTATTCAAAGTGTCGAGAATCTTTTCGTCCTGTCGCGACTGTGACACACGTGTTCGCGTTAGTTAACCTTTGTCGAGGGACTCGGTGCAAGCTGCAAAATGCAACGAACTCTTGAACCGCTCTAGCGCAAATTGCAGAACAGCCTCGGAAGACCCAACGTGATAACTGGGGAGGAAAGTTGGATATTCGAGTACAACCAAGAAACAAAACATCAGAGTTCTGAATGGCACACTGCAGCATCCCTTTGTTCAAAAAAGGCTCGAATGAGCAAATCCAGAATTAAAGCCATGCTCATTGTTTTCTTTGACGTCAAGCTTTGCTTTTTCCGTGAAAGTGCTGGAGAAGGTTGAAAAAGAGTCAACCGAGCAAAGCTAACCATTACCACCAATTGAAAACTGCATCACGACAATGCATCAAGCCACTCCTGCTTCCTGGTGACCCACTAACTGATCAAGAACGGTATCACAACGTTTCTTCAGCCACTGTACAGTCTCGGCGTGGCCCCGGCGGACTTTCCGGATCCCCAGAGTGAAAACCACCCTCAAAGGACGCCACCATGGGCCCGGAGATGACGGCAAAGAGGCTTGCACGCGTGCTTTCAAAGACAATCCGAAATCTGTCTATGAGCCTATGATGAGGTCTATGAGCCTTCAAAGCATGGAAAAGTCGCTAGCAGAAGTGTGACGGCGCTGAAGGATCGTCCTTTTAAAAATTCTGATGTTTTGTAGGGATATCTATAACAATTCTCTTTTTCCAAACTTATTCCCGATACTTTCTATACGCACCCTGTATTTACAGGTTTGTAACCTATTTTGTCCACCATTTTCACGCCATTAAGTTACCGTCCACTGTGCCGTACTGCATAAATTAATATTAAACTGCTTTGTAGTTTACAAAAATAAACTTTATAAACCGAAAAAAAAAACCAGATTACAGACTTTTTAGTGCGAACCCATGGAACATTATCGTAAACTGTCTAGTGGTTTGCCTGACAAATATTTTGTTATAAATTTTTGTTTGTCCTTGATAGCTTTTCATGCAGTAAACTAAATAATAAAATTGATGTTGATGAATTGACATAATGGTGAACTTGCAGGACTAAAACAAAATTTATTCTTAATAAAACTTCAAAACGATAGGATGAGGGTTTCAAAGTAGTTAATTACAGTGTGCTCAACAATGTTTGATGTCTATTCTTATTTCCCACCAAAAGTTTGGGGATCACGCATTGTTTGTGTACGAAGTGTAACAAGAAATTAAATATATTTTGTTAATATCTAGTAATATTTATTTACCAAAAGAGAAGTTTATAAAATCTGATAACGGCAAATAAATCTTAAGAGATGTCAATGCTTACACAAAATACTTGTATTTCCCGGAAAACTCTGAAAGCGTTAAAAAAGGAAACATTGAAATGGGAGTAGAATTAAAAAAAATCTCTCATGTTCAAACTTAGGCACTACATCAGCAAAGGTCTGGATATTTATTTTGTGAAGGTACCCTTTGTGAAAATATAAATGTTTAACATTCGTATTAAATGCTGGTGTTTAGTTTTAAAATTGTTTACAATCATTGTATTAAATATTCATATTTTGTCGTTTATGGTATGTCTGTAACATGAAAACTGGTAAGGAAGTGTACACAGTGCTTGTACATAAAAGATACATCATGTTAACCATGGTGAGTGAATAACTGGCTGACTGAAGACTGCAATTCAATGACTGCGGTTTTTATGAGGCACACAAGAATATGGTTCACATTTCATGTTAACTAATTAACTAATGCAAAACATTGTTTCGCTCTTACTTATATTTCTGTGTCTACTAGTTATTGGTTAACACTGTATTAGATAGTAAACATTAAAATGGGGTCATTTAGGATAAAAAACATATATGATTAGTACAAGAAATGAATATTTGATTGGAAAAAACGGAGTTATATGTAACAATATATTATAACAAAAATTTATTTCTCACTGCCATTGCATGTCTTGAATGCTTATCAACTTTAGTAACATTATACTTATAAGACATCGGTGCCATCAGACGACATCGATATAAAAATTATTTCTGATAAATTATGATGGTAATCAATTAGGGCACGGGTGGAGAAGCAGTAGGATTATGATTATCATCACTATAGCCTTGGTGCAGCTAAACGATTTTTACGGAAATGCATAGAGTAATAATTGAACCTTCTCAAATGATGCACCAGCCGCGAAAAGCAAAAATAAATTACGAGTTCTACAATATCAAGGAAAATTGATATGATATAAGAGATGATATTCTCATGTCACTATGCCTTGAGCTGCAGCGGTATCAGAAGGAAGGAAAGAAATAAGTTCGTGCCATACAGCAGCTATTTTAATATTGTAGACTTTTAAAACCATGAGCATACTGAAATCGGGATGTTCAATAAAATATTGTTCATCACGACCAAGTCGTTTGAATTTACGGAACATCCAACTAAGCTTCAAGACGCAAAGCCGGTTACTATTTTTAAACTATAGTAGTATGAAAAGACCAAATATTAAGTTAAAGTTGTTTAAAATCGCAAAGTTATGACCAACCTTGACAGAATTGTATACCCTACATTTATTTATAGCTATAACACTTCTACAGATTTTAACGTAGTTTACGAATAAATTTGTGATACAAATAACCTTTTAAGACTGAATTTGTATGCTGCACAAAGTTAGCAAATAAATTGCAAGGGGGTGTTGCCACATGTCTGTTGCCTTATTAAAGCTGAATAAACGCAACAGTGGGCATATTAAAATCAGCACACCTTTCATCGAGTCGACATGTTCTCACCAAAATCAGGCCCGATGCAAATCAAATGATGGTGCTACGCTCGTGGCCAGTTGCTTTTGGTGAGAACCGATGTCCCATTCAATCATTCATCATCATTCTCCTTACTCTAATCTTCTACACGAGCGCTGCAATCCAATATCTAATCCATTATTCGATGCCGTCAATTTTCAACTGATTTTCAAAGCAATCTGCGACGATAATTCAATCATGCTTCAGTACAGCCAGTGCGAATCTTTAACTCAACCCGGTTGAACATATATGATCCTCAACCCGGTCGAACTTATATGATCCTCAACCTGGTCGGTGCAAATCTTTGATCCGGCCAGTCAAATTCAAATGATGCCCAGTCCAGACGGTGGCTCAGAAGGCGAAGCAGAGCATCATGATGGCGAACCCGATGCGCTCGTACTTGTTCATGATCATGGCAGCCAGGCCGAACTTGACGGCCGCCCTGAGCACCCTGGGGCTCCAGAAGATCACGATGAACTTGAGCCAGGTGGCGGTCTCCCTGCGCTGCTCGGCCCCCTTGTGCTCGTGGGCGTGTTGCTGGCGCTGATGATGGCGCTCCTCGGCGACAACGATACGAGTGGTGTGTATAAAGCCGTGCTTGTCGAAGTAGAAGCCGTACATTACAGGCCGCTCCGACAGTTTGCGAGAGGTGGAGAGTGAGGTTATGACACACCGAGTTCTGTGTAATTTTGCGAGCAAGTTATTTGGGTTGCCTGCCGTTAATTTAGACGTGATCGCGAAATTAATGTTTTTACATTTCAACCTGAATAGAAGTATTATAATAAAAATACCCGACCCAATATTTCATTAGAATATATTACGTCGATATTATGTATTGTAGATTATTATTTTTTTCTAAAGACTGCACACGGCCTACAAATCATTTCATTAGAAGTATCTCGAATGCACTTGTTTGTATTCATTATACACTTGTGCTTGTACTGGTACTTGTGCTTGTATGTACTTGTAAGCACGTACAAATAGTATTTTGGAGATCACAATAAATGGGCAATAAAATTAGTTATTTTTTAGACCTTTTTGGCTCCCAACGGCTGCAACCAAACAAACGGCAATCGGCGGAGCCCCTCTGTTATTTTAAACTTTGGATTTCTGGAAAATTTCGAACTACATTTATAGCCTCTTATCGGTTATATTGGTGGTCTGTGCCTCTTATACTTATAGCTCCGAGTTCAAACCATAGTTGGAATGCAGATTTTCTCCATCGTCCCCAGCTAGACAAGTGCGATCAAAGAATAGACAGCAGTCAAATGTGTTTCATGCGACACTGTAAATTTTGAGCCCTATTTGTTAGAGTATATTTTTGCGTATTTTACATAAAAGCATATTTTTGCATATTTCTGCCCATTTCCGCACATTTCACACTTTTTTTTAAGAAAAAAATTATTACCGTGCTAGTTTGGTGTTTTATTACATTTTTTATTCTATATTGACGCTTGACGATCTTTCGTCAATAACGTTCACATTCTACCGTCCAGAGATTACCCATGGGTGATTCCCCGTTCTACCCGTGAAATCTCGCGCATATCCAAAGCGCAGCCACAACGGCGTATCAATCTTGGTTATCTATTCTTTAGTATATTCTTTGGTCTATTCCTTGTATGCCTGCCGTCAGATCATTGAGAGCATATTCTCAATTTTTTAGAGCATGTTTTTAATTTTAAGGAACATATTTTCCATTTTAAGACCTTATTTTCCATTTTTAAGCCCATTTTTTAATTATTATAGGACACTTTTTTAGAGCATAATTTTGGTTGCCCTATTAATTACTGATATCTGATTACTGATTGCCATCCTTCCTAACCTAGGACCTAAATGACAGTGACAAGTCCAATCCACAAGTGCACAGTGCAAAAGGAGGCGAGATGCCTCGTAGTGCACCAAGGGTAATGCTAAAGGGGCCTAGGTCGACTGGCAATCAAACAATAGTTCAACCCCTACGATCTCCCGACCACATAGACATGAACATGATATCGATGGGCATGACGAAGAATACAAATGCCTACGATTGCCTTCTACTTACTAGAAGAGCTACTCGTATTAATTTAACAATAATCATGTTTGTGTATGCCATATGATTAATATATTCAGTCCATGTAAGTCATTTACATATGTATATTTGGAAACAATTGGTTTCTTACAGATAAAAATTTGTTAATAACAATTGTTTTATTTAAAAATTCATAGATAAACCGTCGTTAATTATGTCTGCTAGGGTACAAGACGTCTGTTAAAATCTGGTGGCAGTAATTCATAATAAACCTGTATTTTGTAGGGATGCATATCCAAGTCCTACAATTTTTTTTGGCAGATTCCATAATACTGACCGAGTCATAGCCGCCCTTTACCTAAATAATTGTTGATCGCACGGTACTATTATTGGCGGTTTGACGTCACCACTAATGAGTCCATATCAATCATTCATGCGATTTAATTTAATTTTCTGTATGACCTACAAACCCAATGTTTGAGGACCATTGGAAGCTACTCTCTGTTTGGGTGTTGGTCGGTGCATTATGCAGCCACTCATATTCGACCTATTTAAGCGTTACAAGTGAACGAAACCACATAGGGGCCCAGATGGTTCGCAGGAGTGTTTAATTGTGCGTTGGAACGGTCTCGGGTGTCCCCAAACTGGGTTTTAATACGGAATTCCCATCATATAGTCTCTCCCCGGGATGCCTGATACCAACAAACAACATAACCTTGAAATTTTCGCGAAGTTGCCCCATTTTCTATTAAACTTATTTACAAACGAACGAGAAAGTTATTTGATTAGATGTGGTTATCTGGGGGACTTTATAATTCAATATTGGGAGTTTACGGTTTTTATGAATATATAGTGCAGTGGTCCTCAACAGTTTTGCAATGAAGACCGAAGGCGTCGGGGAGTCCCCTATGGCTAGCAACGCTGTAATTTGGGGCAGCAATGTGGAACTACCTCAACTCTTCACGGGGGTTAGTAATCCGAAAAAAAAATTTCGTCTCGTAGTATAGTTTCAAGAAAAGGATGGATTAAAAGACAACAATTTTATTCGGACTTGTATTCCTTAGAGTGTATTTACACTAATGTTATAGCGGTTTTACACGGTCAAAGAAATTGATGAAGAAATTCATGGATAAATTCGTGAATAAATTGAAAAGTGAAGGCGTATTACACAGTCAAATTTTTGCCAACTGTAAACTTAGAACTTCTGCACTGTCAATGTGTTGCCAACTTTCAGTGATACTTTCTTCTCATCTTGTCTCTATCTGTGTGTTAAAAAAAGTAGAAAAAGTAACAAAAAAACATTGTACTGCGTTGTATGTGTTAGCAGTAGCTTCATATGTGTTTCACCAAGATTTCACCATGTTAGATACACCATGTGCACATGTCACTTTCCAGTAGGTTGGTATTAATTTATAAACCGAAATGTAACTAGAATTTCCCAAAAAATTGTTGAAAACTTAGAGCCGGCTCTATTGTGTCAACTTATTCATGAATTTATTGTCGGCAATTTATTAACAACAATTTTGTATATTACATGCAAGAATAACTTCAAGGTTACAAAATTCATGAATTTCTTTGACCGTGTATATCAGGCATAATAGACACTTTAAAAAAAATTACAATGACAGGGTTTGGTGTGTGTACAACGTGTAATTTTTTAAATATTAAATAAAATAATAATATAAATTTCAAACTTTGATGGCATCTCCGACTTTGCTAGGGCTAAGAACTCTGAAGTAGTGAGTACAATTAGTAACGAAACGTACCTCAAAAATCCTAGCAGCAAGTTGACACTAGTAAAAATCGCAATTGAAATGAAAAAAAAGAAACGAAAAAAAATTGTGAAAAAACCCCACTGTTAATTTTATTTGAATTCCATTTAATTGGGACAGCCGCTTTATTGGGCCAAAATACCCTAGTCCCTATGTGTCCCAATTAAGTGGAATACACTGTATTAAAGTTTGCGTTTACAGGAAGAGTGCCTCCCTATTATCGGGAGCTCCCAGGTGTCTTCCATCCTCTCAACTCTGGACAGTCCTGAGAAAGCCTCAACCAGCAACGTAGAAGCATCGGCGGTCAACTTGGAGCTGATCGTCCTCCCCGTCCCAGGCCTTGAGAAGCCCCCAGAAGCGGTCTCCAAGGCCAACGGAGCGCGTAAGAAGGGCGATGCCAGGAAAATAAGGGCCAGGGACCTCACGTACATCGTGTGCGACATGTGCCCGTTCCTCTGCCTCAAACAGAAGAAGATCACTGAGCACGTGGAGCTCGTTCACAGGAACAAGAGGCCCAGCGAGGTGTTCGAGATGAACTGCCCTGCATGCTCGAACACGTTCTACCACAAGCTATCGCTGCAGGCGCACCTAATGTACGACCACTGTGTGACGAACACCGTCGATGTCACTAAAATCATACAGATCGCCTTGCACTCAAAAAAATCGACCGTATACTCCAGCAAGGTGCCCGTAGAAATTGACATAAACAAAATGCCAATTATAATCGAAGGAGTTAATAGTGAGGTGACTAACCGGCCCATTATACATTGTAAAAATGAGGTTGATCTTAAGTACGACAAAGCGTCCGAAGTGGGCTGTGAGAGTGATAATGAGGATCATTTCCATGACGACTGCTTGGTCGATAAAGCTGCTGAAATAATTAAAGAACCTGTTGACCTGCCGACGCACGAAATTTCACAAAACAACGCCGAGAAGCTCTTCAACACCTACATCAAGCGTCCCAACGGAATCTCAAAGTTCCTTGACGACAACAAGGCGCACAAGTGCAAGGTGGACAGCTGCAAGGTGCGCATGCAGAGCCCTGAGAAGCTAGCGTACCACAGCCGGTGCCACGCAGACACCATCTTCAAGTGCCCCGTGTGCGGTGATATGCTTTCTCTGTGGAAGACACTCGCCGGCCACCTCTGGCGCGCCCACAAGGTTGACATGGAGCTCTACAGGTGTGACAAGTGCGACTACCGCACGGCCAGCCTGAGCCGACTAAACAACACGCACAAGCTCATACACGGTCTGCTCAAGGGGTTCGTGTGCCCTGTCTGCCAGAAAGCCTTCAAGAACGCCAAGCAACTCAGGAACCACAGGGACACCCACAAGAAGCCCGACCCCGCTAGCTGCAGCTGCAAGGAGTGCGGCAAGACGTTCACCAGTAACCACCGCCTCAGGATACACATGGACGGCATTCACAAGAAGCTCAAGCCATACCTGTGCAACTACTGCGGATACAAGGGGGCCACGAGGGGCGGCCTGAAAATGCACGTGCGACAACACACAGGTAATCAGAAATCGGAATAATATCAAAAGAATGCCTGCAAATATTGAAATGTCTCTACAAACAAAACCTCAAACAAACCATTCGAATGAGTAGATTTTTATTCAATTAGATGCTAGAAATAATGTTTTAGGTGAGAAGCCATTCACATGCGACCTGTGCGATTACTCGACTGCCGACCACAACTCCCTGCGGAGGCATAAGCTCCGGCACTCCGGAGAAAAGCCGTACAAGTGCAGCCACTGCGACTACCAATGCATACAGACCAGCACGTATAAGGTGCACATCAAGACCAAACATCCTGGCCTCGACAAGGAGCTCCTGTTCTCCTGCGCTGTCTGCCAGTTCAGGTCTATCAACCGTGAGGTCTACAATTCGCACATGACCTCCCAGCATCCCGAGACGAGATGAGAGGATGCCACCAGCCACACCGTGTAAGCGTGAAGTTTTCGATTTAGGCAATATGATTGATTATTGTCCGCTTGAGAATTTTGTTTCATGGAGAAAACTAGGGCAACCAAAAATATGCTATCAAAAATAGTACATTAAGTATTAAGGTCCATAAGCATATATTTCATAGCCGAGAATGCAGTTTGGGAAACCGAAGCTTGCCGAGGTTTCCTAAGCATGAGGAAAATGCGAAGTTAAAAATTGAAAATATCTAATATAGCTTAAAATCGGAAAATTATTCTTTGACAACAAAATCTGCAGAAACAACATTTTTACATTGTCATTGACTGTTTTGACTATTTTCGTATTTTTTCGGTTTTAAATTGCGGGCGGTATATTTTCTCATAGATGGCACCAAACTTCTCATAAACAAATGTCATTTTGACTGATACAGTGACAGATATAATGCACCTACTCTCTAATTAAAAAGTGTATTAAGTGCAATGGATGTTAGCAGTGATGAAGACTTGGCTTATTACACCACTCGATATAAAGGGAAGTTGCCGCAGACGCTTCCGCTAACCTAATTAACCAATAAAATCTTAGACTCGGTATGTACTCCAATATAATAAGTTTTGAAGTTGAAAAACAGCCAAAAAGTCATAAAACATACAGAAAATACAGTACTGGTAGCATTTTTAGCAGAAAGAAGCAAATAGTGCTACATTGTGGTCTGAACATTCAACGTTGAAGACGGTTCTTAAAATAAAACAAAATATTGACATAAAAAACTCATCGAAATGCAACCGTACCTGAAACGAAATTGGGTCGATTATACAGCAAAAAGTCAGATATTGTAGGTAGGTAGAAAAATAGCGTGTATCCTGCAGGCCGAAAGGCTTTAGCAGCCTTTTGTTTCTTGGCGCCCTCGCTCGCTTATGCGCGAAACACCACGGGCTGCTAAAGCCTATTTTCCGCCCTTGATTATTACAGCTTATTTTTGCTTCTATGGCTACTTGTGACTAATTACCATAGCTAAGGTGGATTGAACAGTTCATTCAGATCATTGACTCACTAACAATGCTGTTTATATTAATAGTTCCTATGAACCCCGGGACCTCTGCATTAGTTTGCAGATTATTTGTTTTCAAAGCAATTAACTTTCCAATCACATTAATTTTTGCAACTTAACAAACTTGTCTGAATAAAAATATATTTTTTTATAGCTAACGGACAATAAAAATTCCCATAATATGGAAAACGTGTACTACAACGGATAATTAACATTGTCACGATTTCATCTCAGTTCAATTCATAACTTGTGGCTTAGCATTTTTATTTTTGGCAACTGAACTTCATTCAAGGACCCACATTTATATTTAGCAAAGACCTTACACACGTTCCACTCTCAGTCTCTACAGCTGAGCTACAGAGCAGTATCCACTTTTGCTTACCGAGCTCTTGTGGTATGGAAGACAACTTCGTCAATACCGTGCTGGACCACTACCGCGGCAACAACTGGGAGGCGGTCGTGGAGCTGAACGAGGACTCCAAGGACGAGGCAGCGCTCAGCCTTCTATGGGTTTGGCCGAGCATCGAGAATCTGCGGTTCATCGAGGAAAAGCTTCGGACTTTCGGGGCCCAGGGGGTGATCTCGTTGGGGTGCGGGTGCGGGCTTTTCGAATGGATCCTGCACCAGTACACAAGTGAGTAGGATTACGATAAGGGGATATTATTTTTCGTTGAAAAATTATTTTTGCAAGTAGTTATTTAAAATTTTTCCCTATTTGCATAATAAGTTTCGGATAGATGACAGGATACTCGAAATACTGATACTGAGATACTGTAAAACATAGAACACAAGTTATGCGAGTTCGCTTTATTCCGATTTTACTAATGCATGACCTATATGCATGACAACCCATAAAGTATTACTTTTACAGACTATGCTATAAAAATGCCTTTCTATATAAACCTGCTACCTTATTGCTTAGTTAACAAATACCTACTAGCTTAATAGTTAGTATCATGTATGGTAACTTGCGAAACTTAATCAACCTTCAGTTTTTTTAAGAAAGGAATTTAATTTAATTTTATTTATCAATCGACTCACAACTTTTCTGAATTTTCTAGAAATCCCGGTCCTTGGCTACGAGGTGAACAGGGAGTGGTGGGAGAGCAAGTACAGCAACCCATTGTTCATACCGCACATCTACCCCAAGCTGCCCATCACTGCAGACTGCTTGGATCCGGGTTTCGCCCTCTTCTGCTACTTCAACGACGGGCGGGCTTTCACCGACTACGTGGAGCACTACGCCGGCGACGTTATCATCATAGTGGGGCCTGGGGACGGCAGGGGCACCCACACGGAGCCGGAGCCATTTAGCCCCAACTTTAGAAGCTTAGCTTGGACGCTCGACAGCTACCAGGAGGTCAAGTGCAGCAGGGACTTCATCGCTATTTACATCCGAGAAAGGACGTGACAGATGACAAATTGACCTGTAAATAATGAATCAGACTTTCTATGAACTCCTGTTAATTTACTTTGATGGTGGTCGTTTCCTGTTGGTAGTTTTGTGACGACAATGTGGTACTTGTTACTTACCCACGTACCACGCATAAGTTTACATGTACCAGCCGGATTGCTGTCAATGTGCCCTCCAGTAGTCATTTTTTATTAAATTAAAAAAAAACACTTAATGAAATAAATTACAATACAATAAAAATAGGGATTACTGTTAAGAGTAGTTAAGAGTATTTTGCAACAACGGAATGAACCTTTTTAAGAAGTTCGTCGCAGTTTTCTATTCGTTGAATAAAGTATTCACAATTATTTGCACTCGAAGTTGCACTTTGTTATAACTATTGCCTTTACAGTATCAGCATTCAACTGCAATATATCTGCTATCTATAAATTCGTTTGCTAGCGAAGGCGACCTGGGAAAATATTAGTCAAAAAGGAAGCCGCGAGTGGTTATACTATAACCATAACCACTCTTGTGATGCAAACTTCATTACGAATAAATGCGCACACGCATTTAATCATATCTATGCCCAATGCCGCCAATGCAGAGATCCAACAGTAATACCATTGATTATAATATCCTTAGGGTAAGGATATTATAATCAATGGTAATACTATGCTTACAGCTTGATTTTTTTTTTTAATGTGAGTAACCAAATCTAGTAACTTTAGGGACTTTTATCTTATGTTACAAACTTTAAAGTAATGGAAACTTTTGAATTGTAAAAAGGACAATATTAAGAGATTATGTTGAAATGTCAATGTCACAAATAATAGAATTTGTAAATAAAATAGTAGCTTGTTTGAGTTTAATAGATTTAGGCCTGTATCTATAGTCCATACTTGAGCCAGAGAACGATTCAAGTCGTTAATTTGGTTGCGTGTTTTCTATATACGTTTATGCACCAAACGCAACCAAATATACGACTTACGTCGTACACATGTTCAAGTCCGGACTATAGATACGGGCCTTATTACTAATAACTGCAACAATTGTTTTGCCATATATGGTTTCATCAGGCAGATGAATTATTATTATTATTTTTACTATATAACAACCTAGTGTTTTATTTACCAAGTCTACTATCGAGTTTCATCAAGTGTCTGCCTCATCAATCCAATATCACAAATAATAGCTGAAATTCTGAAAATGTGTTGTGGATTGGATGTTTTGTATCTTTCCTAATAGTTTTGCACCTATGTTTCTTCATTTTCTCAGAAATCAAGTGTTGGTAGAGTCGAGTTAACTGACAAAAAAGTCAATAACATTGAAATTTCATTGTCCATAAATGTCTAAATTAAATATATACCGGGCTTTTTTTTCGTTTTTACACATATGATTGACAATGTATAACTGGTTGCCTGCATCTACCCGCAAGGAATTTCCTATGTGTAATTCTAAAAAAAAAAATAATCAACTCGTTAACGGCGTCGTTGCAGGCAACCTGTCAATTTTGGCATATATTACACAGAGAGGTTATGTTTTTATTGAAGACAATACACGAGAGTATTCGTAATGTATCAAGATCAGCTGATATGTCAACAAATGATTATTGTCTTTGGGGTTACCTGAAAAGTAAAATGTTTAATGACGTACAAATACATAACGTAGATGAATTGAAAGGCCGTATACGTACTGCATGTAATGGCATAAATCCACAATACATTACGAATACTCTGCGTGTCTTCAAAAACCCTGTCGTGTATTGCCTTGAATAAAAACATAACCTCTATGTGTAACATATGACAAAATTGACAGGTTGCTTGCACGGACGCCGCTAATGCGTTGTTTTTTTTTTTTTTAGAATTACACCTAGGAAATTCCTGGCGGGTAGATGCAGGCAACCATTTATACATTGTCCATCATGTGTGTAATAAGGAAAAAAAAGCCCGGTATATATATATTACCAATCTCCTAGATAGGTCAAAGTAAAATAAAGTACCAATCACAACTATGGAATATTCCTAATGGTTACTCACATTAAAATAAATCGGGTTATACATAGAAATTCTACAGAAACTAAATCTATTCTGATAATAAACGAATTGTTAATTCCGGGATGCTTATCGATCCGGAACTCGGACCTAGATTCCCGGACCATATCCGAAAATCAAGGACGAATAATCACCTTATCCAAGTATTATTTTTGGATAGATAAAACTTTACAAGTTTTGCTGTTTTTTTTTTTGTCATAAAAAGATTGTCATTTATATACTGCTTATAGCAATTCTTGTGTTATTAATAATATTTTTTTAAGATTCTTTTAATTTATTTGTAAACAATAAGGTTGAAAAATAAAATTATATAAAAAAAACTCTCTTTTAACAATAACTTTTTGTGACGTGCCTGAAGGGCTATCAGCGCGTTAGGCCTCAGAGCGAGTGGAGGTTCCCTTCGAAGCAGCGACGAGGGCCAGGCTCTCGATGTCGGAGAGTGGGGGGGTTAAAAAAAGGCTCCACGTAATTTTAACCTCGCTACTACTTCGTGACAAGGGGCTACACCCTATCTGCGTGGGTAAACGGGAGACAGTCAGCCAAGCTGAGAAATTACGAACTGTCGCAACGGCTGACACACCACCAGATTTAAATCTCGCAATGAGAATAGGAAGTTAAACTGAAAAGAATGCCCGATTGAGAAAACGTGGTGGAACAAAAAAATAACAGGTGTGAATTTTGTGGTGTAAAATATCTGCGTTTATTCACACAAAAGACGGGACACCGTGTCTATGCTTCCCGAAAGAAAATACCTCCGCCCGCAGATCTATCGCGCCGCATCCACTGGACTCGGCCGAATCCCGCGCACGCGTATCGCGCGATGCGAAGTACAATCGGAGCCGCCTTTTTCTTACAAAGACGCAAAACACGTACGGCACGAAACACGTAAAGCAAACTTACACAAAAGAAAAAAACGATATATCAAAGGAAATTAAAACAATAAAGGAGAACAAAAATTATAGATCTGGCCTACGTTCCTCGCGGCTACTTCGCTGGCGGTTCTGGGCTCGGCTCTAGGACGCGCTGCGGCCGGCAATCGTCGGGGACGCCGTCGCTAAATTTCGGTCCTCAGAACAACTCTGGCAGGGTGGTCGTCGCCCCTAGCCGAGAACCTGGCTGGCTGGGTTACTTCAGCCCCTACCCAAAAAAATGCCTGTAAAGCACATGGCATTATTAACAATGGCCGGACACGTGTCACAAAAAAAAAAGATGTCGGGTTTAACCACTTACTCTGGTGTTTCGAGCGTGTATAGTTGATTACTGCCGTACCCCTCCCTTGCCTTGTGCCGGTGTCGTCAATCCTTCATAGGGCGGTTAATGGAGGACACGTTTTAAATCCCGGAAACCGGTTGGCGATAGCCCAGAGAAAAACTGTGACCTCGTGACACTTCGGGGGGGTTGGGGGGGGTTAAAAAAGGCTCCACGTAATTTTAACCTCGTTGCTACTTCGTCGCAAAGGGTGGCTCCACCCTACCTGCGTGGGTGGACGGCAGACAGTCAGCGAAGTTCAGAAATCACGAACTGTCACAACGCTGACCGTTTGGCGCCAACACCACCAGATTTAAATCTCGCAGTGAGAATAGAAAACTGTAACTGAAATGAATGCCCGATCGAGAAAACGTGGGGGGAACAAAAAAATAACAGGTGTGAGTTTGTAGTGTAATATCGGCGTTTATTCACACACACAAACGACGGACACCGTGTCTGCGCTCCTGAAAATAAATACCTCCGCACGCAACCCTTTCACGCAGGGTTCACTCTATTCGGCCGAATATAGTAAGCTCCTAATCGCGCGATTCAAAGGGCCGACGGAGCGACATTTCCCTTACACAAGCGCAAGCACGTACAGCACGAAACACGTAAACGCAACTCTTACACAAAAGAATAAACAATATGTCAAATAAGGAATTAACGGAGGTCTGGCTCAATTGAGACCACAAAAAAAGTATCAAAATCTATATATATATATCTGGTTATCTATATCTGGCCTGTGTTCCTGGTGGTCTCGCTGGTGACTGGCCACAGCTCCGGGAGGGCGACGGCTTGCGTCGTAGACGCCTGGTGCTCGATTCGCGGCCTCCAGCCAAGAATGTTCTGGCCGAGCTGCTTAGCCCGTAGCTAAACGCTCAGGTGTTATGAGCGTTTTAGTCCTCTGCCCTGTACTCGGTGCCTCAATCCCCTCAAGGGTGGTTAACTGAGTCCCCGTTGATTATCCCGTAAACCGGATGGTGATACCCTTATCTCAACGGTTCTTCTGGCACGGTCTATACTGGACACGAGTAAGCTGAGTTCTGCTCATGGCGGCGTCTCGCCGGCGAATTTAAAAATCGCTTACAGGGGAAACGCGTCACCACAACAAAAAAATGCGAGCACGGTTGTCTACCGTGCAGGTCTATACGCCAATTAATTATTAAAATGCAGTTTCTGCCAACGCTATTTCTGGACCGTTACAAATTCCCCCCCAACAAAATTAAAAACTCCGGGAAGCGGATGTTTTTTTCAAACCCCCAAAAAGAAAAATAAACTCATAAAAATGACGAAAGAAAGATAGTACTAGTGGGAGTAACAATGTCCCGACACACTCGATGCGTAACCACAATCATATTCATTAAATCCCCCAAAGGGCTAAGCTAAATAGCTAAACTAGGGAGTCGTCGAAAAATTCCGCAATGCGGCATGTCACTCAAGGACAAAACACGAACGATCCCATAGAATATGAAAGTTTACTTACACCGTATGGTTTTAGACAAGTGACAGCCACTAATTACAATCAAAAGAGAAAAAGTACTAAACTACACTTAAACAGAAAAATCTAACAAACACCTAGTTCGAAAGCGAATGATCATCGTCCAGAGCAGGTTTCAAATCTTTCACATACCATGTCCCTCCTGGATCACCAAAATCATTGGTTAGATCATACGTCCACAAAGACCTCTTATGGGCCACTACAAAAGGACCAACAAACTTAGGAGCTAACTTCGCGTTAAAATAGTTTAGAGCATTCGACAAAACATGATTTCTACACCACACTCGATCACCAACCTTGTACTGTACATGCCTTCTACGGAAATTATACGATTTCGCATTTTTCTGATACGCTTTCACCAAACGTCCCGCTATCTCTTCTCGTAATGCGTCGAACTTATCAGGATCGCGTGGTTTGTCCCTGATGGGGTCCTCCAACAATTCGTCAACATCCGGAGGTCCACCAAAGGTATTGCCATACAATACGTGCTCTCGCCCAAAATTGGCGAAGTAAGGCGTATGGCCAATCACCTCGTGTTTTGCCGTCCGAATGGCACAACCAATCTTTGGAAGACTCGCGTCCCACACGCGGTGGTTATTGCTCACATACGATGCGATCATAGTCTTAAGGACCCGGTTAATGCGTTCCGCCGGATTAGCCTGCGGATGATACCGAGCAGTATACAATACCCGAGTGCGATAGGAGTCGCACATCTTAGTGAACTCTTTACTACGAAATTGAACACCGTTGTCTGAAATGATGTATTGAGGGGTTCCAAATACAAGGAAAACTTGTTCTTCTATGGATTTCGTGACAGCTGAAGCAGTAGCTCGTCTCAACGGAAAAAACATACTAAACTTGGTGAAGGTGTCGGCCACAACCAAAATATAACAATTACCCTTGGTTGAACGCGGCAAAGGTCCCACCAAATCAGTACACAAAATTTGCCAGGGTCTCGTCGCTCGAGCCCTAGGCGCCAAAAAGCCAGGTGGAGCCTTTTGTTCAACCTTGTGTGCCGAACACACCTCACACTCACGAACATACCGAGCTATATCTGCCTTCATCTTCGGCCAGTAATATCGTGTCTTAAGCCTTTGACAGGTCTTATACACGCCCCCATGACCAGCAGTTGGCAAATCATGGTTTTCCGAAATAAGGGCACGCCGACGCGGTTTCGCTACCACTATCTTCCACGAGTCTTGGGGTTCCTCAAGGTCCCCAAACCTGGGAGGCAAAAACTTATATACGACCCCAGCGTCGACTTTCCAAAGAGGATACTGCCGCGGTCTCTTCGCGATCGCGTCACGCATCTTAACTAACCACGCGTCGCCTTCGGAATGATTAACGACGTTTACAGCGTCTAGAACCGGTACTGAACGTGATAACGCATCAGGAACCACGTGGTCCTTCCCCTTACGATGAATGATATCGAAGTTAAATTGTTGGAGCCGTACACTCCAACGCGCTAAACGACCAGAAGGACTCTGCAAACGGTTAAGCCACAGCAAGGAATAGTGATCGGTGATCACGGTGAACTTAGCACCCTCAATGTAAGGTCGAAATTTCTCTACAGCCCATACTACGGCCAAACATTCCTTCTCCGTAGCACTATAACGCCTCTCCGGTCCTTTCAATGAACAACTATTGTAACTTATTACCTTCTCTCCCTCATCAGTAACTTGCGTCAATACGGCGCCTAGCCCAAAATCGCTAGCGTCGGTCTGAATGACGAAAGGTAAAGTAAAATCAGGACAAGACAAAATAGGAGCGCTAACAAGACAATCTTTAATAGTGTTGAATGCCGATTCACAGTCTTCCGACCACATAAATTTAGTATCTTTTCTGACCAATGCCGACATTGGTGCAGTGACTGTGGAAAAATTCGGAATAAACCTACGGTACCAACTAGCCATACCGATAACTCTACGTACACCTGTGACATTAATGGGTGCTGGCATGTTAACAATCGCTGAAACCTTTTCTGGATCGACATGTAACCCTCCCTGATCAACAACATAACCCAAGTAGCGTAACTGTGGCCTACAGAAATGACATTTATCGCGACGCAGCGTTAAACCTGCTTCTGTCAGACGACTCAAAACAGTTTCCAAAACTCTAATGTGCTCCTCGAACGTCGAAGTTACGACCACGATGTCGTCTAAATATGCAAAACATGACGGCTCGAGATCAGCACCTATCACTCTATCAATGAGTCGCTGAAAAGTGGCTGGCGCATTATGAAGGCCAAATGGCATGCGTCGAAATTGATATAGACCACGGTTCGGAACGGTAAATGCTGTTAGCTGCCTCGATTCTTCCTGAACAGGGATCTGCCAGTAAGCCGATCGAATGTCCAAACTCGACAAATATTTCGCGTCCCTTAACCGATCTAATATATGAGAAATATACGGCAGAGGATACGCGTCTCTTTCGGTTACACTATTGACTCGCCTAAAATCGACACAAAAACGGTATGTGTCATCCTTCTTTTTCACCATCACGATCGGTGAAGACCACGGCGATTTAGAAGGTTCAACTACCCCTAAACTTAACATGGTATCTAACTCCGCGTTTACGTGACGTTGCAGTGTGGGAGACATCGGATAGTAGCGCTGCTTAATTGGCGTAGCTTTAGTGCTGATGACATGCTCTACCAAATTGGTACGCCCGAGAGTATCACTCATCTTCTCGAAAGCACTGGTTAATGATGACTGAAGTTGGACGTGTTGGTGTGAAGTTAACCCATCACTGGTGTTTAACTCATCTACAGTCATATCTTCCAAACCCGAAAACTCCCAATGACCACTACGTAGGTCTGGAATAATTCCTAACCGTTTCCAAAAATCGGTTCCCAAAATCAACGGCCTCGTAATTTCCGGAATTACTAATACATCTAACGTTCTCGTCACGCCTTCAACCATCATCGGAAGTGTAGCCATTCCAATTACCTCGCAACTACGTCCATTCGCCACCGTACAATATTTCACCGACGAAGGTTTCAACCGTACCGCTAAATTTTTGAACATCTGCCACCCTGGACCGCCAAGTATGGTCTGGTTTGCTCCTGAATCTAATAACCCCAACAACGACACCCCATAAACTACCACATTTAAATATGGACGCTCATCGCCCCGCGAACTAGACAACACAAAATCTAAACAAATACGCGTACGTTTACTAAGCCCCTTAAAATAATCTGCCGAAATTCCCAAAACCTCGGAGCAACCTGTTCGGCTCAAGTTCTCCTCGACCGGTTTAAAGAATTTGATGGAGTGCAATTTGGGCACCTTGGTTTTGTTACTCCCACTTTCCCACAACCAAAACAATATAAGCGTCTCGGCGCGCGACAATCCTGACTTGAATGTCGCGGTCGTTGACAATTATAACAACGCGACTGAGAGGGCGGACGAATATTTGTAGGAGGAGTGACTTCGTGACAAGACACACTCGGCACAGCCTCCACATACGCCAAGTCTGGCTCTAACACACGACCTTTCCCTGGTGGGGGTGTGTACGATTCGTTCGCGACCGTACTAGCCTCCAGCATACGTCCTAATCTAAGTAGATCAGCAAAAGTAACAATGTCTAGTGACCACAAAGCCATTCTGTATCTAGGATGTAGATTTTTGGTTACGGTTCTGAGCTGAATATCTTCAGGGAGAGGATTAGGCAATCGCATGAACAGATTTTTCATCACAGAAACATAGAGACTGATGGTCTCATTAGGTCCTTGTGTGCGAGATTTGATCTCTTCGAAGAGACGTTCTTCGTAATCAGGAGATTGGAAGGCCTCTCTCAACCCTAGGACTAACTCATCCCAGTTCCCAAAAGATCTACGGTTCGCTCGATACCAAATAAGGGCGTTCCCCGTGAACAAATCTAATGCTGACGCAAACAATAATGCCGAAGATACGTTACGCGCAACGCGTAGTTCTTCTACTCGCTCCAAAAATGAGAACAACGAAACTTTGCCCTGCTGTCCTCCAAAAGTGAGATTCCAAAACCTAACCGCGACAGGTTTTACATCTGTAGAAGCCAGACGATCTTGTTCATTTTCTGAATCAGAATCTGAACTTGAACTATTCGATTCAGCAACTACTCGCGATGAATGAGCGACAGCTTGAATTACGGACAAATTAAGCAACGAACTCTGAGTTGCAGTGGTTTTGCGCTTAGCTAATTTAGCCCCGGAACGCATAGTACCGGCGCACGTTGCTAATCGTACTAAAAGTCTGGAGACCTTGACTCGTTCTTCGTCAGTCGTAACGACACAACGATTAATTCGCCCGTGTGCGTGTCCACACTTAGTGGCGAGCTTCAAATAGGTCGAAGAGGTAGTAGGCTCCTCGAAGTCCTTTACTAACCCCTCGATCTCCGTCAACTTCAATTCTAGTGCCGCAAGGTCGTCAGTTATCTCAAAGGGATTAGGCACCGGCACATAGGAGGCAGAAGACTCCAATCTAATTAGAGTTCGTAAGGTGCTACGCTGCGCATCAGCAGTAGTTACCCCTGTAACTCCTCGACGTTCAAGCTCATACACCCGCTCATCGGCTGATAGCCTATTAACTTCTACTTTGAAATCCATCACAACTAATGGACTAGTGAACAAAAAGAAAAGATTCAAATTTCAATTCAAATTGAAAGAAAATTATACGGTATACGTGTACCGAGAAAGAACAAAAATTTAAACTAACTTATCGTAATTATTACGATTACTATTAAAAATCCAAAAAAAAAAATTTTAACCTAGTCGTAGTGAGCTCGAACCCACAAAATCATACGCCAAAAATCAAAATATAAATCAACCAATCAACCAAATATGTATGATTCGTGGTCGCCCGTTCACTATCTCACCAAGTTTCTACAAAAACCAACAATAAAGTTATAACCAGCGAATAATAAACTAATTTCTACACTATAGTAGAAATTATACCAACAAACACTGAAAACAGGCCAGAAAATTCTCTAAATTAAAAATATTTAAATTTAAAGTTAACGTTAAAGTCAAAATATTTTCTTGTGTGTATTCTATATTACCCACAAAACTCACAGAAATTCTCAACAACTCACAAAACAACCACCCCAAATTTTCTCAATATACTAAATGCTGAAGGCTGATTAAAAATTTGAAATACTGTCAAATTTTCCAACTCCCAGTTCAGTTTCCTTGGCGTAAACTTAAGGTCTACCACAAAAATATATTCCCAATCAAAAAGGGCACAAAAATAAACCAAAGGGCCAAAAAGTTTTCGCGAAGGGCTGAAGGGTCAAAATCAAAATTAGTGCCAAAACTACTAAAACGCATAAAATTGAAAAAGGGCACTAAAATTTTCTAAAGGGCAAAAAGGGCCAAAACAAAAATTGAAAAAGGGCTGCAAAATTAATTAAAAGAGGTCTATTTAAAATGAAAAAATAAAATCCTGAAGGGCTAGAAAAATTTACAAAGGGCTGACAAAACCCTTAAGCCTCAAAAGATGTTAATGAGCTAGATAAATAAAGATACCAACGATAGCTATTGTTGCTATTGCCGCTATTGCTGCTATTGCTGCTATTGCCCCACGTTGGGCTCCAAAAACGTGTGACGTACCTGAAGGGCAGTCAGCGCGTTAGGCCGTGGAGCGAGTGGAGGGTCCCTTCGAAGTAGTGACGAGGGCCAGGCTCTCGCTGTCAGAGAGTGGGGGGGTTAAAAAAAGGCTCCACGTAATTTTAACCTCGTTGCTACTTCGTCGCAAAGGGTGGCTCCACCCTACCTGCGTGGGTGGATGGCAGACAGTCAGCGAAGTTCAGAAATCACGAACTGTCACAACGCTGACCGTTTGGCGCCAACACCACCAGATTTAAATCTCGCAGTGAGAATAGAAAACTGTAACTGAAATGAATGCCCGATCGAGAAAACGTGGGGGGAACAAAAAAATAACAGGTGTGAGTTTGTAGTGTAATATCGGCGTTTATTCACACACACAAACGACGGACACCGTGTCTGCGCTCCTGAAAATAAATACCTCCGCACGCAACCCTTTCACGCAGGGTTCACTCTATTCGGCCGAATTTAGTAAGCTCCTAATCGCGCGATTCAAAGGGCCGACGGAGCGACATTTCCCTTACACAAGCGCAAGCACGTACGGCACGAAACACGTAAACGCAACTCTTACACAAAAGAATAAACAATATGTCAAATAAGGAATTAACGGAGGTCTGGCTCAATTGAGACCACAAAAAAAGTATCAAAATCTATATACACTACTCAAAACAATTAACGCATATTGATGGAATTGGATTTAAGTAAGCTTAGATTGAAAGAAAAACAAAACAAAGTTTGTGCATTTATCTGTCTAAGAATATTGTTGCACTAATGATCAAAATCTTTAATTTGATAGTGTTCAGAAAAATAATTTCTTTTAAATGTCCAAATAATAAACTGTGCGGTTCTACTTTAAATTCGAAATTTCGTCGGTTCTGTGTTCTAAAACTACGTTTAAATAATGGAAAACAATAATAGACGCAATACAAGACATTTAAAAGATGGCGAAGCTCAATCTGCAGTTCTTCTTCTCCGGGAAGGGCTGACACAAGTGAGAGTGGCTCAAATTTTAAATGTGGCCCAATCCTCCATTAGTAGGGTGTACCAACGTTTCCGAGAAACTCATGGATATTCCAGACGCCAAGGACAAGGACGACTAAGGGCCACAAATCCAATAGAATACCGTTTCATAACACTTTCTGCTCGCAGAAATAGAACAGTTACCGCTAGATTCTTACAAGACTCATTACACCGAGTGCACAATACAAGAATTTCAGATCAAACAGTTAGAAACCGACTACATGAAATCCATTTAAATGCTAGATGTCCAGCAACGGGCCCTCGTTTAACCAGGGAACATCGAGTACGGCGACTTGCTTTTGCAAGAGAACATGTGGTTTGGACTCACCAGCAATGGGCGAATATTTTGTTCTCGGATTAGTCGAGATTCACTCTTTCATCCAACGATCGACGTCACAGAGTGTGGAGAACTCCAGGGACTCGATTTTCCCAATGCAATATCCGCCAATTGGATGCCTTTGGTGGGGCGGAATCATGGTTTGGGGAGCAATCAACTCACAAGCACGTACAGAGTTACATGTGTTTCATAACGGAACTTTAAATGCAGACAGGTATATCCGAGATGTTTTAGAACAATATGTCATGCCTTTTGCTCCATCCATTGGCCATGATTTTCTGTTAATGCATGACAATGCCCGCCCACACACCGCACAAATAGTGCAACAGCGTCTCCAGAGGGTTAATATCGAAGCAATAGACTGGCCAGCAAGATCACCCGACTTAAATCCTATAGAGCACATGTGGGACAATCTTGGCAGACGACTAAGAAGTAGGCTAAATGTACCACAAACTCTAAACGAGTTATCTGAAGCACTTGTGGAAAAATGGAATAACATTCCTCAGCAGCTAGTGGAAAATTTAATTGTCAGCATGGAAAGGCGTTGTAGGGCAGTAATAAGAGCCAGAGGAGGGAACACCGAGTATTAAAACTATAATTCTAAACAGATACCAGTAATTTTGAAACATTTGTTTTATGATATTATGAGTATTTTTTGTTAAATTCAAATATCTGTTCCTAATTTTCTTTAAATTTTATCAACATTATCTTAAATTTTGTTATTCTTTGAACCACTAACATAATAAATTGAAAAATATAAAAAATAAATTAAAAAGTCATGTTTTTTGGATTATGCGATAATTGTTTTGAGTAGTGTATATATCTGGTTATCTATATCTGGCCTGTGTTCCTGGTGGTCTCGCTGGTGACTGGCCACAGCTCCGGGAGGGCGACGGCTTGCGTCGTAGACGCCTGGTGCTCGATTCGCGGCCTCCAGCCAAGAATGTTCTGGCCGAGCTGCTTAGCCCGTAGCTAAACGCTCAGGTGTTATGAGCGTTTTAGTCCTCTGCCCTGTACTCGGTGCCTCAATCCCCTCAAGGGTGGTTAACTGAGTCCCCGTTGATTATCCCGTAAACCGGATGGTGATACCCTTATCTCAACGGTTCTTCTGGCACGGTCTATACTGGACACGAGTAAGCTGAGTTCTGCTCATGGCGGCGTCTCGCCGGCGAATTTAAAAATCGCTCACAGGGGAAACGCGTCACTACAACAAAAAAATGCGAGCACGGTTGTCTACCGTGCAGGTCTATACGCCAATTAATTATTAAAATGCAGTTTCTGCCAACGCTATTTCTGGACCGTTACAAATTACAAAGCACGGTTGCGGTAATTTAATGGGGGCGGAAATCATCCATCACCTCACACAATAAAAACTGCACCCTTCACCGATGGGAGCGTGGGAAATTAAGCCTTGTATATTAGTACTACACTGCTTATCAAAGGCGCACATCTGCGCAGATGTTTGGTGGTAAAACGCCGCCCAGAGTCCATCCATCACATGACACAATAAAAACTGCACCCTTCGCCGTGTTAAATATCCGACAGACAAATACATTCCTGTCTGGCTACATGTGCACCATTCAGACGAGCCATAAAAAAGGGGCGGTCGGAGCCTGGGAAATTAAACCAGGCATCATAAATATGTCAATTTCATCCCGCTCACAGACATGTTTATGAACGGGTGCAGCTGCTATGCACCCAGACTGGCCCTTCGGCGCGGCCTGAGATGATTATCTGAAAGGCGCAGAGTGATTTATAGTCCGCAGATGCAAGCCATACATGCACGTGCACCAATTAACTTGTCGCATTCCTGATCATTCCTGCCTGCGCGAACACATGGGCCGCCACACCCCACTCCAGCGAGGGTTATTTAAACGAAAAGCTTTGTGCCACGAGAACCAGTCTACTCCGAATAGTGTCGAAGCTCACATCTAGCCCTTCAAGTTTCTTGTTTTATCGTGTCGTGTTTTAATCAGGTAAGCTAATAAAAAAAATTAAAAAAATTAGTGCAGCGGTATAAACTTAATCGATTTAAATGCATTTTCCTGGATATATAGCAGATGCCTCACATCGTAATTTAATGTAGCTTTTGAATCAGCATGAATTAATAGTTTGTATTTTATTGCTCGCAGATATGGAGTTTGTAAGCAGCTTGAATAAGATTGGAGAGCTAAAAGCTACCATCAAAATCGGTGAACTGCAGCAGGACGTTTACTATCGCATCAGCGAAGGCAGGAAAGTAACCACCAAATTTGGCGAGAAGCAAACGGTCGAGCTGGAGCAGGGGATCCTATTCCTACCGAAGCGTTTCAACAGCATCAGTAGCGATGAGTTTGGGGAGGCAGTCGCACGCGGTCTGTACATCAGCAGGAGATCGGACAATGGACTGTCGTTTGAGAGTGATGAAGAGAGAGCTGCGAGATAGGACGCTGATGCTAAAGTATAAGATCGATGAAATCAGTAGGATGGTCGAGATGCGCGAACACGAAACAAATGGCGAAGCTAAAATTTTAGGATTAAAATATTTCTGTAATATATCTCACTAAGCAGCACAATAAATAAATAAATAAATCATAAGAATAATATATACTTATTCAACACTAAATTTTCCTACATTGCAAGAGAGAGTGAGCGGTTGAGTAGCCGCGCAAGCGCAACATCGAAATCATCAAGCAGATGGCAGCATTAAAGATAAGTGTTTAGTCTTTAAGTGACAGCGCAAAGAGATGGATCGCATCGATATCCTAACGAAGAGGTTTGACCGAGAATTCACATTGGAGGAGACGCTTCTGGGCGGCTCTACATTCCCACTCAATAAAGCCCAAACAAAGCACGTGAGCATTGGGATAAGTCCGACTGCGGGTTTCATACACATCGTCAAAATAAGGGGTCCATTCACCTCGATATTCTTCACAGCGGACGAGTGGAAGCAGTTTACCACGCTCGACATTGGAGAATTGACAGAACCCATATCGATGGACCAGTTCGAGATATATAGAGCGGCCTCACTGTGGATCGAACAGCGGGAGTTCAAGATAGCTCTGTCCGAAGAGGCTGTACATACCCTGGTGCGCATTAAAAAGCTAGTAGACTCTAAATTAGATATTTTATCAGAGTGCGCGTTTAAAGACTATTATAATGGACTGTTATATACATGCGCAAAAATGAATACTGGAGATTTAATGGATAATATTATGATGTTAATAGCTCCACATAAAAAAATGTTTCGAGCACAAATAATGTTAGAATATTTATGTATGTATAATGATGCTATATTGTCAACATATGAAAGTTTAAAATAAATATCTCCTATATCTAATTATGTGTCTTATTAACCACCTGCAATAAATAGAGAAAAATAAAAACAACGGATAATAATAATACAGATTTATTGCTCATCATGTTACATCTCTATCAAGGAATTAAATATATTACAATACATTTGTACTATCTATCCAGGAATTAAATACATTATCATGGCCCAGCCACTTGACAAAGACTTTGCTGCCCTTCCGCTTCAAGACCTTCTCAACGAGGTAGGTATCAGGATGTTTCGTCAGCTGCAGCTTTTCATTATAGAATGCTCCGCGTATGGGGGTCCCATGCATGTCCTCGAGCAGATATGTGGCAGGATCTGTGATTCGAGCCTGCTTAATTTTAAATAATTCAGCCGACCAATTTGGCGTGTACCCCTTCTCGAATAACGCTTTCTGCCTGCTTATTCGAACTACATCATTAACACTAAACTTTTGCACACCGGACATTTTAACGTGCGAATAAACGGCATCTAGAAGATGTTGTTCATGCTTCTTGGTGACGTAACAGGGTCTCATGCCAGTAGTACGATGTTTCCTGACATTATATTCGGCGGTGGCATCGGTGAGAATGTCTATCCACGAATATGTCCCCCTCAGACTAAACGATCGATAAAGACTATTTTTTATAGTACGTATCACGCGCTCAGCCATGGATGCCTTGATTTTAGTGTAGGATGAATAATGATTCACTTTATATTTAGCTAGCAGCGCCTTCATCGTAGAGTTGTAAAATTCAGTACCATTGTCAGTCTGCATATTCTTCGGAGTACGACGCCCGCGAAAAATATCGGCGAAAGCGGCACTAACGCATTTAGCAGTTTTATCCTTTAGTGGTCGAGTCCATAGGAACTTGGAGAAGCAGTCAATCACCACCAGAATGAATCTGTACCCCTTATTATCTCGAGCGTAAAAGGAGAATTCTGCCAAGTCAGCTTGCCATAGATCATCAAGACCTTTAATGACAGTCCTCCTTCTCCCAAAGTTAACACGGGCGGGTCTATGGAGCTCATCAACGATACCGCTCTTAATAGCACTCATTATTTAGGTGCGGCTACGGGCTTGCGAGGAGTGACGCCCGGAGTACATCTGCTCTCTCTTATAGTCTGCTGTACTTTGGTATGTATCAGCTCTCGCAAATGCACATCATCATCCTGGCGCTTTTTCTTCAGGTCGGCTAACTCGCCTATAACAAGCGCATCGTGAGCCTGCATTCTTTCTTCCTGCTGCTTCTTCGCATCATCCAACTCCTGCTTAAAAGCAGCGCCATAAGCCTGAAGTTTTTCTCTCTCAGCCGACAACTGAACAAATAACTCGCGCAGCTGCTCTACTCTGGTGAACACCAACTCTTTCAGCTTTACATCGCTATCCTCACTCTTCTTCTTCAGATCGTCTAACTCACGAACAGCAATCACATCATGGATCTGTAGTCTTTCTTCCTGCTGCTTCTTCAGAGCATCCAATACCTGATTAATAGTAACGCCATAAGTATGCAGCTTATCTTCCTGCTGCTTTTGCAGGATAGATAACTCCCACACATTAGACGCATCATTAGCCTGCAGTTTTCCTCCTGCTGCTTCTTCAGATCAGATAGTTTCGCATCGATATTTTTCTGCAGATTTTGCATATTATGCGCAGCAGCCTGCGAATAAAGTGCCAGTTTATTGCGAGCAGCACTAGCCGCACGCTCTAAAATATCAGCCTCCATCTTGTTCAAAGAATCTTCCATGAACCTCCTGCTAGCCGCATCGTCCAAATCCGCGGGCTCCTTTATGCGTGTGAGACGTCTATTATATAAATCATAATGACCGCTCGACGTTAGCATAAATCCTACGCCATCGCGTCCTCGAGAGCATTTTCGCGTGCCTCCCGCTCTAAAGAAACGCCCGAACTTGCCGACGCTCATCGTATATTTGAGCAGGTAGCGCACATGTCGTTCGTTTTATTCAATTATATCAGCTTCGCGGAGCTCATCTTCAATAGCCAGAATCTCATTACCGACGCTGCTACTCCCAGCAACCGAACCCTCCACCAGCCCCTCCCGAAGCCCCTCCACCCCTCCGTCACGAGTATGTAGTTGATATTTTATATGGTAATAAAAAATAATAGTACAATGTAAAACTTTATTTTTATTCACCCCTCCATAGTGTATAGAGAGAACAGAACATATTAAATAAAGAAAAATCACGCAAACATATACAATACTATTTTTAATAATAAATCCTGCTGCAGCTCGCTGATTTTGATTAAAGCTTTTACCTTCCCGATCTTATTCAGGCTACTTACGAAGTCCATATCTGGGAGCAATAAAATATATGATTTATTCATAATTATTTGGCTAGAAGCGGTGTACTTACTTCTCTTAATATGCGGAGGACTGCGAGTGTTAGTGCTCTTGGGTGGATGCATGCTTCGTCGTTGCTGCCTGAGAACTACCCTAATGTATGCAGAAATCAAGCTTAAAGATAGCCCCCCCGAAACTCATGTGGTGGGGAGGAGCGCCCTGCCAGCTACAAGTTCTGACAGGTGTACAAATCAATGCACCTATGACCTAGCGGGCGATTAGAGTTAATACTGTAATTAAGCAGGCTCGAATTACAGATCCAGTTTCCTAGCTACTCGAGGATATGCATGAGTAATAAATCGTATTATTTCTCTATTTATTGTAGGCTGATAAAACACTTAATTAGAGTCATTTGTTTGAAACATTCAAATGTTGACAATACAGCATCACTATACATGTAAATGCCCTCTAACACTGTTTGTACTCGAAGTGCTTGTTTATGCGAACCTATTATCCATCACATCGGGCGTGCTCATTTTTTCACATCATTATAATAGCCCCTGTATTTACACTGCCGCTAATAGGCTAACGCATTCGATAAATGCAGGACTTATTTTTTTAATACTTTTACCGTGTTGTCATGTGTTTTCCTCTTAACCTCCAGCACGTTCTGCTCTACATCGACCGCGCACATTCGACATATCCTATCCACGGATAGCACCTCCAGCACGTTCTGCTCTGCTTCAACCGCCTGCAACCAGTATGTCTATGCCTGTCATACTCCCGGCTTTACAGGCAACACCTGCAACCCCTGTTATACGCTCCACACCGAAAGCAGTAGCACAACGTCATGCGGCCAAGTTAAAGGCTACGAGGAATCTATCGTTTTCGGAGTATGGTAGTGAGGCAGGCGATGAGCAAGATATGGATACGACGTCTAGGGGGGGGTGAGCTCTTACATTTACTGGACGACATGCTGCTTACACCTAGAAAATATTTCACCATGTTAGTTAGGGGTGATGATAAGGACTTAGACAAGACATTCGGCGTAGTCTATAATAGCCATGCTGGAGGATTTCATCTGGGTAACTCAGCCATTATCCCAGATGGGGAGGATCTTTTAGTCGGGCGAAGCATCTATGCGGAGACCCCTGGCCTCTACGATCTGATTTTTAGTAAGAAGCCAAAACCATTTAGCCACACAGATGTAATCAATTATGCTGATATCATCAATAAAACCAATATAACATATTCCAATTTAGATGATAACAACCGCGTTCGAGTAAATAACTCACATAAATATAAGAGGTTTATCGCGCCTCTATTAAACAGCGTGAGTTCGCCAGCTCTAACTAGATCCCGCGCTAAAACTACTGGAGGTCTAGGGTTCGACTCTGAGATGCAGTGCGACTTAAAAACCCCCGTACAATACCGCTATTGGGATAACATAGAAGAGCTGGTGGATAGAAGAGCTGCTAGGAATGCTGGGAATAGCAGCGTCGGTAATGAGATTCTGGCTATTGAAGATGAGCTCCGCGAAGCTGATATAATTGAATAAAACGAACGACATGTGCGCTACCTGCTCAAATATACGATGAGCGTCGACAAGTTCGGGCGTTTTTTTAGAGCGGGAGGCACGCGAAAATGCTCTCGAGGACGCGATGGCGTAGGATTTATGCTAACGTCGAGCGGTCATTATGATTTATATAATAGACGTCTCACACGCATAAAGGAGCCCGCGGATTTGCAGGAGGTTCGTGGAAGATTCTTTGAACAAGATGGAGGCTGATATTTTAGAGCGTGCGGCTAGTGCTGCTCGCAATAAACTGGCACTTTATTCGCAGGCTGCTGCGCATAATATGCAAAATCTGCAGAAAAATATCGATGCGAAACTATCTGATCTGAAGAAGCAGCAGGAGGAAAAACTGCAGGCTAATGATGCGTCTAATGTGTGGGAGTTATCTATCCTGCAAAAGCAGCAGGAAGATAAGCTGCATACTTATGGCGTTACTATTAATCAGGTATTGGATGCTCTGAAGAAGCAGCAGGAAGAAAGACTACAGATCCATGATGTGATTGCTGTTCGTGAGTTAGACGATCTGAAGAAAAAGAGTGAGGATAGCGATGTAAAGCTGAAAGAGTTGGTGTTCACCAGAGTAGAGCAGCTGCGCGAGTTATTTGTTCAGTTGTCGGCTGAGAGAGAAAAACTTCAGGCTTATGGCGCTGCTTTTAAGCAGGAGTTGGATGATGCGAAGAAGCAGCAGGAAGAAAGAATGCAGGCTCACGATGCGCTTGTTATAGGCGAGTTAGCCGACCTGAAGAAAAAGCGCCAGGATGATGATGTACATTTGCGAGAGCTGATACATACCAAAGTACAGCAGACTATAAGAGAGAGCAGATGTACTTCGGGCGTCACTCCTCGCAAGCGCGTAGCTGCACCTAAATAATGAGTGTTATTAAGAGCGGTATCGTTGATGAGCTCCATAGACCCGCCCGTGTTAACTTTGGGAGAAGGAGGACTGTCATTAAAGGTCTTGATGATCTATGGCAAGCTGACTTGGCAGAATTCTCCTTTTACGCTCGAGATAATAAGGGGCACAGATTCATTCTGGTGGTGATTGACTGCTTCTCCAAGTTCCTATGGACTCGACCACTAAAGGATAAAACTGCTAAATGCGTTAGTGCCGCTTTCGCCGATATTTTTCGCGGGCGTCGTACTCCGAAGAATTTGCAGACTGACAATGGTACTGAATTTTACAACTCTACGATGAAGGCGCTGCTAGCTAAATATAAAGTAAATCATTATTCATCCTACACTAAAATCAAGGCATCCATGGCTGAGCGCGTGATACGTACTATAAAAAATAGTCTTTATCGATCGTTTAGTCTGAGGGGGACATATTCGTGGATAGACATTCTCACCGATGCCACCGCCGAATATAATGTCAGGAAACATCGTACTATTGGCATGAGACCCTGTGACGTCACCAAGAAGCATGAACAACATCTTCTAGATGCCGTTTATTCGCACGTTAAAATGTCCGGTGTGCGAAAGTTTAGTGTTAATGATATAGTTCGAATAAGCAGGCAGAAAGCGTTATTCGAGAAGGGGTACACGCCAAATTGGTCGGCTGAATTATTTAAAATTAAGCAGGCTCGAATCACAGATCCTGCCTCATATCTGCTCGAGGACATGCATGGGACCCCCATACGCGGAGCATTCTATAATGAAGAGCTGCAGCTGAAGAAACATCCTGATACCTACCTCGTTGAGAAGGTCTTGAAGCGGAAGGGCAGCAAAGTCTTTGTCAAGTGGCTGGGCCATGATAATGTATTTAATTCCTGGATAGATAGTACAAATGTATTGTAATATATTTAATTCCTTGATAGAGATGTAACATGATGAGCAATAAATCTGTATTATTATTATCCGATGTTTTTATTTTTCTCTATTTATTGCAGGTGGTTAATAAAACACATAATTAGATATAGGAGATATTTATTTTAAACTTTCATATGTTGACAATATAGCATCATTATACATACATAAATATTCTAACATTATTTGTGCTCGAAACATTTTTCTATGTGGAGCTATTAACATCATAATATTATCTATTAAATCTCCAGTATTCATTTTTGCGCATGTATATAACAGTCCATTATAATAGTCTTTAAACGCGCACTCTGATAAAATATCTAATTTAGAGTCTACTAGCTTTTTAATGCGCACCATGGTATGTACAGCCTCTTCGGACAGAGCTATCTTGAACTCCCGCTGTTCGATCCACAGTGAGGCCGCTCTATATATCTCGAACTGGTCCATCAGTAGTTAGGCAACACGGTTTCTAACGCAGGTTAGGTTAGTTTTCGATTAATTTAATCCGCGGTTTTTATTGGCGGATTAATCAATTACCGCGGGCAGTAACAATGGGTTGATTGCGGAAATCGCGAGTAATTTAATCACAATTGCAGGATAACAATGGAATAATTGCAGATGCATTACTTTAATTACAGGTGCATTACTGCAATTACAGGTTCTTTAATTGCAGGTTAATTGACGATCCGCAAATTTAATTGGCAGTCTAATCACCGCGAGCGGTAACAATAGATTGATTGCGAGTAATTTAATAACAATTGCAGGATAACAATGGAATAATTACATCAATTGTAGGTACTTTAACTACAGGTTAATTGACGATCCGCGCATTTAATTGGCAGTCTAATCACCGCGGATCAAATTGATATCATAGATCGCTAGACTGAGGATCGCCACACAGTCGCCGCCCCCGACACCACCGCCCCCGACCTCGCCGCCCCCAGACCACCCACGAGCCAGAGGCCGCCGCCCCCGCGCCGCCCCCCGCGCCGCCCCCACCCGCCCCCCGGGCCACGTGGTCCACTGTCACACCGCCCCCGATGCGGCCGTGCGGCGAGTTGAACCAGCGATCTGATAAGGCCGAGCGTGGGGTCAGCCGAAGGGTCGCCCCACCCGCGGTATGTAATGCGATACACGATTCGGCAGGAAGTAATCACTCAAACCGGCAGGCCATAAACACATCAATTTTATCATTATGATTAAAATAAAACTGCCGGTTCCCAGACGGCTATAAAAAAAATAGTGGCAGAGTCTGGAGATTAAGACAGCTGATAAACACGGGTGTCACCCGATACGGGTTTTTCGGGCGCAGCTATAATCATATCATTATAATTAAGTCACCGGGGCATTCAGACGCGATAACAAAAGGTCGGGGAGATAAGACAGACATGATAAATATATCAATTTTAACGATGTCGTAAATTGAATACTAATGGAAAATATAAAAAATTTGGCGGATGCAGCTGTGAATTAAGATTAGATATCTAACGAAATATGCACGTGCACCAATTAACTTGATGTCGCAACAAGTCGAGACTAGAACATTCCTGTCTGTGTGAAGAAGCACGCCATCACACCCCACCCCTGCGAGGGTTATTTAAACGAAAAACTTCATGCCACGAGCATCAGTCTACTCCGACCAGTGTCGAAGCTCACATCTAGCCCTTCAAGTTTCTTGTGTTACCCTCTGTGCCAGCACCGATCTCCTAGTGAGTGTTATCGTGTTTTGATCAGGTAAGCTAATAAAAATTTAAATAAAAATTATTGCTGCGGGCAATAAATAAATAAATAAAAGATAAATACATCATGTAATTATCAAATATATCTCTATCCTAGATTGAAAGCAGAACAGATCAGCCCGCTCGCAACGCTTATAATAATTTAATAGGTGAGCCTGCAGCATTAAATCCAGAAACAAATACCAACAATATTTATAAATATAGGAGAACCGTAAATATTAATTTATCCTATTTCCAGATATATCTGCTATATTTATATCACATCGCTAATTTTCACGAACGCCGCAGCTAATCCAAGTATGTTATATCAAAGTTAAATGTATGCACGCGATAAAATGATTATTATTATTATTTTAAGAAATGTCTATTATGGAGACAGCAAACACTCTTGTAAGAGGTGTGGACGACTTCTGCAGGCAGGATGTTCGGGACCCCCGCATCATCGAGAGCTGGCTGGGGGCAATTAGCAGAAACCTAGCGGCCCTAAATTTAGCTGTCACACAGCTGAAAGGGACCTCCAACGGAACTCTGGGCCTCCTCAACGGCTTGACTAGCGCCATCACCAAGATGCAGCGTAGGCGGTCGCAGCTCAAGGCGAGGCTCATCCGTGGAGGTGGAGGAGCGAGACTCCCCGCTGCCATAGATTATGTGGACCTCAAGTCGGCGTTCGCTGGAAGGATCCGTACGGGGGCGTACCTAAACCGGACTCACAAAGACCCCATCAACTTCCTGGTGGATTGCGGCCCCAGGGTTGCGACGAGGACCCGGAACGCTCTGGCCAAGGAACCGTTTTTAAAAATCAATACCACATTCTGCGGAGAGTTCACCAAGATGGCGGGCGGTGAGGAGGTGTTGGAGTACAAACACTTCAACACCAAGAATGTGGTGATTGATTTGGATACAGACTTGGCCGAGTGGTTCATGCTCCACGTCATGGTGCCGCTATTGGAGCAGCTGGAAGAATTTCAGGTTTGTACACCCCGCTAAATTTACTTTAATTTTCTCTAATATATCCATGTTTATTACAGGAGCGTGAGTCTGGCTGGGCCCTTGCAAGCGTGGTAAGCCTCAATGTGAACACCAACAAGTATACGCCGCTGCTGGGATCCTCGTACATTGAGCTGCCGCCGCAGATAAAATTAAGACATGCCTGCGTCAATGTACGAAACAGCGATGAGGCTTGCTTCGCTTGGGCGGTCACCTCAGCGCTACATCCTGCCCCCAGAGATACCGAGAGGATGTCGTCCTATCCACGGTATGAGAGCGTCCTGAACCTGGAGGGGATCACCATGCCCATGCAAAGGCCTCAGATAGAGAAATTCGAGCGGCAGAATTCTCTATCAATAAACGTATACATCTTGACTAAGAATAGAGGTAAATTTACAGTTAGCCCGTCGCGCCTCACCCGGGATAAGCGCGATAGACACGTAAATCTCCTGCTTATTCAGGATGTATACGTTGATGAGGCCGATGATGAAGACGATGATACAAATGTCGTCCCCGTCAGATATCATTATGTGTGGGTGAAAAACCTCTCCAGGCTGCTCTCATCACAGCTAAGCAAGGAAAAGATGGCAAAATACTTCTGCGACCGATGCCTGCATTACTTTAGAACCCAGGGCAAGCTGGCGGTCCATATCAAGGACTGTGAGAAGATGAACGCCTTTAAGGTGAACCTTTCCCCGGGAGGGAAGATCGCCTTTAAGGCGTTTAAAAATAAGGAGCGGTGCCCTTTCATTGTATATGCGGACTTTGAGAGCATCTTAAAGTCTACGGCAATCAAATTTGGCAGCACAGGTAAGAAATATTCCAATCGTGCTAATAATACAAAATACTAATAATAATCTTGTTTTGCAGGAGAAAAGTATCAGGAGCACGAGGCGTATAGCGTTGGTTATTACGTGAAGTGCTCCTACGATGATGCTCTTTCTTACTATCGGAGCTATAGGGGCGAAAACTGTGCTGCCTGGTTCACCGCTGAACTGAAAGATTTCGCAGAGAATGTCGAGACGGTGTTCAAATGTCCCCTGCCGATGAACGTGCTGACTGCCGAACAAGAGTGCAAGTTTCGGCAAACGTCATCCTGCCACATATGTGAAAAGCCGCTGGGACAGGACCGTGTGCGTGATCATGACCATCTGACCGGAGCATTCAGAGGAGCCGCTCACAACGAATGTAATCTGGAGTTCCAGGATTCACGCACCGTCCCAGTGGTATTCCACAACTTCAGCGGCTATGATTCGCATTTTCTAATCCGGGATGTCGCGAGAGGATTAGAGGGCAGGATGACGCTGGTCCCCAACAACACAGAAAAGTTCATCTCGTTCTTTAAGAGCATGGCAGGGACAGACATCAAATACAAGTTTATAGATTCCTGTAGATTCATGGCATCATCCCTGGATAAGTTGAGCTCCTACCTCGAAGTCAAGAAGATAGTGCACAGCCAATTCCCGCTGTACAACGACGAGAAGATTGACCTGCTCACCCGTAAGGGAGTATTCCCCTACGAGTACGTACAGAGTTGGGTCAATCTTGACGAGACTGACCTCCCGAGCCGAGAATCCTTCCGGAGTCAGCTGACTGACTCCGAGATCAGCAGCGAGGATTATGCGCACGCTCAGAAAGTATGGCGGGAATTCAACATCACCACGCTGGGCGAGTATAGCGTTCTATACCTTAAGACTGATGTGCTACTCTTGGCTGATGTCTTCGAGGCCTTCAGGGATGTCTGCCTGAATAATTACCACCTCGATCCAGCCCACTACATGACCGCACCGTCATTGAGCTGGGACGCCATGCTGAAGAACACGGGGGTCCAGCTTGACATGATTGGCGACGTGGATATGTTGATGTTCTTCGAACGAGGTATTCGAGGAGGACTCACCTAATGCTCGAAAAGGCATGCCCGAGCAAACAATCAGTACATGAGTGGCCATGATTCAGCTTCACCGACTAACTACCTCATGTACTATGATATTAATGCCATGTATGCTTGGGCAATGTCGCAGCACCTGCCTGCAGGAGAGCTGAAGTGGGTAGAGGGTGATGTCTCCTCTTTTAACTTCAACCTCCCAGACGATACCCCTACAGGATATGTCTTGGAGGTCGATCTGGACTACCCGATGCATATTCACGACCGCCATAGTGACCTCCCTATGGCGCCATCGAAAGGCAGGGCTCCCGGTTCGAAGCAGGATAAGATGCTTGCCACGCTAGAGGGCAAGCGTAATTATATAATTCACTACAGGAATCTCAAACAGTATGTAGCAGAGGGCCTGATTGTATCGAAAATACATAGGGTGATACAGTTTAAGCAGTCTCCATGGTTAAGAAAGTACATTGACCTGAATGCAGAGCTCCGGCGAAACTCTCGAAATGAGTTTGAGAAGAATTTCTTCAAACTCATGAGCAACGCCGTATTCGGGAAGACCATGGAGAATGTCCGGAACCGACGAGTAATGAAGCTCGTACACAAATGGCATGGGAGATATGCGGCAGAGTCGCTGATATCAAAGCCGAATTTCCACAGCACCAGTATCATCGAGGATGACCTGGTGCTAATCGAGCTATTGAAGACGGAGGTCTTCTTCGATAAGCCTATTTACGTGGGGATGGCTATATTAGACATCTCCAAAACCGCTCTGTACGAGTTTCACTACTCGTATATGAAGAATAAATACGGTAAGGACTGTACCCTCTGCTATACGGACACCGATTCTCTGATATATGACATCAGGACTGCTGATATATATCAGGACATCAGGATGGATATCAGCAGATTCGATACCTCCGATTATAGCCCCGACAATCCCTATGGCATACCGCTAGCAAATAAAAAGATCCCGGGCCTAATGAAGGATGAGAATTGCGGTAAGTAATTGAGTGTTGAAATCGATATGCTTGAAACTAATGTGCTATTTCTCTATTACAGGCCGCATCATGGAGGAGTTTGTAGGACTCCGGGCAAAGATGTATCATCATCTGCGGACACCAAGAAGGCCAAGGGCATCAAAGGGTATGTTGTCAAGAAACACATATCCTTTGCTGACTACCTGACCTGCCTCAACAATGGTGTCGAGATGGTGCACGAGCAGAGCTCTATCCGATCCTTCAACCACCAGGTGTTCACCATCAGGCAGAAGAAAATCAGTCTCAGTCCACGCGATGATAAGCGTCATCTTCTGCCAGGATCCCACGAGACGCTGCCCTGGGGACATTATTCGCTAGCGGTCATGGACATTTAGTGTAGTTTTTAATATGTATATGTGTGTGTGTGTGTGTATTTTTACAGTTTTATTCATTATCTTGTATATTTGTTATGTTTTTATTTATTATGTTTTATTTATTATCTTGTATATTTATTTATTGTATGTACATATTTTTTGATGATTTTTCTTTATTTAATATGATGTTCTCTCTATGCACTATGGATGGGGTGAATAAAATAAAGTTTTTTACATTGTATTATTATTTTTTATTACCATATAAAATATCCATTACATACTCGTACAGAACTACAACATTCCTATAACTACAAGCTGCGGAGGGGCGGAGGGGCTTCGGGAGGAGCGGAGGGGCGGAAGGGCTGATTGTGTTGGTGGAGGAGCGGAAGGGCTGATTGTGTTGGTGGAGGAGCGGAGGGGCTTCGGGACGGTACGGAGGATATATATATATATATGTTTTTGTAATTTGTTCTCTTAGTAGAGAACCGGGTATTCGGCCAGTTTCAATAAAAACACAATATTTGTTTTACACTTCCAAGCTTTCGGACATATGTTTGTGTCCTTCGTCAGGGATGTTACTAAAAACATTTATTAATTATTCCAGCAACAAAAGAAAACAGTATATACACATATGGGTAATTATTTGATTGGTTAAAATGAAAACTTACTATTAATTTGTGTTGTATATGATTAGTGTCATTAATCTTTTCATGACAGATAAAAATTATTTTATAATTATATTTGTTTTTAAGAACATATATCTAGATTATATGTTTAGATAATAATTTTTCTTTATTTTTGTGTTATTTTGTCATTCCTAGATAATTCTATTAAAAATGAATAAATATTACTGAGACCGTCGGTATCAGATTTAAAATTCATGCTATTTTTGATGTCTTTTTTAATATGATACATCTCCAGAAAAAGTCTCCCTTTTTTAGAGTTGCAATAATCTATCACAGTAGTGTTTTTGAAATCAGGTCTATGGTCAAAATTATTGGAGTGTATTGCTAAAGCACACGATTTTTTGTTGAGCTTACAATCGCTTCTATGTTGTGTTAATCTAGATTTCAACCATTGGGTGGATTGGCCGTAATACGTTAGGTTACAATCACTACATGGAATTTTGTATACTATATTTGATTGTAGTTCTGGTTTACATTTATCTTTTAATTTTGTGAAAAATTTATTATATATTGTGTTCACGTTATAGAGTCCAATTTTAATGTTATCATTACTAAGTGTAGAAATTAACCGTATAAACCTTTTTTCATTAAAAAATATGTAGACGATCTTATAATGGCAATCTCATCATGTATGGTGCAAAATATAGTTGAATTTTTTAATAAGTGGAACACAAACATAAAATTTACAATAGAACAAGAACAAAATAACAAAATACCTTTCCTAGACACCCTTATAATAAGAAAACCAGATAATAGTATAATCCTCGACTGGTACAAAAAACCCACAAACTCAGGTAGATATATAAATTACACATCCCATGCACCACTCAATGTTAAAGTAAATGTAATTTTAGGGCTTAAAAACAGGATAAACAAAATTTGTCACCCATCTTTCATAACAAAAAACCTAAAATTATTGTCAAAAATAATGATCCAAAACAGTTTTCCAAAACGACTTGTAAATAAAATAATATACCACCAAAGAACCAATATAATGATCAATAAAAATATTCTATCATCAATCAATCAACCAGAAATGATTTACAAGAAACTTCCTTATATCGAAAACCTTTCACCACGCCTAATTTCTACACTTAGTAATGATAACATTAAAATTGGACTCTATAACGTGAACACAATATATAATAAATTTTTCACAAAATTAAAAGATAAATGTAAACCAGAACTACAATCAAATATAGTATACAAAATTCCATGTAGTGATTGTAACCTAAC